>JADFUC010002391.1:0-631511 GCA_019722365.1 Lithospermum erythrorhizon | reverse complement strand
ATCAGTACTTCGTTCCAGTTACATTGCTAATTTATATATATTTTTTTGTAGAGAGTGGTTGAGTTGAAAGATAATTCTTACTTCTTCATTTTTTTAAATGTTTGTTATTATCTTTAATAATGTGAAGAATCATTACATTTTAAATTTTGTTGATATCTTTAATAATGTGAAGAATACGTTACATTTTAGAAAAAGTGAAAGAATGCGTTCATTTTTACATGAGTCAAAATTACATCCAATCCATCTTAGAAAAGTGAAGAATCATTTAATTTTTAATCTGTAGTATTTCATAATTTTCTTTTTTTGTATCATTGACTGTTTATATAATTTTCTTTTTTTGTATTAATTTCATAATCTCTAGTATTTCATAATTTTCTTTTTTTGTATCATTTAATTTTAAATCTTTGGTATTTCTAGCTAGTGCAGTAACTCCAAATGGATATGTCAGTCACATGCGGTTTGTCATCATAGCATTTTCATAATATTACACCGAAAATAATCTAAAATGGAAAATTAAACATCCCCTACCCGGCCCCTTCTTCCCTTAACTTCTTGAGGTGAATTATTGAGGTATTCCTGGCCCAACTTGGGGTTATGATTGAGGCGGTATCCCCCTCAAAAAGAAATGGTACGAAACCATTGATACTTGGTTTCGCTTAATCTTATGTCGTCTTGAATCAAGATTCGCTTCATCCAATAATTACAAACGGAAGAGCAGGGCAAATTGATAATACTTAATTCGTTAGGCCGAGGCGAAGAATTTTATCGAAGCCTCAGTAGTAATAAATAATGCTCAAAACAAACTAAGCATATCTAGTAAAATTGATAAACTGGGACCAGCATTCCATTTTGTCCAAAAAACTAAAAACGTATCAATAATGGCCGTAGCGTATATGGAGATAATTGCACAAATGGTCTCGAAAATTTATCAAAAATCAAGACTTAGTTGAATTTGCGTTGGTGCACTAATAGTCCATGAAGTTACGTAATTGTTGCACAAACAATCATTCTCTTTTATCTGCTTTAGATTATATAGCAGCAGTTTAACGTTCATTTTTTTCTTATGAGTAAGCGAAGTTTAAAGGAATATAAACAATATAGATTAAACAAAGTATTGATACTAGATTGGACAAAACATCATCAGTAGTTCACAAAAGTACAAAGAAACAGCACATCAAATCCTAAATTTTAATATAAAATATTAATCATTCTTAAACAACATCCTTTAAATGCTGAATGGCCAAAGAAATAGCGTTAAATACATTTTTCTTTGTTCTACTGTATCTAAATAGCATTCCTTTTTCTTAATTTTCGGACGGTGAACTTTAACTTTCATAAGCATTTTTCGGCGTTGATAGATAACATTAACGGCGAGAAGAGAAAAGAGCGTGAAAAATGGTAATTAAGATGAAAATAAATAATTAAATGCACTTTAATGAATTGGTGTTAATGTTATGTTAATAATCGCTCTTGGAAAATGGACTTTTCAGTCGGAAAGCAGATGCCGACCCGCTTGTGCTGTCCATTTTAGCGTCGGCGTTGGCATCGATGGTCCCTTGACCACATTTTTGCGCGTAATTTGATCGTGCGAACTCAGGGCCTTGAAAAGCCCGATTTAAAGTGCGGGCTTACCCGTGTTTTCAATCTTGACGTCGACACTTAAATTAATTTATTATTGATTTAAATATGGCCAGATCTTATACCGATGCGACATTTCTTTAATTTATTTTTATTTAATTATGACCGATGTTGACGCCATATGATAATCTAATTTGTTTTTTGATTTAATGTTTCTAGGCATGACTGACATGACATGTAATATTAATTTATATTCGATATAATATAATTTATTTTTGATTTAATTTTAGATGCCAAACCGGCCATATTTTATTTGATTTCTTTTTTGGACTGTCCCATTTATGCAATATTATCGAGGTATATTATGCATTTTATTTAAATCCGGCCAAACCCGGCCAGTAATATTGCGATTCGAGAATAAAAAAAAAACCATCGAGGATGCTTTGCAAAATGTGTTGCCGGTGGAGATGCGATCGCTCTATTAAAATCCAGCGTCTGTCATAATATTTGATTCGCTGTCTTGTCCACGACAAAATATCTAAACATATTACAAATATCTAAAAAAACATATAAAAACACGAAGAAGCACAAATAACACAAACTTTATTTACCTGAAATAACACAACAAAACACAATAACACAAACAAACACAAAAACACAAAAGCATAAATAGCCTTGAAACAAAAGCCATGGAAATAACCTGAAACAAACACAAAGAAACATATAAAATATCATTGCATTAACAACGTTTATTTATTAACAAAAATAACATAATATAAAATAAGGGTAGTAATTACCTCCAATGAAGAAATTTCTCCATAAATTCATCCAATTTTCTACAAAAAAATATAATATAAAATATTAGAAACTAATTAATTTAAAATTGAAGAACAAGATGAAGTCACCTACAAAATGAAATTAAGCAAAGTTAGTAATAATACAAATGAGTATGGAACAAATTACCTCTTTATGAAGTAAAACAGAAAGTAAAATCAAACAAAGTTAGAAAATAAACAAAAGTTAGTAATTAAATTGAAAAGCAGAGATGAGAAACAATTAGAATGAATTAAAATAGAGAGAAAGACGGAAATAAACCTAGTAAAAGGGAATGAAATGAATTGGATTTGTATGTGTGATATTCCAAAGGCTTTAGTTTTGGAATTTTTGCGGCCGGCCATTCCGGCCTTGACTTTTATACTAATTTGAATTTCCCTCGTAAAACGCGAGGCGGGGAATCGAAACTTTGAGCAGGTGCAGGCAGAAAGCCAGCGCGACTCGTGGCCCAAATGCGGAAATTTTATGACGTCCAGCGCCCGTCCGACGGCTATCACAGAAAGCGGCTAACGATGATACGTAGAAAAAAAAAAAGATGCAGTTTTACAAAACAAAACCCCCCTGCATATATGTCATACGAGAATAGAACAAATCGTGTCACATTTACAGAACTCAATATCGATATTAACAAACACAAAATACCTCGACACATAAATTTGCGTTTTGTCCATTGATTTAATACATAATAGTCATTTATTACGTAAAAGTTGTAAATTAGTTCTCCGAGTTATCGTCATAAATCGGGGAGTGATCCGGCGTGGTCGGAGAAATTTATCATTATTTCCCTTGACGTCTTTGGTCTGCAGCAATAGTGCAGCCGCACCCCGATAATGTCGATATGCGTCGGTTTGATCTCTGAAGAGCGAGGCGGGAGGTTGTCCATTTCCTCTTGGAATACATCTTCGATATTCAAAGTGGAGCGGCGCTTGGCGATGCACATATGAATCAATCATTGGGCTTAGCGTTCGTTTTTCATTCTGACGTGCAGCTGCTTATGTCGGTTGAGGGAGCGTAACGAATAGTATGCTTGTTGTGCTGCTTGATGCTAGGATAAGCGGATGCGTCTTTAAAACCTGCGGTTGTGTGTTTGATTTTTAGCGTCCGTTCTTGGATACTTTCGTCCAGCTTTTAGCTGACACATCCAAACCAAAACCGCTTGAAAGGGAAGTACAGCTTTTGTGCGTGGAGGGTGTAAGCCGTCATTGACTCCAAAATCTCGCCAATCGCGCGTATTAAAATTAAATGCGTCTTAATCTCCGTAGCGAGGGAACGCTGACACAAGCTCATTGTTGTAAGTAATTCTATTACCGTCGCCAAATACGATGTAGTAGTACCCGTTGATGTAGTAGCCTTTGTACCTTTTGATTTCTGGAGCGGGGCCTAATGAAATTGTATAGAGGAGAGCATTTTGGTCAATCATCATTTACACTCTTGCGAAACCATTCACCGAAGTTGTTGGTGACTCGATTTCTTTGTTCACTTGCGTCATTTCGGGGATCCAAACTTCGTCGAGGTATTAAGCTGATAGTACCTAGGAGGAAGCGTTAAATGATTAAAATTTAGTTAACAACTATAGCCGTGTACCAAGTAATCAATTTAAATTTTAAATACACAACTTGCCCAGGCAGGCTGGTCGGTTTGTCCCCGAACTTTTAAAATCGGTTAGAATACCTCAAACTTTTTAAATACGGTGTAATAAAATAAAAAAGGAAATAATCAAAGACCTATACAATATAAAGTGCACGGCCATAAATGCTAAGATGATTGCAGGTAATATTATTTACATGATTACAGGATTTACATTATAATTAAATCCTACACTTACTACTTTGCGTGACATTATCCTTGGCGTCCGAATAATTTTAGTGAAATGACAATTTTACCCTTGATAAAACTTCATAACTCTTGCACTTCACACTTGCAAATTAGGAGGGGGACAAAATAGTCATTTCATCCCACTAACATCCTTATTTGGGTGTGTGTATATGACCCAACTACTTTATTACACTTTAACAATTTAAGGTTGAAACACCGACTGGGGTCTATGGAAACCCATTACTTGAGTTCTGGCGTAAGAGGTAAATCGCAGTTACGTAGAGGTAAATCGCGAGAATGTAACTAGCTGAGTCGGGGGGCAGGCTTCACGTAAACCCTTGATACGAGATTACAAGACAGCTGCGATACTTATCACTGATTTCTTTCTTAGTTGAGGTATGCACGGGAAGCTACTTTAACAATTTCAATTTAATTGGAGATTACCTTTTTCATTTGTTTTTAAAATTGTTTATTATTTAGTTTTTCCAATTCTTCCGTTACAAGTTATGTACACTACTAATTGGAAATGTATAACATATTCAAAGTAAAATGTATGATATGTGTTTTTTTTCGAATGATTCCGGATTTTGCATTACAATGTTAAATGTACGTGTGTTTCATATCATATGCGTTGATTATTAATTGGAAGTACATCACACACTTATTTTACAATCAATATTTCATTAAAATTTCTCCAGCGATTTCTTAGGACCTTTTACTTGAATAAGTTGCTAAAAATTATTTTTACTGTAAAAATTGATAAAAGACAACTGAATTTGAATAATTTTTTTTTGATTAGTTTAGTTGTATATATCATATATCAATTATATTTGCTTTCAATTTTAAATAATATTCCATTTATAATACTCTAATTTAATTTCGACAGTCACGGAAAAATTGACTCAGGAGCAATTTCCCCAAAAAAATTTGACTAAAAAAATTAAAAATATTCATCATGCGTTTATACAATAAATAATTCAAATATTTTTATAGATCGTCTGATTTTGATTTTTTATTTAATGGCTGCGTTTGTAATTTGAGAAAACATGAATATTTTTTGTATATATTGTATAATATTATGTAAATATATATATAACATTTTCTACATATTTTACTATTAAAATGATAATTTTAATTTAAATCAAACTTATTTGTTAACTAATGTAACTGAACTAATAATTTGTTAATCCCTATCCTGAACCGTTAATATTTCAATAGCATATAATCAAATTGATGGTGTCAATTATTGATTGATTCTGTAATTAATGATCCGTATATTTTAAATTTCAATTTTTTTTTGTACTGGTGTTACTGGGTTAGTACTTATTTACCTTATAAATACGTGGATAGTGTACGAGTCTCTCAAATCGTCACCACCAACGTTTTCAATCTTCAATTTGCATTGTATTCATTAGTAGCAACTGAAATTTAGTTTTAAGACTAATCTTCTCCATGGCTGCTACTATTATGAAGCGAGTTCTCGTGCTACCTCTAGTTCTATTGATTTTGGTGACAGGATATTGTGAGTATACCCTTGTTTAATAAGATTAATTTTTTAAGTGAAAAATGATACACTTTCTGACTCAATTCATATTACATAATTATTTATTACTTAGTTTCATTTTTAAAAAATTAATTATGTGTTTTATTCTTATTGACGTGTCACCAATAAAGACACCAATAAGGATGTAGGATCCAAACTATTTTTTAACGTGATTAGGCAAAACTAATGGTGTACTAAGTAGTTGAATTGAGATGAAGTTTATAAACTAATGTTATTGCATGTAATAGGCCAAGCGAAAAGAATGATCGGTGATGAAGAAAAGATCAATACATTTTGCAAAGGTGGCTACAGATGCTTAGACAGGAATGTGGAAGCCACTTGTTGTTTAGCATTAACACCAAATCCAAGAAGTTGTTATGTCTACTTAGCTGATTGTGAAAAGTATTGCAAACGTTATGCACAAGTCGCACCATCAAGATTATTTGAGACATGCCCAGTGCGCTATAATTAATTGCAAAATGTTTTCATGTCGTTTCTGATTGTAAACGAAAACATGAATAATCTCTTCACAATAAATAATTACTGCTCGATTTATATTTTGGCTTAATTTCGTATGACATCGCCAATTGACTACGCTACACTCCATTTTATATATGTTTCCATTTGTCTCCCTCCCATTAATTGTTTTGGCAAATTATTATACTCGTAAGTAAATCTATTTACAGGAGGGTCATTCCAAAATTGAATAAATATTGGAGGTTTTGGACTAATTTTAAAATGAAATTATCTTTTGCAATTTTTGAAACTCTCTGAAAATAAAAGATTAAGGATTTAAATTCTTGAAACTTAAGAAATTCGATTCAATTCAAAGACATGTATGAATTTTTTAAAAGTATACTTATAATCTCATTTAAAATTGTTATTCGTACATGTTTAGAAACAATATTAATTATTCATTGAATAGTATATTGACATTAAACCAATAAAATTGACTCATATTAATATCAAGTCAAAATTAATATTTTATTAATTGATCGGTATGAGCACCACACCAATGAAAACCACCCTCCCCTTTCTTGAATTTCTTCCACCAAATCCATTCTCCTAGCATTTATCAGCTCCTTTTTAGTTGGAAATCGCTTCGGTTTCTCAGATTTCTCCATAAATTCCAATATTTTCTCCTCTAATTCCCTATCCCTTTCACTCATACACCTAGAACACATCAAATTTTTCCGAACTTCACTTCTATTCAAATCTAAACCAAAGTTCCGTCCTATAATCATTGCCAATATGATGATGACCATATTAATAAGGAAAGAAACAAGTACTAGCATTAAGCTGCTAAAAAGTACCCCTTGACGGAAACAAGCATATTCACACAAGATCGCCAGGAGTACGCAGATAAGTACCTGAGCTCAGTCCAACTGTACGGAATCAAGCTGCTGAGACACCCAAGCTAGACATCCAAATCCAAGTCTCAGTCCCACGACCAAGTCCAAAGACCAAGATCAAGTCCACATAGCCATACGAGATCAAAGCTGCTAAGGCTCAGCTTTGAGATAAGGCGTGGGAATGGGAAAGAAATGTATTTTCTATTGCAATTGACTACGAGTTACCTTAAGTGTTTTTTTATCCACCTAAAATAACCTTATTTTAATTATTATTTTCATTTTGTCCCCCCGAAACTATCGCTATCTTTTTAATTGCCTCCTAAATTTTTTTAATCTTGCCCCCTACATTATCCTTCTTTTAATAAATTGTTCCCTGAAGTCAAATTTTTTTTTTTAAAAATTGACGGAATATTTTTTAATAGAAAAGTAAACTTAAAATTGCTTATACATTATATAATGGTATCTTTTTCAAAATATACTCCCTCCAATCCATTTTAATTGACTTTCTCACATATCGAAATAAATTTTTAATCTTCAATTACTCTTTAATTATATTATAAAAAATAAAAAAAAATGTGAAAGTATTTTTAAAGAGGAATTCAATTATATAAATTTTATATTTTTTAGAATAATAAATAATTAATAATTGATGGTCAAAATTTAATTTGAAAAAAGTTAAACGTCAATTAAAGTAAATTGGAGATACTATTAAAAAATTAAGTTATATTGATCAAGTAGTTTAAGATTATATCAAACTATGAAGATATAAATAGTAGTTCGTATAATTTGGAATTGGGTTAAAATATTTAATAATGCCAAAGGGCAAGTTTTGATTTCATTCATTAAAATAACAAACACACCCCCTTACAATCACATCCACACATGCAGTAGTACCTCATCATGACATCTGACCTTCACAACCTAAAATAATACGGAGTAAACCTAATAAGTTTATTTAGAATAGGGTTAACGAACTCATTAGAGTTCATCTTTCTTGTTATAAATCTCCACCGGCAGCAGCAACTTGGAAATACCAAAGACAGCAAGAGGCTTCCGTTGATAAAGAATATGTGTAACTTGTGCCTCAACAAGAGAGGACTGGACACTGATGACCGAGCCATTAGTTTTGGTGATGTTCAATGAGTAACTCTCAGCCCCGTAGAAAGCAGTTGTCAAAGTTGGATGGAGGGGGTTGATGAAAGACTTGAACTTCCCCAATGGAAGGTAAGTAGAGAGGATATGGAGGCCAATAGCATCGGTTTTATCATTTGCCGTCAATGATTGGAAGTGACGGGTACCGATGAATGCTTGATCGATTGGAGCAAACACGGTCACTCCATCGCCCCCCCCATTTGCTGATTTGATCACACCCGAGGCCTCCAGGAGCGAGGAAAAGATGTTGTATGTCCCCCCCTCCTTAAGAATCTTGATGATGTCAACTTCAGAACACTCACATCCGGATAGGAGGGAAGTGATGATAATCATGAGGGACAATTTGCAACAGTCCATGTTTCTAACAAATTGAAAAAAAAAAATGTCAACACTTTCAATATGAGAAATTACAACTCTAAGAAAATAGCTTCGGGGATAACACTCTTCAAGAACAACCGATCATAATGCATGATGAAAACTTACATTAAAGATGTACCTTATCAACTTAGAGAGGTATCGTGTGTATTCGTAGGCTTACTAAAGATAAATTGAGCAAATAGTTACTTAATGTCAAATTTGAAGCACTTCCTTGTACTTCAGTGCACTTTGTATTCTGATTATTAATCGTTGCTGGCCAAGAAGCACATTCAGTACTCTCATATTTATATAAGGTTCTTGAAGATGCAATGGCAATTAACATTTATTATTGGCGCCAAAAATGGTATGGCTAACGAAAAGAGAACCAAAGTGGTGAATAGGTGACTCATTATTTACTGACAAGAATAGTGTATGTGATTATTATTGGATACTAATAGTGTTAGTGTATGTGGTTATTAGTGGATACTGGATACTAATAGTGTATATAGTTATTACTCAATTCATCATTTACTGATAGTGATGTTTAATATGTATTTGTTATATGAATTGTTATATTTTTATGTTTGAATCTTTGATATTTTTATATTTGTTTGTATGAGTTGGATGAATTGGATCTTTTGATGTTTTTATATTTGTTTGTATGATTTGGATGAATTTTGTGGCGCCAGAGTTTCGCCGCTGGCTGCACGTTATCAGCAAAGAATCGGGCTTTAAAAAAAAAAATGCATAAAGCGCTGGATGGAGACGGGTTGGAGACGGGAACTTTGAATTTTTTTGCATCGGTCTTCGAATGGTGGAGACAGGTTGGAGTCGATTTTATTTAATTGTTATGGAGTCGGGAAGCTATGGAGTCGGATTGGAGTCGGTTATTGGCGGATACCGGTTAAATTCGGGATTGAATGAAGACGGTTAGAAGTTGGGTCACATGGAGTCGGGTGTGCTTTGAGACGGTTTGGAGTCGGGTAGTACTTAATGGTTGACTAAATGGCGATCGCTTAGCTTCGTGGAAAGCCCAAAATTTTCATGGCTGGCTCGAGCTCCGGACGAGACGGGTACCGATTTAGACGCATAAAGTATCGGTGATTCGATTCATCCCGCTCTAATTGGTGAATGGAGACGGTTTGGAGACGGTTTCGGGCGCCTCTTTGCCTTGTTTTCTAGTAGAGCGGTGAAAAGGCCATGTGAATTGTATTATTAAAATGAAATGTTCGTAGTTTATGAGGTTCCATTCTAAAATTAATTGTAATAGAGGGAATAACTCAAAATATTAACACTCTCCCTCATGTGTAACACCTCACGGCATTTTCCGAATTTATATCGGGCGAAAGTATTACGTGCCCTCATCACCACTGGCTTCGGCTCTTTATTTTATACTACGCAAGAAATTTATTCTAAAATCGACACAATATGAATAAAATTTCAAAATATTATATATTGACTTGAAAGACACCGACTTCAATGTACATGTAACATTAAAAAGAAACATTCAAATCAATAACCCCAACTTAGTTTTGGGAGATACCCTAATAATTTAAGGGTGAATGAGGATAAAAAGTGATAAATTTATCTTTTTAGTTGTAAGACCATTTTTAGTAAGATCATTATTTCTCCTAGCACGATTCGTTACATGGTCATCATCAAATCCATGTTAGAAAAAGTGAAGAATCATTTAATTTTTAATCTGTAGTATTTCATAATTTTCTTTTTTTGTATCATTGACTGTTTATATAATTTTCTTTTTTTGTATTAATTTCATAATTCTAGTATTTCTATAATTTTTTTTGTATCATTTAATTTAAATCTTGGTATTTCTAGCTAGTGCAGTAACTCCAAATGGATATGTCGGCCACATGCAGTTTGTCATGATAGCATTTTCATAATATTACAATCAAAATAATCTAAATGAAAAATTAAACATCCTTACTCGGCCCCTCTTCCTAACTTGAGGTGAATTATTGAGGTATCCCTCAAAAACTAAGTTGAGGTTATGATTGAGGCCGCATTCCTCAAAGTACGCATACGTGCTTTTTCATTGATACTTGGTTTTTCATAATCTCAAGGTCGCTCGCATCAAATTGCCTATCAATAATTGCAACGGAAGAAACCAGCCAAACTGACATACTTAATTCATTAGGCCGGGAAACTGAGAGAATTTTATCAAGCCCCGAAAGTAGTAATAAATAATGCTCAAAACAAACTAAGCATATCTAAATTGATAACCGACCAAAGATACCATTTTGTCTCAAAAATACTAAAAACGTATCAATAATGGCCGAAAGATATTAATTGCACAAAATGGTCTCGAAAATTTATCAAAAATCAAGTGACTTAGTTGACTTATGCCAGGCACTAATAGTCCATGAAGTTACGTAATTGTTGCACAAACAATCATTCTCTTTGTACACACCATTATATATAACGACAGTTTAACGTTCATTTTTCTTACGAGTAAACTGAAATTTAAAGATATAAACAATATAGATTAAACAAAATATTGATACTAGATTGGACAAAACATCTTCTGTAGTTCACAAAAAGTACAAAACAACATCAAATCTAAATTTTAATACAAAATATTAATCATTCTTCTAAACAACATCCTTTCATCTTTTGAATGACCAAAATAACGTTCATATATTTTCTTTGTTCTTTATATCTAAATAGCATTCTTTTTCTTAATTTTTCAGACAGTGATCTTTAACTTTCAAGCACTTTTCAGCCATTGATAGATAGAATTAACGAGCAGAAGAGAAAAGAGCGTGAAAAATGGTAATTAAGATGAAAATAAATAATTAAATGCACTTTAATGAATTGGTGTTAATGTTATGTTAATAATTAATGGTGAAATAAATACTATTTGTATAATAATTAGGTAACTCTAGGGACGGTTAGTGTACCAACTATTTGTTTAGGAGTGTGATTTGATGGTGATTAAAACTATATATATAGTGTATGGTTAGAAAAGGGCTTACTTATTGACTAGAAGACTCGTAGTGAAACACAAATTGTATTTGTACTTTTTACACTTTCTTTTCCTAATTTATTATCTCCTCAAAGTTAAAATAAATGATAACAATCTAATGAAATAACTCATCAACAAATTAAATCACATTCATTTAAAATATAATAACAATAATATCGTACTATATTGGTGTAGTAAACATCATAACTACTAAGCTCGTTATTCACATAGTACATGCATAGAAAATACGGAGTGTAAAATCGGCGTAATAAATATTTATTAACTTTACGAAAGAAAAAAAGAAGGAAATAAACGTATTTTTTGCCAACAGCTTCTATAAGGTGACTGTTGGAGAATGAATAATTTTGTGTGACTTTAATACCATATCGATACTGAGCGACCAAGATTCACTTATATAAGGGTTCACTTTTAGTGAAGTGTAAAGTGAAGTAATGAGAATGTCATGTCTACTAGGCATGCAAGTCGTTGTAAGATAAATTATTACCGATTCGATAATATGCTAAGAGCACAATAATCCGTGGGTTAAGATTATGAGAAATCAACAGGGACTAGTTTTGAGCCAAACACACTATGTTGACACGATACTAAACAAATTTAGTCAAGGTGATGAAGAAATTTCAAAGACTCCTATGGATATAAGTCATCATCTAACACGGAATAAAGGAGAAATCGTGTCACAACTAGAGTATTCTCAAATAATAGGTAGTCTCATGTACCTAATGAGTTGCACTCGTCCTGATATTGCTTACACCGTCAGCAAGTTAAGCAGGTATACTAGTAATCCTAGTCATGAACATTGGAAAGCGAGAAGCTGCTGTACTGCATACTGAGATACACTCGAAACTATGGGTTGCATTATACAAGATATCCAAATTGCTCTTGAAGGGTACGATGCTACTGATATCGATATCAAGGATTCTAAGTTCATGTTGATATATTTTTCACTTTGGGGAGTGTACGATCTTGAAGTCCTCAGCTATTACAGTCCACTATGGAATCTCGAAGTTCAGTATCGACAAATGCGAGAAGAGGCCGAATGGTTGCGCCTGCTTTCGAGGACATCCCCGAGGGAAAGACCGCACTTAATTTGCATATTATCAGCGACAAATAATCGGCAATTGACGGGCATAGTCATATGTATAATGGTAAGTCACTTTACATATATGCCGCTTCGACATAATACCATTAGGCAACTAATCTCAACTGGAGTTATCACTGTTGACTACATAAGGTCAAAGGATAACATTGCGGATCCGCTAACCAAAGGGTTAAATAGAGAACTAGTTGAGAAATCATCAATAGGAAAATCAGCCTCATTGGAGCATCATGGTTATGAAGGAAAACCCAACCTAGTCGACTGGAGATCCCAAGAACTAGGTTCAATGGGACAACCCAGTAATTGTAATCATATATAATCACTGTGGGGGGTTTCACCTTCACCCATTCCTCGGACGAAAACAAATGACACCAAGTAGAAACGTGACGAGCTTTTTCTTAATGACTCTCGAAAGATTACTAGATTCAGTAAAAACGCATCAATGGTTACGTTAAAGTTGAGAAGTCACCTATGCGAGCCAAAGTAGAGGTCGTTTTAGAGGAGAAATGAGAGGGCACATTTCTTGAGGAATCTCACAACTGTGCAGCGCCCAAGGCCAAACCGACACACCTACGAGAACCGGGAGGCGCATTGATTGGATACCGTGGTGTAAGATGTCGTTGTTTCATCAAAGAAAAGAACGGTTCGCGGTCGCAGCCTACTGTGCTTTGGTCTACATAACGTGCAATCACAAGGGAAAGGTTCAAGGGTCTCAAGCCTACCTATCCTATGCGGTGTGTCGGGTTGTCGCGTTGTAGTTATCACCAACCTATATCAGTTGTTTTAAAAATTACATTCATGTGGGATCATGGAGAATCTAATGCAATTTTGTGTGACTTTAATACCACATTGACATGGAGTGAATTGTGATCACTTTATATAGTGGTTCACTTTAGTGAAGTGTAAAAGTGAAGTCATTTAGAATGTTGTCGCTTACTTGTGCAATGCAAGCCGCTCTAGTATAGCTCATTAGTCTCGGCCTTGATAATATAACGACACAATAATCCGGGGAGCGGGCCTCGGGGCCTCGAGGTCTTAATTGAAGACTCATTTTCGGATACTATCTTGCACCCCAAAGGCTTGCGCATCTTTTCCTTCTACCGTTTTGGAGATGAAGAGGCACAACATCTGCGAAGCAGTATTCAGAGGTCACATGCCTATTAACCACCGCAGTATTAAGCAGCCTAATAAGTAGTAGAGTAAATGGGTGACTGATCACCACCCCTGCACTCACTTATATAACTTGAACAGCCCCATCAGTTAGAAGACACAAGAAAAACGAAATCATCCACTCACAAAGCAAAAATATTTTCTGGTGAAAACTCTGCTTCTTCCTTGCTACCGAACACCGCTTAGAGTAAGCCGGCGTTGGCCGGGTTCTAACCATTGTATCCTCGAATCGCTTGTTTCTAAAAAGTCCAAGACACAATGGTCGTGAAAGAAATCCTGCTTAATGAATTGCTTTCACGTACCTCATTGACAAGTTAGCTTCGGTTTGATTTCTAAACAAAGTTCTCTCTCTGGGTTATGCTTTTGTGTTCAACATTAACTTATAGTAACTTGTTAGGGAAGAAATTTTATGGTTATACAGTTTTATCGTTACCTCATATGACACCAGTTGAACAACGCAGATACTCATTGCGGAAATTAGAGTTTCTTGAGTTGAACTGACACACATGTACCTAAAATCATTAAAGCGACCAAGAGCACTCACAGTAACATATACACTGATTTCTGAAGCTCTTCGGCATAAAGTTGTTGCAGCGTAATGTTATCGATTTAGCAGCAGCCTTATTTCATTTATTGGTCTCCGTTTTCCTCAATGAAATTGCCTCGTACTGCACATAGTTAAGAACATACAAGTCATTTAGAGAGTGTAGCCACAACTTTTCACCAATAAAAATGAAATTGGAGGAGTCAAAGATATAAAGATAAGACAATAATTAAAAAGAAAGACACAAAAAGTACTCCCTCTGTTCTTAAAACATTGGTTATTTGTGATTTTTTAATTGTTGTAATTTTAAACTTACCTGATCGTTGATATTTTTACTTGTATCAAGCCAGATAATACTTGATGAAAATCAGACAATTTAAAATACATTTTAAATTATTTTCATTGATATATTTTTTTATCAAATACTATTATATAACACTAACAAATATAATATCAAAATTTAAAAAACAACTATAAAAAGTCAAACGACCCGCCTGCGTACTGGCCCCGGCGCGAGAATCATTATAATCCCAACACCGAAATACCATACCGATTTAATCCACTCGGCGAAAAAGAACTACGCTGCTTTTATCCAAAAATTCTGATTTACTTTTTGTGTCTTTCTTTTTAATTATTGTCTTATCTTTATATCTTTGACTCCTCCAATTTTCATTTTATTAATTGAAAAGTTGTCTTCTACTCCTCTAGATGAAACTTTATGACTTGTTATTTAGCTAGCCCATGGTGATGTTTCAATAACTGTAGTAAATCGATAAAGGGGAGAACCTGATTTCATTACAGGAGAACTTGGAGACCATGTCTTCAAATAAATGAAATAGAACATATATATAAATCGATACAAACTTGTTCACATATAAATTTTTACACTTCCTTTTCACAGTAGTAACATGCCAAGGAAGCTCCAAGAATCAGGTGTATATTTACTTGTGAATTATACTTGGTCACTTTTTTGTGAGGTTTTGTAAAGGTGTACATATTATTATCAGTTCAACTCAAGAAACTCTAATTTCACAATAAAGTATAATCTACTGAGAAAATTTTGTTCAATGGTGTCATGTGAGGTAACATTAAAGTTTCTCAACATAATTACATAAAGTTTCTTGCACATAACAAGTCACCTTATAGAAGCTGCTGGCAAAAGATACGTTTATTTCCTTCTTTTTTTCTTTCGTAAAGCTAATAAATATTTACGCCGATTTTATACTTCGTATTTTCTATGCGTTTACTATGTGAATAACGAGCTTAGTAGTTATGATGTTTACTACACCAATATAGTACGATATTATTGTTATTATGTTTTAAATGGTGTGATTTAATTTGTTGATGAGTTATTTCATTAGATTATTTATCATTTATTTTAACTTTGAGGAGACAAATTAGGAAAAGAAAGTGTAAAAAAACAAATACAATTTGTGTTTCACTACGAGTCAATAAGTAAGCCCTTTTCTAACAATACACTATATATATATAGTTTTAATCACCATCAAACCACAGTCCTAAACAAATAGTTGGTACACTAACCGTCCCTAGAGTTACGTAATTATTATACAAATAGTCCTTGTATTTTATTCCACCATTAATTATTAACGGAACATTAACACCAATTCATTAAAGTGCATTTAATCATTTATTTTCATCTTAATTAACTTTTTCTTCAAGCCAAGTAATGCTATCTATCAATGATCAAAAGCGCCAGTTAAAGCTCATTGTCCGAAAATTAAGAAAAGGAATGATATTTAGATACAGAGAACAAAGAAAATGTATGAATGTTATTTTAGTCATTCAAAAGATGAAAGCATGTTGTTTAGAAGAATGATTAATATTTTATATTAAAATTTAGATTTGATGTTGTTTTGTAGTTTTTGTGAACTACTGGTGATGTTTTGTCCAATCTAGTATCAATACTTTGTTTAATCTATATTGTTTATATCTTTAAACTCGCCACTCAGAAGAAAAATGAACGCTAAAACCTGCCGTTATATATAACGCAGCGCATAAAGAGAATGATTGCCAGCAACAATTACGCAACTTCAGCCGACTATTAGTGCACCAACGTAAATTCAACTAGTTCTTGATTTTTGATAAATTTAGAGACCATTTGTGCAATTATTCCATATACGCCACGGCCATTATTGATACGTTTTTTAGTTTTTGACAAAATGGCATGCTGGTCCCGCTTATCAATTTTACTAGATATGCCTAGTTTGTTTTGAGCAATATTTATTACTACTTAGCTTGATAAATCTCTCAGCTCTCGGCCTAATGAATTAAGTATAATGGGCTTTGGCCTGCCACCTGGCTTTGGTCATTATTGATGAAGCGAATTTGATGCAAGACGCATACGATTATGAAAAACCAAGCATCAAATGGCTCGTGGTAATGCATTTCTTTTGAGGGAGATACCGCCTCAATCATAACCCCAACTTAGTTTTGAGGGATACCTCAAGAAGTTAGGGAAGAAGGGGCTGGGTAGAGGATGTTTAATTTTTCATTTTAGTTTATTTTCGGTGTAATCCTCCCACTTATAAAACGCGAATAAGGTTTTCTTTTACACTCCAGAGACAACATCTATACATACAGCAAAGAAATGTTGTATGGTAGGCTCACATTATTAACTGAGATAATATTTAGGAATAAAGAAATGTTGTAGATTATGTTGAAAATTTTATGGTATACTTTCATATGATTTGATAATAAGAATCCTCTCAAGATTAAAACTGAAAAAGAAACTTCAGTGACTTGCTATCATATAAAGTAGTATAATCATAATGATATATATATTTATATACAGATTATAATGGGTAGCACGAAGAGAGGCTTTATTTGCAAACTACATGTAAGAAGAGCCTTGGAAGTTTGTGAAAACTAATAGCCCTCTGAAACAAAATAAGTGAAACTTATAACAAAAATAGAAGGTCCAATGGTAGACGAATATGCTCTGAATTTACTCTCACAAAATGAATAATTAGAAGCATTTCCTGTGCACAATGGATGGACCTGATTCGTCGTATTCAGCCTTAGCAATCCACATCTTCAATTTATTGTCGAAAAAATCAGTATTGATTAAGTATTTCTTCATAATGTTAACAAGAAACTGATAAAAATAGAGTTCAAGAAAAGTGAAACTCACCTGCTGGAATGTACTCAGGGATGCTAAAATGGAACCTCCAATCCAGACACTGTATTTCCTCTCGGGTGGAGCAACCACCTTAATCTTCATGCTACTTGGAGCCAAAGCAGTGATTTCTTTGTTCATCCTATCAGCAATTCCAGCAAACATGGTGGTACCACCACTGAGAACAATGTTACCATATAGATCCTTCCTGATATCCACGTCGCACTTCATGATTGAGTTGTAGGTAGTTTCGTGAATGCCTGGAGATTCCATCCCAACAATTGAAGGCTGGAAAAGGACTTCTGGGCACCTGAAACGCTCAGCACCAATTGTGATCACCTGTCCATCAGGTAGTTCATAGCTTTTCTCGACAGCTGAGCTGGTCTTGGCAGTCTCGACTTCCTGCTCATAGTCAAGAGCGATGTATAAGAGTTTCTCCTTCACATCCCTAACAATGTCACGCTCAGCAGATGTGGTAAACGAATAACCACGCTCAGTTTGGATTTTCATGAGATCACGACCAGCTAAATCCAGACGAAGGATAGCATGTGGCAGAGCATACCCCTCGTAGATAGGGACCGTGTGGCTGACACCATCCCCAGAATCCATAACAATACCTGAAGCAAAGAACTATCAGCTATTTTGTTCCACATTAATTGTTATAGAAAGGAGACCACTATGAGCAAAAAATTCGTACCAGTTGTACGGCCACTGGCATACAATGATAGGACAGCTTGAATGGCAACATACATGGCAGGGGCATTGAAGGTCTCAAACATAATTTGAGTCATCTTCTCACGATTAGCCTTCGGGTTAAGAGGAGCTTCAGTAAGAAGAACTGGATGTTCCTCTGGAGCAACGCGAAGCTCGTTGTAGAACGTGTGATGCCAAATTTTCTCCATATCATCCCAGTTGCTCACAATACCATGCTCAATTGGATACTTCAAACTCAAAATACCACGCTTTGATTGAGCTTCATCACCAACATATGCGTCCTTTTGGCCCATTCCAACCATCACACCGGTGTGACGTGGGCGACCAACAATGCTAGGAAACACAGCCCTTGGAGCATCATCTCCAGCAAATCCAGCCTGATCATTAAAAGTATTGCATGAAACCAATTAGGAAACCTCTAATGCTATAGAAAAAACGACGAACTTTCATCATCTACAACATGTCATGGTCCATAAAAATCAAAATAATTATACCTTCACCATTCCAGTTCCATTGTCACATACAAGTGGCTGAATATCTTCACCATCTGCCATCTTAAATCAAAAGCTGGAAATTAATCAATAACTCATATTATTAAAGTTTCAGGAAAAAAATGATAATAAATTAATTCTAAAGTGGAAAAAATATCTGCATGCTAACAGATTTATAACTCGAGTGATGACTAAATCCGACAATGGACATCTAGCAACCCGATGATTATACCTCGAGCTAATTGTTCAAATGGTCTCAGATAGTGGGATCAAGTTGCACTTTGATTCCAAATAATTATATTGTTTCAGTTTGGTCTAGATATTAGCAAAAGTGTTGCAGTTTAGTCCCATTTAAACGGAAATGTTAAATTGACTGTCAAAACGTGTTTGACTGTTTGGAGTTCAAATTTGAAGTAAACTTAATATTTTGATAATCACGTGGGAAAAAATTTCTATTCAATTACGTTTGGGGCAAAATTAGAATTGTTATGAACTTTTGAAATAAAATGTTATTTTCATGATTTGATTCTAAATGAGACTATTATTTTTCACAATCTTGTTCTTCATCATCAACATATTTTTTTTCTTGTTCAACAGCATAATTAAATAATAGATGGAAGCGTTGGAGGTGTTAGTTGAAATTTGTTCGAAATTCCAAATGAGCTTGGTGGTGGGAGGGTGGTTGTAGGTGATTTGGTTTATTTTGGATATAGATTTTACAATTAATACGCCCCCAAAGTTTATAAAAGGTATAAAATTACCCGAATTTGATTTCAATCGTATTTGGCGTCAAATTTAACACCTCTATTAAAATGGAAATTAATGCCAACACTTTGTCAATGTTGGGGCGAAGCGCATGATCGTTATTTGGAGCCAAAGATGCGACGATCCGATTATCTGCAGGGCCCAGTTTATGCAATTCTCCCATTATATCTCCATAGATGATAGATCTATCATGTGGAATTTTAATTACATTACTATTGAACCAACAATTGCGAAGACATAACTTGACGTGCACAGTGCCTAGATTTTGGGGTATCTACTTATATATTTTTTACAGGACAACGGAATTTAATTTTCCATATATGATCCACTTACGTACCACAAAAAAGTGAAAAAAATAATTAATTACAGATTGGAAGATATATAGGATGATGTGCATAATGCGTTACATACTAACATGAATGGTTTCATTTTCATAAGGGAGTTCATAAGGGAGTACCTTTAATTGAATGCCAAAAGGTTAATATTTGAAGAGAAGTAATAAGTTATAGACAACTTTATATTGCAAAATGAAATAACAAAGAGTGCAGATACAAAAGGTTGTTGATATGTATAACAAGAGATGGTGACGAGAAATCCGTTCCAACACTAGCGAAATTAATGATAGTCTGTTGATTGACCATGTTTTTCAAGTAATTTGCACCCCGCTCTTACATATTGTTTAAAAATTACCTTGCCCTCTTATATTATTTGAGTAGCACCGTCTGCATGTATTATTTTAAATGTTGCTTTCTCTCTGCCATTATTAACTTCTGTTTGAATAATTTGGTAGCCAAAAATATAATATTGCATGACCAACAGTACTTTATAATTCTTATTATTCTAAAAAAATATTATTATCGTTTTTTATTGTTAAAAATATGTTTCATAATAATACTTTCTTCTTACAATTTATGAATGTTAAACATTTTACATTAAAAGATTTTGATGGTGATAATGCTTATTATATATTATTTTCAACTCAATTAGAATTGATGTTTTTTATTTTTTATGTGTCACACTTTGATCATGAATATTATAAAAAAATGATAAAAATAATACTATTAAAATATTTCAAAATCAATCCAATAATATCAATTTTATATTTATTAAAATAAAAAATAAAAATTAATTGATGGTCAAAGTTTAATAGTAAAAGCCAAAAATATCATTTTTAATTGGAGGGAGCATGTTGTAAAAATAGCTCAATGCCAAAAGTTTAAAGTAATAAAAGTATTAAATATCAATGCGGGTAAAATGGTCTAAACATTACACATTTTGGATAGACTTAATTATTTTGCCTGAATACATAAATAGAGTGTAGTACTTGAGCATTAATTTGATGGAAATTTGAATATTTGAGGATAGTGTGTAACATTTAAAGTATCTGAGGGAAGCCAGGGTACTAATTCAATACATGGAATACGGTATAACTTTTAAACAATATAGGGGGATTGGATGCAATTTACCTTCTATTTTTCCTGATTTTTGTTCTAGTTATTTTTCATCATTTTGGTTTCATTGGTAACCCGCTAACATCGTTTTTCATTCAATGGGAATGTTGACAACATTGTTCATATTTTTTCTAATAAATATGATGATAAAATAATTAAATTGTTATTACCACCAATTAGATTATTGAAATGTTTTATTTTATCTTACATTCGTGTTTTATTAAATTATTTAGGTGCAATAACCACAAACTGTCTGTTTCAGTTGAAAGGCCTTGGACGAAAAAATTGTAGAGGTCATAAAATTTATAATTAAGATTATATACTGTATAAGTTATTATCAAAATAGTGCTACCCCTCCCTGAAAATTACCATGATTTTTTTTAATGGTTGAAATTAATAATTTTGCAATCCCAATTGACGGATATAAATTTAATAGGGAACAACTAAATGTCGGTATCAAAAATATTATTAGACTATTATATTCCTATTATTTTTTATATGAATATTAGAATGAAATAAATTGATACTAAATAAATAAATAATCAAATCACTACAAATTAATCAAAATCTTTAAATAAGAATTTGAATATACCTGACTTTTCAAGTTTACATACTTTCAAGATATGTAGAACTTTGTCTCAAACTTCTTTATTGCTATATAAGCTATTGATATAAAACTTTGCTTATACACAAGAAAAATAAATTTTAAAACACACCAAGTGAATAATCTAAAAAGATTATTTTTGTATCTTCGGGACTAGAAATTTCAATTTATAAAAAGAAATAGGGAATAAATTAGCTATTAGATTTTAATCAATATTGAAATACTACATTAAGATTAAAATTGCCTGTCGTATTATTTTAGATCGTATGATTTGAAGGATCTATTGTTTACATGGGTTATGATTTAATATTGAGTAATCCATTTTTTCATTCAACCATATTAACAAATGCTCCCTAACTCAATTTGTCATACGTAGTTGTCCATGTCCTTAACATTTTAAATATATATTTTTTTTAATTTCAACTTCAAGAAAAATGTGGCCTCAGATTCCTGTACTTTTGCGGGGACATGGACTTAGATTCTGGGTGGCGAAGGATAAAAGAAAAGATGGGGCACACGAGGGAGGATATAGATAGATTCCTTAATTGTCGACAAGAGGCAATAGAAAGAGTGAGAAAGACATCTCTCTGCTCTTTTTTTCAAAGTCAGCCTCTACTTTCCTAACAAGAGAATACAAAGTCAGCCTAGCTCTATCTAACATCACCTATAACCTGCCCCAAATTATGACATATATATCGTCCTTTCGGTTCCCATGAGCTTTTTAATAGTTTCCAGTTCTCATTTTTACTCATTTCATCCATTTTATATTACTCTCATGAATGAGCCAGAGTGAAAAAAAAAAAATTGGTATCAATTTAAAGTTTACAAAAATATGCAGCTGACTAAAATGTGCCCAACATATTGAAGTTTTTATGCTCAAGTTAAAGTGTACACGATGTAATGAAAATGTAGTCACTTGACGCAAAATATTTCCAAAATTTACTTTCTCAGTTCTCATTTTAATGTTTATTTTTGAATACCATCTAAGTGTGATTAAATTTTAGCCCCCTATTAATTCCCCTCATGAGTTATGCCCTTGGCAATTTGGCAGTCCTCATATGAGTTATATCATATTTCAATTAGACTCCTAAAAAATAAGTATTAAGCCAGAAAAGTAACGTTAGTTATAAGCTTGTGTGCTTATGCTTTAACTAAAGTTCTCCCTCTTAAGTCCGAATCAATAAATTAAGAAGAGAACAAGTAGCCTGAAGGACCTATGTTGTTATTATTACCAGAAAGAATACGAAAGTTAACAGCCATGCATCATTGTATAAAAGATTATAAAAGCCTTTGTTCTCCCCCCCACTCCCCAATCCGTGCACCATGTTATGTTGATATCTAAGGTCCCATATTCCCTATTATCTCCTCTTTGTATAATTCACTTTTTTCTCTTTTCCTTTTTTCCACCCATGAGTGTGACCATACCATTTCACTTTGTCACTTTGCTCTTTGTCAACGCCAACAAATATTATCAAATTCAATGCCCCTTACTTCCTCTCATTTCACAACAAACACTATAAAAACCTCACTTCAATGTAATAGCAAACGAACATATTCATTCATTCTTTAAGGTGATAATAGGAAAATTTATTTCATTTCACAACTAACACTATAAATATCTCACTTCATAGTTCTAGCCAAGGAATATATTCAGTTATTATTTGAGGTTATAATAGGCCAATTGCTTTCATTTCACAACTAACACTATAAAGATCTCACTTCAAGTACTTACTAGCAAAAGGTTGGTAGCAGAATTATAACTTGTGTGGGCTTCAAGTTTTAAGGGGGTGTTAGATGAATAAGTCAAGAGGAAGTTTGTTACTACTATAGATGAAAGTAAGGAACACCGAACATTGTGTTTGGATGAGATACATGAAGATTTGCTAGAGAGAGTTCTTGCATGGCTGCCCACATCAACATTCTTCAGAGACTGAAAACCAATTATTGCAAGAGATGGAAATTATTAGCAACTTTCAAGGAGTGCTTGTTCTCAGTTCGCTTCGAGAATCCATGAATTTTCATAATTCAATCCCTCTTCAACCAACAACATTGCATCGTTTTCGACTCGGAGGAGAACAATTGGAAGAAGCTCAAGCATAACCTTCCTATGCAGAACTCTTCTTGCAGTGACTTTCTCCCAGTTGCTTCATCTGGTGGACTGCTCTCATTTTCAGGAAATGTTTGGTGCAATCCTATTAATGGAATTTCCGCCAGATTTCTGCATTGGATTCTGATCAAGAAACTGAAAATCTTCGAGCAATTGCAATGGTGCCAGTAGCCATTGATTCATCATACAAGCTCGTTTCGGTCTCGGGTGAATTTCAAGAACTCTCACTCAGAGTTTACAGCTCAAGAAGTCAACTTTGGGAAGAAGAAGTCACTTTGAGGAGAAACAATCATACTACATTTGGAACCTCAAAAGATCATGATGGTGATGAAGAAAGTTCAGAATATTTCTTGAGCAAATGGGGCAATGTGGTTTCTCCAAATCTGCAGAGGAGCCCTTGTAAGCGCTACTCATCTGTTATTGTTGAGAAAGGTGGAGAAGAGATCATGTATTTTCTCAACTCAACTGGGAAAATAATTAGATGCAACTTGACAAACTCTTGTTATGATGAATACCCAAGGTTATTACCTATAAATTATGAGTACTCCATTGATTTAGTCCAATGTGGAGGGGAGATGAAGGTGATTCTACTGTCGGAATTCCTCGAAAGTGCGAGTCTCAAAGTTTGGAGCCTAGATGAGAAGTCACATTCTTGGCAACAAGTCGCCATGATGCCTCCATCGATGTCTCAAGAATTCTATAGCAAGAAGGTGGACATAAATTGCACTGCTTCTACTGGTGGTGATCAGATATTTGTCTGCTTGAGCAGCCATGATGAAGTGTATAGGTATTACTTGTGCAATTTATCTGATAACAACTGGGTTGAATTATCACCCAGTTGTGTTGATGATAAAAGAGATAGAGAATTTGTTTGTGCTTTTGCATTTGAGCCTAGAATTGAAGCTGAGGTATAGAAGAAACTGAAACAGATAGAAATTGGATAGGATAGAAAATATTAGCTTTGTCACACTAGTATTTTTACTGTTTTTTCATGTACTCCTTGTATATGTTGATTCATGGTGTAGTTTCTTACTCTAGAAGTAGTGTGGATTCATTTGATGAGTTTATTAGAAACTCTAAAGAATGGTAAACATTTTTAATATGTTCGCTCTAAAAGTTCATTGATTGGCAAAATTTATGTGATCTGAGAGAAATTGAACAATTTGATTTCTGAAGTTAAAAATTTAAGTTGAGTTCATTATAACTAGTCCAATAATTTTACTTCCATTCATTGATGCGACATTCCGTCTATGTAAAAGTAGATCAAAATAGCAAAATCTTCAGTAGATGAAATTAATGCGTTAGCAAGAATGAAAGTGTATAAATCATTACCCGTCTAACTTTATTTCTAAATTGTACATTTACATACTCAATTCAATTCATTTACATTTACATATGCACCAGGAAAACACCAAACTACATGAGACCTGAGATGTTGTCAATGAGCTCAAACTAGAGGATGACATCCTCCTCTTCACCCCTGCCTAAGTAAAGACAGACCTCGGCTTCAATTTTGGTTTATATCTGTCTTGCTGTTTATATTTTGGTTTAAAACTAGCTTAAGCATTCCGGAACAACAGTCAGATGTCGCATTACCTGAAAAACCCTCCAGAAGATGCAGTTGTACAAAAGAATCAAAAGATGATAAATGCGAAATGAAGCCAATCTAAGTTGCAAGAAATTTCATTCAATTATAAACTTCCCATCGTCCATAGCCAACAAACTGCAATGATCAAATAACAAAAATTAGCTCCAGCCCCAACAGGTATACAACACCCACAGATTTCAAGCTCTATAAAGAAGACGATCTCTTACCTCTAAAGTAAAAAAACATTGCTTGATTAATTCAATTCAACTCAACTTTTTACATTTACCTTATACATAATACAATCTAATTTTGCATTATTTTTAAAACAAGTGGTGAGGTCAACATCAAGCTCCCCAAGTTGATTATTATGAAGACTAAGCTGTATATCCCACCTTAAACTACACGCCAACAAATGCTTGTTTTCCAGTCTGGGTCATTAGGTTGACTATTACACAATGTAGATTCTTTTTCCATGTTGACTTCAACTCATCTTATTATTAGGTAAAACTCCACCATTTTTCTCAGTGATGATGATTGCAGTATGTACACCAATCATTTTCTATCTATATTACTCTATATACAAGTTACAACCCCATTCCATCTTCTTTATTTATTTACTCTAACATTCCATTTTTTCACAAGAAATACAAAATCTTCATTCCTAAACACAAACAGATATCTTTTGGTTAATTCCACAAAACCCACCCTAAAGATTTCATTTTTTCACAAAATTCTTCACTTCTAAATACAAAACATCAAACATCTTTCACTCAATCTCCTAAAACCCACCTAAAAATTCCATTTCTAAACACAAAAAACAAACATATTTCACTCAATCTCCCAAAACCCACTTTAAAATCCCATTTTTCCACAAAATCTTTCAAATCCAAACACAAAAAATTATACATCTTTAACTCAATCCCCCAAAACCCACCTCAAAATTCCATTATTTCACAAAATTCTTCATTCCCAAATACAAAAACCCCCCCCCAATTTCCAATGCCCCCATTTCTCCTCCTCCTTTTCCTCCAATTCATACTCTCAAAAAGCCAACAAAACTACATCAACAACAAACAACTCGACTGCCTAACCAACTACACAACCACACTCGGCTACAAATGCAACGGCCTCTCCTCAAAATGTACATCTTACATAACCTTCAGTACAACCCGACAATACACAACCCCCTTAACTATTTCCTCCCTCATCGGAGCTGATGCTGATGAAATAGCCAAACTCAATAATATTTCGGTCAACGGTGAGTTGACTCCGGGGAGGTTGGTCGTGGCGCCGCTTGAATGTGGTTGCTCCGGCGGGGTTTATCAGCATAATGCCACGTATGTGTTGAAGGAGAAAGGGGAGACAATATTTTCTGTGGCGAATAATACGTATGAAGGGTTGACTACGTGTCAGTCGATGATTGCTCAGAATTCTCTTAATTATCATGATTTATTAGTAGGTACGTAATACTCCTTCCGTTATTAATTAATTGAGAATATAAAAAAAAAACTGTTCATTTTTTGCTTGATCGTTTAATTTGTTAATGTAATTTTTCCTTTTGAAGTTTTAAAAAGATTTTAACATAATTGTTTTGTTTTCTAATATTTTTATTTTTATTGATTGATAATTTTATTCTGTATGAAAATAGTAAAATGAATTAGTTAATTAATAAAATTTTAAACTATATAATTGGTAATTAGGAATGGAGGTAGTATTTAATTTTTTTTAAAAGTTATCATCTGTTTTTTTTTTATATTATTCGTGCTTATACACTAATGGTTCTATTTTTTTGCCGTTATAAGCATGAATAGTACTAATGTTTCTATTAGGATATTTTTGGTGAGTATATGAAAAATTACTAAACAAGATATTAATGTGATAACTATTGAAACATGTTTGATACGAGTAAAATGCAAGTCATACCCGAAATAATCTAATTCTTAATTGAATTACATCGTTTAATATGGCTAACTATTAAAACATGGTTACTAAACATTGATTTAATTAAGTCCAACTTGATACTAAATAATTGTTTATCGATACTAAAGGGTAATTACGTAATTTGGCATTATATTTCATGTGGCAAAATAATTATAAGCAGCAATAATTATAGTATATTGTGTAAGTAGCTACAAACCAAAAGTTGTGGTATATTGTGACGGATATTATAAACCGTATATATTATATATTATGATATAAAAACTTAATCAGTCCTGATATTGTAATACTACGTTGTTCAATCTCTACACATGAAAAACAAACTAATATTTTGCAGGAGTAGAAAAGCACAAATATATTGGTATATATTATAAATATTGTGACAAATTTCTGTGACATGTCGACCAAACACGCTTTGAGATATTTGTAATGGAATGAGAAGATGAATAGAGTTTGTTACATGCTTTAAGCAGGATCCACATATATGTAAGTAAAGCCAACAATAATTTGTTCAATCAACATATACTACTAAATAAAATCAATGAAATTAATTAATAAAGTCATGTTAAAATTGAAATGGATAGAGATAAAAAGGCGTAATTGATTATAGTTATAGTATTAGTCCAATTGCATGCGACACGTAACTAGAAATTATAAGCAAATAAAAAATTACTTGAAGAGGAAATCGATTACCTTATTAATTTCATAAGTAATTGAATAATTTGTAGTTATATGATAGACAAAACTAGAGCATTAGGCGAATAATCTTGTATGGGATCATAATGGCGCGTTGATTTGAGTTGGTGTGAGTCTTTGTTAAGAATATGACAAAATTGTTTTTGAATTGTAAGCATTAGATGAAGTGGATTAGGTATTAAAGACATCAAAGGGATTGAGGCAGTTGGCAACGATGCTAAACTTCTTCTTAGTAACTTTAATGCTTAGCTCACTTAATTCGTTTTTATTATTTTATTGCTTTAGTCAAAAGTAGGATACAGTTATACAAATATACAATATTTATTCATTAAGTAAGTACATTAGATTTATAATTCTTGAGTATATTTTACAAAATTAATTATAGACCCAATGATATTTATACTTTGATCACACTAGTTAATGTCAAGTTTGATATCATAATTTTAAGGTGAGTTGATTTAAACTGAATTGATCAAGTGTGATGTCTATGAGTCCATTTCATTATTTCATCGAATAACATCGTTTTAATATGGCTAACTATTAAAACATGCTTACTAATTTCTCTACTATTTCATTGTTCAAGGAATGAAGCTTAATGTGCCAATAAGGTGTGCATGTCCAACCTCTAACCAAGAAGATGCTGGCTTCAAGTACCTCCTTGTTTATCTGGTGAATTGGGACGACACCATTGAATTAATTGCCAACATCTTCTCCTCGGACGTCTCCACCATCCTCGTCGCCAACGAGCTTAATCCCGACGACGTCATTTTCCCCTTCACACCACTTCTAGTTCCACTCAAGAATGTGCCTATCAATATCAATACATCAGCAGCTTCCACCCCTCCCCCAGTTTCGCCTCCCCAAGTGCCTGTGGCTCCATCAGGGGGGAATGAGAGCAACAACTCTTCCAAGAAGTGGATTTTTGTCGGGGTTGGAGTTGGGGTTGTTTTCTTGATATTGGTTGTTATGGGGTTCTTGTACAGAAGGCGTCGCCATCAAAAACTTCCTCTGGTTGTTAACAAGACCAAGAACCCGGACAAATCATCGGCTACTAGCTATACAGGGGCAATGCCAGCTGAAATGAAATCGTTTTCAGAATCATACATTCGTGATGCTGTTGGATCATTGACTCTCTATAGATTTGAAGAATTGGAGGAAGCAACAGGGTTCTTTGGAGAATCGAACAGAATTGAAGGGTCGGTTTTCAGAGGTTCATTCAAGGGTGATGAAGCAGCAGTGAAGGTAATGAAAGGGGATGTTTCAGCAGAAATCAATGTGTTGAAACTCATCAATCATTCCAATATTATTAGGCTTTCAGGATTCTGTCTGCATCAAGGTAGTACTTATCTTGTCTACGAGTTTGCTGAAAATGGTTCCCTCAATGATTGGCTGCATCATCATCAGAAGAATAAAAAAATCTTGGAGCAGTCCTCTTATTTTCTTGGGTGGAAACAGAGAATTCAGATTTCTTATGATGCAGCAGATGCTTTGAATTATCTTCATAACTATGCCAATCCACCATATATCCACAAGAATTTGAAAAGCAGTAACATTCTGTTAGATGCAAACATGAGGGGTAAGTTAGTTGATTTCGGTTTATCAAGGGCGATTGAAAACAAGGACCGACCAGAAGGGGGTGGAGATTTATCAGCAATAATGACAAGGCATGTTGTTGGCACCTACGGCTACATGGCTCCCGAGTATATAGAGAATGGACTAATTACCCCTAAGCTTGATATATTTGCATTAGGTGTAGTTATGCTAGAGTTATTATCAGGAAAAGAAGCTACCGTTCCTGGTAATAAAGATGGGACAGACTCAAGAGAAGATGAGACAATTTTGTTATCTGAAGCAATTAAAGAAATATTGGATGATGATGAAGATATGATTAACAAGAAAGGGGTGAGAGAAAAGTTGCAGGATTTCATGGATCCTCTGCTTGGAGTAGAGTATCCATTGGACTTGGCTTACTCTGTTGCAGAATTAGCCAAAAGCTGTGTGTCGAAAGATTTGAATCATCGTCCGCCAATTGTGGAGGTTTTGATCAGTTTGTCTAAGATTCTTGCATTATCACTCGATTGGGACCCTACCGATGAGCTTCAAAGATCTAGGTCTCTCGACCAAGGCAGATGAAGAAAAGTTCAAGCTTGATAGACATATCTATCTATATTAAGCATTAATCAGTACTAGAGAATGTTGAACTGATCTGGGAGTGATAAAACTTAAGAAAGGAGTATTCATTATAATTATTGGATAAATAAGATATAATAAGAAAGTACTACATTTAACTTTTCTTGTTAATCAGTCTGTACTCTTGCTGATATCATTTTGTATTCTAGAGATAGTTGTGTACTTGTCTGCAGTTTGACAGGTGACTTAAGAGTGTCTGTATGAAGGCTGAAGCCTTGTGCATCAAATTGTCTAATTAATTATAAATGAGATATATAGTCCATTCTTCTTAAATGCAAGTTCTATATGTTGGACTTAAAAATCCTTGTTGCATTATCAATTAATAATGGTCTTCCACTCCATTTATGACAAGATTCACAATAATATTAATCTACTGCATAAGTGGGAACGAAGGATTACTGTTGTTAAAAAAAAATTTAGCAATGCAAAAAACAAATTGTCTCCCACTCATAACTCATTTATGACTGGTTCAAGAATATCAATGTTTCGTCATTCGTGACTGCTTAGTCCACTGTAAGCTGAAATTTTGAACAGAGGAATATTAATAAAAATATATACTCCGTATTATCTGCAGACAAGGGCAAAACAATAAAAATTTGTTAAAATTATTGAATGTAAAAGTTCGATATGATGTGGGTAGCAAGATCATTAAGCATGAGAGTGTGTGCTTGCTCTTTTGCTTGTGATTATTATTAGTATGCCTCACATCTTCAATAATGTGATAATGTACATAATAATATATGCATACAAACATACTCCTCGTATGTTAGTACATACATGTATAATGTATCATACTCAATTTTGTAGATTAGACACATACATGAAGTGAGACAAATAAGAGACATGCATGAGATCATAAAATATAAGTTGATAGAGCTAGAGAGCTTATTAGAGTATACATTCTACTATATCTCAAGCATTATAATAGTTAATATTTCAAGCTCGATAATCTTAATTATAACATTTTTTTTTTGTTTAATTTCCTTGATTAAAAGAGACATGAGATCATAACATATAGTACGACGTACGTAGAATGTATACTCTTAAGCTTAGGCCATCACGCTTGCGATCAGTCTGTTTGCACAGCCTTTGATCAAGAGTAGTGTCTGTAAATAGAAATGAGGTCTAAGCAATAATCTCCATCATCATAAATCAATAAGGAAGGTCCACACTTTCTCCATATGTTTCATAACATGCTATCATACTTGATCATTAACATGATGAAAAAGAACATGAAAATCATTGCGGAAAGCAATTTTGTAAAAATCCTAATAATAATGTTGTTCAACAAGCTAAATGTCAACTGCTTCAATTATTCAAAAGATTGACAAGCCGGGGACGGAATCCTATGAAGATTAGCTAGCAATGATATTAATATGTGATAATGGAGTAGTATAATGGGTGTTTCCCACTCCATAATAAACACACACATTTATACTGTCACACATACAAGCTCTTCATTCGTAGTGAAAATTTAATCAAATCATAATAAACATATCAGTTTTCTCATTTATTTTGCCACATTAATTAAATAATACTATTCCCATTGGTTGCCCCTAGGTGCTTCATTTACGAGATCGAGGTCAGTCACCGATTTGATATTTTGGTTATGGCAATTCAACTCTACGGACTCATCACTATTATATGGTTGTGAGTAGAAATTGTCCTATTGGGTATGATACATTTGGAGTCTATGTTTGGGAATATCCGGAGTCAATTATCTTTATCTTGTCCAAATTGATGCAATTGTAGGTAAATCGTGTTCTACGCAGAAAGTGAGGCCGAGGCTGAGCTGCAGTTTCAGTCAAGTGGGTCAAGGTTCAAAATAAAGGGAATAAGTACTAAAGGACGAGAATTGCTCATTACTTGAATGATGCTATAGTACCGGTATTTATAGAGGTAGTCTGAGATAGTGTAGGCTTAACTTGGATTGCTAAATGCGACACGTGTCCATGTACTCCACGGATGAAGTTTAGTGTGCAGTAAGATTGATCTTGACGGGGGCCGTGCACTCTGCGTAGTCTGTTGGTTAGCCCAATAAATATATATACATGTTATGCCCATATCAATTGTCCCCTATTCCTTATGAAATTGACATATTCTACGTCTTTGAGGAATGATGGATGATCGGAGATGAGTTCAATTTTCTTGCGATAGGTAAACCACACTTATATGATTTGCGAGTGTATGACTTGGTGTCCATTATCTTTCCATTATCGAGGGTTACGAATCGACCCCATACTTGATGATTCGTACACTTCTCACGGCAGGTCGGGTATTCCATCGCCGATCCTTCGTTTACTCAGTGAAGCGGTTATCGATAAAGTGACCTCGAAACTTACGTCGGCATTAAATGATGTAAGGGAAAACTTTGCCTTTATAAAGGTGCCTACTCTTCAATGGTATTGTACTTTCCCTTCCTTACAAATATTTTTCGATTTCTCTTGTTCTTCTTTGTTTTCAATTACGCACCGTTTACCCCGTAAATTGTTTTCTCCCAATGCTTAATGATTTTAAATATACTTGAGGAGGTTCTCCGGTTCTTGATAACTTGTTTCTTTAAAGTTTAATTACCTGATTTTATCTTGAGAATACGAATGATTTGCGTGCCATAACGAACTCCTTTGATGTCTTTTCAGTATGTCTTCTTAGGATGGTGATTTTAAATGTTCCACATTTATGAATTCGAAATCTTTCCCATTATCCTGTGGTCTCCCTCGGTTTATGTCGGTTTGGGGGTATCTATTTGGATTGTTTGATTTCTGAAGAATTAGGATCATTTTTAGAAAAGGGAGTCGTATTTGTTCGTATGCTCAGTCGGTTGGGACTCTGAGTGTGTGCCGTCTTTTCGGTTGCTGTTTTGATTTTGGAAATTTTGACCTGTTTGATTTCTTTCTGATGTTGACCATTTTCCCATATGGTGAATGAGGGCTTTCAAACGGTTTTCTCTTTATTCCTTGTGAGGAAGTATGTCGCGTTCTTACGAAACTCAATAAGGCAATTCACGAGAAATCACAGGGCCGGCCCCCTATCATCTGTGAGGCCTGTGAGGGAGAGTTGGAGCCAAGCTGGCGTACCAGTGACTGCACCGATAACCTGGGGACCCCGAGGCCGATGGCGGACGGATGCCCATTTACAGGTATTATGGATTCCACTACCTGCTTTAATAAGGAATTAAATTCTGCCACCGCCCTACCCGGCGAGAATCTAGATGGGTTCGCCCAACATTCTTTGATTCTGCTTACGTGTGGTGGAGGCTCGCGGCTTTCCACTGGCTTTCCCTGGCGATCAATTGATACTTCCCATATAGACGTAGGAACTAGTATGATCTAATTTTACCCAGCCTGCTTGTTGTATACGTGAAGCCTTTCATCATCGTTTGCCTTTTCTAACTTTGTAAATAACCTTCTTATAACCATCAATCGTGCCCCCGGTCAGTTAACCCCCATAGGTGGATGGTTGAACGTGACCGCTTTTGAGGTGGCGTGTAAGATTCTGGGGTTAATTTAGAGTCCTGTCTTTTTCGGCCCTTTTTAGTGATACCATGACAACTTCAATCTATTTTCTACCCGATTGTCGGAGGAACTTTTTGATTAAAAAGTGACCCAATAAAATCTAATAAGCGAGTTTTGATGTAAGTGGTTCTTTGCTCGATGAGGAGGTATGGAGGTTGGGGAATTTTCCGCGTTTGGACTCTGCTTAAGAGTGAGCTCGTCCCTCAGTGATGTAGATTCGATGGACCCGCTCGATACTTCCTCGAAGCCGCGCCGACTCGGAGCGTTGCCTTGGCACACCTGTGGATGAGTCTATACTAATAAAGGCGGGTCTCGTGTATGATAAAGAAGAATTTGTGCCTTGAGGCCGAGGCGACCACTCCGACTTGGGGGTATTAACTAAATTTGTTTGCTCTTTTCTTTGTCTTTTCGAGGCCTCTCATACTAACTCATCAATTTTCTGGATGAATTTATCACGATTTAGCCTGCTTGAGTCCGCTGCTTGATGTGGACTTGATGCTTTGTATGTTGGGAGGCGCCGCTTCCTTCTTTGCAGGTGAGGCTAAATCTAAAGACCTCGGAGTCATGGTCCCGACCTCTTTTTGCACCCCATGATCCACTTCGGTGTGGTTTGCCGTGAATCCCTTTTGAGAGAGAGGGTCGTACAATATGCTGCCTATCTCTTTGGCTCCCGCCAGAAAGAAGAAATGTCGCCTCCTAAAAAGAAGTGTCCACGCCTCTCCCAAAGAAGCCTGGATCAAGCGAGTGCCATTGATTCGGAGGACCATGCGGTGGTTCTTTGGAAGATTAGAGCTTTCACTTCAAGTAACGGCTCTCCTTTGCCCAAGCAGTGCGGTCAGATCTCTACTTCTTGTTAGAAACACTCGGATATGGGTATGGGTCGCGGCGGACCAATGTCATACTCCAGAGTTGAGTTAAGCCAACCTTTTTCTCCGCGAGTTGAGAATCCTGCCTCTGCAGGAGTTCGGCGAGGGTAAATAATCGGCGCTCCCGGGATATTAGGACAAGTATCGATGACTCCATGCAGTTCTAGTTTGGAATGGCAGGTCTACCGCAAATTCCACTACTCGCCTCTGGCTTTATGCTTTCAAAGAGGATGGTGCCCTTACAGATCCCTGCATCCATGGCCCGATCCACTGAAGTATGTTGCCGGGTTAATTCTTTACCAAGTATTTTTACTTTTTAACAAAGCCTTTTTTGGGTGTGAACCGTTAGCGGTCTTGGCGTCTTGGTGAGGTGTGATTATCGCCGGGTGAACCGTTCTGCGGTTACCCGGATAAAATGTCTGGGAAAGGATCTCTACGTAGCGAGGGGATGATCGAAGGCCAAGGGGCGAACCATTCTCAAGATGAACTAGCCCAGTTATCCAACCTCTCCGAAGGCCTTGAGCCAGGAGGTGCCGCCTGACTAAGGAACTTTCTTCCGAGGATCTTTAAGTTTGGGCCGCGGTACAGATGGGCAGACGTATCTTAGTGCAACGAGTCAAGGATCTGCCAGGCCTTCAAAGGCGGGCGAGCGGGTAAGGCTGCTCGAGGAAAAGAATGAAGCTTTGGCGTCGGCGGCCGTCTCGAGTTCAATTTGCGACTCAAAGATGGGGAGTTCTAGCTTTGACCATGCTTGAATCCATTGATCTGCGCCTATCTCTACTCCCTCTCGACCATAAAAGCCACTTCCCATTTGATCACCACTTTTTTGGTAGAAATGAATAAACTTTGAATGGTAGCATGGTTGTCTTATGACAGTGAGCTACTTGATGAGGCGTAGAAGGTGTGAAGGCTGCTCTAGTATTAAAGACCCCTTTGTAATTGATTCTTGAATACATTGTTTTCGACTGATGTAATTGTAACTATTTTCTAGACAATTTTCGATTTTTTTCACTTGTATGAACTCATATCGTTATTAAATGTCCCTTTATAGTACAGTTGTCTTTATGTTAAAAGGGGCTATCATTTCTAAAGTGCGGAGGGGTTGTTGCAGCCTTCGAGAGGGTTTTAGCCAGTTCGCAAAGAATCTTTTTAATATTAATCATCAAGTGAATGTCATTCATCCGACGAATGTCAGCGAGACGTGTTGTGGTATACGCAGGATCTTACCTTGTCGATGTGAAATTGAATGATCTGACTCAACAACATATCCATGTGTCTTTTTATACATTGGTAGCAGTAAGGTGGTGGTTGAACTTGAGCCACAAGAAGAGATAGATGGTGGTTATAATGGAGCCATGATAATTCCTTTAAGAATCCGAATCACGGAGGTGGTGGATTATGACCGAACCACTTACATTTATCCCTCTGGCATGTATTTTGCCAAATTAAAAGCATGCCAATCGAGAGAGTTGGATCCCATTCATTTTTTGACTCATATGTTCACGGTCAATTATTACGCTATGGCGATGAAATTCTTCCCGTTTAGGGCTTTCTTTCTTTGTCTTTAGGGTGAGTAGGTAGGAAACGACCTTAACACGGATCCACACTTTTTGTGAGCTGCTTGTTTGTACTGCTTGATTGTATGTGCGAGCCATGAAGGATGTTGCATTTTCATTTTGTATACTAAGGCACAGTCCGCATGGCGATCTAAAGTTAAGTTGCTCACTGTCTGTGCATTCATTTACCTCACCGTTGAACCCCGTTTGGCGATAGGTAAGCTACCTAGCTTAAGTATTTATACGAGCCATACCTTTAGATTGAAAGGTGTTGCCTTACATGGCATGTGAATGTCCCGATGCGTCTAGTGACCATAAAACCCAGCGGTTCGCAATCCATTACCCGCTTTCCTTATTCACTTCTGTAAAGATAAATATTTTTTCTTGATCCACTGCTGAAAAGTATGCGATTCATCACCTAAACTTGTCGTTGCAGGGATAATAGGCTGGTGAAAACACATTGCTCTATGTTATATTTTACAAAAGCTGAGCTGCCTCTGGCCGTTGGCCGAAGAATTAGGGACTTCCGGCGATCGCGTGTTTACAGAGGAATCTCGCGTCTTTGTCATTGCCGGTCTTCTTAGAGTGCGGCTTCTACCCATTTCACTGAAGTAGTCCCTTTGCATTACGACCTCATTCTCCTTTGTAGCCATTTCCCCATTTAGGTTGATTCTGCAGTGGGGTCACTGGGGTTGTAGGTTGGTGTTGCACCTAGTTTTTGGCATGCGTCACGCTTCTTTCGTACTTCATGACATCTTTGACTAAAGTGGGCGGTAATAGCTAATAAATTGTAATTTTTGACATGAGGATCTCGCTTGATATGACTCTACATGCCCTTACGATGTATTTCGAGTGTTTTTGGGGAATATCTTACTCCGTACAACTAAGCAATGTCTTATCCCATGATTTCTTATGAGCTCTTCATCATACGTAAAATTTGAAGCTGCGATTCTTGAGCTTGATTAACTTTGGGAGTTGTCATTGTGAGGTATGCTGCGATAGAGATTTCTGCCTCGGTCTTCGGGCTCCCTTATCTGAGGCGGACTTAGACATTCCTTAGAAGGCAGGTTTATTGTATCTTCACACACACATACCTTTTGGCAATTCATCATAATAATAGGTGGTCGAGTCTTGAAGGTGATCCGTGCCTTGTTTATGGACCGAGGGATATGTTCAAAGATGACTGCTCAAATTTCTTGGCGATTACCTTTTCGCGCATGATATTTCCCCAATGGCTCATGTTTTACCCCATGTTCTTCGACTTTTGTATCCATATCACGGCTAATTCCCGAAAGCCTTGACTATGGACAATCTCACATGATACCTCATCTCTTTGAAGGTGAACCACATGATTTTCCCATGTTTACCCCGTCGAATACCGTATAAGAATTCTAGTGCCGATCCACTTCTTATTTACGGATCCATCTACAAACATTACACTTGAGTTATCTATCCCCAGTTTCCCAGTTAGCGGTCAACAATTACGAGGTATAAGGATGTGCATTACGTAAAATCAGCTAGAGCCTGGGCCTTGATGCTAGTTCATGGGATGTAAGATGTGTCGAACTCGCTTAGCTCTATAGCCTAAGTTGTCAGTAATCTTCACGATAATTCGCGGTTTGAGGACTCTCTTCATGGGTTGATCAGTTATTACTTGGATGTGATGTGACTACGAGATATATATTTTTTTTCGACTAGGTGATTACTCTGAGGTATAGGGGTGTTATCTATGTGGGGATACCTCTCTTACTGCTGACGTGCAAAACTCGACTTACATGTGAAATTGGCCTTTGTTGCCCCAATCCTCGCAGTCAACTAGCTACTACAGTGCTGCTACGGCCAGCGACAAGATCTGATTGTAACACTTCCACTTGGCTGGTTGTGACAAACTAGGTGAACCAGGATATTCCTTTAATTCTTCCTCAAGGCCTTTGTTGTGCCTTAGTCGAATAAAATTTGGTTTTGTGGCCGCCTTAGGTTTTTGAAGAAGAGAGGCGAGTTCACTTTCGCGGATTTAGATATCAACCCGGCCGTGAAGGACCTCCGTGAGCTTTTGGATATCCATGTACTTTCAGGTGGAAAATTTGCATGTCAAGGTTAGCCTTTATTTTATCAAGATTTGGTTCAAAATTCCCGTTCACGTCATCCCAAGAATTTTCCAGAGGTCACCCCAAATGAATATTTATCGAAGAGGTTGATTCGTACTTACTCCTCCTCGGTTAAATGTTTATTTAAATTCCTCGAGATGGTCTTTTAGGGCTTTGCTTTTACTGACATATCGTCAACATATCTCCATATTTGTGATTTATTTAAATATGAAGTTCACCGATCGTTGATAAGTAGGTCTTTAATTCTTTAGACTAATCACCTTCCAACAATATAGCCCGTACTCCGTTATAAAGGCGGTTTTTCTTCATCTTGAAATTCATTTTGATTTAATACCCCTGTGAGGCATCCATAAAAATCGAAGACTTTGTGACCCACTACCATCAGCAATCTAAATGGGAGGCATGAGTAAAAAGGGTAGAAATTTGGGCATACTTTATTAAAAGTGGTGAAGTTTGCACATCCTCCGTGTCCGTTGGCTTTTTCACCAACACCACATTTTGAATGGATAGCCCCTGCTTTTAACAAAAGTTCCATTCGACAGCTTGATTTTTTCATGTCTCGTTGAATGTTACTTCTTAACGGTTTGTACATGAAGTCCAGTATGGTAAGTGCAATGCGACTGATGTGTCTATCCCAGGCATATCTTCTAGACCCCAAGCAAAGATGTCTTTATATTCTCGAATTAAGCGGACCAATCCCTCTCGATGGGTTTCCTCTAACAATGTTCCCATTTGAAATGTCTTTTCGATTCATCGTCTTGAATGGAATCTTGGCAATTTTCTCATGGAATTACCCATTTTTTATTTCCTTAGGTGAATTGTCCCTCTCTTCTCCCGAACACCTCGGCTTCTTGTAGACATCACATCTGGATGATTTTTCTCGACCGCATTTCTTTGACTTTCCGAGCTCTTGTCCCGATACCGGGCCGGGGTTTGTCTGGCTTTTTGGTTACACATGTTCACTTATGCCCCAGCGGTTGAGACTACCGTCTTGAGGTGGAGGGGGACTTGCCTAGTATTGCCATTAACTCACGGTCAAAATGGGTGTCCCATCGGCCCATTGTCACGCCAAATCTGGATATCTACCCTTGTGACTTGGGCTAATTATGAATTTCTTGTTCGAATCTGAGTAAAGTCAATGTTGCCCGTCCCGCCGGATACACGAATGTCGATGAACCTGTTAAAAGCGTGTTCATGGGTTATGTGGCATGGTAGTCCCATTTATATCATATGTTGATAAATATAAAATGTCCGCGGATCTCCCGTGTCTTAACATTCACTCCTTTGTGTAATTTTATCACTGAGAACATTACTACTTGGATCGTCATGAGACAATTCCGAACAGCAATTCGGCATCCGAAAAGGAGATGGTTTGTCTGGTTCATTTACGTGAATGATATGAGGAATAGACACATCTTCTTCTAATTTTCCTTTAGTTCTCGGTCACTAGCTGCTGACCCCAGTCTGGGTATCTATCGACTGTTGTCTGGTGGCGAGTCGCGCCCTCTGTCTACATTTGTTTCTGTATTTGTGGACTCCTGCCTTGAGGGAGGCAGTTCGATTTTTCCTTGGCGGACTCTGCGGTCTGCTGACCTTCCCCCTTGTATCTCACAGATTCTTTTAAATGCCCCCTCTTAGGTGGCTTCTACATGCCAGAAGCCGTGACATTGTTCGTCCGTGTGCATTATGATGATACGTATCTTGATTTATCTCTGTTTGCCTCGGCTCCCCACTATTACGGGGGGGGTGGGAGACAGTAGTAGTTGTTTATTAAAGCTTTTGGAATAAATCTCAAAGATGATATAAGCGATCACTGTGAGATTTGGCTACCATAGGTGTTGTAAGATGGGTTGAGTCTGAACTAACTCTTTGTGTGGTGGGAGAATGAGGCATTTTCTAAAATTTATCCTCTATCCACATATGTTTCTTTGATTGTGTTGTAATTGTCCTTCCTATTTAGCTTCTCTCCTTGAGGTCACGATGGACCTATATATATATACTCACTTTGTAGGTTTTCTAACTGCGATATGTTTATTGACCGCGATTAAATCTCCTTAATTGTGTCAACACCATCTTCTTGGTTTTTCCACTTGTTTAGGCCTCATTAAAAAGCCATATAAGTAATTTTATTGTATGCTTGGGATCTGTTTCAATTGCTTGCAGTTCATGAAATTCTCTAGCGTTCAGCGTGATTGCACATTTAAAATCCATCAGCTTAGTTCATGCTAACATTTGAATGGATTATGCTGTATTTGTAATGAAAAGAATATGTCATGGGCATACGAATCAATCGTATTTGGTGGCAACTCCATGTACCAATCTAATGCTGCACCCGTGAGACTATTAGGGAAGGCCTTTGCGTATATGTCCATATCGTTAGGTAATTGTCATTTGGGCCAGAAACCGCTTCAAATATTTATGTGGATCCTCGATGCAACTATATTGTATGAACTGGGGTAATATGAATCCAAGCCGGTATAGGAACACATTGAGTCGCCAGGTAAATGGCATGTGGTACATGAGTGACGAGGCAGTTCACAGCTCTTCTACGGTAGGAAGGCCGGCTTTACCGTTTGTTTAAGCTTCGTCAAACTACTCTTTTGATTGCCTAATTCTTGCGGGGATGGCGGCATCATGGCAGTGGGATCGTTTGATGGACCACCGAAGGTCTATATGGCATTGACTTGTCTTTACCATTACTCTGGTAACATGAGTCAATATGCAGGGATTGTACGTTGGGGTGATTTTCAGCGTGAAATGACTGTTCCCCATCATGCCGCTCTGCCGTGTGCTTCGTGAGCCTTTCTCCCGTGCTGACCTATCCCTTTAGAGTAACTCAAACATGCCGTTGTATTTCTTGTTCTATAGAGCTAAGGACCTCACTTTTGTACTTAACTGCGAATGTCTTCTTGTCTGTAGGTGTTACCGACTAGGGACTCCATGAGAATGCCTCGTTGCTTTCCCCGGACCCGGGAATGTCCATGGGTATTTGGTGCTCTCCTTGCCCGGCTTAATTAGCAGTGCATTTTATATTAGGAACTTGATTATCGTTCCCCGATTAGAAACCATTTGATTCGCCATTTCTAAATCAGTCGAGTCTCAATTTCAATATCTTGGTTCTGGCGATTCAACTCTGGACTCGTGCGCTCTTGTAGTTTGGCGAAATTGTCCCTCTTGTATGATTCGTTTGGGGTATGTTTTAGAATCTCAGTCAATTATTTTATATTGATCCAGACAGCTCAGTGATGATCGATTGGGTTCAAAATAAAGGGAATAAATTAAGGGCCGAATTTATCGTTACTGAATGATGATGTTATAGTGCGGTATTTGCATAAGTGATGCAGTGGTCTTTGGATTTAAGTTGGATTGCTAGGCATGCAGCTGCGTGTCCATGTATTTCCTTGGAGATGAATTTGAATTGTACCAGATTAATTTTGGCAGTCGTGCACTCTATAATACCAACTGATTAAATCAATAAGTATATACATGATAACGCATATACATATACACACTTTCATTTCCTAGTATGCGAATTCTAACTCAACCTATTGCGAATTAAGTATCAAGTTGACATTATTATTGGTTACTTGAATTGGTAGCTAGCCTTAGCTTACAGAGCATGTGATTAGCATATATATCGCCGGATCCAAATTCAACCCGATCGAATCATAAAAGTGACACCAACAATGTGATATACTTACTAGTTAAAGAATAAAAGATCCAACTTTTCTTGCCTCTAAAATAATTAACAATTGATATTGACATTGTCAATCTCATTCGCATTGGATCCTTCGCCGAAGGGATATGAATGTCTCCCACATTATCTCTCTCATCCAAAACATTGGAAAAGCTAAACCCCAATATTAAAGTCTACTTCTCATCATGATGATCATTATTTCTAGGAACACAAATTCCATCTATTACTCCTATCAATCTATTCATTTCTTCTCCCACTTCAAAACTCTTTCAACTCTCACACTCATAAACTATCTCTACCTAATTCTTGAAATTTATTTGTACAATTTTCATTCGTTAAAGTTGAAATTCCACTTACCATTGTATGTCTTGCATAAGGCTGCCTACTAATTCGGATCTAATTCTCAAGGAGAAAAGTATGTTGAAGTTTCAAGAAAGAAGTCAAACCACAACATTAGAAGAGGCCAATAACTTTTGCAACGAGGAAGAAGAAAGAAAACAAGAAAAACAAACTAGTATGCAAAAAGAGGGAAGAACACAACATGATGAGAGTTCAGTTTCTTGTTTGAAAATCATCACAAATATGCCATCTTTTCAAGAAGGGGACGAAGAAGATGATCAATGTACAACTCCAACATCAAAAGATAACAAAATTCAATTGATTTTTCCACCTACACCAAAGAAGGCAAAGACACTTCCTTCAGCAAAAAGAAAACGGTGTAATAGCAAAAGAATGTTATTGCTTGATTGCTCGAAAGAAATTGAAGCAGTATTTCCACTACCAGATTTTCTAGCTGATCTAGGTGGTAAGATCAAGAAAGTTAGGGCTAATTTGGCATGAAATGATAAGAATTATCTTTACACTACTAAATCTACATACAATATGCATTTTTTTTCTTGGAAGATAGCAAATTCCATTCGTTAGGTTTCGAGATAATGTAAGCGAGAATGGTGTTTAATCAAAGAATTGAAGTTCACTTCCGATCTACATACTAATTACCCTTCTTTCCATTTAGTTGTTATTTTATTTGCTTAGCTCTTTTAGTTTCTGTAGAGACATGCATGAACTTTTTGTTAATTAATTTTCATATGTGCGTAATATGTTGCGAATAAACCGCTTCTTACGATGATTTTGTTTTGAAAATCTTGTACCGCTCCTATATTATTTATATTTGTTTTGACAGAAAATGTTTAAAAATCTTGGCGCGTACATGAGAACCTAAAAGCTAAGCCCAGGGCTCAAATCACTAAAAAATATATGCATTTTTAAGTCCCTATAAAATTTACACCAAGCCTCTTGTACAAATTTATATTTCACTATTTTTTTTGATAGTGAAGTGAATAATGGGGAAATGGTAAAGTACATACATAAAATCAGCCCTAAAAATAAAAATAAAAGTATTTGGGGTATATTTTGGGAAGGAAATTTGATGTACATGCTCTTAATTTTATGTTTTGGGTGAATAATAGGAGAGAAGTTGTTAAAATGCAATACATCAAAAATTTAGTCACACAAATAAAAAAGTGATGATTATGAATGTATTTTAGAAGCTTTTAGAGTTGATATCTGAAGCGTGTGCATCACTTATCCCTATAAAATAGGGACTAAAATTACTAAAAATAAAAAATGAAGCTTTTTCAACTCACAAAAAATAGGTTGTCTCTGTAAAATTATACGTACACCCTCTTGACGTTCAAGGGTATCTCTTCCTCTTATATTTTGATAGTGAAGTGAATAATAGAAGGCTGATAAAGAATATCGTAAAATCAAATCACCAAAATAATAAAAATAGTGATTTAGAGTGAATTTTAGGAAAATTTTAATCATTTATATCATTTAAAATATTCATGATAGTTCACCTCCTTGCATCAAAGTAAAGGTCGTTTGAATTTTGATGAGTTGACCTTTTGAATTTTGAATTCAAATAATTTTCAATGTGTTAAATAATTTTTTGTGAAAAATATATCAAAATAGAGCATTTCAACACACTTTACTATTACCTTAATAATTGTGTTTTGAATTAAAGTTTTGGAATTCAATAAAAAATGTAAATTTTATTAATTTCTTACTAAAAATAAGCAAAATGGATAGTCTCTTTTAAGGATGGACGGAGTATTATAGATATTGCAAACCTAACACAAATGAAAAAAATCTGAACAATAAAAATTGTTTAAAGAAAATATTCAAAGTGGCTAATAAACCCCATCAATCAAAACATAGCCAGCCCTGCATCAAATGAAAGATTAAATTTGGGATTTTATAGTTTCCTCATGGATTTTTTAACACAATCACCCGAAAGATCAAATTAGAAGACTCATATACTTCGTATAAGTGTAAATAAAATCAGGAACATTGTTGAGATAGATCCGATCTAGAAGTAAAATAAAAAGATGCCATAATAAATTCGTTGTAACCACTTATTCCACACCTTTATTTACTTTTAAAATTTGATCTAGAAGGAGGTTGGCACTAAAACATGAGTTGTTTCATGACTCATGTGCGAAAAGGTGAAAACGGATGCACGAAAAGTTAGAAAATGGTTGAAGTGGTGTGTAACTAATAATCAAGAATTGGAACTGATTCATATGAACTAATAACTATCATGATAAATGCGATAAAACAATTCTCTCCAATCCATTTTAATTGTCATTTGATTTTTTGAAGTAAAATTAACCATTAATTATTAATTATATAACTTATTCTAAAAATATAAAATTTATATAATTAGATCCGTCTTTTAAAATATTTTCATAATATTATTTTTTTAATTTTTTTAATAATATAATTAAAGAGTAATTGAAGTTCAAATATTTACCTCGATATGTAAAAAGTCAATTAAAATGAATTGTAGGGAGTAGCCTTTATGTTAGTAAGTGTGAAACCGCCATACTAACCGCCCTTGAAGTTCCAACATATCACGGATGAGTTAATCGATGGATGTGTTTAAATTGATTAGGAATTAAAGCTTTCCTTTTAACCACTTCAACACAAGATCGCTTCTTATTAGAGTCGAACCCACACTGCGTGAAGAGATGAGGATGCTGATACGTATCACTCTAGTTCTTTATCAATTGAGCTATGCCCCGGACCAAATAGCCCTCTATCTTGAAGTTAGAGAAACTAGTTGCTCATTTTGAAACATAATTTAAATGAAAACCAGGATGTTTTGCATATTCCGCATAGTCATTAATGCAAATATATATATTTCCATATACTAATAACAGGTCAATGCTAACCGTGGAGCTAACTCCTGTTTGATGTGGGGATTTAAACTATATATACGCATGAAAATTTAGACATTTTTCTTCATTTATTTTTCCACCTCATTTTTTATAATAACACTTGCATTTTTTAATGTTTTCGGCCTTTAATTTTACTCATGCATAATAATATCACTTCATTTTAACATACAAGTAGTTGTGTATATATATTTGCAATCAACAGTTCGCAGAGGCATCTCGTGGATATTCGGGTTACCGCACTGCGGTTCGTCCTGCGCATCAGTGGGTTCGATCCACAGCGTGACAGTAATTGTTCTTTGAATCCGAGATCGTGCCTCGGTGAGGGTTACAGCTATCTTGGTCTTGTGTATCAGGGTAAACTCTGGGGACTGTCTGAGCCATCTGGATACTTTCAGCATTGATGTTGAATTGCTTAGTGCGGGCGCCTCGTTAGGCGTATCCAGCGTATATTCAATCAACATACTCTACCTTGTATTTTCCAATCTCCCAGATTCTTCTTCTATAAATGTTAGGTATAATAAAAGTTAACACTGAAACTTTTTAATCAACTACCATACAAATAAAACGAATAGCCTAAACATAAGTTCATGGTAAAAATTTCTCACCAATATAATAGGGAAACTATTGTCTAGTCATTTTACTGAAAATGAATAATGAATATATCCTAAACTTGTGAATTGTGATGGTGCAAGGTGCTGCACTACATGACATCTCATAATAAAGATGTCGTAAGGAGTAGTTTTAGAAACACTGTAAATCTCACAAACGACATCAAATAAATACACACTTATATTTTTGCTCTGTTAGGAACTCGTCAGAGTAAATTGTACCAAATATATTTGTTATGCGAAAGTTACAATAAATGGTTAAAAACTCAAAGACAATAAAGAAACTAAACAATAATAATGAATACTTGGTACAAGCGATAAAAGAAATGGACACAAAATTTAATTTGGTTTCCTGGGATTACGTATGAAATCTAAGCTGAATCCTGGATGAGAAGAGAAATATTATTGCTAAATAGTGGATGAATTACAGTGAATACACTTTCAGGGAATAACAAGAAGGCCTTTCATTATATAGCAAACTCCATAACTATTGGTACCCAAAGGAATACCACTTAACACTAAGACCTATTTATTATTGCTATAAGTATAGGCTTACTCTTCCCTAAAGTTTCGATGTGGTATGCACTATTCTAAAATTTAAGCCTATTTCAACAAATCCACCTAGACTTCAACTTTTAGAACCACATATTCCCCCAGCTTTAGTAGTAATCTAAATTCAAATTTCTCTTTTCTGATATGTGCCGCCAAGGCACTTAATCTGAGTTGATCCAAGCTCAAACAATGATTGAACTTGATATATCTTGTCAGCCTGATATCTGCCGGTTGTCTTCAGTGCACCAACAGCATTACATTGATATCCACAATAGCGGTCTCATCTCTGCCGTACATCTGGTTTTTAAATACCGAAACCCGTTTAATTCCTTAGCGCTTTTCTCCTACATTTGTTAGATATTTCTAAAAACAAAGTCACATTTGTTGAACATAGAATCTATACAGACAAAAACTAGTTTGGTTATCTTTACAGATGCGGATTTCTAGAATTGGCTTCAACTTTTATGTGAGATTCTTGATGAGAATGAGCATTCAATTGTTTGTTGAATTCTTTCGGGGAGAGAAAAACATAAGCTTCATCAGACATCCACTCAACAAGGAGTTAAACAAACTTCAACATCATAAAATAGATTATAAGGCTAAGGTATGACCACTATAGTCATTGGGGGACCTCAAACAATGATCAGTGTGTATTATAAAGTTACAAATATTTGGTATATAAATCAAATAGGCATTTGTGTTTATCTATTGTGATCATGTTGTGTAGTTATTTGATTGGACTTTGTATACTATGTGGTCACTAATTGCTAAAAGGGATAATTCAGGTATTGAACTTGATTTATAAATAAAAATTTGTTATAGATTACGCTGCATAACCTGATTCATACAGTTGTCCATATGATCTAACAATTGTTGTCAGGCCGGGTCTTTACATTGAGTGAAGTCGATCTTGATAATTAAATATATTAATGATTAAGTTTGTTTTGGTTAGGTCTATAAGCCTTCCTAATGTGTTTTGTACATTTAACTGTTGGTTGGAAGTGTAAAATCGACGATGCCCAAACTCAAGACTAGTTATTAGTTATAATTAGACGAGGATTGCCTAAAGCTAAATATGCCGAAGGAGCTCAATGGGATGAAAATGCCAAGGTAGATCATGACCTTTGATCAAGTACAGGCGAGTGCAGATGCAGTGAGCTAAGATTCAAACTGCTTGGAGCGGGGCTGCTAGATCGGCCTCATCGATATGCTTTCAATTATAGAGGAAGGAAGTAAATTTGCGATAATTGGCTTAGATATGGTTTGCTTTCTTCTCTTCTGGAATTTCAAATAAACAATAAATCGATTGATGATTTAAATTTTTTCTTTGTATGATTAATACTTCATCTTTAATGATACTTGATGAGATGTCACATGAGCTTAGGTGCAGCTCTTTGTCTAAATAAAATCTTCCTTATTTAGAAGAGTTTCAAAGAAAATGAGGACTTTGGTGGTTTCAAGCGAGCATGAGAAAATATTTTCATGTGATGATTTTAATAGAAAATGCTAAAAGTATGAAGAATATCTCTTAAAGTGCTTGACCGTAGATTTGACCTTACATGACAATGTATCAATTAATTATTCTATAGAAAATCATGTTAATGCCAATTGTGATAATAACATGCTATGTTCCTTCGATATTGATTGGGTACATGATGTTTTTCAAAATATTGTATATCTAACAAAACATGATGAAATCCCTTGTGAGCATGTTGTGATTTATGGCCACATGTGGCTTAAATGATATGCATATACGTGTACACAAATCACATAAAATCATCACATGATTTCATCCCACAGCACTTGTTAAATGTATTACATATTTTATTGTCGTTTCAATGACATATGTGAAATTTGATTGCTATCAAGGAGGAAGTGATAAATGTATTAATATATGGATAGTAAAAACAAAAAGAAACTAACACTCATGAACCCAATTTGGAGTACGAAATTTCAGTAAATTGATCTATAGATTGAGGCGTGCAAGGAATGATGATCTGATGATCTTTGCTGGAATGTTGTGAATGATTAAACAATTGTTTGGATGGTAACCATTGTGCATTAAAGTTGGTATATTCTAATCTGGTTATTCGCTTTAAATATGGTTTGTGCCTTACAAATTTTCATTCAGATGTTTATTTTCTGTCATTATTTTATACTTGTTTGAGAGCCGAGGTATTTGTCATTCCCAAGAGAACTTTGTTCGAGGTAAGATTATTATAGACATAAAATAGAATTACCACTAGAGGAGACTTTGTTAGGTGATGATTGATGATCTAGATGTGTTTTTAATATATTTGTCATTATATGCTTTAAAGATTATTGTCACTAACATGCAATTCTGATTATTATTTAGTGTATAAGTTACATTTGTGATCATGTTTTGATAAATTATTTTCATTATGAAAACTTTTTTATCAAAACATTCTGTTTTCAAATTATGAAAAGTCATTCTTAAATTAAAATTGTTACATGTCTTTATCATACATTTAAATCCTCACGACATCTTTATCTTCATATGACATGTTTGATAAAGTGTCATCTTGGCCATTACTACCTCGAAAGCTTGCATGTTTATATTAACTCATCTTCAAACTCAAATATCATTCATTCATTGCTTTGTTGTACTAATCTTTATAGGTACTCTACTTGTGCTAAGCAATTTGCTTTTGATGTCATGAATAAATACTATTGGAATGTTGTTCTTATGTATGAATAATAACACATGAACATTTCATGGGTTAATATATAGTGATTGGTGAAATGTCTTGATCCTGTTTTTCTTTCACTCAATCTAAGAATCCATATACTGGATGTCTCTCTCCACTTGAGCAATGTTGTAGCTCATTCTAAATTATGTAAAATGTCAGACTAGGCAGGAGAATCAAATAAATGACAAAAACTAAATATAAAAAATCCATGATTGTCTTTTGAGATAAGCTTCAAGTGATAAAATGAATGGCAAAGAAATCATTCATGATAATAGAAAGGTAGCAACTTTTGGATGAAGTATTTAATATATATTTTTTATTTTATGTTTTTAATATGGTTTAACTTCATCTTTCTTGTTTGTGACATATAATTTATGTTCATTCTTTAATTCTTATCCTTGATTTAAATATCTTTGAACCATGCTCATGTTTGTTTCCCTATTTAATATCCTATATTGACATAGTTACATGTTTATGTAACAAAGTATGTTTTGGGGATTAATTGTGTTTAAATATGATTACATGAGTTTGTTGAGTTCTTGACTTGACATGGTTTCATGTAGAAAATGGTTTGATATTCTAAATCAGTCTTATCATTATCCCTTGCTTAAAAACGCTTAAATATTTTCTAAAAGAGACTTCAAAGTATGTCACTGGATACCATACTTCTTGTTTATAATGTCTACATAATTTATATTTGTCTATATTCTCTTCATTTATAATCCTCTAATTATGAAAATTGGCACTTTTGTATTTTGATATTCCATATTGAGCGATACTTTTGTTTAGGAACTCTAAAAATCTACAACATCTATTATTCTTCATGATTATGCTTGCTCTTTTGAGTAATTAAGTTACACATGTTTATATGCTCATACCTTCGTATGCGTTATTTAGTATCCTCTATTTGAGCTTAATGAGTGTTTGGTTCCATTCTCTCTCAACTTGCATGCGCTACAATGTTTTTTGCTTAAATACTTTGGTTGAGTGTTTTGTGTTTTGAGCTTTTAATTGTCTTACTTGCCTGGTGGGGGTATTTATATCAAAAAACATGAGTTCTGATACTTATATGGCATACTTGCTCTATGTGAGGGAAGTCGTGCCTTAAGACTTCATATGTAATTTAATTGCTTTTGAATAACCACAATCTCATGAAAGTTCATTGCTTAGTCTTTCCAGAAGATATTCTCTATATGACGTGCGTACATTAAATCTCAGACTTGATGGTGGTAATTCGCTTAAAGAGATTATGACGAGTTCAAACTTATATTTCAAACTCTTCATTTTTTAGAGATGTTCTTGTTCGTTTTTGTTTTGAAGATTTTTGTTATTCTTAAAAACTCTTGTTTAAATTTCTTCTTAACATTGTTTTAAAATTAAATCAATATTGTTTTCATGTTTTGATGTTTTCATTGACATACAAAGTGGATAATTCTTCTTGTTTTGAAAATCTTATGACCTTGTCTTTTGGTTGGTATTTTGTTTCAACAACGTGTTCAAAATTGGTTTCAAAATTTAGGATGGTTTGAAAAAATATCTTATATAATTGTGCTGGAATCTATTCTTTCATGAGTGTTGTTGCCTCATTTTGAGATGTATTATACCAAAAATATTTATCATAAATACATCTCTTATGACTTATCCGCAATTACTATTAGCCATCTCCCTAGCTCTTTTTGAATGAGGTTTCGTTGAGTCATTTTGGAAGTTATCTCGATTGCTATAGGCATTGTCCCTTTTAATGGTATATGCAAACTTTCTATTGAAAGAGAGAAAGTCTTATCTATCTTTGATAAAGGAGTAATCCATTAAATTTGGCTCAACATGCTCGAAACTTATTTTAATCATAAGACATTAATTCTAAGTCAACTTGTTTTAACAACCCATTATAAATTTATTTTCTTTTCTGAATTTTATTTAAACCACTTGTGTAATATATGTGCATGATTTCAAATATTTTGTTCTTAAATAATGGTATAATACCTACGCCCATACATCATCTTTTAATTTCCTCAATGGTTGTTTAATGAAATCAGTAGATCAATGGCCTCTTCTTACTCAAGATGTTGAGCATCATCCACTAAGAGAACTTTTGTTAGAGATGATTAATGAACTTATGATTTTTTTTTCCCGATGATGCTTTGTTTGAGGGACGATCCTATTACTTATTCTCTTTTGAGTTTTTCAAACTTTTTAAAAGAGAAAATTGAAGTAATATTTTATCATATGTCATTGTTCTTAATTTAATCCGTTCATGACATATGTTTGACATCACTTGTTCTAGTTGTTGCACTTAGGTTGAACCTTGAAGTGGATTTATATGTGATGTCCTATACACTTGCTTTATGCTTCATTGTTTATCATTTTTGCTTGTGTATGAATCATGTCAAATGTGATAAATCATATGACATGGCAGTATCTGCTATTCTTAATTTGTACCTTTTTGTAAGACAAAAGAGGGAGAATGTGATGCTATATATCATACTAAGATACCATGTTATAGCATTACTATATATTACCTAATTATGCTTAGTCATTACTTAGCATGAGTATATAATCAAACCACAATATGCAATACTCTTATATTGACATGTGTTGACATCATATTTAATTATCATCAAAAAGGGGAAAATGACTGACTGTGTCAGTACTCTTTGTTTTGATAAGTTACTGGCTGATGATTTACTATATAACATGTGTGATTAAGTATTTTTATGTAACATATTAGAAGAATGTTTGAAGGACTTCAAGAAGTGATATACTTATTTAGCAACATAGATATTGTGAAATTAAGATCATCAAAAACAGTGTCTTGAGCTGGATTCAAAAGGAAGAGGATTGAAGTGTTAAAAGATGTCGAGTGATGGTACTATGGATAGAAGCTCTTACGAATGTAAAAGTTAGCTTCAATAATAGTTTAAAGTCTCTTGAATAATCTTAGTTGAAGCTCTTATATAGGAGATCACCAAATCATTTTTGATAAAGTTGTTAAAAGCGTTCAAAGTTTTTAAGATCTTTAATAAAGAAATGATATTTTGAAAATAATAATATTTATAAAAGTGGGGTTTGTCTATATATTAGTAAAGTGTTGAAAAGAGCTTTTCAATGCTTTTTGAATCGTTAAAATGGAATTATAGCGAGCGGAAATGAGTTTTGCAAGTTGGGGCATTGGAGTGCTGTTGACCAATGACCCACGACAATCGACTACGAGCACCCGGTGCTGAACATAAACTTCCCAAAATCCACTTAGTTGGTGTTGATTGACCTTAATCGGGGTTATGGGCGATTGGGGCGAAATTTTCCTTTTTACCCGTTTGATTTCCAATCTTTTTTAAAAAACTCCACCAGACTCATTTCTTCCTTGGCCTTTTCTCCTACACACATTCTTAGACATGTCTAAGGCAAATCTCTCTTGTTTGAACATCAAATCTATCTAGAATAAGATTTAATTTTGATTATCTTTTAAACCTTGGACTAGAATTGAGCTTAAGTTTTATATGTAGAGATTGCTTGATAAATAAAAAAAAAAGGAGCATTCAAGGTGTTTGTTGTTACTCGGGGAGAGAAAAACAAAGCTTGTCAAGTTTTTATCTACTCGACAAAGGAGATTAAACAAGTTCAACTTTATCCACTCATTAAAAGAGTTATATAGTGCTAAAATTGTAATACTCTTATCTAATCCATTGAGGGATTATGTTCAAGTACAACTTTTCTTTGAGAAAAGGTTAGCCTGAGTTCATGAGTAGGTGGTTTTCTTACTTGGAAGTGAGCTCGATTGTCTGGGTTGATTAACGAGATTGCTAGTTGCTTCTAGTGTGTTGCTGAGAAGGTTGTTTCAAGAGTTAGGTTTAATCTTGAAGCTGGGGGTTTTCGAGGTCGCTTGAGGAGTTCTCGGTGGTTGCTGCAGAGTCGCCCAGCTAGATGGTCTAGTGGGTTAGCTAGATGGTATATATTGAGTTGCTTGTTTGTATGCCACGGGTGGTTGAACTCTGGATAATATATACGAGGTTACATTTCCAAAATCCTAAGGTTGAAAAGGTAAAGATTCGAATCTCGTTAAACACCGTGTCAAGTTGCATTTCACATCCTAAACTCTCTTCTTTATTGTTACATATTGTTATGCTTTATAATTGTGTAAATTGATTATTCACTTGATTGAGAGTTATTGTCCAACTTAATAGAGAAGTGGACAAATTGACTAAACATGTTTAGATATTAATTGTGTATTCTCAAGAGTTAAATATTTGGCATAATAAATCAAATAGGCATTTGTTTATCTATTGCATGATCATATTTGTGTAGGACTATTTGATTGGACTTTGTATACTACGTGATCACATACAAATTGCTAAAAGAGGTTAATTGGGATAATTGAACTTCAGAATTTTATAAATCACGAAAGTAAGTATAATTCGCTATAAACGTAATTCGCCCCCACTTGTCATATATTCCAACAATATCACCCTCGAATCCTCCACTATATAGATAGTACATATTCCATTTACCAATAGGGCCATCAGTCATATATAGATAGAAGTATCGAACGGGCTGTGGCATTTTAAAGAAGCCATTGAAAAGAATCAAGATACTTGTTCAGCCCTGAATTGCAAGACATGTTCATTTTGGTGGTCCATTGATTGATGTGTTGGGCATTGATGGAATCCAAGTATGCATCTGACATGAGTTTGTTTTGTGCATTAGTATGAAAAACTTTGAAGATGTTGGGAACTGGTGGCGTAATGCCGCTATTGGTGCAAGTTGTAAATAGTCTTGGTCTCGAGTCAAGCAAGGATTCCGGAAAAGAAGAGTGTAAAAATGAAAAGACTAGCACAAAGTGATAAGTGATAACTGATAACTACTTCCTCTTCTCCGTGGACTAAACTGTATATGAGCAAACTAGAGCCCGAATTAACTAAATTTTAACTCGGTTTAATGACTATTCGAATATAGCCTATAGAGGCTATTCTTGGGCAGGTTACCCAGCGAACCGCCCGTGCTCGGTTGATATACCCGGCCCGTTAGTCCCACCAGTAGACCGGTCGGGCGGGTTTGATGTTGAAACGCCGTAATCGGTAGACCGGACCGTGAACCCGGTACCAGACTCGGACCGCTAACCCGCTAAATTCACCGGACCGATAACCCGTTTAGACCAGTAAGCGTGGGTATATAAGGCAACCTGAAAGACATTAACCCTAAATCTATTATTATTTCGCCTCACTCTCCCATACCAGTCTACTGTCTTCTTTCTACTTCATTCATCTATTTAGGTTCGATTTTGAATCTAAATCTATTTTTAATCATGATTTTGCTTCAAATTATCTTTGTTTCGAAGTATGTTTTGCATGTTTTATTTTTGTTTAGGCGATTTTGTTTCGGTTTAGACAATTTTGGTTGGGTTTAGGCACTTTTATTTCGGTTTATACATTCTTGTAAAAAATAAACTGTTTTGATTTATGAATAGGGGTTTTCAATAAAATTAGGGATTTGAATCGAATTAGGGTTTTGACTTTTTAATTTCTTATTAGGGGTTTTTGAATTGAATTAGGGTTTTTGAATTGAATTAAGGTTTTTGATTTATAAATGGGGATTTGAATTAATTTTGGGGTTTGACTTTTGAATTACAAATTAGGATTTGAATTAAATTAGGGGTTTTGATTTATAAATTAGGGTTTTGAATTAAATTAGGGGTTTTGATTTATAAATTAGGGTTTTGAATTAAATTAGGGGTTTGAATTAACTTAGGGTTTTGAATGAAATAAAAATCGAATTAGGGATTTCTGACTTCAATTAAATTAGGGTTTCTAACTTCAATTAAATTAGGGATTACCAGCCAATTAAATTAGGGTTTTTGACTTCAATTAAATTAGGGTTTTTGACTTCAATTTTGAATTTGTAATTATGATTAATTGATTATGTTGTTTCGATTCTTTCAATTTTGAAACATTTAATGTGATTGTTAATTAATTGTTTTTAATTATGTCTTATCAAGATTCTTCACGATTCCCTATCAAATGGATGATTATGATGATAATGAGACCATTGGGGTGAAATCAATTTCTTTGGATTTTGACAATAGTAACCTTCTTCTTTAGATTGACATACCGGTGGTACCCGATTGCCGCCGAAGGTTTGGATGACCGGAGATAGAAAATACATATGGTAAGGCTTCCCGGACAAAAAATCCATTGTCCACACGGAAATGGAGATTGTTGTAATACTGATGGTACCAAAAAAGAAAATGCAAATGGTGTGGAGTACATGTATGCGGTAGATTCAAAGTATCATAACTTCAAGTGCTAAGAAACATTTACAAAATTGTTTGAAAAGGAAATTGAGCATAGATGTAGGTGATAAAATACCTACACAGAGTACTTTGAGTGTTACTGATACTAGTACCCCTACTTTAGCTACTTGAAAATATAATCATGCAAAAGTCAGAGAGCTTGCTGCTCATATGATTTTAGGGCATGAGTGTCCATTTTCTATGATGGAAGGTGTTATATTTAATAAGTTTTTGAGAGAGATATATCCCTGGTATATTAGGATCACTAGGCATACTGTCAAGAAAGATTGTGAAACTTTTTATGATGCAGAAACTGTTAAGTTGAAAAAAGCTATGTCTTATGTGGATAGGATTAGTTTAACCACTGATTTGTGGTGGTCTGGGGAACAAAAATAGGTTATATATAGTACTTGTCATTATATTGATGCTAAATGGCAACAATAAAGTTATAGCGTTACTAATGTGCCACCTTTCGTTACGGAGAAGTAATAGGTAGAGAGTTGATAAAGGGTGATAAACAATTTGAATATAAAGGAAAGTAGTATCAATTTACGTGGATAATGCAAGTGTAATGATAAGCATTGCTAGGTTAATCTGATTTACCGATAGATTGAACGCGCGATGAATAACTATTTCATATGCGGTGTTGTCGCGCGCATCTCTTGAACTTGCTAATTCAAGATGGTCTATTTCTCAATTAAGCTGTGATTGATAAGGTTGGAATGGTGTAAAGTATTTTATTTGAACTCCGAGGGAGGCTAGATAAAACATTTAAGAAAATCATTAGTGATTTGCAACTTGAGGCGAGAATCACGGAGTTCTTGATACGAAACTAGGTGGAATTCCACAGTTGATCTTGTCAGCTGCTTGTTTGTATAGAAATGTGTGGCCTAGATTGCGGAGAGAATGTAGTCTTTACCGCACTTTTCATCCTCGAAATTGGGATCTTACATGCATTCTATATGCAATTTCTTGAAGGTCTTTTCGATGGTAGAGATAATTAGTGGGACTTCCTATCAGCGCTTGAGATCTCTTTACGTAGGAGCTTTACAGAGTGAAAGTGTTATTGGATAAGGAATGTCAAAGCCCAACAAATCTGAGTTAGGAATACTGGCGGTTGAAATGAAAATCAAATACGATAAATATTGGTCGCAAATGTGTGTTAATCTCCCGATAGAAGCGATCTTGATCGAGAGTAACTATGATATGTAGTTATAGTAACTATTATATGTTTAGCGGTACCATTTGCATTTTTGTTATCTACGTTGAGTCTATTCTTTGCCTATGATTGATGACTTCTATTAAATTTCGTATACTTATTATTGTCTCTCTTGTCTTTTCTTTCTTCTTGTTACTTATTTGCTTAGGATGACCTCCAATCAGAACTATCTTGTGTTGCCTCTAACTGTCTTTCTTTGCTTGTGTTGCCTATGATAATGAACTTCTGATCACGAGGCCTATGTTCTTGTTATCTCTCTCTTTGTCTTTGCCTCACGGCTTATTGTTGCCTACTTGCCCTGGTGCCTATGATGACTTCCGGGTCACGAGGCACACTTATTATTTATTGAGGCTATGCTTATTATTTATGCAGCGCTTATTGTTGCCCTCTTTGCCTAGTTGCCTATGATGACTTCAGTCGAGGGGCACACTTATTGTTGCCTATTCAAGGCCTATGCTTATTGTTACTTTCTTTGCTTATTGTTGCCTGCTTGCCTGGTTGCCTATGATGACTTCGATTAAGGCACGCTTATTGTTGCCTATTCAAGGCCTATGCTTATTGTTACTTTCTTTACGCTTATTGTTATTACGCTTATTGTTACTTTCTTTGCTTATTGTATATAGCTGCTTGTGTTTACTTTTCTTTGCTTGTAACCTTCTGTGCTTATTGTTACTGTTGCTTGGCCTTTGCTTGCCTATGTATTCTTTACTTTGGGTGCTTATACTAATCTTCTTTGCGTCTTTGCTTATTGTTATACATCAACTGCGGTTGTTAGCCTAATCGCCATGTCTTACTAGTTGCCTTGCCTATGCTTCTTTGGTTGTTAGCCTAATCTTTTGCCATATGCCATATCTTACTACTGCCATATGCCTATGCTTTACAGTTGCTGATGATGACATGAATTCTGAGGTTAAATTGTTGTCATAGGTATAAAATGATATTCATTACATGGGTTTATCCATTCTTGTATCCAATGAATGATGATGTAAAAATGTATAAAGAGGAATTTCAAAACAAATTATTCTCACTGTTTAAGATGTATGAACAATCCTATGTCAAAGAGAACCATCGATCTACTCGAGAGAATATGATGATGTAGTTCGGGGTAAGAGGAGAAGAAAGAATTTTGAAGAATTCCTCGAAGCTGATATTATTAATAATCACTTTCGGATCTTGATCATTATCTTAAGGAGTCCAATTGAAATGTGCTAAGGGTATTAAGTTTGATGTTTTTGACTTGGTGGATGGCTAATGAAGCCAAATATCAGATCCTTAGTAGTAAAATTTGGCAAAGGCATTCTCTCTATTCGATGACAAGCTGTGACTTGAGAATCAATTTTTAGTCTTGGAAAAGAATAATTGATCCTAAGAGCTTCTATGAACACTAAAGCAGTTGAGATGCTACTTTATTAGGTGATTGGGTGAAAGAAATGTGGGCTTAAATTCGCGGACAAAATATTGTAAGTGAACTAACTATTCATTCATTTCTATTTTTATGTATTCATTTTCAAATAATTGAAATGTGCTTAATGGATTTCTAAATTGACTAATTCTTTTTGTTGTTTTTTGTACAATTGTAGCTTGAACAACCACTGACCTACACAATATCATTTTGGTGAGGACATTCATTTTACTGACAGCTTGACCTCTTGAGTTCAGTCTTCCTTTTGCACATGCCTGTTGCCTCGTTACATTTCAATATGCCTATGATAAGTTTGTTAGAGGCTTTTGATAAATATCAAACATTAGACACATTTGTTGATTATTGTTGTTCTTTTACAAAGCATTTGGAACTTTGGATACTAGTTGCTTTCGCTTGTTGTTGTTTGCTAATATGTTGATTGTTATTTGTTCATTTTGTATTTACGTGATACGTATTCTGTATTAGCCGAATTGGACGGTTACCACCGGTTGAACAACAGACCGGTTACCCGCCCCAGTTCATTGATCAGTGCCGATCCCGAAAAAAAAAACAGCTTATCGGTCCGGTCGGTTGGGGCCAGTATATTAAGCAGGCGATCCAGCGGTCGATAAAATCCGGACGAACGGACGTGCACAACTCACAATAACCTATGAGGCTACGACTCACTTAATTTTACCTATCTAAAACCAAATCCGAACCGACTTCCTTGTATTTTGTTTATAATAATACGCATCATAAAATAACACTCTTTATTAAGAAAAGGTACTCTCAAAGTGAATTATTAAAAAGTCACAATGTGACCATTATACAACACAAACTACTAAGTTTCAAACAGACACTTGAACTAAGAAAAACATTTCAAATAGATGCACCAAATATTTTAGCATTTCGAATGAGCGTCGGGGATGATTTTGACACTTTGAACTTTTAGAAAAATATTTTTATCACTTGAACTCTACTTTAATATGTAAACCTAAGGGCAAAACGGAAAAATTATATGTATTACACTTTATGGATTATTTTTAAAATAATAAACACTTAATTGGATCAATTTCTAATAATTAATTTTAATTAATTCAATTAAAAAAAACACACCATCTTTAACGCACCCCCAGCACTTTGTCCCACCCGAACCACATAATCTTTGACGCACCCCACTCCACAAAACACGTCATCTTCAATGTCCAATTTCCGTGATTGCAACCTTTAATTGATGAAGATTAGGAATTTGAAAATTTATCTTGGCTGGTTATGTAGCCTTCAATGGAATAATTTATGTCTACGTGTAGGGAATTATTAATACGGATCGGATTCGGTTTGAGCCAAAACTAAGTCAGACCTAATACATCGGTTCTCTCGATAGGCCCAGAACCTAAATCAGTTCGGTTCGATTCGATTAAGTTTGGTTTGAGATAAGTTCTTAGCTTATTATCTTGAACTCAAAATTAAGTCTTAAGTCTAGATCTAATCTATGCAATTTCAATGAACTCCTTTTAAGATTAATTATACAATCTACATACACATTCAATACATAATACTACTCTTTTTAAATATATTTATATTTCCTATATTATTAGTTTTAGAAAGATTTATATATATCTTATTGCATTATACGAATAATAAACAAAGTTAAATCTAAATTCACCTTCTTAAAATATACAAATGCAAATACTATAAGATCTTGAAAATGATAATAAATGAAAATTGAGAAATCTACATAAAATTTAGAAATCGGTTCGGTTCGGTTATTTAGAAAATTCGAACCTAAATTGAATTCAGTTCTCTCAGAGCTGAACCTAAATCGGTTCAGTTCCAAATATTTCGGTTATTTTAGGTTGGTTCGATGGTAGAAAATATGTTGCAAAAATTTGCAACATCAAGATTGTGCTTTTATTGTTCAAATATCATGAAACATAATTTGATCGAGAGCATAGAACAGGTAAGCCATTTTGCCTAAAACAAAAACAAAAGAGATGCTATGACCTACAGAATGGGAGATGGGATATGACCTTGGATCCGATACTATCCCTGACGCTACACGGTGTTTGAAATACTCTGAGGATGGGATGGAAAAAAGCGATCAGCCCAGGCGAAAACCATTTTGCGATAGAAGAATCCCACTTTGCTGATGCCAAGTATTACAAGAAAAATGACAAATTCCAGCAAGAGGAAGGGCTAAAGGCGCCCCAAGCACCTTCATCACCTCAAGCAACTACCTCATCTTTACAAGAAGCAGAGGAAGACTTAATTCAAGCATTCAAAGGCTTGACTCTACCTTTTACTCAACCATAAAAGCTGGTGACGACACCCCTTAAAGCTTTTGTGACACCCAAGGAAGGACCCAAAATAGAAAATGGAACCATGGGTCCAAAAGCTTATGACCTCCTGCTAAAGGTTGGCTATGATCCCACTAAGGACAAAGCCATGGGACGGCTACTTCCAGTACTAATGACAAAATACCATGGGTTGGGCCAGCACCCAAAACATGATGGAGGCAGAAAGGATGGGTTGTCAAGAACTTAACCACGAGGGTTGGGGTGCCATCAAAATCACCCTTTAGTGTTACGATCAAAGAAAGTGACAAACCACTACATTCTGAGAGGTTGGAGAAAAGGCATGCAAAGCAAATACATGAGGGCGACCACCGATTATTCCTCGAGGTTAGGCATTCTCAACGCTCCTAAAAAGAAACCGGTCTTCCAGATTGAGGGGCAAAGTAAAAGGCTATAACCCAACTCGAGAAGAATCCCGTCTTTAGCAGACTTGGGAGAATCTCATTTATGGAAGGAAGCACCCGGAGGAAGAGAAATTTCTACCATGTTTGAACATAGAAGAAGCAGGGAACTAAAACACGCCCGGATAGAATTACGCTTCCAGTTCAAAGCACATCCTTGAGGCGATAAAGGAGGAGTTTATCTCCCTTGCATATCATTGAAAGAAAGATCTGAAGCGGGGCGTGTGATGCGTGAATTTAAAAGGCAGCATTATCACGAGCTTGGATATTCCACAGAGGAGGTAGAGGAGTTGACGTTAAATCCATGAAACACTTTCACGGGAACACTTTCGGTGATGGCCGACCAAAGCGTATCTGGGGCGAGTTCCTCAAATAGTGTCAGATGATCCATTATACGAGATACATCCACGAGAGCAGGCAGTGTGAGAAATGATTGCGCACCTCGCTAAGTGGCGCTGGGCATGAAAATTATCAACACCCTGCTGAAACTAAGGGGTTGAAATTCCAAGAGGAAGGCATACCAGACAGGGCCACCTTCCTAGCTCAACAGGCACGTAAAGGCCCTCATCCATGGGAAATGATGAAGGCAAAATTCATGTCTACCTTCCCATGCATATCGATGGGGGCGAAGAGAGCGGGACCGCTAATATCTGGCAGGGATTCAAGTCTAAATGCTGCTGACTATTCCCTAGAAGAACTTCTGAGGGGAACTAAAGGGTCCAATGCTATGTCTAGTCAAATCCACGGCCAGATTTACTCTACACAGGACAAAACGAGAGTATTACAGAAGAGTTCTTGAGTAAGCGTGGGGGATGACCCCGTATACAAATGCGTTCATGAAGCTGCGGAGCGAATGTCCCACCTCGAAGGCAGAATGCTGAATACGTAGAGTCAACAACATCTATTTTCATAGAGAAGCGGAGTTGATGGGGTGAGACTTCAAGCGAAGAGAGACTATCGGAACAAAGGGTGAGATCTTGAAAATGCGGTCGAAACCGAGGTTCAAATATTTCTAAATAAACTCAAGGAGACTAACTCCTGAGCATGAGGATAAAGCTGTCCAACACCCTCACAGGCACAAGGATAAGCGCCCATTGCTCAGCAATCACGAGGCAAACTATCAACCCGCTCTAGGGCCAGGCCATACAGCCTTTGACCTCCTAAGCATGAGGATGGCTTTGCCCGACCCTCGCTTGATATGAGGATAAATTAGCCGGAACCCCAGACTCGTTTGACATGATCCCCAAGGGGCCCGATCCTTGGGAATGCGTCGGCCTATGATACATATCAAGCGCAACCATAACCTAAAACAATTTCCCTATTGTTCCACGAAGAGTGTGAACTAAAACCGCCACTCAGGCAATAAAAAAGACAATAAATGATAAAGCGATATCAAAAGAAAAATGCACTAAGTGGAACAAAACCACAATAAAGCAAAGGAATTCAGTACATCAAATACGAAGAAAAAGGAAATAAAGACAAGTGTAAAGAGACTGAAGCTACTATAATGAGTCCCTCTGAGGCCCCAATCTAGCAACTTCTAAGTTTGCCAGCGGGCGTCCACGGCGTCACGGTATTGGCACCGCTGCGCGTCTCCTTCTCTAAGATATTAATCGGCGGAGGTAGCTATCCGAGTCAAGCTCGGAAATGACAAACACGCTCTTGAATGCGGACATGCGAGGGTCTCCTTACGGGTCTCGACTTAACTACCTCACCGCTCCGACTTCTGCATCTTTTGGACCTCGCTAGCACCGCCGAGCTGATCTTGAGGATACCTTAGAGAAAGCTTCTAAAGAATCCCAGTATCGATTAGGAAAATGATTGTTGAAACTGCAATCATCTTCGCACGCCTCACGAAGAAACCTATGACTTGCCTGGAGGTCAACAACATCACCTAAACCCATTGCAAAGAGGACCCCAAAAGTCTCCATGGCGCTCTCTTCCTCTTTCAATACCATATCGGGAGATTTTCCTTGAAGATCATCAGTATCTGAAACTTTAGAGGCAGGGGCCCGCATGGGAGGATGAAATTAACGCTCGTGTGCAATCGAGGGAAACGAGGGGGCTGGTAGATGAGACTTCGCCACGCCCAATGGCGAGGCGCCAGAGATCCCTCGGTATCAACAAACTCGATATGTTTCACTGAATTTTGCCGACAAAGAGACTTCCTGACCTAAAAAAGGGAATAAGTTGCTTTAAGAAAATAAAAAAAATAAAAGGCGATTTCATATGACACGATGGGAAGAAGGATGCGTCTCTTTTATGAGCGTTGTCGAGAATCGAGAGAAGGAGTGATTGCCTCGGGGACTTTTAGGCAGACTTAGCCTAGATCCACGGGATGAGGAAATATCCTTCCAGCTGGCGTGCCAGATCTATCTTCCTGATCTTGCTAGAAGAATAACTTCTTGGAAGGACGGATAAGCCCCGAGAAAAACCAAAGGTAGAAGGTCGAACACTGACATGAAGACCACTTCACTTTTCCCGTACTTCACGAGAAGTAGAGCGAGGGGCCTATTATTCAAATCAACTCAAATCAATCCAAATCAAGCGAGCTTTCCTTACAAAGCTCCCTATCAAAAGAAATCAAGCTCGAGTCAAATTAGAGCTCTATACCAACTCCTATCAAGAGTAAAGTCAAGTCAAACAATGACATCTCGCAATAATTCGACAATGACTTGGAGTAATAATTTGAATAAATCGACCTCTCGATTTGATAAAACCTATACAGAAATTTTCCCTTCTGATGAATTTTATTTTGTACCTCTTTATAATAAATAATAAAAATTCTTATTTGAATTACATAATATTGGCTTGCTTTCTCTCTCTTTATCTATCAACCAGCTCAAAGTTCACAGCCACAGTAACTCTGATTTAGATATATATGAGAGAGGAAAATCGATTTTTTTTCTTTCTTGTTTTGGTTATGGTTTTGTTTTTAAATAAGAAGTTCGTACAATAATAGGTCCCCTACTACCGACATGAAACCATTAATCCTATATTATAGCGACATCTTTATATATAGAAACTGAAATCTAACTAGTGTCCTTTTGCTATCAAGTAGGATGAGCAAGTAGATATTTGCCAATACATGATATATACAAAAATTGACATGATATATACAAAAATTGACATGTATTCATATGATTGAATGATAAATCAATTTTTATCTCCCTACGTGGACTGCCAGCAGGCAGCTCAATAAATTTGTTATGAAAACAAAAGGAGAAGTCAACATACATACAACCTCTTGGACTTGAACAAACCAATATGATTTATTGTAAGATAATAATGTACAAGTGGTAAAATGATAGACTTCACAAGACTTGTTTTGTTGGCCTTACAATTTTACAATGCTAAAAGTGCATCCATTTATCTCTTAGTGATGAAGCTGAATCTAGAAATAAAAGAAAAAAATGAACCATAAGGTACATTGGCATAGTAAGAGTACCAATTTTGTTCTGCAAAAGGATGCAAACTTACAAATACTCAACCAACATATTGGCCCCTCGGTAAGATGGGGTTAGATTAAAATTGAGCCCCACCTTTTTTTCGAATGAATCTTTTTAAATTTGTGCATGGCTACAGTTCTTGATTGTGAAGGGGTATGGTACTCATCTATGTGTGATATTTTAAGGGGTAGGCCACTCATCAATGTGTAATATTTTAAGGGGTAGGGCACTCATCAATGTGTAGTATTTTAAGGGGTATCATGTTTGAAGTCCCAGAATGGGCAACATTATCTTCTTTGTCTAATATACTACCAAATATGCATAATGGTATCCAATAATATGGTAGGAGCACATGGTCTTTTAGATCACTAAATCCGATGCTACTCATTTTCACAACTTTCACCACAATAATGATACAATAGTACTAGGCCAAATAATACAATACATTGATTTCAAGAATGATGCATCTCGTAATCTCAACAAGAAATAGGAAGTTTTGGTACAATTTATGAGGTTAATATCGGAGACTGCTTCTTGGTTCACTCTTCCAAATGCTTCACTATATTTTACATTACTTGAAAGGTGAGGAATTTCTCCCTAGAAAATGCATCATTTTCTTCAAACTGAAGTAACTTTGTTTTACAGCAATGGCACCAACAAAACAATAACTCACCAACCAACCTCAATCTGCAAACCGCTCTACTTTGCTTATTCTCCAAAACTGCAAACTTGAGAGGTGTATATATTTAACAAGTAGACGTGGGGCTCAACTTTTCTTTTGCTCGCCAATGTGGAAATCCTCGGGTCAAATTTTGCTATGCTTCGAAGCTCAATAGCTTATTGACAAATTCATTTTCAAGAACAATTTTATCTGATCCGCGGACATTTGATTTGCTAAATGAGCCGACTGATAAACCCTTAAAGCTGCTGCTGCCTTCACTGAAGTTTCGAGACCTCCTGGATTTTCTTGGTTTTGAGGTATTGCCGTCAATGCTAGCGTCCACTGCAGTTTTGACCTTGGCAACAACCAACCGAACAATACTGCTCCGACAAAATGGACAAAGGGGCGCTGTTGCGCATGTAGTAGTTGGATTTGGTTTATTGTGGCAACATAAAGCCAGTGTGCACTGTGCACACATCTGATGGCCACAATCTTGGACCTCAATTGTGCAGACTTGGTCAAAGCATATGCAACACAGCTCTGTTTCACTGGCCTGCATAGAATTATGCTCCAAGTCAATTCCAAATCACAACTGCGCTTATCATGTACTAATAAATTACTTAAGAGACTACTTAGAACCTATGGTAAACCAAATTTAGACTTGATTTTAAAAAATTATTACCTCAGAGATGTTGTCATCAGCATCAGAGTCGGAATGAGCTGGAGATGGAGGAATATACGCAGTACCCTTCAATATGTTCTTTTCCCTCGTCTTATTTACCTCCATTAGTGCATGTTCCAACAAAGCTTTTGCATCTGGATTGAGCTCACTAATAAATTTCAATGGCGATGGCCAAACAAGAGGTTCTGCAGCCGAGGGGTTTAGCAAGGCTGCACAATCTCCATGATGGTGCCTCAAGGCAACTGTGTATGGTATTCTCCTGTATAGATAAAAGAAATTATATAAGAATCTCTAGTCTATAAGCACAAATTCCCAGGAAATAATTTGGAGTAATTTAAAAAGGATTTTAAATTTATCCCATCTAGTTTTCAGTTTCATTTGCAATAGCTATGAGTCTATGACATAAGCATTTCAAGTGGACCAAGTGGAAGAAGCATTATGTTGCAGATATTAAGTATGAAGAAAAAGCCTCAACTAACATTGGTTGAGGATTTAACTATGAAAATGATATATTGAATCTGTACCCGAGTTCCAAATCTAGTACGGACAAATAATTAGGAAAAAATTGTATCCAACCATTAATAGTAAACAACTGCAAAATGATGGGTGCAATATGGCAACTATCTGAAAGCATAACCCTATTAATTTTGAACTAGAAACTAAAGGCAATGACAAAGCTGAACCATTCAATTACGTTTGGTAGGATCTAAAGTCTAAACAATTGTGAGTGGTTGAAAAAAAGACTAACTAGTTACCCTGATGCATCTCTATGAAGACGGTCTGCCCCCCATGCCAACAATTCACGGATGCAGTCCAAAGACCCGCCTCTTGCAGCCAAATGAAGGGGAGTGCTTCCTGGGAATCTGCAATATCCGAAAAATTAGGATAAATATCACATATAAATTCAAGATAATGTCTTATTTAACAAAAATTACCCATATCCACCGGTGGAAGCACAAACGAGGGCTCCATTATCAAGCAAAATATGAATACATTGAGGCCACTTTTGACGTGCTGCCAAGTGCAAGGGGGTTGCTCCTTTACCATCTCTAATATTCACAAATCTAGAAAATCCCCTAAAACAATCAAGTAATAACAATAAAAATCTTCCACAGACTACAATTTCATAAACAAAATTGAAACCATCTAAATTTGCATATAATTTTTCTTTAGATTCCAAGAAGCCTACCAAGATACTGCAATATGGGACGTCCGAGCAGCAGAAAGAATCGTTGCAAGACAATCAGAATGTCCATAATAAGCAGCATAGTGCAAGCAAGTTCTTCCATTAACTGAATCAAACATCAAAATCTAACAAAAAACTCAAGATCAGCTAACATTATTCATTATCATATCTGAAACAAGAAGAGAGGGATACAAACTTACATTAGCCCCAGCTTCAATTAGCTTCTCCACACAAGAGATCTTCCCATGCATTGCAGCCACCATCAATGGAGTCTTCAAAATTCCACATGCAGCAAGAAATACATTAAATCAGTCAACAATTGTCATAAATCCCAACAGAAAAGATATAAACTATTCATATGGGAATGCAATCACATTCAAATCAATCATAAACTTTATGACAAAAGGAAGCAAACTTCTTACTTGTTTATGACGATTAACCAAATCTGGATTACCAGATCGACTCAAAAGCGTTGCAAGAACCTAAGATCATAAAAACAACATAACCAATCAATTCAAATCACAAAAAAACTCAATCTTTACTCAAAAAGCAGAAAAAAACATTTTCAAGAAGAAGCATACCCATCAACTCAAATCACAAAAAGACTCCATTATTACTCAAAAACCACAAAAAAACAGTTTCAAGAACAAGCATACCCATCAATCCAAATGACAAAAAAGACTCCATCTTTACTCAAAAAAACACAACAACATTTTCAAGAACAAGCATACCCATCAATTCAAATCACAAAAGACTCAATCTTTACTCCAAAAACACAAAAAAAAAAAATTCAAGAACAATATATAGCAGCATACCTCGATCTGGCCATTAGCAGCAGCAATATGCATAGCAGATTGTCGACCATAAACAGTAGTCCGAAAAATAAAACTTGGATCATTTTCCAATACAGTTTCAACTGTTTCCAAATCACCACTCTGTACAGCACTAAACAACCCATTCTCTTCAGTTGTTCTGCAACTCAACCCCTGTCCCATTTTCTCCAAAATTCAATATATAAATTTGGAAATCAATTTATTCAAATTTATGCTCCTCCACACAATGGAATGAGGAGGAGAGTTTAAGAGGGCAAAAAATAGTTGCTTACATATTTATCAATGGAATGTATAAATGGAGGAGGAGGTGGTGAGGGGGCTGCTGGAAATAGTTAGACAGCTGACCTGTGAGAGTACTGAAAGAAGAGTAATTGAGGGCTGGCTGCGGTCAGTTAGTCGAATATACCGAGACGTTGGGATTTAAAAAGTAAATACTGGTGTCCATATTTTTTACTCCATTAGTATCAATTTATAATTATTTAAAATAAAAAATATTTTTATTAAAAAAAATTATTGATTATCTGATTTTGAAGATCACATACAAAATTATAGGGGTAATAAAAGATAATTTTTTGTATATGATCCCAGCAAATTAAGAGGATGAGAGTTATGTTTTTCTTTAAAAGTGAAACATATGATCCCCTTTTCACAGTAATTATTTTTTATTATTTATTTTTTATATGAATTTAACCATTTAGCAATGATAAATGAATATTTTCATGACATTTAGTTATAAAAATGTAAAGATGGTACTTACTAATTAGTTTGAAATTAAATTAAATCAATCAAATTTTGTCGTATCTAATAAAAAAAAAAATATAAAACATGATAAATTAGAATTTTTTTAAGTTAATTTGAGTGTAAGGGTGATTCAAATTGAAAAGGCTAATAGATGATTGATTGGTTAGTGAAAAATTACATGTCTAATGATGAATGTCTCATCATCTTCAGAGATACTCACGTGGAGTAAAAAGCATTTTTGCACTTCGCTTTTGGTATTTAACTACGTGGCGTCACGCTTAGTGATAGATTAAAAAGCTTAAGACCATTACAATAGTGGATATTAAACTCTAATGGAATCATTTCAATGTCTAAATGCATCTTTGAGAGAGATCGCCCGTAGGTATATATTTCTTTCATAGAAAATGTAATTGTTTCTTTTTATATGTGTCTGTAGTATCGAACTAGCTTTTAAGACCATCATGATAGTGGATATTAAACCTCTAAATAGAGATTGAATGGAATAATGGAGACTATTAATCTTTAGAGTTGAATTAGGTGGAGGAGTAAGGAGTTGAAAAAATTTAATTAGTTTAATTTGGTTTGGTGGAGCGATATGTTTGACATGGCGTAATAAATGATTTGTATTGGTAAAATTTGAAGTGAGAGAATCCCAGTTTTAATCTACTTATTATAGATGGAAGAGTTGAATTATTATTTACTTCTAATTGTTAGGTGGGAGAAAAAATATATAATGTGAAATGTTGTAAATTAAAAAAATTGCGGTTTAATTTCCAAGTATTGTGATAGTCTAATGGCTCATCTCTCCTTTGTGATGAAATAGAAATAGTTTGATTAGTCTTCCAAAGAATCTCCTTTAGCTTTTACCTCATTTGTTTTGTGTCATTTTCTTCTATTTAAATATTAATTGTTTAAAATAAAATGTTAGATTAAAAGTATAACATATGGAGTACATACTAGCTATACATAGTTATCTGCCCTACAATCAATTTGAATTAAAAAATTGATAACCTTTGTAATGATCATTTAGGTTATTAAAACTTTTCAACAATTGGTTGATTTTCCATATACCCCTCTCCCAGTAATGGTCAGTCGCCAAGACTACATGCTAAACCACTCAACGCACACCACAACATGAAATTTGCATCTCAATCCATATCTTCTCTTCATTTTGGATTATTATTTTAGAAGGAAAAAAAAAAAATCGATCAACTATATGTCATTGTCTGGTCAACTACCTGTCTCGTGCCAAAAATATTTACTCACATTAATCTATTAGTTATTGACTATCCTAACCCAGCAATTCATTATTTGAACACCTAGCATGTCATCACTTGGGAAATATGGAATGTTACAAATGTTATTAGAACTTATGGTAATGATTTGCATTAAATTTTCTAAGATGAATGAATAACTAATGAACAACATGGTCATAATTTTCGTTAGAGTTCAGTGTGAATACCCTTGTTGTAAGTCAAAATAAATCCGGATTCAATGGGTAGAATCCATAAAAGTAAAACAACAAATATAATCCACTTGCAGACTTGCATTGTTGCGGAATAAGATCCTTTTTAATTATTTTTTTCCAATTCTCACAAGTTATAGTAAAAAATAAAGAAAGTTGATATAATATAAAAATGTTACCTTCCAAATCAATGATTCATGATTGTGATTTAAATTTGAATGATTGAAATTGAAACATGAGAGAATTGGAGGATAAGAACTTGAGAGTATTCAAATCGACATGTTAGCAAATGTACTAAAAATATAGTACGTGTCTTGACAATAATGGGGCAAATTCAATCCCATATTTAGTATATACCATATATACTATCAATAATGTACTGTCGTTAGTTAAAATAGGTATTATTATTATACCATTAAGTTCACCTAATAATTCATGCATATTTAACATATACTCATATAGCTAGTAAGCCATAGTATTCACCTAATTAATCTGCTAAACTTCAAAATTTAATAATATGTGTATCAACAGAAAAACGTAACTCGTCCTTTGTTCCAACATTGAAGTGTAGCTTAATTGCTACGTACCGTGACGGTGGAAAATCTAAAAGAAAATTAATCTAAAAAATGTACTGCATGATACAAAATGTATGTCGATCTATGGTAATGACTTTCATAGCTGGCAATTAATATAAGGATAATGAAGTATTATTGCGATTTGTGAGAATTATATTTGCTGACAGTGCCCACATAACAACTGGGATCTTTGACATGCATAGAGTTGTAATTTGTAAATAATAATGGTCGTTCACACATTGTCTGCCTATAGAAAGATCTTGTTTAGCTACTATAATAATAATAAATCTATTAATTATATTACTTCCACGCGTAGCCTGAAGCCTGAAATATCGACAAGAATTATAATCAATCACTTGTTCGATTATATGACATCTACTGTACTATATACGATGAGCAGAGTATTAATTATGAGGGTGTTCGCCTAAGCTTATTTTTTTTTACTTATCAGTTGCATGACTTACTTATAAGTTGTAATGTAATAAGTTATCAAATTTGTTTTGATTTATTTGACTAAAATAATTTATAATGAGATTTTTTTTACATATTTGAATGACAATAATTTATAAATTGTAGAAATGGTAAAATGACTTATAAGGACATCACATTTATATAATATTTTTTTATCTTTATGATATAAATATTTGAAATAATAAAAAATAATTGTAACTAAAATAAGTATTTTATGACTAAAAATATAACATTTATGATATCAATAATATTATAAATATGACATTTATGTTTATTATTAAATAAGGAGTATCCAAGTAATTTATTTAATTATTAGTAAATAAATTGATAAAAAAAGTTAGGGTGAAATTTTTTAAAACAACATAAGTTGCTTAAAGACACATAAGTTGGGTGTTGAAAGGGTTTGTCAAACACTTCATTTTGTCAAAATCAATAAGTTGATTTTGAGGAAAAATAAGTTTAGCCAAACACCCTCTATATCCCCTTCTATGTTACTTCAAGAATCAAGAATTGATAGTTAACGTTTCTTTCACACAAGTAATAACCTTATTGATTTTTATGTGATAATGCTTCATATAGGAGTAGTACATCTAATCTATATGTAAAATATATCACATAATAAGCAAATTTCACCATGAAAGTAAGTTAAGATTAATACGAAAAATAATCGAGGATGACAAATAAATAATCTATATCCATTTTTATGAAAAAATGACATGTCATATTGTTAATGTATATGGAATGTTGTGTATTATTATACTTTGTTTTCAATTAATTAAGAGTACTACTGAAAACAAATGGAAGGTGACAAATAATTCTAGGTTACTAAATAGTATGTTAGATAAGAAAATACATAATTATTTATTCTCGAAACAAAAATGGAAGAGCTTGAGAATCAATCAATCGGGTTTAATTATTATAAACAAGATGTTGGAGTGTGCCATTAATTTAGTTAATGAATCATTTTCGCTTGTACTAGCAACCTAATAAGATACCCCGTTGTGGACTTGTAGCATCAGCAAAGTGGGAATATATATACCACTGAAAACAAAACGCTTCAATGAGATTAAATTCTAAAATTCCAGTCAAAATTTTGATGATTCTAATTCTAATAAGTTTTCCTGAATTTGAGTACACAGGTGAGTTGGAGTTTTTTTTTTTAGCATATTATGTAGTACTTAGCATTACATTTGTGCAAGTTATCTTCATACGGAGGTTCCCAAAGGGTCAAAATATGTAATGGGCGGCCTCCTAAGGACTACCGACATTAGGGCCAGCCCGTTGGGGCGATCCACCATGAGTGGTCCAAAGAGTACCTACCAAGACTCAAGAGGGAGCACCTCGATTATACTTATACCAACACTAGTAGACAACATGTAATAGTAATGAATGAAAATATAGTAACGAGAAGACCTTCAATATCTTTTATAGTGTATGAAATTGACTACCTTTGGTAAACTTTTAGGATAGTTTCATTAAAGGGTTTATTGTCTGATCCCGTTTAAAGGAGCGCATTTCTTTTCTTTTTAAATTATACAAGCCATCTGATGGACAGTAAGAAAATTGCATCTGCTTGACAAAAATATTTGTCAAGTTTTGTGAGATTAAATACGAAACGATAAAACATCACGAACAACCAAAAAGTATTTGTTAAAGTTTTTAAAATTCTGAAACTTGCTCTTATTAGTGCTTAGTAAAACTGGCAATCCATATCAGTGCTTTGTTGTGTGTTTTCTTTAAATTAACTGCGCCAGTAGGCAAATAGTCAGTCTATATATTAATTAAATTAAATTTCTATTTTTTTGGGTGAGATTCTTTATTATTATATTTTATACAATTATATGATCTCGTATATTGATTAATTAAATTCCTCTATTTTTTTTTTAATACTAACAATATTATCCATTTATTTTTATTAGGAGAGAATTAATTAAAGTATTCATTATTTGAAGGATAATATTTCAGGGTTGTTTCTATCAAATTATACACCCGTTTATCATTATTAGATTTAATTATGGTGCCTAGAAGCTAGAAAATATATTTCGGGATATGAAAAGCCTTGAAAAAAAAAGGATTGAAGAGCTACGAAATCTCAAAAGAGCTTCTTGATAAGTTTGTTTGTTAAAAGATCTCAAGCATCTTCTTTTAATAATGATGATATTGAAAATGATATAGTCAATGATGTTGAAAATCCTATTGTCGACGATGAGAATGATGTTGATAATCTTATTGTCGATGATGAGTCTGACTTGAATTATGTTGATAATCCTATTGTCGATGATGAGCCTAACTTGAATGATGTTGATAATCCTATTATTAATGATGAGTCTAACTTGGATGATGTTAATTTTCCTATTGATATATATGATCCAAGAAATTGGGATGATTTAGATTCTAAGATGATTGATGTCTTAGCAATTAAGGGTCCTTATAGAGACTTTACTATTAAGAAAGGTCCTAAAGATAAATTTGGAAGACGATTCTTATCTTCATGTTATACTAGAACTTTGTCTAATGGAGAACAATGTGATAGAGAGTGGCTTGTGTATTCAAAAGAGCTTGATAAAGTGTTATGTTTTTGTTGCAAATTATTTAATAAAGGGATTCGGAAAGGTAAAATGGTGAATGAAGGTTCTAGCGATGATAGCAATCGAGAATAGTTTTTTGGAGAAAATTAAATATGAAGAGTTGATTGATGATTTTCTTGAGAATCATAGGAGAATTCGATTTTCAAATGAATTGTTTTCTTTCCATATCAAAACTTTTGAATGAATAGTCATATAAGCGTTTTTATATTTTATATGATTCTTTATTTTTATTTGTTATTAAAGGGGGTCACCGTTTATATTTGTACGTACTATTATTTGTGAGCGGTCACGATTATTTCACCGTGATTATTAGGTCGCTATAGTATAAGCCACTTCGCGTGCAGAGGAGGTAAATTACGAGATATCTTCAGCAGATCAAGCACGATCCTTCACGGGGTTGAACCCTCATCAATTGGCTATAACACCGTGTTGTAGACAATGTGTAATGGTTTAAGCATCTCAAATATATATTCATTTTTGGAAAATCATATATCCTTAAATACTCATTCAATTTGAATTATTTAAGTGTATAAGAAAAGCTCTCAATATGTAATTTCTAACATTTTGTAGCTTGCATGCAGATTCCATATGAAAATAGTTCTTGTGGAGTTGTCGGTTTGTACCCATATTTTCCACTCATCATATCAGTAAAAGAAATTGATTTTAATAAAATAGTTAAGAATTTTTTTTATAGTTAATATTACAATAAAATAACTAAGTAACATTTTTAAATTTAAAGCTTAGAGCTCAATATTCTAATTCAAGCTGAGGTTAATAATCTAATTCAAACTCACATAATTTTTTAATCCGCATTCTATTTTCAATTTTAGATGTCCAATTAAAGGCCGGTCATACAATTTATTTATAAAAATCAGCTTAAATATAATTAGCAGTTGTCAATAAATTATACTCCGAGTACAAAGATTTGGTAGTTGGATCGATAATGAATTATGATTAAACTAATACGAAGTACATCGTCCTTAGTGAAGCTATTGTTGCCGACATTCCAAATCGTTGATTAGTTCCTCCTAGGCTACTTGCTTCGTCAAATGTCCTAATTCAACGTAACCATTTTGGAGGAAGCTAAGTGCTCCGAATTAGACTAATATTTCCACATACATATTTGATCATTAATATTTAATACAGATCTTGTACGGATTCGCCAAACATCAATCGATCAAACAGATTGTATTTTATATTTTATGTTATATTAATGGAATGGAGGAATTGTTATATAACTACTCCCTATATTATTAAAAGATTGTCTACTTTCTAATTTTGATATATTCATTTTATAAAATTGACATGAATATTTTTTTAGGGCCGTTGACCATTTCAAGCATTCATCATTATATAAAATTTCATCCCCACTTGTTGTATTTCAACATTTATATAGAATAAAAAACGTATCCAAACGAAAACATTTGATAAAACACCTAGAGAGAATATAAACCTTTCTATTATAATCTCTCGGGCCTTCACCGTTAAAATTATAATTTCCTATTTTCATACTCTCCTAATTTATAATAAAAAAAGCAGCTAAATTTTTGCCCTGAGCTGTTATACACACACCTAAATAGTATTGGGTTTAGATGTGAAATGACTATTTTGCCCCCTTCCTATTTGTAAGTATAGTAATTAGGAAGTTTCATTAAGGGCAAAATTATCATTTCACTAAAAAAGTTACTATGTGTGTATAGTGATTTCAGCCTATGGCATAAATTTGTTAACCATAGTTAAACCCTCTCTCGCTTCAAGCCTTAACTAGTTCTCTCTCTCTCTCTCTCTCCGACGATGCTGACGTGGCTATCCGGTCAACGGTCAACGCCTCCCCCCTCCTCACCTCCCTAACCTCAGCTCATCTCACAAATCCTCAATTTATTTTTATATTTTTTTCCTTTTTTTATTTTTTTATTATGGAGGAAAGTCAAAGTCAACGCTCACTAGTTGAAAAGCTAATCGAATCAGTAAACTCGATATCTTCAATATCGGAATATAGAGGGAGTGTTAAGAAGCTGTATTGTAATTTAGCTAGACGATTGAAGTTATTGACCCCTATGTTTGAGGAGATTCGTGATAATAAACAATTAATTCCGTATGATTCCTTGGAAGCTTTGAATTTATTGAAAATCGCGCTTGATTCAGCTAAGGAGTTGCTTAAATTCGGAAGTGATGGAAGTAAAATTTATCTGGTATATGCATAGAATTATGTGAATTTTCTTGTAATTATGTTAATTGATTTATAATTAAATTAATTGTTTTTTTTGTGTGATTATGGAGTAGTTAAGGTGTGATGTATTTTAGTTGATTTGATGCATGTGTATTTGTTATTGATTTATAACTATATCAATTGAATTTTTTTTGTTATTGAGTTTTTTTTGCTGATTATGGAGTAGTTAAGGTGTGATTTGTTTTAGTTGATTTGATTGCATGTGTATTTTTATGTTAATTACTCTATGAAAGATTGATGTTAATTAATTGATTTGTACTTTGATATTGTCTATGTGCAACTATTCTTGGTTTTCCTCTGGCTCTACGTTCATTTGTGATCAGATTTGAAAAGTATTCAAAATATGGATTAAAAATGTTTTTTTTTAACTATTAGCAGATATAGATTTGGTATGGTTTTAGCTACCTATGAAGTTTTGTGTGTGTTAGCCATAAAGCTGAGAAGAGAATTCATTGGAGCTGAAGTTGACTGATCTGATTTTGTTGATTCTCGATTGCTATGTTTGTAATAAACACGGTTGGGAGGTGTAAACATTCTGTTCAATCAGTGTGTTTATTTTGTGTGTTAATATTCTATTGGCTTTGCATCATTTAGTATAGTTACTAGCGACTAACATAGTAAGATCGGAAGTAAATAGAGTAAAAATCTACATGAGCAATAAGTGTCGTTCATTAGGATTAGAGGTTATCTTGATCTTCTTTAGTTGATTTAGTGAGCTTAAAGATGGCACTGGTTCTGTCAATGTGTAGCATCATTATGTAAACTCTATTACTCTATGCAGAAAGTTTGATAGTTTCCGAATTCTGCCAATAACTGTTTCATGAGCCACTGTGAGTTTCCAAATTCTTCCTCATTTGATATTTCTTTATCCAAGTTCAAGTCGAACATCCAGTTTCTTGATTCAACTGTCATGTGACAATTATCAGCGGTGTCTCGCCGTGTTTTATTTGCTCCCACAAGTAGTTTGAAGTTTGAAAAACATCTATTCATTCGCATTTCAGAAAGAGCCATAAGGCCTGATGACCAGGTCAATATCCTCATATATCAGCCACAGGTGCACGCGTGATACAGAAAAGGCCATGAGGCATCGGGGCATGTTATTGTTGTCAGCCACATGTGCAGACATGATATCAATTTTTTGCCTCGGTCATATTCATGGTAGTGAGCCAGTGCCTGTGGTTGAGGTCTAAGATTCAGCCCACCTATATTAAGGTTGTCTGCCCTTGGAGTTTCATTCATTTGAAAAGTTATTAAAATGACACATTTATTAATCCCCTCTCACCATGTAATTCCTCAATGTACTACATTGTTGATCTTCCGGTTTTTGTCTCCATTACTGATGTATGTGATATATTTAACAAACAGTAAAGTGCTTATCAGGATCTGTTTTGAAATACCTCTGTCTATCTAATTGATGATGATGAGTTACTACATGCCATTTTGAGTAGAAATCATTTGAGTGTATGATGGTTAGCAAGTGGGGTGTGTGACCCTGGGCTTCTCAGTTCTCTTTCTCCTCGACCAATATTGGCTATTACGTTGTTGGAACATGTTTATGCTTAAATTACTTGTTGAAGATTTTTTTGACATGCCAATTTTTTTCTTATCTTTGGCACACATAGCTTAATCTCCTGCTTCTTTAGTCTTTTAATTATCTCATATACAAAGTTTCATATTTCTTTGTTAGGTCAATTTAATATTAGTTGACTTACTATGTTTGTATCCCAATTCATATGTTATCTACTTATGGTCAGCAACAATGGTTTAAATTCCATTTATTCAACTCTATTTTCAGGTAGTAGAGAGAGAGACAGTCATGGCTCGATTTCAAGAAGTAACATCTGACTTAGAACAAGCTCTGAGTGCAACCTCATTTGAAAAACTTGATATCTCTGACGAAGTAAAAGAACAGGTATTTTGCTCAGCTTCCATTTCATTCAGATGTGTATTTATCCGTCGTGGCCTGTCTATGCCTTGCTCGTGTGTCCTTTATATTCCTTTTTAAGTTTATCTAGCTTTATGTTGCAAATTCTAGATGCTTTAATGGTTTGATAAAATTAAAGTTGTTGTCTGGTGGAGCTTCTTTTCGTTAGCTTATATGTTGCCTCCTGCAGAACATGCTCGGAATTGGAGCTTTTTTGTTATTCATGCTTTAAAAAAAAACTCCAAAAAGGCTTAGTCAAACACCCTCTAAGAACTCTTTATATGCCACGGGTGGGAAATTATTCCATGTTTAGGTACTTGTTATCCTTCCCTTTTGTGAATGGCTTTCTAATCATTAAAATTCAGTTGAAACAATTACACCGATTTGTGATTTTCAACAGCAGGACAAATATGATATTCTTTTTTGTGTTTACACCGTTGCACCTGTAGTTAACATTAGGTGTTGACCCGGAAGGATTCTACTCAGTCTTAACATTCCCATATCGAACATGTCACTTTCAGGTTGAGCTGGTTCTTGCTCAATTCCGGAGGGGCAAAGGAAGAATTGAAGCTCCTGTTGTAGAATTACATGATGATTTATTGACCCTTTACAACAAAAGTAGTGAGATTGCTCCTGATCCAGGCATCTTGAAGAGACTGGTTGAGAAATTACAGCTTAATGGAATAACCGAACTTACCCAAGAATCACTTGCTTTGCATGAGATGGTTGCTGTGACTGGTGATGATCCAGAAGAGAGGATAGAGAAGATGTCTATGTTGCTCAAGGAGATTAAAGATTTTGTGCAAACAGAGAATCCAAACATTAGTTTCCCATCAAAGGAGAAACAGATCCCTGTAAGTTGTAATGGACAAGCATCCACAGAAACCAATACCAAGTCTCCTGTTATACCAGATGACTTCCGCTGTCCTATATCCCTGGAGTTAATGTCAGATCCTGTAATAGTCTCGACTGGTCAGGTACTTAAAGATCCTTTTTGCTGGTATTAAGTGCTTATAGATTTTTCATGAGTTTTTCTTGATGACATGAAATCTTTATCATGTTTTCTGATCTCGATAAAGAAAGAGCTAAACATGGGAACTTTTTGGATTTTTTTCTTCTAAGAGATGACTGAGAAACGATGATTGATATCTGAAACATAAGTGGTCTTAATGTGAATTTTCCTTAAGGGCCACGTGCACACATACTATGCCTAGTATTTCTGGTTATAGATCGTTGACGCTGTAAAAAGTTGTTAGTTGTCCTTGTCTATCTTTCTAATATTCGAACAACCACCTCTAATACACTCTATTGTTGTGGTTTCCTTTGCTCTAGACTTATGAACGTTTGAGTATTGAAAAATGGCTGGAAGCTGGACATAGCACTTGTCCCAAGACACAACAAGCTTTGTCTAAGACAACTTTAACGCCAAATTATGTGTTCGTCGTCTGCTGTGGTCAGGGAACGCCAAAGCGACCAGGAAGCTCGTCTAGCAAGGCCGAGGGATCTGGGTATACCTTTAAAAATGGCTCTTGGCTCTCAACAAAGTAGTGCAGGCGAGATTCAAGCTGCTGGTGAAATACGACTCCTTGCCAAACGCAATGCAAATAATCGAGTTGCAATTGCTGATGCGGGTGCCATCCCTCTTCTTGTCAGCCTTTTGTCAACTCCTGATTCTCGCACCCAAGAGCATGCTGTTACTGCACTCCTTAACCTTTCCATATGTGAAGATAACAAAGGTATAATAGTATCTTCAGGAGCTATACCTGGTATAGTTCATGTGCTCAAGAAGGGAAGCATGGAAGCAAGGGAAAATGCTGCTGCGACGCTCTTTAGTTTGTCAGTGATTGATGAAAATAAGATTACGATTGGTAGTTCAGGTTCAATCCCGCCACTTGTAACTCTACTAAGTGAAGGTAGCCCAAGAGGCAAGAAAGATGCTGCTACTGCTCTCTTCAACTTGAGCATTTATCAAGGAAACAAAGGAAAGGCAGTGAGGTCTGGGGTGATCCCCATCCTGATGCAACTACTTACAGATACCCAAGGCAGTATGGTGGATGAAGCACTGGCAATATTAGCAATCTTGGCTAGCCATTCAGAGGGCAAGGCTGCCATCGGAGCAGTTGAAGCAGTTCCTGTGTTGATAGATTTTATCAGGAGTGGATCACCAAGAAATAAGGAAAATGCTGCTGCTGTTCTGGTGCACCTATGTTCGGGGGATCAAAAGCATCTAGTTGAGGCACAGGAATCTGGCCTGTTGGGTCCTCTCCTCCATTTGGCACAAAATGGCACAGAAAGGGGCAAGCGAAAAGCTGCCCAGTTACTTGAACGACTAAACAGATTCACGGAGCAGCAAAAGCTGACCCCGGCATCATCTGAAGCTCACTCTCAAACCGAAACTCAACTATCGCTGCTACCTTCAACGGCCAATGCCGTGGATAGTTGATAACTTATGCTTTTCACCTTTACATTTGCTTGTTCTTTCTTATGAGCTTATTTAGCTTCATTAGCAGGGGAAGGCTGAAGCTTGTCGACCCCATTGGTTAAGTTATTCATTTGTTCTTATTGTGTCATAGAAAGACGGTTACATGAGGAACTCTGGCAAAAGAGGCCAATCCTTGACATTAACATCTTTGTGAAGTGTACCATTGTAAAATTTCCGAAGTGTTACCATTCCCAAATTTTATGGAAGGAAACATTTCAGAATGCAAAGAGAGCCGTTTGTGACCCTCCCCTCCTTCGGCTTACCACCTAGTGCAGGTTTGCTTTTTACCATACAGAAATTATGAATAAACGTCGCGCGCATCCATCAGTTTGCTTAAGTTTATATAATTTGCTGAACAAGTCTGTGGTCTTTGAAAACAAAATTCATGATATAATGTGCAAGGAAAGAAGGGGACAAAAGTAAGCACAGTACCATCAAAAGTAGAGAACTGTGCAAGTTAAGCCAGGCAATTTTAGAAGTTGAGTTAAGCAATCAATAAGTTAGTATACTAATTTCATGCTATATGACTATATGCACCCATCCTCTTTGGTCTCCAGAACAACAACTAAAGGAGTGAAGAAGACCTTTAACTGTAGTACGGAGCCTTTCAATCAGCATCATACCATTAAAGTCTTTAGGTATGTTTCTCTTCAAGTACTACTTCTGCTACTTCGTCGTCTGACAGGGTTATGAACTGCCTGAATATTTATTGTGTGAATCTGGAACCCATTACTGAAATTAATATTTTTGCACTGGAGGCTAATGAAAACTACTCTCTTACTACTGTACCTTTATTGGCTACAATGCAATCTATGGCATCTGGTTTTGTTTCAATTAATTGCCACCTCACGTATTCTTTTGTTTAATTCAAACTCTTCAACTTTTCAAATGTACATTATTGTGCCGCTATGCTGTTTCTTTTTAGCATTATTATTGATTGTAGATCATGTAATTTATTCACAAGTTATAAGGAGGTTTGAAATTTAGTAAATGCAACCAATTCAATAAAAAAAATTAAACGTGGAACGATAATATAAGTTTTACAAAATCTTGATGGTGCTAGATATAATTAGCTAGTATATCACATTTACACACGAGGAATGAAGCTCATCATTTGTATATAAAATTTGAATAATAATAGGTACATGATGATCATCTCTACATACGATGCAATATATACAGTAAATTGAAGGTGCAGTATGGGTTCCTTTCCAACTCGGTCCGCCTTCATGAAGACTTGCTTTTTAGCACAAAAGTTTGCCAAAAAGCGAATGGTCTGTGATTGGAATCTAATTCCATTCTAGCACCACCAACCTTTAAATCAACATTAATATTATTCAAATACTATACGAATTGAATGTAGTAATAATAAATGTGCATGTATGGAATACAACCTTAATAATATGGAATAAAACATATGTTCATTTCTAAAGAATTAATGAAAAGCATTCTGGCTAGCGGTCGCCGAGGTTACTTTGCTGCGGGATTACATGGAGGAGGTGAATCGCGGGATGTCTGTTGGTTAGGGGCGAGAGGCTTCGCTGCTTAGTTCGTGCGAGAGATTGCTCCAGTCGAGAGCAAAACTGGCACTAAGCTATTTGATCTGGTCTGAAACATTATTCGGTAGCCGTATGAAAGAGAATTTGGGGAATATCGTTATTTAAGCTGGCTACTCGATCGTTCTGCCAGGTTGAGGTTGCCAATTTAACACTGTGTGAAGCTTAATTAATTTGGACTACTTATGTTCGATCAAGCCATAATACAGAGTATTTTATTAATTTGAGGCACAATTTTCTGTAGAGATAGAGTCATTAGCGGACTAAAAACATTGAACTTATTTAAATAATTTTTTTAAAGATACTAACATCTACTCTTTTTTGTCATTTTAGTAGATGTTTATATAAAATAACTTATAATATATATAATATAGCATGGTATGATAAATTTAAATTGAGAGAAAACTATTATCTTTTTAATCTCTTTTAGTTCGATCACTAGATGATAGAATACATCAAGTGTACAAATCGTGTTTTCAAATTTTGGATTAAGTAAAATCATTTATAAGTTGGTGTTAAATCTTCACAGAGTTGCTGGTGAATAAAGGGATCAAGGATGAGCATGGTCCTTAGAAATTATTGAAATGTTGTTCGATAGTGGTATTAAATTGCATTTTAGTCATGACAACCCAATAAGCGAAGTAGTAGTTTAGTCAATAAATTAGTATGAAGTTCTTGACTTTGGTGCAAATAGCATTTTACGTTAAATCTTAACACCTTGAGGGGGCTGGTTGGGGGATCAGCGTAGCTTTTTGTGCCATTTACTCGGACTGCTGATTACGAAACTAGCGGTAAGATTCGCGGAAGCGTTAATTTGGAGACGATAATGCGGCTTTTGTGCTAAACTTCTGAGGCCGAGAATTCTTCTGATGATCTTATTGAGGGATCAGTCTGGCTTAGTCTTATCGAAGATTAATGAATCGTTTCATCAATTATCTCTCCTTTTAGATGTCAATTGCTTGTAGGACTAAGTACCACTTCTCCCCACTCATTCCCCTTCCAATCAAACTAACAAATATAACCTTCTCATTCTCATATTCCCTTCAACGATTTTTCCACCCCAATTTAATTGCATGCTACTTTGCGTATGGGAACCAAATTAAACGAAATCCTAAAGCTAAGACCTAACAAGAGTGAGGATATGGTCTTCCATTTTTGGTCATGTGGTTTACCTCCTCCATATATAATTTTTATGGACTAACAATAGTGCCATTGTCTGTACAGTTGTTATGATCTGAAATGCTGTTGGATTACATCACATGAGCATTACCTTTTAAATAAAGGAGAAATTTACGTCAGGGAGCATAGATTATTGAAGTAGTAATTGTAGTAGATACCATGTACGTGCAGCAGCCTTCGTTTTCTTATTCTATCCTCAGTATCCTGCTTACGTGGTCCATTTTCATTTCAGACAATCAACTCTGTAGAATATTCTTATCCTTTTTCTTTGTTTTAGGCATGGATCTTTTCTTGAAAACATGCCCTAACCTTTAACTTTACATTGTTATATATGTATAGCAGATTATTCGTGTTTGAAATGTTTAATTCGAATATCTTTCTTTAAAAATCGTTTTTTCGTTATTATCGTAATCGTAACGTGTTAGATTCTTTAAAAATTTAAAAGATTGAAGCCTAAAACGGGACAAGGGATTGGTTTAAATTTGTTTAGCATCACCATCTTATCGGGGAGAATTTCGTGAATTAATCAACTTTAAATTGTAAAAGATTATATATTATTTTTATAATGAGTTAGAATCGTGTGTATAATAATGAGTCAATTTTAATCGATTCTCTTATATATTATATTAAAAAAAAAGAAGGGATATGAAGAGGACAATAATATATAGCTGTAGTGGTTGTTTGTCATTGTTTCTCAAAAAGTATTGACACTTTCCTATATATGTATTAGTACTACAATTGTCGTCGAAATATGAAATATGAAATATGCAAGACAATTGCTGAAATAATTTTCACTCTATCAAGGGATATTAGGTAATATCCCGTAATACACCCTTAGCAGATAGCTAGCCATCACATCACCAATTGGCCTTTTTCGTTCGCTAATGAAGTAATGTTCATAATCGATGAACTTCTTGGTATATGATTATATGGTCCAAGTGAGAATATGTCCGCATTATCCTCCTCCACCCTTGCTTGTGCTCTTTAGCCGTTTCATGATTATGAAGAAACAAATTCATACGGCATGCGTATATTATATATATACTCCTCAATTGTCACCATTTTAATGATTAACTTCAGTTAACTCGAGATAATAAAATATATCATTAATATATCGTCTCACGACTTCAATTAACCCTAAATGAATAAATAATTGCTTCGTCTGTCGATATGTTCACACAAAATTCCTAATTAAATTGAGATCTTTCATAAACGCAGATTGTTCAGCACTTTAGCTTTTGTTATTCTATTGGCTTTTGACGCGAGATATTTTGTTTGTATTGTATATCTTGATGAAAACTATATCGATAGAAATTACATTTAAGCTACTTTCCGGGTGATATATTTTTATAAGATATTATTATATAACACTTAAGCAAGTATATTTAAGGTCAGTTTAAGCAGTAGCATTAAAAGATGAACTGATACTGAGATAGTGACTCAATAGAATCTATTTTTAGAAAATTGTAAAGCGCTATTGATGACTCGCATTGCGTTTGAACAACAATGTTCGATACGGCGATACCCGATTGAAGAATGGAGAGGAGAAAGAACCGAGGCATCACGCCAGTGATAAAAAGCGAGAGTGTTAAATGTGGAGTATTCTAATCTTTTATGCGGTGTGGAGTTGGTCAGCATGAATGTGCTTGATCTCGTATTGAAATAGTTTAAAGGAAGGCTACAGATGTCGGCCAAGTTAAGCTGTCCATGATTTGCTCATAGAAAAATTAGAATGGAACCTTGAGGTCTCACACCCACTTATATATTGACCATGCCATGAATGGGCAATGAGCTGACAAAAGTTAATGTATTTCTTGACTAAATTGATGACCTAATAACCCAACACGGTCAAAAGCTAAATCATTTGTGGAGTAATTCATAGTACCAACTGATCTGGTTTATTTAAACTCTTAATCGCCTCATTTTAGAGTTGCAACTTTCTTGATTTATTTTATGATTAATGGCAAGGTTATACTCCGTAGTCCGTACTACTTAAGACTTTATTTAGTGACTTTATTTAGTGCTTTAATTTTCCAAGGGTTATATCATTAAAAAATTGAATGTCCCAATGAGTATAGTAATTGAAAGATTATGCGAGGGTAATAACACAGATTTTAATGGGAACTATAACAAAAGAAATTTCATAAATAAACGTGCTACTATGTATCAAAAGAAAAGAAGAATATACGTTCATGGTTTGTCTATTAAATGGGGTGCATGATGCTGATTTCTCAATCTTGCAGCAATGATTTCTTCCAACATGAAAGTTGAAATACAATCTATAAACCGGACATACAGCTAAATAAACCCCAAACCTTACACCTTAAGAATTCTCAAAAAAACAATAATAATGTAACCAATAAGAATAAAGTACATTTGAAGTTTATTTTTCAATTCGATCACTTTAAAATGAGGTAATTGTCTATTTGGAATTGATTCTAGCTAGATAGTAACATCACGATACATTTTGATCCCACATATATTGTTACACTATTATTATAAATTGGTCACCGATAATGATAAACATATTTTGTTAAACTGATCGAATGATACTTGCCATTAAAAAAATTTGAAGCAAAAGAGACTGAGCATCACCTTCATCACATAAGGGGATTAATAAGCATCAAATAAACGTCCCACAAATTAAAAATCAAATAATATCTCTAATTTATTCTATTATAAATTCAACTCAAATCATCTTTATCCTTGCTATTCCAATAAATTTATAATGTGGTAATAAAGGTCTGATCTCATCCGCGATTACTGCGAGACTGCGAGTCAATACTTGATTAATTGAAGATTATAATATTATTATTGCTAGTACTAATCTCCATTCCCACAATTAACGGCCTAACAACACAACTTGATAACGAGTACTTCGTAAATAGAGAAAAGTTGCATCGGTCTATTTTAAAATTGTACAAAGAAAAAAAAGAGAGAGATGGAATAGGTCTTTACATGGTACGTAGTATTATTACAAAAAGTTTAATCCTAATTTCTAGACAAGGTGAATTTACTCTTTTGTCATTGTCGTTGAGCCAAAATGATTTGTATATGTTCACTACCCCATTTGGAATTTTAATTACGTAAGGTCATCCCCACCATTATAATTGGCTAGATAGGAAAGTGAGTGATTAGTATATTTTTATAACAATCATGCTCCACCTCCCTTCCTCCATTTTTGAGGAGTCACAAAAACTTGACAATCCATTTCACCTTTTTCTCAGCCACTAATAATATGATGCAGCCTGTCCTAAAGAAGCTTAAAGGCTAAGGAAATCCTCCCACTTACTAAAACCCTAAAAAATTATAGTAATAAAACAAAAAGAAGATGAGAGAATAAAATGAATTTAAACAAGTAATAAGCTAAAGCTCTTGTGATCCAATCTCATTTTTCCTTCATCTATCTTCGTGCTCTTTTATCAACTTTCTCTCTTTGCTTTCCCTTAGCATTACTTTGTGTTTCCCTTCTCTTTGTTGTGTATTCTTCATTTAGTTTGATTCCCTACCATATATCTCCAAAAAACACTTCCTACCTTTATAAAAGAATAAAGATCAAAGAAACCAACAATATGGTTTTCTCTTTTCCAAACTATTTAGATCATCCAAATTTGCATCAGGTAATAATGATTTTTCCTTGTAATTTGAATTCATTCTCCCTTGTACTACATCTTTTCCATTCAAAAAAGTTGGTAATTTAAAGTGAAAATATTCATATTCTTGTGTAATCTGTTTTCTTGAATATACTAACTTTTTTCTTATATGTTCTTATAAATATGATTTCAAGTTCAACCAACATCAAGAACATCATCATCAATCAACTGGAGTGGAAAATCACCACCTACAGCCTCTTCCACCACCCCCACCGCCCTTGGTGGTGGGCGGTGTTGGTGGAACGGGCTCAATTAGGCCTGGTTCAATGGTTGATAGGGCACGGATACTCAAGATGCCTCCACCTGAAGCTGGAGCAAAGTGCCCTCGTTGTGATTCAACTAACACTAAGTTTTGTTACTACAATAACTACAACCTATCGCAGCCACGCCATTTTTGCAAGGGCTGCAGGCGTTATTGGACTAAAGGGGGCGCCTTAAGGAATGTTCCGGTAGGTGGAGGCTGCAGGAGGAACAAAAGAAGCAAAAATAGTGGAAGCAGTAGCTCAAAATCCACTGCTGGAGAAGAGAGACAAATTGGCTCTAGCAATAATAATAATTCTACAAATAGTGGTCCAATGAGTCCCTCAATCCGGGGTCTAGCAACCAATATGGCTGGTCATCACTTTCAACAAGCTTCAACACAATTACCACTCATGGCTGCTTTGCAGAACTTCAACCAGTACTCAGTTCCTGAATCAGGATCGCAGGTTCATGGGCTTGGTGATATTAGGTTTAACATAGGAAGCAACAACTTATCCATCACTGGCGGCTCAACTGAGCCGCCAGTCTGGATGTTGCCTTCTTTCCAGGGCGGATTTGATGCGCCAAATCCGTCAGCTAATTTATTTCACTTTCAAAGAGAAGGGGTCGACGATCATCACCAACTTCCACCAATGGCGGGATCATCTAACGATACATCTTCTGTGAAGATGGAGAATCACCAAAACAGAAATAATCAAGAACTGAATTTATCAAGGCAATTCTTAGATTCTTCATCAACGGCCCCACAACAAAATTGGTCTGCAAATGCATGGACTAATGGATTCTCGGGTCTCAATTCTTCGTCAAGCAGCCATCTTTTATGATAAAAAAAAAGGTAAAACATGCTTAACAAAAGTGTTTAACTATGTTTCTTGGTTTGAGCCGCCCTATATATCAAAATTCCTTATAATTAAGATCAAGAATTGGAAGGTCAGTGTAATATGAGTGTACCTAGACTACATTATATTTATATCTCTTTCTTGTTATTATTATTAAAATTATGTATGTATGTTTTGATGAGGTTGTTTGTGAAGATAGATGTAATGTCAGTAATGAGTGTGGAGATGTGAAGTTGTTTAATTTCTGACATGACAAGAAGATAATATCTAAAGAAGATCCTTTAATATGATGATGTTTGAACAATATAATTGAACCTATAAGTTTCTACATGCATCTTATTGCCAATCGTATCTACTATAGTTTCCCTTAAGTTCGGTTGAATCATCTTCAAGTTCTATTAATACTTTCATCTTATTGTTTATGTTAATCGAGGTTACAATCAGAACTTTATATTATACGAAGTTGGCTAAATGAATCTTGGTAATGTTGGATGTATATATATGGTATCTTATAATTATATGCTGTAGTATTTTTAATCTAGCATGTTATATACTACTTCGATCATCTCCCTCCATTTTTCATTACTGATGAGTTGATCTGTTTTCCGAAACATATATATCCTCTCTTTTGTTCCCGAAACGTACCCTCTAGTTCCTTATTATTAATTAACAATGCAAGATCACATATACAATATATAAGTGATGCTCTTTAAAACCCTATCTAGTATGTATGATTCAAATATATAACAACTCAAGTACTTGAGGAATTCAATTTTCTACTTTAAATACTCTAATTGAACCCTTTATATCTTTCTATAGCAATTAATCCTTCATGCATGTTAGTTTTCTTTTTCTCGTTTTAGCATAATGATGAGTCAAGCAAGTTATGAGTACATTTTTTTCTTCACAAAATTAAAGACACCCAGTAATGAGGCAGTGATCATTGGCATTCAGATTGGAAATGATATAAAGCGAGATCATGTCAAATTTTTGCTGTTTCTCCTATAAATCAGCTCATCATGATTACATGCCGCCGTATGTTACACAAGGATATTATATATTAGAATGTGCCCTCAAAGACTCATGTTAAATAAAGTTTACAACTTTTAAAAGTACCTTCTAAGAAAAACACTCCCTTAATTAAAATGTGAATATATATGTGTATGTTACTACCTTTTCTATAAAAATTTTGTTTAAAAGGGAAACTAGGAAGAGAGAAATTCAATTCAAACTAACTCTTGAAATTCAAAAAGTTAAAGAAGGGAGCAAAAAATTTCTAGATACTGTATGATGTCTGCCATTATAGTAACGTATGATGTTATTATTATTACTTAGACTAGCAATTGATTTTATTTTGACAATGGTAGTAATATATATATATATGTAGTAATATGATCTGATGTGCCATACCGATAATTTGTCGGTTATGCATTTACGATAGAAGGATTGATGAAGGTGGTAGCTAAGAGTCTAAAAACGCCAAAAATTACACTAAAACTCATGAAAAATATTCAAACCCTAAAGATTGCATGATTTTAGTATTCCTTTAGAAGAATAAACATTGCATGAGAACTTAGGGTCAAAAGAAAGATTCTCACAGTACAGTAGTTTAATGCGGATGAACCAGCATCGATATTATCATCTCTTAGCTTCTTTATTTGCCTAGGACCAGTTTGAATTAATGAGGAACTGTTCCCCTTTTCGTAGAAACTTCATTTGTTCTATCTTATTAAATTAACTTAGATTTAAGGTTTAAAAAGAATGATTAATTTAAGGTTTGATCAAATTCATTTCTTGTAATATATATAGTTTTATCATGTTGTTATATTTTGAAGGTTTAAAGTAACTATGTGGGTGTTGGCTAGATTCGCCTTCCTGAACCTTAGCTTATACCTTGTGCAAAAAATAAAAAACTTGTCAAATATTTTTGTACTTATCCAACCTTTCACAAAATTAAAACTTACCAAACATTCTCTAAAATTCCATTCCAATCCCTTTAAAGAATTATAAATATAGTTGACGCCCTTTGCTTGTTCGATCTGAATAAGTTAGCAATTAATCGTATAATAACATGTGACCCTACAAACAAAAATGGTTATGGAGTTGATGAAGAGCATATCTTCCACAATAATTATTACTAACAAATATATTTAATTAATTTTACCAATAAATTATTAGCCCAAGAGAAGTGTTGGTTGGTAGTCGAAAAAGGAGGAGGAATCTGTATGATTTTACTTTTGCAATGGCCAATGCTACATCTCAAGAACGAATAAAGCAATATTCCACAAAATATATAAAAAGAAAACTGCAAGACCATGAATGATGACTAGAAAGCAAAGGCATCTACATAAAACAGGCCCTTGTCATCTCTCCAAAGTTAAAAAATGATTATTGAAATTCTAAAAATGATGGATTGGCTCGGAAATCCAAGAGTTGGGATGTGATGAATAGTGTAGTGAGTTGTGCATGTTGATGCTTGCGGCCCACAAGAACTATGGAGAGCTGTGAAATGTTTTATCTTGTTTTCTTTCTTTCTGTTATTAGTCTCTGTTATGTTCCTTTGCCCAGCTTTACTTGCTTTTTTCTCAAGAACCATCCCTATCTCTCTCATGGATTTGTGGTGCCGTATCTTGGTGGAGAGAACAGGGTACGTAAGAGGTGCACAATCTTTTAGTTTAGGCTTTGTTTGGTTATGTTTGCTTGTAGGCCATGGTGAAAGTTAAAAGAGACTAAGGGTGACGGTCGATGATCCGCCCTTAACTCTGAAAATTTCAGAGGTTACAATAGATTAGTTATTTTATAATAAGCATGGTGATTGGGTCAGGGATGGACTAGTGTTATATGTTCGTGGCTGTTCAATTGAACCACAATAACTCCAGCTATCTCAGTTGATGAGTAATAAAATTTTGATAATAAAGATCATGTATGGTGGTTCAAATCATGACAATTTTAAATTTATGGTTAGCATTTACAGTTTTCTTTTACAATTCTATATAAACCTTTTAACTTCTTACTATCTTTTTAATTAAATATGACTTCTTTTGTTATTAAATGTTTATGAAAATGCCCCAAAATCTAAAAGTCGTGCTTGAAGAAAGGGTTATGTATAACTTTTATAACGTATTATGTAAATTATGAAAAATGTATTAGTATTCAAATCTATTAGATAGGGTGAATAAATTTATTTGTACATTTTGAACATTGCTTTGATTCACCATGTCATGGGTGAGGCAACAATGGTATACTTGGATAGTTGGATCTAAGTGGATTTAAGCAATTTAATTTGTCAAGGACTCGTCATTTATTTGGCTAAATTTAATATTTTTTTGTCTATTACAATTAAATATTAATCATTGATCACACAATCAATTTTCTATGCTTTATTATATTATTCGGTCATTACATTTAACAAAACAATAAAAAAGATTGATTAAAGAGTTGTTTTATGTGATTCCCAAAGATGACTCATGAGTGTTCGTCTGTTTTGCTTTCCCACTTGGCCTTGGGTCCATTTGAGAGTCTAGACTGGATCCAACCCAATTAAGCAAGATTCAAGAATATCGTTCAAAAACTCCAAAATTCAATCAAGTAGTTACAAGAAAAGCGAGGTAAAAGGAAGAAAAATTCATGATGATTCAACAAACCTAAAATCAAGCGTAAGACTTGGACTTCTTAGCACAATACCATAACTATATCCAGCCTCACTAAAATTGAATATAAACAAACCACTCATTGATCACTTACTCTTTCAGTGTTTCAAATACATTAATACTATATCATAAAGTGTAATGGCTGGGAAAGGTGAAGGGCCTGCAATAGGAATCGATCTCGGGACGACATACTCATGTGTGGGAGTGTGGCAACATGACAGGGTTGAGATCATTGCTAATGATCAAGGGAATCGGACCACCCCCTCCTACGTTGGATTCACCGATAGCGAGCGTCTCGTCGGAGACGCTGCTAAGAACCAGGTCGCCATGAATCCGATCAATACCGTCTTTGGTATTCATTCTTATCTGTTTGCATGTGAAATACATACTCCCTATGCATGGCGTTTAGATAAAAGTCATTACGTACTCAATTCAGGGAAATAATGTATACCTTGAATTTATGATAGATGATTATCCCTCCATTTCAAAAGGATTGTTAATTGTAACATATTACATAATAATTATTTTCCATGCAATATTATACAACATATATAAAAATATTTGAACCATCAAAATCCAAAACTTAGACAATCCTTATTGGATGGATATAATGTTATGATCATATGAAGTGGATCTCTGGATGTGTATTTAGATTACCTGGCCTGTTCCCAACACATTTAACATTATATTAACATGAAGAAGCTCCACTTTATCACATAATCTTCTGGCATGATATGAGAAAGTGATTTAGAATGAAGTGACCTGAGAGTGAAATCTGAAATTCACAAATTTTTTTGTTCAACTGCTCCCATTATTCTTTCTTTAGCATACAATTCCCCTTGATCTTCGACGTTAAACTGATGAGTAGTTTGTCTGTACAGATGCAAAGCGACTCATTGGTAGGAGATTCACTGATGCTTCAGTCCAAAGTGACATAACAATGTGGCCCTTCAAGGTCTTAGCAGGTCCTGGGGACAAGCCAATGATTTATGTAAACTATAAGGGTGAAGAGAAGGAATTTGCTGCTGAAGAAATCTCTTCTATGATGCTCAACAAGATGAAAGAGATAGCTGAAGCCTATCTTGGTTCAACAATCAAGAATGCTGTAGTTACTGTACCAGCATACTTCAACGACTCTCAGCGTCAAGCAACAAAGGATGCCGGTACTATTTCTGGCCTCAATGTTATGCGCATTATCAATGAACCGACTGCTGCAGCTATTGCATATGGTCTAGACAAGAAGGCTACTAGTGTTGGGGAGAAGAATGTCTTGATTTTTGATCTGGGAGGTGGAACTTTTGATGTGTCTCTCCTCACAATTGAGGAGGGCATATTTGAAGTCAAGGCCACTGCTGGTGACACCCACTTGGGAGGTGAAGATTTTGACAACAGAATGGTGAGCCACTTTGTTCAAGAATTTAAGAGAAAGAACAAAAAGGATATCAGTGGAACCCCAAGGGCTTTGAGGAGATTGAGGACTTCCTGTGAGAGGGCGAAGAGGACTCTCTCGTCAACTGCACAGACTACAATTGAGATTGATTCTCTATTTGAGGGTATCGATTTCTACTCTACCATAACTCGTGCAAGGTTCGAGGAGCTTAATATGGATCTTTTCAGAAAGTGTATGGAACCAGTTGAGAAGTGTTTGAGAGATGCTAAGATGGATAAGAGCAATGTGCATGATGTTGTTCTTGTTGGTGGATCCACCAGAATCCCCAAGGTACAACAACTACTACAAGACTTTTTTAACGGGAAGGAGCTCTGCAAGAGCATCAACCCCGATGAAGCCGTTGCTTATGGCGCAGCTGTACAAGCTGCAATTCTCAGTGGTGAGGGTAATGAGAAAGTTCAAGACTTGCTGCTACTTGATGTTACTCCACTCTCCCTTGGGCTGGAAACCGCTGGAGGAGTTATGACAGTCTTGATTTCCAGGAATACCACTATTCCTACCAAAAAAGAGCAGGTGTTCTCCACTTACTCAGATAACCAACCTGGAGTGTTGATACAGGTCTATGAAGGTGAAAGGGCAAGAACCAGAGATAATAACTTGTTAGGTAAATTTGAGCTCTCAGGCATCCCTCCGGCTCCCAGAGGCGTGCCTCAGATCAATGTTTGCTTTGATATTGATGCCAATGGCATATTGAATGTCTCTGCTGAGGACAAGACTACAGGGCAGAAGAATAAGATTACAATAACGAATGACAAAGGAAGGCTGTCAAAGGAAGAAATCGAGAAGATGGTTCAGGAAGCAGAGAGATACAAGTCAGAAGACGAGGAACACAAGAAAAAGGTGGAAGCAAAGAATTCACTGGAGAACTATGCTTATAACATGAGGAACACCATAAAAGACGATAAGATTGCTTCGAAACTGAGCCCTGATGATAAGAAGACGATTGATGATGCTATTGATCAGGCTGTGACATGGCTTGACAATAACCAACTTGCCGAAGCTGATGAGTTTGAGGATAAGATGAAGGAGCTTGAGGGCGTATGTAACCCCATCATTGCTAAGATGTACCAAGCCGGAGGTGCTGAGGCGCCCATGGAAGACGATGATGCTGGTCCTCCACCTGGTGCAGGTGGTGCTGGCCCCAAAATTGAGGAGGTCGATTAAGTTTATTATGCTTTCAGTTCCAAGTTCTATAGCAGGTTTCTTTCATGATTGTTTAGGTAATGAGTTTTCTTTTGGGGTAATAATTTAGGTGATGAGTAAGATTAATGAGTTTCCAGTAGCTCTTAATTTAGGTTTGTTTAGGTTACTAGTTCATTTCCTTTTGGATATTTTTGTGAGTTTTTTTCAAATCATCAGATTATGTTCCTTCATATATTTCAGTCTTTGGCATCCATGCAATGTAAATAAAATTTGAAACCTGCAATACCACTCTCTATTTATCATTGATATTTCATCGTTAAAGTTAAATTTATCAAATAAAGCTCTTCATTGATCGACTTAATTGTGTAATTATACTAAAATAACGTTAAATATTGTATGGATTTTTTTAGTACGTGCAAAGAGCCATCAAAACCGAAATGAGAGGGAAACTCCCAAGAAATGATTGGATGTTGGTTGCAAAATGGAAGGCAATGTCAAGGAATGGGGACCAACTGATAAAAATTATCCCATTTTACAAGTTATTTAACATAAAAGTAATAATTTGTTACAAGAAATACATAACTTCAAATAGTTTAAGAATGAATATGCATTACTGAGAAACTAGACAGAGAATTAATTCATCAACGGTTTCATTGTAGCATTCGATTCTCGTAGGGTAGTATGCAAGATGGAAAAACATGGGAAGAACAGGATATGCTTGGTCACTTTGATTAATTCAATCCACATATACACTAAGGTGTTAGTATTACATTATTCCATCCCTAAATTAATCCATATGCCTATGCCTCTCCTTTCCATGAATAGAACCATAGCATTAAATCAGTTTACGAGTCAAAGGCGTAATTCAGGTAATTAAAAAAAAAGGTAAGCCAACAGTAGTGAAATGTGAACTAATGTGAAACGCTAACTCTAATCACTCTAGAAAGCACAATAAAAACCCAGCTGAAAGCGCAAAGTACGCGAGAAAACTAGCACAAACTACAGTAGGCAGTATCTAACTCTTACAGAGGCCAAAACTTCTTTTGTTCTTTCGTTCATAAATGTTGACTGTAGTCACTGAAACACCATTCAATGTTGCAGAAATATCCCTATGTAATTGAGTTCAATGCCTTTAATCAGAACTACAAGCATATTAAAACAAAAACAGAGCCAATTATTCTCTAAATTATTTGACAATCTTTCGGAAGATTTCTTTTTGAAAGTTAATGAGGGAAAAAGAAAGGTGAGTGATGGAAGTAAACTGATATCTAGGAACTTTCCATACATATAGTCATATGACAACCAATAAATGAGTGAATGAGATCCAAAACCACACCAGCTAAATGAGATGTGTCGTAGCCATCTACTTTCTTCCTCTGTTAAGCCTCTGAAGGTGATAGTTAATACTACCCCAAGCTTGCTTATTATTGCCACACTGCAAAGGATAAAAAATACAGGCTATAACTAAACTTATAATTCGTCAAAGGCAGCCGAATCAGTTGTGACCATTCAATGTTAATACTGCTAGACATAAATTAATAGTAAAACTACAATCCTTTGGTAGAAATTTTGCGGGCGGCGTTTAAGGTGTAATAAGGAGGAGCTTGTTACCTGAGCATCCATGCAGGCACTTAAAACGGTTTTCTGTTTCTCACACTTTTGATCATTGTTGTGGTTCAGAGCCAAACAATTGAGAAACGATAACATTTCCTTCATACAAGGTTTCTGCAGGCCCCCGAATTTCTTTGGGTTGATACGCAGAGTACCAGCTTTACGACCCATCCCTTCGGCATCCACACAACAAACCACACAAGAATCAATTTTAGCAATAAAATGGAAAGCAAGCAGTCTATCTCTATTCAAAAATCCAAATGCAATATCGAAACTCTTTAGCAAAGTACTCAAATTTCAAAAAGATTATCTAGTTTTGAAATTTGGCTGGTGACTTTGCAATTTTGAATTCAAATCTGTTTTGTGTATATTGCATAACATTCATATAAAAAAATAGTATTCTCAAAATGTTACTAATAACATGATAATTTTGATTCAAATCAAAGTTATGTATGCCAATTAATATACGAAGGTTTCTTAACTTCGACCATCGAAAATCAAACTAATCTATCTATATTAATACTCCCTCCACCCAAAGAGATTGACCAATTTCAATAAATTATCCATATATAACTTGAAGAATTTAATTACAACATTCATATTTAAGATCTAGATATATAGCTTGAAGCAATTATTCAGACAACAATACCTTAAAGTGAAGCCTTAAAAAGATTGAAAATTTAGTGAATTGAGCAGCAGACTATGATGATGTCTGAATCCACATCAATTGAAGCTTCAAACTGAGGGTTTTGTTCATTTGTTTGTTTCTTCATTTTACAAGCCGAGTCTTTTATTTTTTTGTCAATAAATTGGGCTGGTCTTGCTGTTTATGAAGGGGTTTGGCCCATTTATATTCTAAGGTAGTTCAATCCCAAATGAGATATAATAGTTTATGATTGCTTGTGGGTTAACTCAATGAATCCAGAGTTATCAGTTCACCTATAGTTATCAGCTCAAGTATTGTAAATATAATATAACTTTTGTTTGCATTTTTATATAAATATATACATAGAGACCTCACATCAGCATAAGAGTTTTGGTAAAATTATTAGTCACTAATAGTGCTTTCAGATTCAACATGGTATCAGAGGATCTCTCAATCTCTACCTAAATTCCCGAAATTCGGCGACTTCCTCCCTATTACCTCTAATCCTCGTCTTATTTCCCACTGATAGGCTCATTCATCACATTTCATACATAACCTGCCACCACACCCATTTTGTCGGCCGCCCGTCATCATCGGTATACACACATTCCATTCTTCCTGCACCAATTTATACGAACACTTCTGTTCCAGTCACTAATAGTGTTTTCAGATTCACCAAGAGGTGATTATATGATCTTATAGCTTAATCTTCTATAATTTGTTTTAAGAAGGCGATGCATGGACTTTGAGTCTTAATAGACATATTTAAGGAAAACATGGAGTAATTGATGAGATTATTGATGTCATTTACCAAAATTGAGAATGCACGGAGTAAGGGAAAATTTCAACGAGTAATCATAAATGCAGTTGGCCAATTACATTTTGCACGTTTCCATTGTATGTTGACAATTGGACAAATAAAAGGGGAGAGCTTGCATGGCCTTTCTTGTATCAAACCTACACAAATAAAGCATCCTCTACAGTAGGAGTAGTTCTTGTTAGATAGGTTAACCAATATATGTTGGAATTTAGCACACTCCTCTAATTAAGTTATGGTCCTACACTCCTATATACATACCCTTGTTAATATGATTTGAAAACAGTAGATGAGGTTATTATGCATTTATGTCCTGCTCGAGTCGACATTTGCTGCAATCGAGTTTTGTTGATGTTGTGGGTTGTAGATGAATTGTTGTCAACGTTCCTATGGTAGTGGGAATGTAGGATGAATAGAACTTCTAAGACATGTCTACCATAATATGAACAACGACCACAAATCCTCTACATAATGGGGAAGTTGTACGCACGCACACAGCAAAATATTAAATATATACCCCGTAATAAATAAATAAATTCGAGATATTGTATATGTTTGTTTGTCAACTGTTATGTTTTATACGTTTGTATGGCCAAAGAATACTAATATGCGCCTCGTAAATATTAAGTTAGTCGACACGAGAATGTCGATTTAAGTATCGATCAAAGTTTCTATTAATGTATATTATATTATTGTATTATTATTATATCGGGCTAAGCCCATAGGATTGTATATGGTGAACCTATCATCTAAATAAATTGGCTTATTCGTTATAAACAACATAGAGATTAATATATTAACTACGTGATAATCGGGCTAAAATTCTAAAAGCGAAAAAAATTCTAGCTCCTCACCACTCCCAAAGCCACCCTCCCTTCTCTATCTCCCATCATCATGGGCGACAACACCCCACCCAATAAACCTTCTACACAGACCTCCTCTACCTCTACAAATAATAAGCTACATTCCTTTTCATAGCAATTTCTAATATTTCACCCTCGTGTTCTATTCTTTCTTGAGATAAAACATTTTGTCTTCGGCTTGTGAGGCGTAACTTTTTCAGAGTCATTGTAGATCCTCCAAAGTTATTCATCATATACTTCCCAATATCAAACCCAGCTATTGATTCCTACAAAGATTAGACACTCTAGATGTCAACGTATGAAAATGGATTTATGTCACCATCTCGTCTACTTTACACAATTATTGAACCGGGTCTTACTTGCCATGGAGGCTTGGAAAGCGACTCCATGATATTTTCGAGGATAATGAAGGATGAGGGGACCGTCACTCTTGACGAAGATTTTTTAATATCAATCTGTTTGATTTTAAAGTACAACCCCATTTTCTTGTAAATCGACTAAAAACCTTTTTGATCAACTAAAAACGTCGGTCTCTATTTCAAACAGTCGATTGGTCCTTCAAATGGTATCCAGACTTACTGAAGGGTACAACGGGGTGGCACTATTATTAGACAATCATCTCCCATACCACCTTTTTACCATGTACGTTCCATGTTAGTCTTGGAGGAATCAGGTCTTGCGAAGCTCAACAAATCTAATTCTCTTCTTACAGGTCAAAATCTGGTCCAACCCATAATTCCCAAGTGGACCGCAACAATCACTCATCTTCAACCTTTCCAAATCACCAAGCCTTGGAGTAAGCCTACCCCACGTCCCCAAAAAAGCTCCCAATAAACCCAACCGCCCACGTCCACAGCTCCCACAACGCAACTGGTCCAATTCCTCTAACAGACCAGGCTGGTCCACTGTACCCTATACTTTCAATCCCTGGTCTTGGTCCAATCCACCCTGTCCTTACCCATCTGATAATTGGACGAGACCCCCTGGCCCTAACCCAACACGCCCAAAGCGCACTGCCAGTCTGCCAGACCTGGCCTTCTTGGACCCAGGCCTCCACCACACCAGGCAGCCCAATACTCAACAGGAGGCTTATTCGACGGCCCGACATAGATGATAGAACATGCTATGCACATAAACTGAACCCATCGATGTAGGCGGTACATAGACGGTGAAGTGACTTAAACTATGACTTCATCCAGGGGAATACTTCATACTTATTTTAATTTGAGTATTCATAAAAATATCATTATTGGAAATGATCATTTTGTTCCTATTTCTGGTTATGGTATGCGTTGTTGCCGCACGAACCCCGAATTTAAAACTTACTTGATGTCACATGAAACTTTGCGTCACTTAAAGAACTTTATCTTTGTACGCAAGTTTACCAAAGATAATAGTGTATCAATTGAATTTGACCCCTTTGGTTTTTTCGTGAAGGGTTTCGGACAGTCTTAAGCTCTTGAGATGTGGCGACCCAGGAGAAGCTGCCCACCATGATGTGATCGGCCCGCTCAAATTCACACCCAATTTTCTTCTTTTGAGCTCCTCGCTTGTGGCATGCACGTTTAGGTCATCAGGGGAGCCTGTTTTCTTCCGCCAAAAGAATAATTACATTACATGTCTTTGGATATTTTCAATTTTGTCAATTTGTAAACATATCAAATTGTCTTTTAAAAATTCGTTTACTATTACTACCATGCCTTTTGATATCGTTCATATTGATATTTGGACATCTCCGTTTTGAGTTAGGTCAGGCCGTCATTCTTATCTATTTTACTAGGTGATTATTCTAATTTCTTATGGACATTTCCCCCATCTTACAAATCTCAAGTGTTTGCAACATTTGTCATGTTTCGCACACTAATTTGTACTCAATTTAATAAAGAAATTAAATGCCTTCAATGTGACAATGGCACCGAATTCACCAACACTTCCTTTAGAAATATATCGCCCATTTATGGCGTTGTTCTTCGTTTACCATTGCCCTGCAGCTTCCCACAAAATGGCAAAGCGGGCAACGGCGCTTGCGATACTGCATTAATAATCATATCCATTACCATGACCCATTGCCTCGTGCCACCCTAGCGCTCGTCGGCATGCTTGAGCCACCACGTACGCTATGATGCTCTTTTCCATGAGAGCCTTGTCTTTATACGTACCTCCGTTCATTACCACATATCATAAGCAGGCCGACCTAAAATTTCGCCCTCACGTATTGTTTGGTTGCCTTTGTTATCCTCTCTTCCCATCCACCACCATCCATAAATTGCAACCCGGTCCACCGCACTAACAGGTTATCCGCTTTTCATCGCGTGGTTACTGTTATGATCGCATTCACGAAGATTATCGTTAGTCGTCATGTAGACGTGTTAACCGAACTGGGACGGACGGGGCCGACCCATTATGAAAGCTTGAACCCGGATGGGCCCCCCAGAGTTCAGCGGACCCAGGTGTGTTAATGTTAGTTCTAATACCAAGGTTAATGTTAGTTATAAGACAAGAGGCGTGTATATTTAATTACGAGGGTTGTATAGTGGGAGGATAACTTGTATTAGCGGTAAGTGTTGAAACTTTGAGGATGAATTGGATGATAATGGCCCAGAATTCAATAGTTCGAGCGCCCGTTACTACGGGTGGGATGGAGACGAATCAGAGGAACTATCGCGCGATTCCTCCTCGACGTTTAGGAGAAGGGTTATCCACTTCCTCATCTATGTCATTCATGACCGATCGACAATTGTTAGAGTCCATTCATTCAGGAATGATGCGGTCTGAGGTAGAATACAACGGTTGTGGGGAAAGCGATCCAAGAGATGAGGGGGCCACCACCACCACCGCTGGCGCAAGGAGAAGATATGGATGAAGAAACACAAGAATGATTGTGTTTTTATGATTGTGTTTAAGCTTGTGTTTTGTTTTGAACTATAATATTGGTGTATTTTTCATTTCCGTATTTGAACTATGTCGTTTATGTATTTTGCATTTCCGAATTTGAACTATTGTCTTTAAGTATTTTGAACTTTATGGTAATTTATGGATGTTTAGTTTATGTTATATGTGATTTGGGAAACATTATTGTGTAATAGACAGTACCCGTTTGGGGGCAATGGCCTACCGTTTAAAACAGAGAAATTAACACATTATGTGTAATAGACGGTACCCCGTGTCTTGTAAGTGGGATACCGTTTATTACCGGGCCTGAGGGGCCTCGAACCGGACCCGGCCAAATACCCAACGGACATGGTGGGGGCTCGAACCGGGCACAGGCCTAGTAAGCAACTACTGTCCGGCCGATAATAAGCGAAGGGGGGTCGTTAGTGGGCACAGTTTGCACGATCGAGGGCTCGAACCGGGCTAATAGGCCAAGCCCACAGATATCTGGTAGGCCCGGTTCGTTTGCCACGTTTATCATGTTATCTTCATGGAAACCCAATTTCCATTTCACAAAAAAACCAACCGACCGCTGCTGCAAATACTTGGCGTTCTATCGGACCCGACCGTCCGCTCGCTGACCATTTCGCGCTTGGCGCCCTGCTTTCGGCTCAATCCGATCCCCTTCCATCTCCAGCGACATCCATCAGGCCACAATCTGCAAAACCCGACCCCTCATTCACCTCACTGCTTTCCCGCTGTAGCAAATGACGGAACCTCTCCCGGACAACCCAATCGCAATGGCTTTGACGCCCAGTGACGCTTCCCGGCCCGCCGACTCCTCAGTCCATCCTCCCTTTCCTCAGTTTACACATACCCAACCTCACAGCGACCCCTGCCCCTACCGACCCGTAGAGATGCACATGGCATTTTTAAACCCGAATCAAAATATCTACTCCGTATACTCCACGGCTTTCCCGATTCGAAAAATCTCATGCATACCATTAATGATCCGAATTGGAAAATGACCGTAACATAATAGATATGATGCTCTCATTAAAAAACTACATGGGACTTAGTACACAAATCCACCGGGGAGTTAATATAATTCGTTCTATGTGGATTTTTCGCCATAAATTCAAATCTCACAGTTCTTTTGAGCGCTATAAGTGTTAGGATTTAAGACCCCTAAATCTCTTCCGGAGTTTCAAGCAATCAATAAGAAAGGCAATTTAAATCTGAAATAAACAGGACACGAAAGATTTATCACAGATTCACTCCAGTAAGCCAGAAGATACGTCACCCATTGCTGGCACATGATCGGCTAACAAACCGGAGAAGATCATTCTGGCCCTTCTGGTGAAACATAATCATGTTGAGCATTTTTCTTATACACACAAAAATCCTCGACCACAAAACCTATCAAGAACAAAAATAAACTCTCTAAGTTCTTCAAAAGAACAAAAATTATGTTAACTTGATAATAATAAAAAACCTAATATTATTTTAGGATGAATTCTAGTATTTTGTGATAAATAAAACTCATAGAAACATTATAGAAGCCAACAAAACCTAAATTTAAGAGATATATCCTAGTTAGACTTCAAACTAGGCAATAATTAGAGCAAAATTTATCTCAAATTAAATTCTTCATAACACACAATAATAAGGCTAAATGCTTGTAGGTGATGGCAAAACTTCGATGAGTAGGTATTGATTGTGGGGATACCTTTAGTCCGATTGAGGTCAAACCAGAGCCTCTATTCGCCTTGTTTTAACACAGCTCTTTACCGGTCATGAGTAAATTCATCAGTTGGACGTTAAAAATGCATTTCTTCATGATGATTTACATGAGACAGTTTACATGTATCAACCTTTCGCGAATCCTACTTATCCGGATCATGTTTTGCAAACTCGCAAATCTGCATGCAGGCGTTAAAAACAAGTTTCCGGACATAATATCGCAATTCGCTGATTAACTTATATAGTTTAAGTGCCAAAATTGATCTCTTACAAAAATTCAATAATAGAGTGCATCGTCTAATTGAATATAGAAAAAATAACACTACACTTTTTTATTAATTCAGTTGTGTTCTCACTTCTCAGGAGCGAAACTTGCGCAAAGTAGCACACACTCATCATCCACCTTTAAATTTTGAAATTGCTTTTATGTTTTAGGTGCCTGATTCACACACCAAAAATCAACATGTGCATTTGGCTAGTGTCAATCAATTTCTTTTGAGTGAAATTCAAAAGAGGATCAATGTTTGAAATGTAATTTTAGTGGTGCCCACATTTTCACCATATCTCAAAAGTCATACTTAACACAACTAATAGATAATCCATCCAAACTTAATTAAACCACAATACTACATCTTATGTAGTGCAAAAAAACAACGTGGTCCCTTTGTTTGTTCAATTGACTAAACATAAACTGAATAATCTGTTAAGAAATAATTAAAGTAGCAGTCTCCATTGTCCAAAACTAGCCGGACCACTATCAAAGCGAGTTTTACTTACATGCGTAAGGGATTGACTTAAATATGATCTTTAAATCAGCATGCATTACCGTTAGATCATCATATTAATTAAGATTCTCATCCAACAGTTATGATCATGGGGGGCATTTTAGGAATTTTGCATTTTGGAATTAATAAATGAAAAAAAAAACTGCATTCCGTTTCGCTTTTGACACTTGAAGCTATTTTGTAGGCAATCAATTGAAAGTGCTAGCTGCTAAAGTCTTGAAGTTGAATGTATGGAGTTAACAACTTACCTTAATTTTAGGAACTTTCGAATTTGAAAATTTCCCCCACAATATCCTCCCATTTACGATTCACTTAACGACTTGAAGATTGAAAATTGATTTCCCCGTAATATAAAAGAATTAATTTATCGTAATATATTCCCATATTTTTTAATTATTTTTGTAAATTATAATCATAATGTCATTTGTTCCTATTATCATTTTTAAGTCCATTGTAGTTGTATATGCTAATGAAAAATTATTCGGATCGATTATTTTTTAACTAATTAAATATTTATTTATTTTCTTTTACCCATTTGTTTATAATGAAAATATTATTAATAATCAATCAAATCAACTTTCTTATCATTTTTGTTTAGCCAATTCTATAATTTTTTGGTTCTTCATTTCATAAATCAGCAATCAAAACATTTTAATTATGGCTAAATTATCACGTGTATACACACAATTAATAATCAATCAAATCAAATTCTTTATCAAATTTGTTTAGGTCATTCTATAATTTTTTGGTTGTTCCTTTCATAAATCAACAATCAAAGCAGCCAAATTTGGCTAATTATCACCTCATTACACAATCAATGTCCCAATCAATTCAAGTTCCTTATCGGTTTTGTTTAACCAATTCACCCTTGTTTCTTGGTTAATCATTGCATAAATCAACAACAAAACTTTTCAATTATGGTTCAAAATCATCGCCCTTTTATATATATATTTTTTATGTTTTTTATTTTTTCTAGAAACGATATGATATGTCATAAAAATGGCCAAGCGGCTTGCAAGAGATGTTCCACAAAGTTTCTGACTAAAAAGGAAAGTAGTAATAAGCTGTAATCGTAGAGAAAAGGGTTGAGTAAAAGCGAAGTGGTAGTTGATAAGAAGCTAATTAATGATTGTGAGCAAATAGATAATGTCTTTAACGTTGTTGGATGCTCGAAGCCATATTGGAACTGAACTTTCATATGTCGTTATAACAATAAGATATCTCCTATTATGCCACTTCTTCAGGTGCATTTTGTATTCCTCTGAGGACCTGAATCAGTTGCTTCGCATCGCTTTCAAGGATTATCTTCTTCTATTTGTGCCTCCACGCAAATTCAATCCCCGCCCTTAAATCAAGGCACTCAGTTAACATCGCTGACCTAACATGTGGAACTCTCTCAAAATGAGCACCCCAGAATGTCCCATTCTCGTTCCGTCCCACAACCCCAACTTATCCAACCTTTGTTTCCGTGTTGAAAGCTGTATCTGTGTTGAATTTCATGCACCCCATTTCAGGTTTCTCCCAGTGTTGCTCATTGTTTTCCTTGTCAGTAACCCTTCCTGCATTAGTAAGTAGTAACCTTCAACATGCGAGTAGCCACGGCATAATCTGCTGACATACCCATCCCAGCTTCAAAAATTTGTTCCCATGTCTCCCTCCTTCCCACAAAAATGATAGCATTTTGTGCCTTCCAAAGAAACCACAAAGTGCAAACAATTGGCTCAATGATGTCATCCCTGTCCTGTTTCTTAAGCTGCGTATAAATAACTGTCCACCACTCCTTGAAAGAGCTCCACGGTCATCCGGTGGTGTTTAAAGTCCATGGCGAGCCGAACCAGAGTCTACTAGGAAAAGGACACAACACAAGAGTATGCAAGAGATGAGCACAATTGCTTTCCACAAAAACTCCTCAACGGCGAAGACGATCTCTTGTGGGGAGTATATTGTGCAAACATTTCCACATAAATGATTTAACATGTGGTCGCACTTTGAGCTGCCAAATTCCCTTCCAACAATCTTCAGTTTGTTGCCCCCGACTACACTTACTTCCTCGTTGACCAAGAGTTACGGTAAGGATTAGATCATGAGCGATATATCTAAAAGCAGGATATATGTGACAAGCGAGTGTTCAATATCTACATGTAATACGAGCGAACTGATAATGAAAATCACAGAAAGTAAATAACCTTGGGATCTTTATCAAGTTTACTCGAATTACGTCCTTGTTCTTCTTTGCAATCAATAGAAAGAACTCTCGATGATTGTTACAAAGTCACTGTCAATCTGAGCTTACCAGATTGAGTAATACTTTATAATTTAGTATTACCGATGACAAATCTACCTTAGATTTAGGCAAAATGATATCATATGATCTGAATCAAGTGAGAAACAGCTATTGAATTTGGAGCAAAGAATTTAGAAAGTGGAATAATTTTTGGATAATGAATAAATGTGTGCAATCGTTATTATAATGAGCCGCCTTTTTCGTGAGGACATAAAATGAGACCCGGTCTCGATAGTCTCGATAACCAAACGACTATCTCTGCGAGTGTGGCCTCCATTTGTGCATCGAGACCCAGCCGGAGACGCCGAGGAATGCCGATGGGCTCACATCTGAGCGGGCGCCGTTGTGCGTGAGACCTCATGAGACACGAATTCTCGATAAGTCTCGATATCTACATTCACTTGAAAATGCGCCCGATACCGACAAGTTGACATTGCTCCTCATGTCAACAGCACATCGGTATCCTGAGCATGTAAGGTACTTCCCACATTTGGTATAATGCCAAATAAGTTTATCTCTAGAAGGCCTCCTGCTCAAAGGAATCGTAAGCACTACCTGCGCCTCCTCTGTATTCAAAAGCCTCTCCACCTTACACTTGTATCCGTGCCATCCATCCACTTACCAAGATGAGACTCCCAAACTGTCCCTCCATCCCCCCTCCTCGGTAGCTGTTAGAATCTAGTATGGGTACTACTTCGTGATAAAACAGGAATTCATAAATCTCGAATCCTCGAAATAATGTATTAATCAAAACATAAATTTTAATATGAATAAAGAGTTCTTATATTCTGTGGAGAAAATGAAATAAACTCCTTTCACTCGAGCCAGCCGAAGCCTCACGTAGATACCCTTGAAAACTCTCCAATTGTTTGTCCCGACACCAAAGCGATGTCCTACAGATTGCACACACCGGAGGAATGGGAATCAAAGCAGGCTGGTCGAGGGAGCGTTCTCTCCAATGCCCACAGGCAAGAGCTCCTTTCCAGCCAGGCACATGCCTAAACAAAGAAGACAAGCGAGAAAAAAGGAAAAAGGAAAGCGAAAGATGACAAAACCCTAACCCCCGCTAAAAAACCACGAAAAAAATTTGGGATATGCGAGGAGAAGATCGGGGAAAAATTTGGCAGCGTACAAAAAACGAGAAAAAGATCGAAAAAGAGGAAGAAAACAATGCAAAAAGATGAAGAAAAGGTGGAGGCCAAGGGGCCCCAAAAAATTAATAAAAAAAAATATTATATACATATACAAAATTAATAATCAAATTCATTATCAGTTTCTTTAGCCTATTTTATAATTTTTATTGTTGTTCCATGCATAAACCAGCAACCTAAATCTTTCAATTATGGTTAAACATCACTTACATACACACAATTAATAATCAAAAAAATTAAGTTCATTATTAGTTTTGTTTAGATAAATTTGCAAGTGTTTGGTTGTTCATTTCATAAATCATCAACCAAAAACTTTCAATTATGGCTAAATCATCACGTACATACACACAACAATATTTATTTTCACAATTTTTGAAATTCAGTTTCATTAAATAATTTCTAGCCAATTTTCAGGAATTCTTCACATTTTGCTCTAAAATTAATCCCCAATTCAATTATAATCACACCAAATTAACCGAAAATAAGGAAAATCCAAATTAATAAAAATTCAAACTTTACAAAACCCAAATCATAAATTTTAGGCGAAAAATCAGCAATCAATATACTCACATCATATTAGCCGAAATTGGAAGAGAAAAATAAGCCGAATGGATAAATATTGAAACTTTACAAAACTCAATTTGTAAATTTCAAGCAAAAAATCACCAATTATTTTGCATTTTTTTGTCATTGATGTTCAATTTTTGTTTTTGCTTCAAACTCTTTTTCTTCAGAGGACTAACATGCTTAAATAAGTATGATACCTCAGACAATTTTGTTAGTTTTCTCCATTGATGCTCTACTCAAATTAGTACTGTTATAATTGACTTTGTGTGTATGACGTAACTATTGTTTAAGAATTGTTAGTGAACAATATTGGATAAGCATGAATTATTTTGGGGTTTGATTTGTAGATTGATTTCAAAATTGCAAATTTTTAGGGATGTTGGAAGGTGGAGTTATGAAAGGAAGATGGTTGGAGTGTCTAGGACATATTAATTATTTTATTATTTTTTCCTTTTTCGCCAAAATCTAAAAAAATAACCAAATTGACTATTTTGCTCTTCTTAAATTGCTCAAGGAAAAGACTTAAGTACCTAAAGTTCTCTCATTTAGTGCAATGCAGAAGTGCACACATAGTTAGTTGTCAACTGTTTTCTTCTTTTGTAAAATATCAAGAATTACACACTTCCAAGTGTTCCCATCAATCATCATCATCTATTAAATTTTCAGCCAAATAAATTTTAACAATTTTCTCAATGTGCGGCCCTCCTGGTCAATATATAATTTTTTTCCCACTAAACTGTGTAAGGTATCAATAGAACGTGGAACTAATCATTCTGTAATTTTGCCATTATATGGAGCACAATGTATTATATTATAGTACATTATGTAATTTCACTATCAATTTTTTTAATATGCAGTACAAGTAATGAGAGGTAGCTAGCTGTTTGCTGATGAATCCCGTGATAACAACGACATCTCCTCTAGCTTCTTGTTCTTTAGGTAAATGTTCAAGAATAGTTCATAAGTCATAGAGCATCACTACTAATATTTAAACGTTGGCACTTTTTACCTGGAATGCAACTACTCATTATGAAATTCAAATTAACTTAGGCGCAGATCATCGAAATGCTCCCACTTTTGTTAGTTAAATTAGTATAGTGTTGCCTTTTTCTTTCTGAAAAATAGCTGAAGGAACATGTTCTCCAATCTCTTTAGAATATATTTCTAGGATAATGAATCTTTATTTAGTGAGGATGGAAAATTTGCAAACACATGGAGATAATTTCAACTATATATATAAAGGCTACTAATGACAAAACAACCAGTCAAGTCAAGCACTACAACAAAATTGACTTTACGCCACCAGCCGAAATATATTTAGGAATCGATTGTTAATTTGTTTTTTTATAACTACTTTCATAAATGGGTGTATACACAGTATGATCTTATTGGCTCAAGGATACTCATAATAGATGCGATAAATCAGTGATAGATATGGTATTTGCGAATTCAAAAGTGACAATCAAAACTCATAATAACAAATATTAATTCATTCTTGAAGTACCTTGTGTCGAGATTAGTAGAATGTAGAAACCAACCTTGATGAATTCGAGAGGAGCAGTAGAGAAGTGAAGATATGAGCGGAAAGAGAGGCTGAAAGTTATAGCGATCGATGTCAGCGATGTAGAAGATTTTTTCGTTGTTGAGTATGAATGTTAGATAAGATATAAGGAAGCCAAACGGAAGTAGAGTTTTGACATGAGCAGAAGATAAACTCACGCTTCTCTTGGTCAATGTCAGGGGTGAATGTCGATTAGAAATCGACTAGATAAGGAATCATTAATAGTAAGACAAAAAAAGGAAAACATCCATCAAAGTTTAATTTTTTAAATTAAATAGACTCAAGACACCAGTGTAATTATAAGATCAATCAATATAAGAAATAGAAAGATAAGAACAAATATGATTACTATTTTCAAGACGATCGCTGGTATTACCTTGGCCCGAAATCGAAAGGATGAATAGTCCATACTCTCCTCCATTTCTTGTTCCATTGTCATTGAATCAGTAATAGCTTTCGCCCAATGACTTATGACGAAAAAAACAGTCTTCCAAAAACCTCTTCCATGACGATAACCAATTGTAAAGAAACAGTTTTGACTTTCTCACAGAACTTCATTCTAGTGGATCGAGGAAAACTCTCGTCCAAGGCACCTTCCATACAATCTAGGTGACACCTATTGAAGTTAACCAGGTTTATCGTCATAGTATATTTTAAAATAAATGATCATGATCGTGTTTCGTACTCATTCACGTCAGTAATGTTTAATCCATTGGGTTCTTCAAAAAGTTTTTTTCATCTTGATGCTTCTCCACTTTGCATATTTAAACTCAAGTTTATCTACCACGTCAAAGGTTTCAATTATCTTGCCGACTCGTTAATTTTATCTATCTCCGTAACATCCCCTTCTTGGACATGCGACAAAATTACAATCTCAGTCTTCACATGATTGAGATCTTCAGAATATGTATCGTCGTTGTCTTGACATTAGGGAACAGAGATCTCGAGCCGATGAATGCTACCCAGCAGTATATGGCGGCCAAGAGAATTTTGAAATTTAAGTGCCTCATGAGCTCCTTAACATCACCAAATTTCTAAGTTGGTAAAGTGCTTCGGTCCGCGTAACGTGTCACATGTCAGGCAAACCTGAATTTGGCAAGGTTGAGAGGTCTATGATCGGATACACTCATAACTTGTTACGTAATTTTTTATTTTTTTCCTTTAGGACAATTGGGAAATATTCAATAAAAGAGAGATCATTTGCCTCTTGGTTTTACCACTTTTTTAAGCTTGAGGGGAGTTTAAAGACCCAACGGGGAAAATTAACTTTTTCACTAATATTTTGAGAATAGGCCGACAACTTGATCAACATCCATCATATCTATTTGGACAACCTTACTCCAATAGTCTATGATACCATTAAATATCTGACAACGGTGGGTGGACATAATCAACGAGATGGTAACTTTGAGAGACTTGCTTGTGGTTTGTGTACTTAAGTTGAAAGTTTTCCTTTTTGTTGGAGTTCTTCCAAAATCATTCCTTCTTTTGGTGTCCCAAATTTGTACAGAACTTAACCTTGGTCTTGGCCTCCATTTTTTAGAAGATTTGTTGAGAATAGGAAGATAGCCATTCGTCATCGGAGCGGATCGGATATTCTTTTTTATTGGATTGTTTGAAAGGATTTTGTCGATTTGATTCCTTCGCCGTGTCTCGAGTGTTACTAACTAAGCTAACTCAAGTAACATGATACATAAAGTAAAAGACATAGAAATTTTTTATCTGAGTTGGGCGAGCTACGTCTGTCTTAGTGTGTCACCTTCCATGACTCCGGTATTCATTTATATGTGTAGGCTTCTTTGAGTATGAATCTAATGTGTCAGTAGAAAAGGCACAAAACGAAACTACTTAGACTTCGCTTCTAATATTTGGCAACAAGAATCCTCTAATTTTTTTTTTCTCACTTTCGAACACACATATAATTTCTAGAACAACTGATGCTATAAACTAGAGTGAAGCTCTAATTTACACTCTTTGCATCCTCAGCGGCTAGTTACGTAGCCACCATGGAATGTAGCACGTCAGTCCATGATCCTTGATTGCCGTCAGCGATCGATTTGCTATCTCGATATTGGCCAGTAGTTGAGATACCTTAAGCGACCAAACTTTCCTTTGGCACCTCAAATCCGCATGATCACGATTTAAATGCAATTTTCCATAGTTAATGATGCCTCCATTAAACTCGCCGTGCTTGAGGTGAGCAATTTAAGCTTAGTCGGAATCTTGCTCATTAAGGCGATTGCCTTAATCACACCATACGTTGATTTGATCCCTCAATCAACATATCGTCCACACCCCTTGATTGATCCTTGATGCTTTATATCAATCAATCTCCTTGATTGCGATCCTTCAATGTACCTTCGTGCATTAATTCAACGAACTTGTGTGATTAGCAGCACATCGGGGTTTGTGCATCTGAGAAACGTAATGTCAACATTCTTCCCTAAAGTCAGCTGGCATGATCCTATAACTTTCATCATCAGAAGTGATGTTTTTAGGGATAGTATCGTATAAAACATTGATTGTTTGATGATCTTTCATGACTTTTTGATGAGTTTTGATGGATTTTTCTTGAGTTTTGGGGTTACTTTGTTTGGGGTTTTCCTTGGAGAGAGAATACAGAAGAGGCAGCCTCTGGACATGACATAATTGTTAATTTGTTATGGTTCATTTATATATATGGAGTAATATGTAACAATTTAACTACACAACCCCTCCACCTTAAGGAGTTTATTTCAACTTTATTTCAAGAAAATCATATATTTCGTACCGCCGCCATTTACTATTTGAATCGTTCATACTACCATTTATCATTCTAATTGGTAACGTGTGTGCCACTGATGATAGCATGTGTATCTATATTTATGTTTATAGGAGTATATAAAGAGTGCAATGATATGCGTTCCACGCACAGTCATATACACTTGGTTTTTGTTTTCCCAAGTTTTTTTCTTTTTTTTTTCTCTTATTTGTTTCCTTTTAAAAAATAAATTTGATAAATTATCTTTCGATTATTTAATAAAAGCTACTGCAAAATAATATTTTTTGGTAGTGCCGACTCGGGGATAGGGTACTAAATTAATAATAGTTCATATTTTTTTTTCATTTTTTTGTTGCAATTATCCAAATCTTTGTAGAAACTTCGTTAAGTTAATACCGATTCTTCAGCCAAATTTCTAAAATGAAGTAATATTTTACCGATCGACTTCGGGATAGGGTGTTTGGTTTTTTTTTTTAAAATAAATTTTGTTTTCCCCTTTTTTACTTTTTCTTGTTGCTCTTATTTGTTTCCTTTTTTTGAAACTTCCTTAAATTAATATCATACATTATTTAATAAACTCTCTAAGATAATATTTTTTGGTCGGTCTCGACTCGGGGGATAGAATTGCCCAAATTAATAGTCGTGTTTTTCTCTCCTTTTTCATGTTTTTTTTTTCTGCAATTATCAACTACTGTAGAAACTCGACAAATTAATACTCGATTATTTAATAAAATTTCTAAGATAAAGCAATATTTTTTTACCCGGCCAGGCTTCGAGGGGATAGGGTGTTTGGTTTTGTTTTTTAATAAATTATTTTACAATTATAAGTACTTGTAGAAGCTACGATAAATTAATAGTCGATTATTTAATAAAATTTCTTTAATATAATATTTTTTTGTCATTTCCGACTCGAGAATTGGGTGCTAAATTAATAAATCTTGCTTTTTAGATTTCATTTTTCATTTTTTTAGTTTTGATTATCAAGCATAGTAGAAGCTCGATAAATTAATACTCGATTGCGGTCATATAAAAGTTAGGGTTTTTTAATTATCAACTACAATAGAAGCTTCCGATAAATTAATCTTTCGATTATTTAATAAAGCTACCAGATAATAAAATTTAAGATGAAGTAATATTTTTTACCCGGTCCATTTCTAGGGATATCTTTGTTTTTTTTTAAATAAATTATTTTATAATTATAAATACATAGTAGAAGTTCGATAAGCCCAATAGTCGATTATATAATAAACTCTTTACTATAATATTTTTGGTCGTTCTCGACTCAGGGATAAGGTGCTAAATTAATAATTCTTGTTTTTTTTCAATTTTTTTTTTTTTAGTTTGAATTCTATTATAGTAGAAGCTCGATAAATTAATACTCGATTAGCGATTACCGTATGGGGGGGGGGGTTAGTTTTTTTTGTAATTACTCAGCTACGGTAGAAGCTCGATTATTTAATAAACTTCTGCAAGATAATACTTTTTACAGTCCGACTTAGGGATATAGTTCTTTCTTCGTTCACTTTTAATTTTTTTTTAATTTTCCAATTATCAACTACAATAGAAGCTCGATAAATTAATATTCGATTGTGCGGTCATATGTGGGGGGTTTGGGGTTTGTTTGTTTTTGCAATTATCAACTATAGTAGAATCTCGATAAATTAATATTCGATTATTTAATAAACTCTCTAATAATATTTTTAGAGATTAGCGACCGAGGATAATGTGCTAAATTAATCATTCGTGCCTTTTTGGTTCTTTTTAAAAAAATTCAATTATTAACTACGAGTACAGAAACTTGATAAGTGTACCGATTATTTAATAAACTCTCTAATATAATATTTTTTGAAAGTCAGGCCTCGGGATTAGGATGCTAAATTAATAATTCGGTAAGGTATGAATGTGTTTTTGCTTGCTAATTCACACCTAAGTTTAAAGCAAATTTCTAGCTTTAATTGAACCACTTTTTTGTAATAGATTCGCTGAAATAAGTTGTGTGATTCTTAATTCTTGTAATAGTCATTATTTTGCGACCGTATCTAGATGAAATCTTTAAATCGTTTGAAGTTAAGTGACATGCAAGAACTATTACAAAATTAATATTGGCTGATCATTAATCTTTTAATAATATTATAACTTGATTAGTCACCGTATTTAGATTAATCTTTGTAGTCGATTGGCGGACCTCCTCTAACTATTCTCTTTATAAAATCACTCAAAGACTATTAGATATATTTTTATAACTTTAATCACGACAAAACGTAGCACCAACCAAAGCAGTTTGGGCATCAAAATCGGATAAATTCGAATTTTAGGCATCGGACAATGCACTCTCTTATAATTAAATCTTGATGATAAAGGTTGGTTGTTGGATGGGAAAAGTGATAAATATAACGGACAGAATAACTAAATGTCGAAACATCATAATTTTCAATGATACCACATGTGCACCTGTACGAAAATAACAAAAAAAGCTGATTTAACCAGTTAACAAATATTGTGTCCATGAAGCAAATACAATTCAAGCACATTATCACTTGTAATTGCATTTAAAAATATTACACTAAAGTTCAACTAAAATAATATTATTTGAATTTGACTATTTTCTATCAATAAACACAAAGTTCTACTTATTTTTATCATATAATTATGAACTAAATGAATAAGAAACAATTTGATTGTTGACTTTTTAAATTTTAATTTCTACTCATATATGTAAATTATATTTATTTTGGTGTAAAATGTATCATCATAAAATATTTTATTTGTACTTAACTTTCGAAGAAATGCATAAAAACAATCATCAGTAAGCTAGAAAAATATCCAAACTAAAAAACAACCCAAAATCCCAAACAGTACCGTAAAACATTATACACATCCAACATAATTCTAGACATCTTAAAAACACTTGTATACGTCAAAATATTGGGTTGTCCGTATTAATAGAACATGGACTATTGTACTTGACCAATGTAGCATAATAATGTCTTCAAATCATTACCAGCAAGGATCCACCATATTAATTATGAACTTTAATTGAACATCATTATTGCATTAGCTGGAGAAAAAGCCATCTGCAGGTTATGTGTTCTGAATGATTGCAAAACTAGATTTTTTGCATAGAAATAATTTACAGGTAATCTTACTAATCAAATACTACACACATCGAAAAAATTCCTGCCCCTGAACCATGATTGAAATATTGTACATATCTAGAACTTCGGTATACTAAATTATGATTCAAACATTGTACTTGTCCTGAATCCTGATGATCACAATTCTACTTGAACATGGAAAAAATAATTTAAGAACCCGTTGATGAGCTATAACAGTTTATATAAATTCTAATGTTCTGTTCAGAATCAAAATAAATACCAAAAGTTAATGTTGTAATGGACTCTAAATTGATTCAAAGAAGCAAGAAAATACATTAAAAAAAACTAAACTCAACCCAACTGATTTCTTATCAATCCAATGGAAGTACCTGTGAAGGGGTTGAAGAACGATGAAGAGGCAATTGTTGAAGCAATTCTTTTTCTCTATTGTTACCAAGAAATGAAAGAAAAGAACCATCTTTTACTTCACTAACATTTAAATCTTGAACCATTTTCTTCTCTGCCTCTTCCATTAATCTTTTCATCAATTTCTCCTCAGCATCCCTCAAGAACTTAAATTTTGGAGGGGGGGAAGATCTCAACCTATTCAATTCTGCTTCTGAGATTGATTCAAAAAGAGGGTTGAATCCATGATTGTTATATGTATCCAAAGGCCTAGGAATCTTGAGAGGGGATGAAGGCATAGGAGTACAAAGTATAGAAGCATCAACTGCAATCATAAGATCACTTAAACTTCTTGTTCTTGAACCTTTCCTACTTCTAGTTGATCTTCCATCTTCAGATTCCAAATCTTCCTTACATTCTTCTTTAATTGGAAAAAGAAATCTAGGGGGTCCAGCCAAATTATGCAACCTCATGAGCTCTAAATCTATACTATCTTCACCATAACTACTTTCCAAATCTTTTTCAAGTACATTGGGTGCTTCTGAATTTCTTCTTCCAGTAGAAGAACCATTCACTTCTTGATGGACATTGCTTTTCCACAAATAAGTTGGATGTTTCCAACAAAATAAATATGGAATTTCTGTTTCAATGCTCGAGTATTCTTCCTCTATTTTTTCTGTGTTCTTGATTCTCTTCTTCCAATACAATACATAGTATAGCTCTGCAACAAGTCCTAAAAGGATGCACCCAAACACAAAACTCAAACCAATTCCCAAACCACTAAAAGATGCCATTTTCTCAAAACATAAAACAAAATAAGCTTCAGTTTCAGTTTAGACGATTGGCTAATTCAGAAGATTTACTGGATGGAATAAAGAAGGCTATAGAAGTAGGGACTATTCTTGAAAACCTAGGAAAAACTGAGGCATATTTTTAAGGATTTTAGGTGGAAAGTCCAGATGATATGAGAGACTAGAGAGAGTTTTTCTCTTTTTCTCCTAAAGTTTACATATTCGAAATGGTATGCATAATTCCTTGAAAAAAGTTTCTTTATTGGACTATATATTGCCTTAAAGACACGTTACAAGACTTGGTGAACAAATTTGGTTTAAGATGGTAATAAGAATATTACCTTTTACAATAGTTTTCAACAACTCTAAAGAAATAAGTTGCCATTATCAGGAATATTGGCTAATAAATATAATTCTTAAATTTGAACTCGCGAATCGATCTAGTATATATACTTGACTCGTCCTCTTCTACCTTGTTACGGAGTATTTTTCTCATATTATTTATATTGTACCAAACATGACTTTGAGGTATTTCGAGTCTATTCAAGTTAGTTTTAACTCTACAGAAATTTCATTTTACTCCAAGCCGGATTTGACATATATATCCCTTTCTATTCCAATTTCCAAGCCAAGTCTATTCAAGTAATATTTTTTGTTCATTCAAGTTAGGAACGACTTAATGAGTGGTGTGTGTGTGTGTGGGTGGTGTAGTATAGTATGGGTCACATCCTTTATTTGATAGCTCACATGGGTAGGAAAATCGAAACAAACAAGATTATTTTGGAAGGTAAAGGGTCTAGGAATATATATAAGACAAACTTTAGGTATTTTAAATCTGTCCACCATAAAAGAGTTGGAACAAAGTGTAATGTAGCTTTATTGTTTTTGAATAGGTTGAACATGTTCTTGGTTAGGGATAGGGGTATGAAGTTAAGTACAAAAGTAATTCCATGTAATGACTCGGACATAAAGTTTAAACCATTATTAAACGTGTTTGTAGATGTTGATTATTACAAAAAAATAAGTGTGTAAAAGTGTTTCCTTACTTCCTCCGTAACTCTCGAACACCATTCTATGAGATTTCCAGTTTTTGTGTTTGTAGGTTTCAAGCATTTATTAGGTGAAATTTCATGCCTGTTGGGTTTTAAGGGACGTGAATTTGAAGTCGTATTCAAAAAAAAGATGTTTATTTTCTTGATTGTAGTTAGGGATAGTAATTGGTGCGGTTGAGTGCGATTGATGCGGTTTTGGTGTCCCGCATTTTTCGGTTTGCTTTCAGTTACAGTGCGAATCGGTTTTTGTTTTGTTCGGTTCGGTGGAAGTCGGTTTGCTCGGTGCGGTTCGGTTTTCGGTGAAAATATTAAATACGAGAATTGGACAATCAATTTGTCAAAATACATATTCATAGAATTGCTCGACAATAGTGATGATTTGTCAAAATAAGTATTAAATCAATTGTGAATAATAGTTGTGATAGTAATTATAATCTTGAGGATAAATCAGCCTTGTTGTGGCTGCAAAGCAAAATACTCACAAATAAACTCCTGTCCATCCCTAGGATCCGATTGATGGGCGATATTAAGTGAATATGTCGAATTTTTAATGGAGCGATATTAGAATTGTTAAATAAAATCATAAATCTCAATTTAGTTATGTCAAATATATAATATATTGAAATTATATTTTTCGATGCTGATTCGGTGCGGTTTTTATAAAAGCCATGGCTATGAAAAAGTTCCGGTTTGAAATTGTTTGGAAGCTAATGCTCGGTGCGGTTGGAAAAAAAAATCAATCGAAGTCGGTTTGAAATCGATGCAATTCGGACGATTCGATTTGGGGTTTTTCTGTTATTTCCATCCCTAATTGTAGTAAAATACGAAGTCGTATATTGTGATATTTTATCTCCACTATTAGATTATAAATTTTTATCTTGGTAATTTGTAATTTGAATCATTGGGAAAAAAAATAGAATAATATGTAAAATTGTTGGTGTGTTCTACATGTTGAGACTAATGGATCCATGACCTGGATATCTGACAACTCTGTCTCATCCAATTCATACATGCTTCAGTCATATTGGCTAAAAGTGCCAATGATTCAATTTCTTATTACTCTTAATGATTCGAATTTCTTATTGCTCTTAGTGATCCCCAATGGTCGAATAAACCTTATCCCTCCGAGAGCAGGTCGGTTAAGCCAGGGCGATTCTCATCCGTTAAAAGAAATTCGGTTCGGTCTCGGATATACTGGTCGATATCCGAAATGGAATGGGACCGACGCTCGAAATCTTAGTAAATGCGTTGTCTGTTTCCAGCGAAGGGCGCACATAACATTGCATTACCGTGTGGGGAGGTTATTTGAAGATGTCTTATCGAGGCAGATTAGTAGCCACCAGTACAGTAGCCAGCCTTAGCCCGGTGTCCATGAGGCCTGACCACAGTTGGCGCGATTCTTTGTTGGCGTAGGATCGAGCTTCGTCGTCTTGTGACGCCATGGCGGCTTAGATGTCGGATTGAGATATAAATGGACATAGAAAATGCCCTTCGTCTACATGGATCATTATATATTATCTCCATTTTGCTCCTCATGTGAATGCTTACACCAAAGATGTTCCCGAACAGCTACAGATAATGACTTTTGCTGATTACAGGGGCCTACGCTTCTTTTTTTGTCGATGGAGCATTCTCGTTCACCACCATTCAAAAGATTGATATATTCTCCTTGTGAGGAAGGAGGATAATACGGCCATCTCTTATTTATGAATGGGAGCCCCATTTATTGGACACCGGAGGGATAGTGCGTACTAAATCGGGTAGTCAAGGATCACCGGAACCCGATCCCCGATTTTCCACTGAATACAAACCTCCTGGAGTATTGGAACAAGCATTGAGGAGAACATCATGATGGATCAGTGCGCTTGACAAGATCGGATAATTTAGGTTGAACCCCGTTTGATGGACTATTGGTAATTTAGGACTAACTAAGCGTCGTTCATCGACTGACATTCGTTAGCCAACGATGCCACAATGTGGGCGTCAGCACATTTCGTCGAAATCTGTCGTCACACGACTAAAAGAGAGCGCAACGTACGATCGCCCGTGGCTTAGCATGACTTAAGTAATGACCTTGAAGCCCGCCTTAGCGGCGTCAGCAGTCCAGCGACCCGTCTTTCCCCAGCCGCCCGCCCCGCGTCCGCCTTGACCCCGAAGATCGTGACCTCCCAGGCACCCCCAAATTCCAAACCACCAACTTATTAAGAATTATAATTGTTGAATGTTGAAGATTTCATTATTCTCTTCTTTCAATTTATTTTTGAAGATTATTATTTTTTTTATACCTTTTTTTGTTTTTGGTTTCCAATTTTGTTAGTCGGATCGGACCGAATGCAGCGCCGGTAACTACCGGGATTACGGTCGGTTCAATTTTACGACCGAAAGATTAGGTCCCGTCAGGTTATATCAGATATCTATATGGTAGGGGCTGAACCTGCCGAAATAAAGTTCAACTTAGCCTGTGCATGCCAAACATTCAACAGAGATCCAGCTAGTTAGTTGCTTTGGACTTTTGAGCTTTGATGCGATGTTTGTCTAATTGTCTTTTACAGTTGAAGTAGGCCCATTTTAGTATAGTACAATAATACATAAAAGGATATTTACACTGTTTCACCATGCAATTAACTTTGATAACATTGTCTCGTTAACATCCCGTAACTGCTAGAAATATTTTATTATTTATAAAATATGCGTATCATTACAATAAAATTCATTTGGAGAAATATTTATACAAAATAATTTATCAAATCGATTGAGGTTCATTGTCAATCTATTGATACCACAAGCAGTTGATGACTTCTTAAGATGCCGGACTTGAATTTGATATAGTCTTGGACTTGATTTGAACTTAAGTCTTGATTTAGGCGCATGTAATGAGGTTGGATTTGTTTATGTGGTAGTATTTGAGTCTTGATCGGCGATCTAGATTAAGATAGAAGACTTGAGTGCTGGACTTGGTCTTTGAAACTTTGGATATGGTTCGGCGGGGCGTAAGGTATGGTACATGCAGGCTTGATACTTAGATCTTTAAACTTGGTCGTATTCTTTAAAACATTTGGATGTGTCTAGCGAGGCGCTAGCAGTTGATACCGTCTGTGGGGCGGTTCATGTCTTGTCGACTTATCTCTCGGGCTTCGGGGTGCTATTAGCATGAAGAGGATATCTTGTGGCGTGAAGAGGATATGCTTGTCTTGTCGAATGTGCTTTAGGCACACGCTACCAGTGTTTCGATGGGCGGATAGGAAATAATGCGAGCATATCGCATTATGATTTACTCTTGACTTTTGAGGCTTAATCTTATAGTTTACTTTATTTATGAGATCTGAATGATCGATTCTCATGGATTTTGAGAGTCTTGATCACAATTAAATGCGATGAATTCAATGCTATTCTACGATATTAAGCGCTTTATTTTGGTGATGGAGTTGAAGAATTTTTTGTGTTCTTTCTCGGTTCTTGATTTAAGCGTATTTAGACTTGCGAGGTTGGATAGTTTCAATATTTTTTGGTGATCGCGATAGTTTTATACTTGGCAGCAATCTTACGAGAGGTTTTTACATTAAAAATACTGTTGAGTTGTTCTTACGCTAAGTCTCGGGGAGATTTTGTTGTATTTTTTATTATGTTCAGGGATGAAATTTTCGAATGAAATAGCGGGGTATTTTTAGGCTTTCGGGCTATCTTCTGATTGGTTGATTCATTATCACATGAATTACGATCTTGACCGTTAAATTTTGAGGCAAGATCTGGACCGTCAGATAATATTAAAATATTAAATAATATTTAATAGTATTTTTGGAGAACACGGCAAAGTGCCTACTTTGGTAGATGCGTCGTTTTATTTCTTGGATAAAAGATTACCTTAGTTTCTTAAGTCGTTTGTTGCAGCGGACCTCGATTTAACGTGTTTGTCAGAGAAAGCACCGTTTTATTCGGTGTCGCGCTAATTTATTCTTTTAATCCATTAAATTTGAAATAATATTTTAATGTCACATGCGTCACACGAGATGTATAATTGGAGTTTAATTAATGATAAAACCTGTTCACCACTGAGTATTAATTTACGGTGGCTAAAAAACCGAGGAAGAAACTTGAATTTACACGTGTACGATTTTGAGTGGCGGCTTCGATCAAACCTAATGCGCCACGTGTCGGCATTTGGGATTGGCGAATTTGATTTAAGTGTCGTCTACTTTAAAATTTATTTTCGTTATAATTGATCGTTTCGTTTATCGATCACATTTTTGTATTTGAAGTTTGTACATTGTCTCTGTCTTTTTATTGGTTGATATATTTTGTTTTCTCGCTTGAAAATTGTCTGATATTGATTTTTTAATAAAATATTTTTTTTCTAAACGATCAAATAAATTGAGATGTATGGAATATGAATTTTGCAAGTCAAAGGTAGTGGAGCTTCCAAGTTCCAATCATGTATGTGCCACTAATTCATAGAGTAGCTAGTTCCATAACGCATCAGTCACTTTGTCTTTTGCAATCAATTAAACAAATTAACATGGAGATAGAGAGAGGGGGTGGGACACAATATATTCGTTTAAATTAACGTTGAATTCGGTGCCAAAATCCCAACACAATCGCTGGGAGCCTGTGTTTATATAGGTGACCTTCACGATGCGGCATTTTGTTGGTGGCGCCACCTGAATTTCGCATAAGTATTTCTTAACTTTAATTTACTTCTATGTACAGCTTACTCCACAAGGTGACATGATTAATCGTTTTTATTACACAAAATGTAATCGATCGTATGAAATCTACGGTCAAATAAGGTTGTAACAAATTTTGTTAATTTTGATAATTAATAATCTAATTTAATAACATTTATATGATGAAAAGAGCATATAAGAAAATTGTTCAAAATTTGACTACATAACTAGAAATCAACTTATTCAATTACGAAATACTCCATTCGTTTCTTTATATTTCGTACTTGTCTTTAAAAGTAATTTTCACATAGATTAAGAAAAATAAAAAATAATTAAAAATATATTGAATATGTAAAATATCAATTGATTGGTTAATAATTTATTAATAATAAAGTAATAAAAAGTATATTGAAAATATAAAATAAATTTTCAATCTTTAAAATATTAAATATTTTGAAATAAAAATTAAAATTGAAAGATAAGTAAAGAGGAAGGGAAAGAGTATTATTAATGAAATTATATAGTCAGTATTTATTAGATTTATTTAAAAAGGAAACAAACTTAAGCAAGTTAACTCATAAAAATGAAGTACATGTAATTATCCTTTATAGTCACCATAAGTTCAGGGAGATTAAACCTATATGAACGTTAATAATTCAAATTTAATTCATGTTTAGGTAATATAACTTCATTTGCTGCTCATGCACGATCTCTGAGGAAACTAGTGTGGCTATCATCAATTCTCCTGTCATATAATATTCCGTATATCAATTACGGAGTACGTAGTATCATCAAACATAATAGACTACATTAACAAACAACATATACTTCGAGAGTTCCAAATTAAGGATTGACAACTACAATAATACCATTGATTGCGAATTCTGAAATTTAGATTAATTTACAGTGCAACTTCGGAGTGACGTTTAGAGCCTGAAAAACATGCTTGATAGATGGATAGATTATTATTTTCCTCATTAATTCCCTACATCATCAGATCACTAATTAATACTCCATAGTATATCAGTCACTAATAACCCAATCAAGTACTCCGTAACAAACTGGCTTCTTCTTTCTCTCTTATAATTTTTTTTTTGGTTATTGTCATTAAGTACTTAAATTCGAGAATTCATCATTAATTGCATCTAATATATATCTCATTGTTGTTAGATTTACTATAATTTTTCTTTTTATATTTGTAACAAAACATACCCTTATATTTTTTGTAAGGACTCGTCAATGCAAATAATATCCTATGAACACTTAAACGAACATGATCGTAACAAATTAGCTTGTTAATTAATTAATGCTCTTAGTTTAATTAGCAGTTTTTAAAAATAAATGCAAGTTGCAATCCATCCCTTCCATTATTTCAAATCCATAAGATGCATGAAACTTTGTGAAACCTATAACAACTCATTTCCCCCACCAACAAAGGGTCACATACTCACTCCTCTCCCCCTGAAGTGATGATCATCATCATCCATTCATCATTCCCATCACTTTCTTTAAGGTCCATTGTTACTATTACTTCCTCAATTCCCAAAGCCTAACCCTAACTCTGCCAAATTCACCCAATCGGTTGTGTTATATTTTTATCCCAAATATACCCCTCTAATGTTTTATTGGTGCATTTCTTCACCTACTCATTGTCTTTCTTTCCCGAGAGCATAGGCTTATAGGGCTACTCTTGTCTTTTCATGCATGCTTATAGGCTTATAGTCTAGCCGCCTACTACCATGTTTTCAGAGATTTTCAGCACCAAAAACAATACGCATGTTAAGCAAATCTCTCCCTTTTGTTTTGACTCTTTCACCTCTAATATACTACTCCTTCTATTTTTTACAATATTTTATACTTCACATCCAATCATTTTTTATACTAATTAACAATCAATTAAGAATATAATACATTTTTGTTGGTGTTTTATATTCATTATCTAGCAAGGTTTAAACTAATCGGATGCGAATACCGGATCTTCTGGTGTACAAAATAATAAATCATGAATTACAAGTGTATACCTTTCTTAAGGATTATTTTAATGGCACGGAAAATGAATGACTCATATACCAAAATAGAGTATTTCCAAGACTATCCACGCACAGTGAATTGACATGAACTTTCATAAGATGTAGTTTCTTAGAGCGATTAAGTAAAACCCGAAACAAAATATAAAGAAAATTTCTTCCCAGGGGAGGGTTGGTGGCTTCTGAGAGAGAGAGGAAATGAGAGAGAGAATTAAACTGACAGTCAAGAATTATGAACAATGAATTATGAGGAGGTATTTCTACATTTGTAAGCAGCTTAGTAAGAGTTTCGAAATCTCCACAATTCCTCTTCTTTCCCTACCTAGTTTAGTCATTACAAAAACAATTGTAGGTGTTAAGAGATCTTACCGACAGCATCATTAAATAAAGGCCACGTAAAATCTTAGATAGAATGATATTCTAGAATTACGCTTTTTGAAGAAGATTCGAAACTATGTCTCTACCTATCTTATTAGACTATAGGCGATTTTCAACCATTGAGTATTTAGAAATCCTAGTTCCATTAAACCCTTCATTTATCTTTAAGCAGGAGAAAGAATTATAATACATATTATTATTATTAGTTCGGATTCTTGTTTATGTGTGACACTTTTTTAGGATGGATCGTGATAGCAATATATTAGATAATATTAACCGATTATCATCTTAATATATAGATTATGAGCGGGCCCTAGTAAGCCATCATAACCTCTAATGTCGATAACGGTAAATCAAAAATATTAACCGTCTAACAATTAATATATATTGAACTTATTGTTTTGAATGTTTAAATCGGTTGATCAATCTAAATTGTTCAACGGATATTTTTATGAGATCGATTATCTCATATTTCCAACAATTTTATCTATATTGTATTGGGAATTCCAAATGATAACTATTTCAAAATAAATAAATAAAAAATTGATAGGATATCAAGTAAAAAAAAAAAGGGGAAAAATTACTTCCAAACATTACTATGATGAGTAATAACTACGGAGTAACACTTATTTCTATATGATTTATTTTCCCTTTTTGTTCATGTCTATATCTAATTATAAATACCCATAAAACTCATGCTAATTTCACTCCAAGAGTTCCTTCCCACTTCATCATCATATCATTTAATATAGAACGACTCTTTCAAAATGGAGACATGTAATAATAACATGGATATGTCCGGTTCTAGTATGGAACCGGGGGGTTCAAGGTGGAACCCTACTAAAGAACAAATAGATTTGCTTGAGAATTTGTATAGGCAAGGAGTGAGGACTCCTAGTACTGAACAAATTCAACAAATTACTAGTAAGCTAAGGGCTTTTGGCCATATTGAAGGAAAGAATGTGTTCTATTGGTTTCAAAATCACAAGGCAAGGCAAAGACAGAAGCAAAAGCAAGATAACATTGCAATATTGAACCGGTTTATGGTTCATCAATCTCCTCCTGTCCCTCCTCATTTTGCTACTTACCCCAACGGTTTGTCATAGTCTCTCCGATCCCCTTGCTTGTCACATTAATTTCATTCCTTATTTACCGTATTATGTTAACTTGTTTTTAATTTGGGCATGCATATAATGTTGACTAGTAGTAGTATTTAATTTTTTTAACTTTTGAGATATCTTTGTTCGTTATAATTTTTTTGGTATCCCCAATAAGATTAATTTTAGTTTTGTTTATAAAAAATATCACTAAAACTAATAATCAGATATTCAGATTCAACGTTATTGTATACACTACATTGCATGAAAGAAATCACATACCCCGTAGGCCGTAGTAGAACAAAGTACTATATTGTTAGACCATAAAATAGAGAATGCTGACTTTGTGTATGTTATTATAGAATTCTCTTGTTCTTATATGTGCTAGTGTACTTGTATGTATTATTATTTGTTTTTTTCTTGATCCACATCTATTAATAACAATTTCAAAACGCTATTAATTTCTTCCATGAATATAGCTAAATTAAGAATGACTTGGTAATTGATATACTCTCATCAGTACGTAGTATTTTGTCTTGTTTTATCAATATGGCAACAATATTTAAAATGTACTTTCCATGTCTTGTTACACGATCATTTGCTTATCATCAAGTAACAATTTTTCGAATATATGTATGTTCCCACACAGTTGCTTGCCATCCTTCATTATTCATACCACCACCATCGCCACCAATCGATTTTGGATGCCGCCGTTCAAGGTACCAAAAGCTACTTATACCAGGAAGCTATAAGAGAAGACCATTGTCCCCCAAGACCGCCATCAACAACAGTTTGTATACAAAACCATTCTATAATTGTCTGGATCAAGAATCAACCCAATCAATGCAAAACAAGATTTGTGAAAAAGGGTTCTTTAATAGTAATAAAGATCATTTTGATCAAGAGACCTTGCCTCTATTTCCTCTTCATCCCTCTGGAAATTTACAAGCAAATAGCGATAACTTTTCCATTCCTTCAACTTCCATTCCTATATCAAGTTCAAGTGGAAATAACTATATCAATGGAGGTGGGGATTTTGGTAATGATCGACCATTCATTGACTTTTTCTGCATGGATGTCAATGCAAGACCAGCTGAAGATTCAATGAAGGCTTAAAGTTGTGAAATTGAGCTATGCTGCTCGTTAGTACGGTGTCTTTTTTATTTTTTAAAAAGGGTTGCATTGCATTTGTTCTTTTATTTCTTTTTGGGATTGGATGGCTAACTTTCTAATTGTCAATGAATTGAAAAATTGTGCTCTTCGGAATTTATTACCTATACTAGTTGATTGCATAATTATTTCATGAATGCTTTCTACACTGTAACGGTACCACATATATAAATTATTGTAGCATCTGATCTTTTTCACAATTATTATTATTCAATAGTAATATTAAATATTTAAATTGAAAATTGAAAAAAAAAATTATCATAGGTTAAAATTGGACAATCTTTATAAGACATGAAGTGGGTCACATGGCCACTAGAAACTTACGACCGAGCTCAAGGCTCCAATAGTAATGGGCCCTTAACATGATGTGAGCCAGCCAAGCTTCGCAACGTGGATGAAACCATAGTCGTGTCTAACGGGCCGGTTCCAGCCAGGCCGCCGGGGCCAGCCCACCTATTCAGTTCGGATCATTGCTTTCGATGGGCGCGGGCGACTCCCGATCCATTAAAGTGAGATGGGCTGGGGCCAAGGATTGGAGCCTAGGACTCGGCGATTAGAACCCGCGATATTCGGTGGGTATTAGGCTCGAGGTGATTAGAAGACATAGTACAATAATAAGCGATGTCGTTTAAGGCCTTAAAGTGTTCTCATCGTGTTGTGATACGTGAAGTGGCGTGCAGTAAAAATTAGCGGCGTTTGAGACCAGGCGATGTCGTGGTTAAGGCAATGTAAAAGAGTGTTCTACATTACATGTTATATTTGTGTAACTGTAATTTTAGGGCAATGCCATAGTTGGGCAGCCATGTTAAGTAATACAATAGAAATAAACGCCCTTAACAATTAACAATTAACATAGAATTGAAATTACGACAGGCGACAACCTGACCTAAAATTTTCGACAACAGCGTAACATAATTATTGTTCAAATCTTAAAATGTAACATAAAAGCTAAATTCGAATCTTAAAGTACATGACATAAAATAAAAGGAACCATAATTGTTTGAAACTTGAAAGTATATAACATGAAACAAAAGCAACGTTCGCTCATTGTGTTTCTTGATCATCATCTCCTCGTTAATAAATCATATAACGTTTATTAAATGCCCGGCGATCAGCCCAGGGGTGAGTAATTGAGGTAAGTGGCATGCCTAAATTGTGACATATCACAAACATCGTCGGACGATCCATCCGGCGCAAAATGCTGGATCTGCATCCTCGTCTCGCGAGCTTATTGCTAACATGTTGGTGTTAAATTTGACTCCAAGAAAGCTCAATCGGATGATTAAATGGGAGGACCACTTCGGTCGAGGCAAACATGGGATGTGGATAGGTGAGTGGCTCCTCGATTACTAATCCTTTGAATGTCTCCCTAAATTAACATAATCATTAGACATACTAAGCGCTACCAAATCACTTTATGCATTTTCACCAAGATTACGTTTGATCTTAGCTAATTTAGAAGAACAAATATACGATTTAAAAAGGATGATAGATAATGCGAGCCAGGAGATAGAGCTGAGGGAGTAAGATTGTAGATTACCTTGAGCAAACCCACGACTTGAGAAAGAATCCTTAGACTTCAATCGAATCCTTAGACTTCGATCGAAAAACAAGTAATTAGTATTGTAATTGCTTATAAAGTGATTGTGAGTATTGTAATTCCTTAGAAATGATTGTGAGTTGTGAGAAATGAAGGATGGTGTTGCCCCCTTTTATAGAGCTCTCCATGATGTCTTTCCACATTTTTCTGCATTGAATAAACGTGGTAACGTTTGATCCAACGTCACCACGTTTATGTTGGAAATCAATAGTTATTGGTTTTCGTTATTATGTCACGATATGACGGTGTTGTAACGGTCGTTTAGTTTAGTGAATGTGGTTATATAAACGGAACATTAGGCCAGCCAGTAGTTATATTATAGTAGGTTCTACTTTGATAACTCTGAGGATTTATCTTAGGATTCTTTAGATCTAAATGCGTAACCGTTATATTAATGATACATTATATTATTATCATTGTATTATGCGAGCTTTGAAGGTCATGTCTGATGACGTTGAGTTAAATTTATGTATGAAATAAAAGCGCAACTGTTAGGGTGGGAAGTTGATTGTAGTCGGCCAGCGATTATAATTAAGGATAATTACATGAAACACGAGTAATGTAAATAAATTGGAAGAGCTGAATTAATTGACTTGGTAGATCAATTAATTAACTTGTTAATCTAGCTTGTTTAATTAAACTTGATAAGATTAGTGCTGAGTTTGTTGAGTTTATCTTGTTTGACATTAAGCTCAATCAAATATTAATGATTGTTTATTTTAATTGGTTTGATAAGACTAATTAAATAAGCGAATTACACTTAATGAGCTTGGCTGGTTAGTTGGTTTTTAATTCGAGTAGTGCGCGTTGGCCGCTACCGCGGCGCCGAGCAGGATAGGAGCGATAATTCTTTAACGGTGATGTCATGATTGGATTAAGGCTTGGCCGCCGAACATATTCGTGGGTAGATTATTGAACACGACTAGTCAGAAATGGGAAATTCATGATTGGTCTGTCCTTGCCAATTCTGGCCCACTATTTAAGTCTTCAACGTCTTCCCAAATCCAGACATAGTCTAGTCACTGGTGGTAATAAAATCACCAAAAGATAGGACTTCGTATGCACATCTTTTCATCACGTCTATTTTAATTGATTTTTCGTATATCGAGATAAATTTTAATCTTTTAGTGTCTTTAATTATATTATTAAAAATTATATTGTAAAGTATTTTTAAAAGACAAATCTAATTATATAAATTTTTATATTTTTTAGAATAATTAATAATTATTATTTCGGCGTTCGATTTGAAAAAATCAGCTTGTCGGTGGTGGAGGGAGTAATATGTAGCATTTCTGGTGTCTGAACTTAAGTCACCAAGATTAACCCTCCTTACAAGTATCGAGCGGGTATGAGGCATCTAAAGAGTGCACATATAATTCATTTTGGATATCAAGTGTATCAAGACTCACAATGTATTCAAGTCTCTATTTGGTTTAGGTAAAAAGGAAAAGGATGGATTTATTAATTTACTTCAATTCATTTTAGCTAACATTTTCAATATTTGGAAGGAACTAATTTATATGTTAGTTTTTATACTTATTTTAAGAAATATAAACAAGTTGATGTCGTTGGATTAATTTTGATAATCTAGCATAATATTATTTCCTACTCCGTATTAAATTTTCAATATATAATTAAAGAGCTCTGTTTAAACTTATGACTCGAAAATCATAAATGTAATCAAAAATAAGTAGAAATTATAAATGTCTTTTCGCTTATCTCGCATCTAGGGATGGAAACAAATCGAATATTTTGAATATTTCGAGTTCAAACTCCGAATATTCAATATTCGAGTTCGATTCGAATATTCACTATTCGACTACAAATCGAATTCAAATCCGGTTTTGTCATTCAGTTTGTAAACGAATACGAATGTCTTATAATTAGATTCAAAAAATTCGAATATGCTCATTTAGAATTCGAATCGAATATTCGATTTGAATTCGAATATTTGAATATATATTTTATTAACGTATATGAAAATATGTATATTAGAATTCGATTTCGAGCTCGAATATAACATATAAGCGAGTACAGATAAATTAATATGATAAATTAATGAATTATTATGGATCGTTTCGGTTGGTTTGACAAGCCAGAAAGGCTTTATTTAAATCGGTTATATGACAAACCTAAATCAATTCGTTCGATCGGTTTCATAGGTTCGATTCGATTTGGGATTCTGAGACAATTTTTGAGGTCTATCGTCTTTGGCTGAAATTATGTCTAAGACTAGATCCCAATCCATTATAATTTCAATGAGCTTACTTAAAATTAACACTCTGATGCATGCGAATTCGATCACAACGTCTGGCTCTTTTTACATAATTTTGTATTCTACATATTATTAGTTTTAGAAGATTTATATATATCCTATTCCATTTATGATAATGAATAAGTTAAATATAAATTAGACTGCTAAATATGCATGCAAATACTACAAGGTCTCGAAAAGATAATAAATGAAAATTGAAATGTACGTAAGAATTTATAAATCGGTTCGATTCGGTTGGTTATTTTTAAAAGACCAGACCTAAATTAGTTGTGGTTCTCTGACGCCAAACGAAATAGAAATTCGTTCGTCGGTTCAAAAATTTAGGTTATTTTCGGTTACATTCCGGTCAGTTCGAACCCGGTTTGTGCACCTAGATATAATGGTATCGAATCCAGGTCGAGCTTAATTTTAGTATTGATTCGAGGAATCACAATTAGAATCTCTTGTGTAAAAATCGAGTCGATGATATTTGATTTGAATTCGGTTCGGTCGGTTTGTTTCCACCATTTAGTAGCCACATCATATGCGGAGAACGTAACCACGTATTCCTCCGTGCAAGATAAATAAGTGATGGACAGACGAAGTTCCTCGTGTAAATCTAGCAATGTTTTTCCCTTTTCCAACTTTTTCTTTTATCAAGTGGCCATTTTTCTTTTTAAGAAACTTTATATTTTACCTTTAACCTATGCGTCTTTTTTCACACTTTTATTTTGTTAATAAATTAGGATTAGCTCTTCGTTAATCTAACTATGAACTCGTGCCGTGCTTGCTTCGACCAACATTACTCATAAAAGATAACATGTTCATCTGCTAATTGCTTATTGGTATACTGCTGCTTAAATGTTTTCATTCTATAAAGACATTAAAGAGTGACAAATCCCAATATTTAAAATTATCTTGGTATGAAGAAGTATGTACGTATATCTATAAAATTATATTTTTCACATTTCAAATAGGTCAAGTATATTTTCAAGCCAAAAAACTCCCAACTTATATCCTTAAACCAAAATTCTGAATCTTCTAAAATATCTAAAATAATACGGAGTATCTTTAAAGTTCTGTGGGAAAAGTCCTCAAATAATGGCTTATAGGCAGTCATAAACTCATGATGATGATGGACAGAGAGAGGCACAGAGCTTACAGTGAGAAATCAGTAAAAGAAGGCAAAGCAACAAAATGTGCAAACACCAAGAAGCTGATAGCTGCTGGTACATTTGTAGACTAAATAAAAAGAAAGAGATAAAGCCACCGAACAAACCCCTCCAAGGGTAATTCAGTCAAATCTTTATTCCATTTTATCAAACTACACTTCCCCGAAACACAGATATATAAATGCACGGCTTGCCTAACACAGATATATAAATGCATGGCTTGCCTAACGTGCTTAGGTATATCCTGCACATTCGACGAGTATAATTGCTAATCCTCCGTTACAAAAAATATATAAATACATAAATAATGAATACTTAATCATCAAAGTTTATATTGATGTACATTTAATCCTTCAAACTAAATCAAAGTTAAATAAAAAATTGATAAAATTACATAAGTTATACAAATAATATTAGTATGCAATTTATTAAACAAACACTTATTTATGTAACTCAAAAAATTACGAAGTATGTGTTACAATATAAATTATCAAAACTAAATTACGATTTTTATCAAATTTCTCTGATATTGTACAATTCTATCCTCAAACACCACCCCTCCCCGCTCCTCTATATATATTATCCACCACCTCTACAACAAATACAACCTAACCTCCTCTATTTCACACTACCACCAAATCATGGCCCTTTCCACTACGTTCCTCCTCCTCCCTCTCTCCCTCGTCCTCCTCCTCACCACCCTCTCCCAAGCCACCACCCCAGGCCTCATCTTAACCCTGGTAAACCACTGCCCCTTCACAGTATGGCCAGCCATCCAACAAAACGGAGGCCATGTAGAGCTCCAAAACGGAGGCTTTGCTCTCAACACCAACACCCACCGCTCCTTCGCCGCCCCCTCCACCCACTGGTCCGGCCGTGTCTGGGCAAGAACATGGTGTACCCACACCAACAACAAGTTCACTTGTGCCACCGGCGATTGCGGTGGCAAGCTAGAGTGTAGAGGGGCTGGTACAGTCCCTCCAGTCACTCTAGCCCAATTCAGCCTCCACCATGGCCATGCAGATTTCTCCTCGTATGGGGTCAGCTTAGTTGATGGCTTCAATGTGCCCTTAACTATTACCCCTCATGAGGGCAAAGGTCAATGCCCTGTTGTAGGATGCAAAGCTGACCTTATTGCCACGTGTCCAGCCAAGTTGCAAGTCCGGGCACATACTGGGCATGTTGTTGGTTGCAAAAGTGGTTGCGCCGCCTTTGGGACTGATGAACTTTGTTGTAGAGGACATTATAATAGTGCACAAACATGTAGGGCTTCAAGCTATTCTCAGTTCTTTAAGCATGCTTGTCCAGCGACTACCACGTATGCTCATGATAGTCCTTCTCTCATGCATGAGTGCTCTGCTCCACGTGAGCTTAAGATCATTTTCTGCCACTAATGTCGAAATTATGTTGCTAAATAGCATTAATATTATAAATAAATGTGGGATGAGTTTGGTGGAAAATGTGATGCTTGAGGTTTATTAGGATTTAATCATTACCCAGTCTGAAGTTAGATGCTTAATTTAAGTTCTACTATTTTGAGACTTTAATGTACTTGATTTCTTGTATTGTTCTAGAAGTAATAACTTTTATGTAATGAATTGCTATAAAGTGTTATCTTTGTGTCTTCAAGTTTATATCAATTTTTTAAAATATAAAAGAATCGGATAATAAAATAAATTGATTGGTCAAATTACTTTATATTTGGAGAAAAAAATTGGGGAAAAAATAGCTAATGGCTAATTTTTCAAAAATATATCATTTTAACTTATAATTTATAATTACTTATAAGTTCGATAATATTCAAACACTTTATTTTAATCAAATCAACTAATAAATTGATTTTAATAGAAAAAATAAACTTAGCCAAAACACCCTCTATATACAAATGATTTTCCTTAATGGCGAACTTCTCTTAAACCCAATTAATACTACGGAGTAAACATCTTCTATTGAGATTTGAGACTAGATAACTATACCACATGTGTCATCATAGAAATTACCTCTGTAGATTTCTTTTTTTTAATCAATTATTATGTATGTAATAATAATTGTTATCCTAGTCAAGCTCAAGAGCTTCTTTTTCATTTGACATTTTTAATTACATTATCTATTAAAAACGATGTTCTAAATTACAGTTAGATGAAAATATTTAAAGTATTTCAACTAATCGAGTTATCCAATAATTTCTTTTTAAAGTTTAAACTACTAGGGTCTAGGAACAAGTATTTGGGCCTTCTTGGTGCAGAGTGATGGAAGATGGAAAATTTCTTTAAGGGTGTATGTACATATGAAAAATCATTTCAGGATTGTTAAAGAAAAGTGTAAATTAATTACCTTGAATGAAATTCGAGCTAAAAACCCATTATTTTCAAGTTAATAATATATTACTCCATCCATCTTTATTTATTTGATGTTTAGAATATAAATATTTTATTAATACAATTATTGATTATATAATTTTTAAGAAGAGAGAAAAATTATTAACAAAAAAAATATTATGAAACAAAATCAATTTTAGTATAAAAAATTATATTGATAAATGAAAGTATGATGAAATATTTTTATTAAATGATTATTTAAATAGATAAGTACTCTGTATTCAAATTCAGAAGGAAAATAAATACTTCGTATATAGACCGACGTGCACATTGGATTCTTGTAGATTGAGTTTTTGGAGCCATCCAGAAAAGAAGATTTGCGTTTTAGGAAATCGTATCCTTTTTGACCAATCCGTAGACCTATGTGTTTGTCGATGACTGAAGATGAGATGTGCTATTTCTTAACAGAGTTAGTGCGTTCTGATCTAGGACACGACGCCTCTGGTTTGGGAAAAGAATCTCTGACACCCATGAACCAAACACCACCTTATTACCCAGTTTTTTGAAGGATAAAAAAATGTTGTCCTAATGATATCATATGTTCATGCACTTGATCATTGTTAAACTCCTAAATTTATCACTTTTAAAATCAGCCATTTTGACTCTCGAACTTTTTAAAATCGATCATAGTACCCTTCGAACTATTCGTACTGATCATTTTGAGAATTCCGTCTACTTTTAATGTTAAAACTAACAGATTTCAAGTTTGAATGAAGGGTAAAATCGGAATTCAATATATAATAGGCTTTTGAGATAATTTTTAAATAAAAATAACTAATTGAGCCGATTCTTGAAACCCCTTTACTCCAAAGTCTCAATAACCCATTTTTCGGCCTTTTGGGATTTGCCATCGAGAAAGGTCATCAAGTCTCATTAGGCGTGAATGTCTCTACAAATAGGCGATTGAGCGTGATACCGATGGCCGCAATCTTGGTGAGCGATTTAGGCGGTTTGAGGCTTTTCTTGTGGTTTCTACATTTGGGTTTTTAGGCCAAAGTGCTTTGTAGTCTATATAAGTATTATGAGTATTAACATGTGTGTGGAAACATCGGCCAGCACGATGGTGGTTGAAATCGGCCTTCCCAGGATTTAGAATATAGAAAAATTTATTTTATTAACGAGTATGAGAGTTTATCTTAGTGCTTGGTGAAGTTGTAAAAAAAGTAGGGAATTGAGAAGCGTATATGAGGAAGCATCTTTGCGGTTTCGTGTGAGAAAACGTCAGGTTGAAGGTCCGTTGAATAGGATTAACTTGGAGTCGTATAACCAATCTTACGCTTAATATTATTAGTGGATGCAATTAGTGAATGTCATTTCGCGTTAAGGTGGAATCGGGTAAAATAAACTACAATAATGCGATTTAATTTCGCCGTTATTTTCTTTACGTTTGTAAATATCCCAAATTAGTGTTATATTAACGGTTTGGTAAAGTTGACATCACCAAGCGAGGTCGAATTGATGTCGATTATAATTCTACAAATAATGATGCAATTATCTCTCTTTAACCCCTACGTCCCACTAACAACATTAAAGCTTTCCAAGGTCTCAACTCTCTACCCCCATCACCATCTCCTTTCTACCGCCCCTTTACTTTAAGCTCAAGCAATAACAACAATTCATTATAACAATTATACAATTAAAATCTTCACTTCTTGATTGTTAATATTTGACAAAGGTTCAAAATAAATGAAAATGATTTACATAAATACACACAACCATCATCCCCATACCCCTCAATCACCATCACCCAATCAAGAATAAATTTTGTAACTTTTGAGGGTGGTTTTCAAGAATCTGTGTTAATTTGGAAAAAAAAAAACAAAGAAAAGAAAGCATCTGTATGGATTTTTAGTGAAAATCTCAAATGGGGTTGCAGAAGCTTATGGTTGAGAAAAAGGAAGTGTTCCAGAAGCTTATGGTGGAGTCGGCTGTTGGATTCTCATAGTTCCAACATCGGCGGCGACGTAGAGGGGAAGGAGGAGGAGGTGGTGGAGGAGATCAGGTTTGAAGATGTGTGGGGGTGGCTGTTAAGGTGGTTGGTTGGTAGGGGTGGGGGTGTATGATGATGAAGCTGAAGGTGGTAGGGGTGATAATGGAGGGTGGGGAATTGGTGGTAATAGAATAATGGTGTGCGGTGGTGGTGTTGAAATATGAAATGTTATATCTTATAAAATATATAATAGTTAAGCAAGCCGTGATTATTATATTTAAATAATAATAGGATTCGGAAATATATGTTAATTGTTGAATGATTGATATATTAGATGCTTCGATTGAAGTTAGGGTTATGATGAGCTTGTGGGGTCATTTCATAATACATATATTAATATGATGTTCGGTTAAATATGAGTAATATATTGCTAATTTGTCGGCCGAAGAGGTCATGTAATGATAAAATCGAACTATAATTTTAATTACAATTTTGGGGTTTAAATGGCTGTGGAAATGATGGAATTTGAGATTTGAATCTACGCATGGGAAGCGCGAACCGATGAAGAATAGATAGGGATACAGAATCTTAACTTTTAAAGGATTTTAGAATGTTAAGGAGGTGGAATAGTTTCAATAGTCTCAATTCTTTTCAAAAGTGATATGGTTTGGAGTCGTTGAAATTCTCCCCAATCGACTAGTAGCTGCCCGTTTGATTTTTTTGTCGGCGCAAATGCAGGTTAATATTTTAAAAAGAGTTTTAGTAAAGCTACGTGGAGTTCGTTAAATACGTTGGTGTGAATTATTATTGTCTACGTTGATTGTTGATACTCAAATATATTAAGCTGTAAATTCATGAAAAAAATTACACACTTGTATAATAGTTCTGCTAGTATTATATCTATAAAATAGGTGATAATAAGTTATTTGAAGTATGATTACAGGCCAATACGTACGAAACATGTTTTTGTTGCAATGAGAAAAATGTGAATATATACATGATGTTAGCAATTTGGTTTTCAAATGGAGCGGACAATGAACTATCAATCTAATAAATATGTTATGTAGTTTACACACCTCAATATAATTCAAATTATTGGTATAAGCATCAATATGTATTCCTTTGGACTCCTTCCATTGAGACGATAGAGTTAGGAGTCAATACTTAGGAGACTGTATGTAGAGTGTAGGCTAATATACCCTAGCCGCAAGTTGAGTATCACAATTCACAAAACAAAACATCGATTGTGGCTGCTGGGATTCGAGCCCAGGTCTCAGCCACAACGATAGATTCTAACCACTAACTACAGCCACACTTCATACAAAGTATGCCTACCCTTGAAAAATCATACAGACAATATATGTCTAACTCACGTCTTACCTGATATTTATAAGCGTCGTCTTTACAAAGAAATATTAGTAATTTATCCATAAATTTCAATTTTAGTCTGAAAAAATAAAAATAAATCACTCACATCAACAAACCAGAGCCACGGCCTGTATACTCTCACATGGCAATGCTGCCAGCTGAAAAAAATACCGCCCCTCGTGATTCTTCTTTCTTTCTGTTGATCGTATGAGCTAACTTTGAGAAAATGTGAAAATCTCCGTAAGAACAGGGAAAAATCCCCCAAAATGGCCAAAATTGTTCCTCCATGTATGATTTTACAAGATACTTATTAAGATGCAAACATTGTTTATTGGCCTTAATTTAAGATAAACACGCCAGCTCGATCTTTCTATTGTTTAATACATCCATGTATCATCTAGATACATGTTTCATGATTATAAATTATGTAGTGCTTAAACTCATCCTTATGAAGACAACCGTTTATAACTAATCCCAAAATGGCGAATGAAACAAATGGATTAGTGCAGCTGGCTTATTTGGAACCAAAATGGTTGCTATAAATTAATGTGGATTTTTTATTTTCTTTAGAATTAAAAAATCTTGAAAGACCTTAAAATACCCTAATTTAGATGGTCAAACAATAAATATATTCTGACATGAGAGCGAATTAAATTTCAAGCTTAGGTGTACCAATGGAGACGGTGCTATCATGTGTAAGCATCTTGCTTCTGTTGATACATGTGTGGCTCGTAGGATGGAAACCGATTTAATTATCGTCAGCTAATATCTGATACAATATCTTATTTTATCTCAAAAAAATCGAATATTACGTTCAGTTGGAATCTGTGAGATTTTTAGTCCCGAAGCCCCGAGCTTTTTGTTTTTATTCGAGGCCAATGTATGAAACGGAACTTGAGTGTCGATTGATCCAGGCCCGAACTTCACTTACTGTATCGTTCATTTCGTTCTGGCTTCAATCTTTTATTATTCTTTTAATATAGGGCGATATTTACATAAAACAAACTTTGTGCGGAGTATAGCTTTGATATTCAAATAAATACAAAAAAAAATTATCATAATCAAAATAAAAAAAATACAATGTAGAAATAAAATTTTCAACATTAGTAGCCGTAGGAGTAAAAAGTTTTGGTATCCACACTAAAGGTCACCCTAAAATTTCGACAACATTTTGTTAGCACAATAAAAGCACAATCGCGTTAATGACATATACAACTCTTCCACCGTCGATGATTCCTGATCTACGGTCCTAAAGAAATCTAAAACATCCACAAGGATCGACACATTAAAATCCATGAATTATAAATAGGCAGCCCAGTTGGGTGATTTTGATAGCAAAAAAAAATGTCGGGGCGTGGAAAGGGAGGAAAGGGGTTGGGAAAGGGAGGAGCCAAGAGGCACAGGAAGGTGTTGAGGGACAACATCCAGGGGATCACGAAGCCCGCCATTCGTCGTCTGGCTCGTAGAGGTGGGGTTAAGCGTATTTCCGGGCTGATTTACGAGGAGACTCGTGGGGTTCTCAAGATATTCCTGGAGAATGTTATTCGCGATGCTGTCACCTACACTGAGCACGCTCGGAGGAAGACTGTTACTGCTATGGACGTTGTTTATGCTCTCAAGAGACAAGGAAGGACTCTTTATGGCTTTGGAGGTTAAGCTTCATTAAGGACTTGTCTTTATTTTTGTAGTTATGTTTAATCATCTTGTGTTGTATCTTGTTACAATTCTCAATTAATGGAAATATATTTTCTTGATACTTCTTATCCACTGCAAATCAAATACTTGACACATAGGGTCATTAATTCCCAGAAAAGAATCGAAAGATCAATCAACTACTCTCGTGACAATGTTTATTTAATTGAAATTCTTTGTTGTCAAATTCATTAACAGTTGCAGCATGTGTTTTGAGTGAGTGGGCTGCACTAGGACCTAATAAAGGGTGGGATAAATCTTAGGGGCAATAGATTGGCACCGGAAAAGCAGATCCGCAGCATTCTGACACTCTCATCAGGAATGCTAACATCAAATCACCTGAGATTCGACATGTTCAGAAGACTGAACAGACATTTTGTTATACGATGGCCCTTCGTAGTCATGCCCGCCACTCCGGTTTTGTGCATCCCCAACTTCTTGGGAACCCATATTACAACAACCTGGACATGGAATTCTTTACAAGGGGTGATGATGATGTTGGTTTGCAGTTGTGGAAAGGTTAGAACTATGACCTAATATAGGATTGTAAGACAGGTGTGAATGATTTGCTAGTTGGAGTAAAAACCAATTTCTGTATTTCAGAATTTGGAATTTTATTGGCTATAAGACATTGAACAAAACCATTGTATGTATTATCTTTTGCACCAATTGAAAAAGAACATAAGCAGAGAAATACAACAAAATATATTAAACGTTAAGTAGGGAGATCGGGAGGAGGTCGGGACTGCTATGTCCCACGACCAGTCCCACGACCTCATGGAAACTTTGGGCGAGATATTTGGGGACAAACCTAGGTCCCGATCCCGTCGTCAGGCAGACTCCAGGATAACTGGATTTGGTTATATATATGAGTGTTATGGTTTATGGAGTGTGTGAAAAGCTTGGGGTGTTGATATTGGCTGCATACACCAAATGGTGCTAGTCAGCTTTACAACAGGTTGAGGAATCATGGAGGGGTTTATTAATTAACGTTATGAGGCTGTGCCATTTTGGTGAAGTTGTGAAAGGAGTCATGAGTGATTGAGAGCATATATGAGAGACTTATGACTTAAGTTTTGAGAAAACATGGAGTTGAAGGTAGAGTGGTTCTTGAGTCTGTGATCTTCGCTGATAACGGTGTAGAATTAAATAGCAGATACGATATTTTGATTCAATCAGATTATGCATACGATTAAGTTTTGATGTTTGTTAATTTTGGAGGCGTGAAAATCTACTCCGTCATAAAAGCGTTACCCAATACGAAGAGTTGTTTGATGATATTGCTTTAGAAATTAGATGATCGTGGAAAAAGGTACATTGACACACTTGTTTTGTACTCGTATTAATTTATTTTGAATAAGATTTAGAATCATATTAATATATTTAAATGTTATTATTAGTATTCTATGTGTGCAATTGAATTTTTAGACATAGATGATTTTAGGACATTAACTGAAATATGATCACAAGATATTAAGTATTTAAGTAATAGAATGTCCAAGAACATGAAGAAATGAAGTTATAGACCGAGTGAAAACGAATATGTAATGATTGCGTTCATTGATTGTTGTTAAGCGTATATGTTCCTTACTCGTTTAGGCAGGAGCATCTTTAGAATCATTGAGGCGTGTTGTTGAAATTTGTTAAAGAAATGCCAGATAGAGCTTTTTCATTGTCCTGTATTTCATAGAGCAAGCAATAGATACTGAACAATTTGTAACACATGCCACATGGGCTGTTTGTATGTTGTGATTATTTGGCTGCTTTTCTCATATCCTGCAATTGAATTGAAGCAGATATTATTCTGAATAGAGACAAGGAAGGACCCTTTATGGCTTTGGAGGTTAAGGTTGTTTGTTTGGTTTGTTAAGGACTAGTCATTGTGTTTATGGTCTTATTTTTTGTATTTGGTTTGAAATTAGGATTTGGTTTATGTTTGTAGTTATTTTGAATGATCTTACGTTGGATATGGATTAATGGTAATATATTTTGATGATTGTTCTTAAACAAACATATAGGTAAACTTGGTGCTCAACTAACCTATGCTTATCTATGGACCCTTTGGAGCAGTAGGGATGCTCTGATCATTTCTGGACATGAAAGGACTATGGTCGTTTATTCCAATATCAACATCTCTATAATTGAGGAATGCTTGTCTAGGATTTTTCGACACATAAGGGGTCATTAATTCGAATAGTTGCTTGGTTAGTCCAATGTTGGCGATTTCAGCCCCATCTTCATCCCAATTCATTGAGTACTGAATCATGAAGATATTCCCGGCACGATGAGGGAAAGCTGTCGCAGTGCTGGCAATTTCGTCCATTTTCCCGCCTAATTGGTTGAAAACCAGCCCCACCTTCTGTAACTCGCTCATCTTTTTAAACAACGATGTCAATCCTTCTACTGGGATAGGCGTCTGTATATAGTCCGATTTTCGTTTCAAGTAGTTATATGTGTTGTGCTGCCTGTCCAGAAGAATTTCTGGTTTTGTCTTGTTATCGAAATTATCCCAAAAAAGAACCGAATCAATCCAACTACTCTCGCGACAATCCTGTTTTTTGAGCCCCAATTGAGGGAATTCCTTATCCATCAAAGTTTCTAATGAGTCAGCAGTTCCAAGGTACTCAGCAATGAATGATACTTTAACAGACTTCTGTGTTACTTTAGTAGCAGCATCTGTTTCACTATTTGGTTGCACCAGAACCCTGATAAAGAGATTGGGATCAATCTTGAGGGCAATAGATTGCCACCGGAAAAGAAGATCCGTAGCATTCTGAGCCACCGTTTTCTCCACTTGAAAAGTTGACACCACGGGTGGAACTCGAACAAGCTGAATCCTGTAGGAAACAATGACACCGAAACTGGCACCACCACCACCCCTGATTGCCCAGAAAAGATCCTCCCCCATCGCCTTTCGATCCAAAAGTCTACCTTGTACATCAACAATCTTGGCATCAATGAGATTGTCAATAGTTAGTCCATATTTACGCAACAAATTGCCATAACCTGCGCCAGCAATATGTCCTCCAACGCCCACTAGCGAGCACACTCCACCAGGGTAAGCATGGACTTTACTCTTCTCCCAAATCCTGTAATAAAGTTCGCCAAGTAACGCCCCCGATTGCACCCAGGCGGTTTCATCAGGGATGCTAACATCAATCGCCCTGAGATTCGACATGTCAAGAAGACTAAACGGACCATTTTTTGTAACATATGATAGCCCCTCGTAGTCATGCCCGCCACTCCGGATTTTAAGCTGCATCCCCAACTTCTTGGAACATATTACAACAGCCTGGACATGGAATTCTTGCAAGGGGGTGATAATGATGTTTGGTTTTGGAGTTGTGGAAAGGTTGAACCTTCTGTTTCTAATATAGGATTGTAAGACAGGTGTGAATGATTTGCTAGTTGGAGTAAAAACCAATTTCTGTATTTCAGAATTTGGAATTTTATTGGCTATAAGACATTGAACAAAACCATTGTATGTATTATCTTTTGCACCAATTGAAAAAGAACATAAGCAGAGAAATACAACAAAATAAAGAAAGTTCATTTTTCTTAAGTAAAAGAGCTACACTATCTAAGTTTGCATGCATTAATATATAGATTGACATATATAATGATGATCATGGTTGAATAAACTCACCATTTTGTCCACCTCTCTAGCTCTTCTTCTGCAACTTAATTGACCAAGCATACTCCGATTCTTTCTCCAAATGGACTCTTTTCCTTATTAAGCTCCTTAAATTTGGTTTACCAATCACACATTTTTATCTAAAATATTTGTTAGCTTTTTTTTCTTACTTATTCTTAATATTATATTTCTTATTTCGAAAATAAATTTTTAACATGTGTGCAACTGTCACATGACAGGAAAAAACCAATTAACAAAAAATATGCATGTGATACAAATGTGTTTGAGATCTTCTACACCTTTTAGAGTCCCATTTATGCTTATGAATACTTAATTGTATCATATGCATTTAATAATTACTATTCTGTATTGGTTTTATTTAGATAATTAATCAATAATGTATAATATTTTAACATGTAAATATGTATTATGTAATATCGAAGAAGCTATCGAATGAAATGAGAAATATGCAGCAAGCATCACAAAATCCTCCAAGCTTAGCGTATCTCAAAGCTCTCTCACAAGAATCGAAAAGAAGCTTCAACGTGTATCTTCCTATCTATTATATATTCCTATATACATATATTCATACTTCTATGTTCATGTCACCTTAAATTATTACATTAGCAGTAATTTTATAAACGTTGTATAGTATTTGTTGAAAAATATATCAAACGTTACGAAGTTTGTTAATTATGGGCATTGAAAATGTCAACTGTTCAACTGTATTCCTTAGCTTCTCCGTCGCAGAGGCGTAACTTATTACAGGAGTTGTTTGCTGATATTGCTTTAGAAGTTGATGATCGTGCAAAAGGTACATTGGTCTACTTGTTTTGCACTCGTATTAATTTATTTTGAATAAGATTTAGAATCACGATAAATATGTTAAATGTTTATTGATAGTATTCTATGAGTGCAATTGCTTTTTTAGACATAGATGATTTTAGGACATTAACTGAAATATGATCACATGATATTAAGTACTTAAGTAGTAGAATGTCCCTGAACATGAAGAAATGAAGTTATAGATGGAGTGAAAACGAATATGTAATGATTGGGTTCATTGATTGTTTTCTTAGGCGGGAACATTTTTAGAGGCATTGGGACGTGTTGTTGAAATTTGTTAAAGAAATGCCAGATAGAGCTTTTTCATTGTCCTGTATTTCATTGAGCAAGAAATAGATACTTAACAATTTGTAACAGATGAGCTGTTTGTATGTTATTATTATTTGGCTGTTTTTCTCATATCCGGCAATTGAATTGAAGCAGATATAATTCTCAATAGGGATAATGTAATTTCCAATGCTGTGGATAGCTGAGGTCACTACATGCTTCTATGATGTTTTGGCTGATCATCTTGTAACCAATCCTGAAAATGGGAAGAGAATCCTTGATTTGATTGTTCAACTTTGGAGCCAGTCATTTGTGTCAAATATCTTTTCGCTTTTGTTTCACAAGTGGGTAAGAAACTTTTAGTGTGTTGTTCTTTACCTCCTTCTTGCTTGAAATTTTAGGCGGAAATTGCAGTTTTTACGTATTCATTTGCTCCAGATCTCAAAGGTGTGCTAGATTATGCCTTTGTGGTTTTTAGATTCTATATGTTTTGTTTTAAGACTACAATATGTGCCCTTAATATGTGTTTTATTAAACTGTAGCTATTCGAGTTTCAACTTGATCATACAGAGGTCCTACTTAGGTATTCATCAGTTCTGGTTCAAGGTGCTACAAACGTGTTCTGGTATGATCTCCAACTGATACATGTGACTTAGTAAAAAAAATTGAGCTAGATACTTTATGAGCGACCTTGCTTGGTTTAGCCCCTTCACATAACATAATTCTTCGTTTAAGTCAAAACAGAGAAGATGTAAGAACATTACTTCTTTTCATAGAACTTAATTATCCTTCCTTCTGTAGGATTGACATCCAAACTAATGCAAGGCATTTTCAGAGTGTCTTTCGGGTGAGAATTCTTTGCTTCAATATCTCCCCTTATATCTGGATTTGTCAAGGTTGAGACTCGAAACATGTCATAGATTTCTAATTCCTTGTTGAATGTTTCCAGTATTTCTTTGATGAAGTTGCCCTTGTCCCTGAGCGGTTGAAGGAGATTCCGCAGCAGGTGTGGTATTTAACATTCTGATGCCTCTATCTACCTGCAAAGCATAGGCGTTCACTTGACTTAAAAATAACCATCATTCTGAGTTACAATAGGTTTTGATCAAGATCTGAATTGACTGATGCCTCCCTCCCTTGAAAGCACAGAATGTATCTTTTAATTGATATCTAATTTGTGTGATGACATAAATTGTTTTAACTCTTCAATCTTCCTGCAAGCATGGCTACATCTTGTGGCCACCATCTAATCATAATTTCTTCCGGGGTTAATACTGAGCTGCGCTTTATTGTGTTTCAGGCCCAACGAGATTTATTTCTCCTCCTTTCTAGATTCTTGCCGTTGTATAATCAAGGTGATTTATTTTATTTAACATGTTAATCCTATCTTCTTCAACTAATCTCTGTGTTTCTCATTACTACATTTGTACATTTATACAGTTGACAAGCTTGAATATCTCTTGAAGCAATTTCCTGAATTTCCCAATCCTTTCTTGATTGGTAGTCCTGCAGATATTTTTGTCACCGAGATTACTGATCAGGTATTATCCTATACACATTTCTCTATAATTTGACAAATGACATTCTTCGTCTGTTGGTAATGAAATCGGTTTTTCGCTTAAAAAAAAATTTCAGCTTCAAAAATTGAAGGTGGAGCCAGTACTACTGCATTATCTTTCACAGCTCAGAATCCTCCAGAGTAATGCTTCCTGCTACTTGTATTGTGATATTTGAGAAATATGGACTGTACTAATATGTGAGATTGCAGGTTTGGAACTTAGAATGGCTACTAGGACAAGACTCAAGACTTGTTTATACAGCTTTACATCACCAGGAGGTCCAATGTACCCTACAAGAGCAGTCCGCCATGCAGCATGGGATGCATTGAACTTACTTTTTCCAGTGAGTAACTTATTCCCTTGCCCCCCTTCTTCATGAGTTTCAATCAAACTAAGGAATGTGTTCTATGTCTTCTGCACAAATCTTTTAATATAATCATCTGCTGACTGTTTGTTCATTCCAATTTCGATTCGTTTTTCCGTTTGAATGGCTACATCACTGCATGGATCTGACAATACCGAAAATTGTAGCTCTAAAAGAATTCATGAATCATCATGTAATTTCTTAACATTTCAGGTGGGGCGGTATCCTCGGCATGCAATAAGCCTCTTCTTCAGGTTATTATATCCATGGTATTGGCCTTCCTCTTGTTGGCACTTTGTAGAATCTTGCATACAAGCTGTATTCTATTCTTTGTTGCAGTTGGTGTTTTCTAGTTGGGGGAAACTGACCAAACGATCAGAGTTGTATTGCAGGATTTGTGGTTTTTTGGTTGATACAAAACTATGTTGTAACTTTTGTATGTACATTATAAGTACTCCTATTTGTTTAGCTGGAACAAAATAGTGTGTAATAACAAAAATACAATGAATCTAATCCAATAACTTAAACAAATACATTTTGTTTTCACATTCAATCTTCAAACTTAATGCTTCCATAAGCAAGAAAGAACCTAGGACAATAATTTGAAGCAGTGAATATTGTTCTAAGCACAGCAAAAGAACAATGTAGCTAGAATTACATAAATAACTCGTTACTGTTGCATCATTGGCCATAAAGAAACATAAGTGTTTCCTGAATCAACCAACGAACTCTAGAGAGGTCCATTAGTTGGTCTCCATTGCTGTTGAGTGATACTTCTCTAAATCGGCATCAAGGTCTTCTGCAGATACCTTCTCATCACGCCCTCTTCCTCGTCCACGACCTGCTCCCCTTCCAAATCCTCGGCCTCGCCCACCACCACCACGTGACCTTCCAAAACGACCTCCTCTCCCTTGTAGACTGTACATTTATATATAAACAGTAATGACCAAATTTCATTTATTGCATCAGTCAAAAAACATGCACCAGCAAATTATTTAATCAACTAAACACAAAAGAGGCATATCTTGTATGGTGCAGGCCTATAGGCAAGTCAAGACTTGAAATGAGAAAAAGTTTACAGATTTTGAGAGATCCAATTATATGTAATATATGTAAAACAGAAAGCATTAAAATGACGATGCAACTTGGCAATATATACCTTCTCTGGAACATCCCATTGGCATTCCCAAAGGATCCGTTTACAGGACCTCCAGCAACTGGAGTTGATATATTGGTTCCAACAATATCTATTTTCATTGGCTTCCCATCAAGTTGCACATTGTTATACCTCTTCACAGCTGCAACCGCATCTGGACGACGCGAGAAGACAACTTCGGCTGTTCCCTAGAGGAAAAAGTGTTTTTTTTTTCTAAACCAGAGCCGTGCAGAAGGAATTGCCCCAAAAACCATAGAATTCCAAAGATAATAAATACCTTGGATCTCCCACTTCTATCATAATGAACTGCACATCGTTTCAAATCGCCAACTTCAGAGAAGAGTTCCTGCATTGAAAGAATGATGTTTCTTATTAATAAGAGAAACTAAATGGCCTGTTTTGCAGATGAAGGGAAACCCTTACAGTTATTCCACAGGTAAGAAGTACTATCTGAATTATTTCCTAAAGAACCTATTTGAAAATAAATGCAATGGCTCAAATTATTCATGTGTATTAAAAGGCAGGCAAAAGTATGACACTAATGAATAATTTTAATTGTACAAATGTATAATAAGTCTGAGAATGACAGCTACAAACAATAGAAGACCTAGACATGGATTCCATCCAAATCCAAAGATACTCATATGATATACCTACTACAGTAAAGTACCACATGAGTTAATAAAAATGAAATCTTTATCACTACTTTAAACTTTACCTTTACATCTTGATTAGAAACACCATAATCAAGATTTGAGATGTACAACTTTGTTCCTGTTTCTATGGAACCAGCTCCTCCCCCAGCTGCTGGACCTGAATATCCCTCCGCCCCAAACATGTCGTGCTGCCAAGTAGATTCTGGCACCTAAACAGAAACCAATTGCACAACAATCAATTCCCTACTCACAATCAATTGCACAACAATCAAACATGTCGTGCTGCCAAAAAAAAATTGTCGGATTTGATTTTCAACATAAAATTAACAAATTTCGCCTTCTTAACTGATACAGATACCCTCAATTTCAATAACATTTATCATGTTAATAGCAAACATGGTAAAAAATACCCTCATTTGATATATTTTAACCAAACATTACACAATATGCACAAAAATACTAGATTCAAACTTTCAAAATAATCATGTTAATAGTAAACATGTTAAAAAATACCATCTTTTGATATATTTCAACTGAATATTATACAAAATATACATACTTGAGTCCAAACATTCAAAATTATCATGTTAACACTAAACATGTTGAAAAATACCATCTTTTGACATTTCTTCACCAAATATTATACAACATATACACAAACATTTCTAAACAACCAATTATATTGGTACAGAGGGAGTAGTAAACATGTAGAAAAATACCATCTTTTGAATTTTTATACCAAATTACAATATATACAAACATACTAGATTCAAACTTCAAATCCATTGTCCTAATTCTAAACAGGTCGAAAAAATAATCTTTTGATATTTATTTCACAGAAAATATACAACATACAATAACATTTCAGCTCAAAAATTAAAAATCAACAATCAAAATTCAAAACTACACAATCTTTTTGAACCATCTTTTAATTTATGTTCACAAATATTATACAACGTATACAAACTCCGAAATCCAAAATCCATTTCAGCTCAAAATTCAAAACTGAACAATCTTTTTGAAGAATACCATCTTTTAATTTATGTTCACCAAATATTATGCAACATATACAAAAATCCAAAATCTATTTCAGCTCAAAATTCAAAGGTGGACAATCTTTTTGAAACAAATGGAATAATAAATGCATATATAGAGGGGGGGGGGGGTGGATGTGACCATGGTGGAGTAAGGAGCAGGACGAGTGGCGGCGCGGTTGGGGAAGCGGCGAGCTGGACCAGAACCACCGGATCTACCACGGCCGCGGGCGGCGGCGGAGGGTTTCTTGTTTTGCTTGATGAGGTCATCTAATGACATGTCTAGTGCTGCTCCTGACATCTTTGTTGAATAAATCTTAAAAATAAGAATGTAATAAACCTTTGGAATCTATGTACGAGGAATTGAGAATGTTGATGTTAGGGTAAGAAAGTAGCTGAGAGGGGGGGAGTTATGTTACAAGCTCGTGTAACAAACTAGATCCAAAAAATATTGATGCACAACCAACTCATAACCTTCTTATCTGTTCATTAAATGAAACCAATATATACACTAAATAATCTGAGTAATTTTAGTCTTGAAACTAGTATTTTGTTTTTTAATATAATTTTTATGCTTCTTAAACTTAAAATAAGGAAAGCGAAATAATCATTTCGGCACCAATAGCTATTATTTGGGTGTGTGTATATATTTCAGCAAATCAAATCTATCCACTTACCGTTAAAAATACTTTCGAATATATTTATGATCTTTTAATTAGAATGAATTTAGATGAATGTGAGTTAAATTTGAAATTGATAGCGTTTATGAAACATTTTGATTGAAGTGAAGCAGAGTGAAATTTTAAGTTAAATCAAAATGCAGGTTATTTTTTTGTGTTCGCTTTAGTTTAATTTAGGTTAAATGATTTAGCTTACATTCGCTTTAGATTCGCTTTCATTCGTTAACCCCAATCGAGGTGTAATGTAGGTTAATTGTGTTTTTTAGTTATAGTTAATAAATTTTGCTTTAGATTCGCGCCATGAAATAAAATATGATTCACGCAGATTATACTCTCGAAACTTTAGAATTTTGATACCGGCTTAAATTGTATGGTCAAAGCGAGCATTAAAAGTTTTATGTAATCGAAGTTAAATGGTAAATACCGAATAGATGATTATAAGTTAAAATGTTCTCAAAATTAACCTAAACTATTATCACCAAGATTAATTTAAAATTTTAATTTGACCTAATTTCATCTGATCAAACAGAATAATGAAATAAATTTACATAAATTAGCTCAAAATGTAATTAGTTAAAATAAAATAAAAAATAGGTGCCATTTAGACAACACCTAGTTGAACTCAAGTAGAATAAATCTGAGTCCACAGTACCACCTGAGCGCCACCACTTACAACCCAATGAAACTCCTCCTCCGCCACCCTCTCCCTCTGCTCCACCCCCATCTCCGCCCCATCTCCACCGCACCACCTCCTCCTCCTCCCAATCCTAACAACGTTAATAACGACCAAAACTTCATTACAACCTTAAACAACATCGTACACAACCAACATAACAACTGGAAAATTGCATTCAATAACCCCTTTATTACAAACAACCTCAAACCTCATCATGTTGAACAAATCATACTAAAAAATTTGGAAAATTCCAGATTGGCATTTAGATTCTTCAATTTTCTTGGGTTGCATCACAATTTTAGTCACTCAACTAGTTCGTTTTGTATCTTGATTCATTCTTTGGTGCAGGCAAATCTTTTTTGGCCAGCTTCTTCACTTTTGCAGACCCTTTTGGAAGGTAACAAAGACCCACGTTTTGTTTTTGATCATTTGTTGGATTGCTATAAAAGATTCAATTTTTGCAACAGTTTGGGGTTTGATTTGTTGGTTCAGTGTTGTGTGCAAAATAGGAGAGTTTTGGATGGTGTTTTGGGTTTGAAGTTGATGAAAGGTTGTAGTTTGAGGCCTGAGGTGAGGACTTTGAGTGGTTTGTTGAATGGATTGGTTCGAATAAGGCGGTATAGGGTCGTTCTTGAATTGTTTGATGAGATGATGGGGGATGGTATTAGACCCGACGGGTATGTAATTACGGCTGTCATTAGGAGTTTCTGTGAGTTGAAGGATTTTGATAAAGCTAAGGATATGGTAAGTTGGGTGGAAAGGAGTAGGTTGGATATTGGTGTAGTTATGTATAATGTGTTGATTCATGGTCTTTGTAAAGGTGCACGAGCTTCTGAAGCGATTGAGGTTAAGAATAAGATGACTGGGAGGGGAATAAAGGGAGATGTTGTGACGTATTGTGCATTGATTCTGGGTTTGTGTAGAGTGCAGGAGTTTGAAGTAGCTCGGGATATGATGGATGAGATGTTGGAGCTGGGTCTTGTTCCTAGTAAGGAGGCTGTTTCAAGAGTAGTAGATGGTTTGAGGAGGAAAGGGGATGTTCAAGATGCCTATGTATTAGTGGGTAAAGCAAACATTGTTGGAGTGGTGCCCAATTTATTTGTTTACAACGCGCTAATAAGCTCATTATTTAAAGATGGAAAAATTGATGAAGCGGAGTTGCTATTCACTAGAATGGGGGAGATAGGATTACATCCAAATGAAATAACTTTTTCAATTATTATAGATGTGTTCTGTAAAGGGGGAAAACTGGATGCTGCATTGATTCTTCTAGCTAAAATGTCTGATGCCGGAATGAAAGCATCTGTTTACTCTTACAATTCTCTGATCGATGGCCACTGCAAGGTAGGAAAAGTGAGTGCAGCAGAGTCTTTGATTAGTGAAATGATTTACAAAGGAGTGAGCCCAACTGTAGTAAGCTACACATCATTAATTGATGGATACTGTAAGGACGGGAGAGTTCATGAGGCATTAAGGCTATATCATGAAATGGCAGGAAAAGGAATTGCACCAAATACTTACACCTTCACTTCCATTATATCTGGTCTCTGTCGTGCGAACCTATTTTCTGAAGCGTCCAACATGTTTAACGAAATGGTAAAATTAAATATTATCCCAAATGAGTTCACATATAATGTCATGATTGAAGGTCATTGTAGGAGTGGTAACGTATCAAGAGGTTTTGAGTTGTACTATGAAATGCTAAAGAAGGGGCTCTTACCTGACACGTATACATTCAGGCCTCTAATAGCTGGACTCTGTTCAAGTGGCAGAGTAACTGAAGCTAAAAAGTTTATGGATGATCTTCATGGGAAGAATCATAAGTTGAATGAAATGTGTTTTTCTGCACTTCTAGATAGTTACTGCAAGGAAGGTAGAGTAGCAGATGCAGTAGGCACTTATTGTGAAATGGTAGAAAAAGAAGTTGTGGTGGATCTTGTCTGCTATGCTATACTCATCTATGGATATCTTAAGCAGCATAATACGGATGGAGTACTCCATGTAATGAAGGAGATGCTCGATCGAGAGCTTGTACCAGATACAGTAACATATACTAATTTGATAGATGCACATTGTAGAGTTGGAGATCTAAAAACAGCATTTGGTTGTTGGGATGCAATGATTAGTGAGGAATGTGTCCCAAATGTTGTTACTTACACTGTTTTGATTAATGGCTTATGCAAGGCGGGTTTCATTGATAAAGCGGAGCATCTCTGCAAAGAAATGCTTGCAAGTGGTTTGATGCCCAACACGATTACATATGGTTGCCTCCTTGATCAGCTAGCAAGAGAAGGGTGCATGGAAAAAGCTAAGCTGCTGCACAATACAATGGTCAAAGGGTGTCTTGCCAACACAATTACATACAATATTCTGATTCGGGGTTTTTGCAAGGTGGATCAGATAGACAAAGCTGTTGACACCTTAGGGGAGATGACGACTAATGGTGTCTCCGCGGACTGCATAAGCTATTCAACTATCATATATGAATACTGTAGGATGGCTGATCATTATAATGCCACAAGGCTATGGGACTCCATGTTGAAAATGGGTTTGAAGCCAGATGCAGTAGCTTATAACTTTATGATATATGGTTTCTGTATTGCTGGAGAACTGGACAAAGCATCCAAATTGCGCAATGAAATGGTGAGAAGTGGTCTGAAGCCAAATCCACCCAGTAGCGCTTTTCTTGTTTGAAGTAACCCCCTGAACTTTTTTGTTGAATATTAGAAACCCAATTTTTTGTTGAACCGACAGAGAAGATTTTTTTATAGCAGTGAGATGTATAGATAAATTATCCTCCAGATTAGTTCAACTGTATATACTGAAACATGATTTTGTTGTATACCAAAGGTTAGGTCTTAGTTGATGGCTAACTTAATGTTCATTTTAAACAGCATGTATTTATCACAAAGTTTCTCCCAAAATACTGCATCATATTGTTCTGTCATTATTATGAGCCACTCAGACTACTCGAAAGTTATCGATCTTGTTTACGACAAACTCTTCATGTGGCTCTCGAAATGGCGTTTAAGCTTTTATTCTCAGTGAAGTCTCTTAGCAGTTCTGAAGAAGTTGCTTAGTCGAGCATAAGAAACCTACTCATAAACTCGATAAATGATTACCTTGTATGATCAATGGAGCTTCAGCACCGGTTTCCATGAAGCACATTCTCCAGTAGGTTGGAGCTGTCTTTCTACAATAATGCTCAAGGTATACATAGGTAGCTTCAGGGTGGATGAAGTTCATTTAGCAGGAATGTCAAGGATCGATATCAGATATTGAGTCACAGGAACAACAACTTGCAATTAGATGGCGATGAAAGTTGAGAATACAAATCCAACCTTGATATAAAATAGTTCTCCTAATAGAGAAATCCATGGAACAACATTCACACACAACAAAGGAATTTGGTAACATATGTGCCATCGAAGACTACCATAAAACTTGAATAACAGCCAGTGTTGTACTTTAGCAGGGTAACGTCATTCCCACAACTATAAGCATTACTTCACTAAGAAAATAACATAGGTTCAACTTCAGAAATTCAAAATTGAATTTAATTGACACGGCTCTTAAAAACATCCAAACCGATTTCACTTGAATCGGTTGCTTGCAGTTCAATCTGGATACCATCAAGTTCCCTCTTGAACCTATCCTTCGAGCTGGCGTAGATCATTTTGGTCCTCACCCTGGCAGTATCAGGAGACCTACCACGGCAATGTGAAATGATGACAGCAGCAAAACATTAATGGAAGAACAGCTAAAATCGTAGGGAAAAGGGGACAAGGAGAGTGAATCAGCCTTTTTCTTCAACAAAGGAAGGCAGAGGTGCCAAGACTTTAGAAAATGTACACCATCAATGTATATAATTGTAGCCAAGAGATAAAGGAATGACATATATGTAGTATTACCAGGCAACAAAGAAGATCCTGCTCTTGGGAACGTTTTCTGCTGTCATGAAATCGTAATCAAACACTGCATATCTGCACTCATCAGCAGGAAGGAGAGTTGCAAAGTCATCATATGTTTCATTTGTCTCGCCAAGTTTTTCCACTATCACCTGCTTTTGCTTCTCCTCAATCTTGTAAATTATATATCTGTATGTCCTTTTCGCCTTCAACTCCATAAATTTCAGCTTACAGTCGTCATGGACAGCCATTCCTGATGCAGCGTTAGCCTACTCATCGTAGCAGAAAACATCAGAAACATTATTCATTATATCTATAATTATTTGCAAATAGAACCACGACTCAAGGACAGAATAATGGTCATATATATACAATAAGCACATGGAGCTATCCAACTTATATACAGTATAGAGTATCGGCTAAAAAAAGGTGTTCCACATAAAGAAACAACTAAAAAGAAATCACTAAGCTCCCCACTAGAGCAACATTTAGGAGAGGTGAAATTCTGCAAAACATAATTATCAATTAGCATATATGTTGGTTCTTTGGGAGGGAGAGCAGAGAGGGGAGGGGTGCAATAAGTTGAAAAGCTTTTTGTTTCCACCACTACATCTTAAGTGCAGCGTCCGCTGTGAACTTCAAACCAAGTTGCATGTTCAAAAATGCTCAGTTTCGATAGAAATTCCATTCTTACATGAAGTTTACCCTAAATCGAGCTTTTTAAAGCAAGCAAAAAAAGAACATGTTGGATCACAAGCCGAAATGCTTCCCCATCATCCTTAACAAAGTCAATTACAGGTGTATCAGTAAATGTCAACTAGCACATCTCTAACAATGACTGCAAAATAGATAAATCCAACACAACAGACTCTTTCAACCAATTACTAACCAAATTAAACAAAATTAAACTAACAAAAACTCTCTGTGCAAACAAACATGCATATCTACACAATTAAAATACCACATCCCATGAAGATTGTCTACTTTCACTCTTTTCATTTCCCGTAACTTGTCTCATTTGACCAATTTTTATATGTCAAGCCAACTTTAACTACTATTAAAATAATTTTCTCTTAATTTCTTTCGAAAAGGTCAAAACTAGACAATCTTTATGGGACGAAGTCCAAATTTAGTCAATTGATACTTCAACAGAAAGCAATTCAAAAGTCAACCCAATTCTCATATACCAACAAAAAATATCAGATTTTTAACTACTACAAGGCCTCCAAGAAGCTCCAAATCTCATAACAATGCATCAATCTAACTACAAAACAAGTAAATCAACATTAAAATTTAAGTAAAATTCAGATCAGATCGATAAGCTAAAACAAAAACAACCCAACAAACCAAAAACAACTAAATCACTTGCTACAATAACAGATCAGTTAAAACAACAAACTACTTCATTTTATGCTTATCTAAGTCTCGAGAACATTCAAAATAGTAATAAAAAGTGACAACTATTTTGGGACAAAAAAAGATAAAGCTGAATAAAGTTACCATGTTGAGTGATTTGTTTGGAGAAGATCGAAGGGGGGGAGCAAGAACACAAGAACTACGATTGATTTTTTTGTGGAAAAGTGATTATATATAAAGGAAAAGAGAAGACCTCTTTTTTAAGTCAAAATTTTAAAATAAAAGTAAAAAATCATTTATTGTATTTGTAATGATTCAACCTCGGAATTTAGCAGTTTGGTCAAAATTGTACGAGATCGTGTGATTTTAATCTGGTGATAGTCAACAATAACAATCAAGTGACTATTGACTACACAATAACTCGAACCCGGAGCCTAGTGGTTTAGTCAAAATTATCAGAGATTATGTGATTTTAGTCGACTAATAGTCCATAACAACAATGAAGTGTGACTTCAATTTTACATTTCATTTTAAAATTAAAATTTGGTGTTTCCCTATTATTAATTCACTATAATGTTAATATTATAACTCAAGAATTATTAATAAATAAATATAATTTCCCTTAGGAATGGATACAAAATTAAACAAATGAATTGTTGTTTTACAAATATTTTTAGTATTTGTTGTTTAAAAACCTCTCAATGAATTGAAATGGAGAAATTATAAAATGTCTCGAGTCATGCCCTTGATTTTGATTTTTTGTGTTGCTCTAATGTTGATAAATTTAGAGGTATCTATTGTGGGCATGCTTGGGCTCATTATGTTGTTTGTGTTCATCATCTATCATGAAGGAGAAGCAAGGAGATTTTAGTGCTGCATACCAAAGGAACAATAAAAATATTCTGCAAGGTCTACATATAACACACCTTTTATTATAATGTTGAAGTGTAGAACAGAACTTAATTCTTGACAAATCTGGAAATACAAGTCTCACATGATAGTACACATAACAAAATAAACCCAAGCAAGGAAACAACAGAGCAACAAACTTCGCACAGTTAGTGCATGCCGCGCATAATACCATGGAGGTATCCACCAGTCATAACGAGGGATACAAACGAGACAACGCCAGCAGGAAAGACTTTTCCAGATCTCTTAAACCGAGAACCCATCATGACAAGGAGCGCGGCTGAACATCCCAAGCCAATAGATGATGCTAAAACTGTGTTTGTTGGAAGCTGGGTGTAGACATAGTAGAGTATAGCGGCTGAAGCTCCTCCAGCAATCAGTGACTTCTGGCTCCCGCTTTTCAAGTAACCTGCAACTCCGCCAATGCCAACTATTATAGCATAACCTAGAGTCAATTTCTGGGACATTGACATGGCTCCGCTTTTGTTATTTCCCTTTTCATCCCCACTTTCACCCGATCCTTCTTTTTCGTCGTTGTCACCACTGCCACCATTATCACCCCCTCCACCACCACCTTTTCCTCCAGTAGACCCAAAATCACCTCCACTACCACCAGAGTCTGGTAGGATATTGTCCCTTTCCACACCTGAATTAACCATAAAGGTCGTTGGTACTTTAGTGTCGGAGGTGACACTTGCTGCTAGTCCCCAAGGGGAAAGCTGTCTCTGATGAAAGGAAATTGTTTGAGAGGACGGTGGCCTAATAGTCAATAAATCCATTTTAGAAGTTAACGAGTGCAATTGACTGCGAATAGGTGATTGCTGCCTCCAGCTTGAAGGCTGAAGTGGCCTAATCCCATTTTATCATTTACTGGTACCTAATCAGTAGTGTTCTCTGTTAAGGCTTTTGATTAAAGAGAAAAACAAGTCTTTAACCTCTAATCATCTACGATGAAATACGGTATATGGTCTCAAACAACAAAATCATTATTATGAAAGTTACCTATTGACGATGCAAAACCAGAGTACACAATAAGTCAAAAGTTTCTACTAGGAAAGGAATGTCATCTTCCAAACGATACAAAACAGACACTAAAGCATCATAAGGTCATCGAGAAACCATCAAAGTCGCATAACATTCACCAGAAGTCCAAAACACCTCTCACTCAGTTGAATAATCGAATCCCTCATAAGGAGTCAAACATTCTTATTTCAGCTTAAAGATCATAGATGACAAATAATGATAACTATTTATCTTTATTTATCAAACATTCTTATTTCAGCTTAAAGATCATAGATGATAAATAATGATAATGATAACCGTTTCTCTTTACTTATCCACAATTGAATACGTAAAGATTGAGAAATTTACACATACTAACTCACAATCAATCAGTAAAACCTACTTGAATATAAACAACCCCATATGTCCAACAAAAACACCATTCTTTATCCATAATATGCTAAAACTATCATTACAACCTAAATTCACATGTCGAAAAAATTAATTCATATGTCGAAAAAATTAACAAAATAACCAACCAGAAATTCATGATGAATATATGTATACCCTTTCATTCATATATCATCAGTCTCAAATGCAACAAATCGAAACCCTTTAGATATTGTGTTCTTGGGTCATTAACAAGCAAAGCTACTATCAATTAGATTGTATTAGTATCACCATAACTTCAAGTAAAGCTTCATAATCAACACAAATTCACTTAGAAAAAGCTCAACTTTTTTAACTATCTATACAATAAAAAAGAAAGCTTTTTATCATCTACCAATTTCTTTAATTGTTCAGTTGTTGTATAAAAGGACAATCTTGAACAGTAAAAGTAGGGTTTAACTAAACCCACATCAAGAAACATAAAAAAATGTTAGTACTTTTTATTAACCAAACAAAATGATTAATAACTTAACACATACAATAATACGATTATGAATTAGCTAAGAGGCTAAAATTGATAAGAGTAAAAGGACTTACTACTCACAAAAAGACTTGTAGTTCTATAGTGAGGATTTCATTAGGTTAAAGGGCATGCTTTGAAGGTGTTTGGTAGAAATGTTTCATTAGTACTGTAATATTCTATGGACTATATGGAAATTTATTGAGTTATTGCCTTATTGGTATGTAGGATTGAGAATGAATCCAGCTGAAGATAAATATAAAATTAATTTAGATGAGGTTAATTAATGTCGATCGATATAAATTTTTTAAAGTGATATTTATAAATTTTTAATTTGTTGAGATGAATTAATATGAAAAGTAACCAAAATAACGTTCAATTTCGTTATTCATAGCTTGAGTATTAATGATGGTGAACGTTGAACAACGATATAAGTAAAATTTAAACGTGATGCATTATTAGATTCACCCGATTCACCCAAATAAATTGACCCACACTTAATATTTTTAGCAAAAGTACACAAAATTATCTAGCACTACTATTGTATATGCCAAACGCTGTCAAATGCCTGATATCAACTTCTAAAATTCAATGTAACACTAGTTGTATTACCCAAACAAAGGTCTGAATACTATGCAACTTCACATTCAACTCAAACAACTGCCACTAGTAGTATAAGCACTTCTAGTCACAAAAGCACTACAAGGAATGCAACTATTAACAGTTTAGAAAGAATGCCAAGTAACATGAAACTTTCATAGTTTTTTCAACTACTGATATAAGCACTACAACGAATGCAACTCTTTCCTTCGTTTTTATTTGAATGTCCTACTTATAGAGCCAAGATCGGGCATTCAAGTAAAAACGAAGTAATTTCTAATGATATCCATGTAAGCATTTGGGAAATTCAAAATGAATTCTTCAATCTGCTTGCTCATCAACTGGTTCCCAGTTGTGTGCATAGAGCATTCTTTTGCCATCCCACACAATAAGCTTGGTCCTGATAATATAAAAGTATCAGTACCATTATAAATCAAATTTCAAGAAATTGCAGATCACAGTTCAGAGACTTACATAGACAGATAATATCTTCCCTTCTTAGCAATCAAATCCTCCTTCTCAATATCAACCTGAATTAAGATTTATTGTTATTATATCACATCATAAGTAATCAAAATTTCATAGAATTAGATGATTATTTATCTACTGTAATTATATAATCAATTACCAACTGTTGTCCCAGAACAGTTTGACAACCAAGGCAAGAAACTTCAACATAAGTACGTGGAGGCCCTTCGATTTTTTTCTCTTCTCCATACACTTTTATAGTTTCCCTGCATAATCATCAATGCTAATTTCACTTCACCTCAACTCAAGTTAACAAAACATTGTTTAAGAAAAATGGTAAATAAAGTACAGAATTTTTCTATGAAATTGATCTGCCTAATTTAGCAATGAAATACCAAGCTTACACTTTAGTCTCGACGATTCTCTCAGTACCCAATTGCACATTCACCCTGCATGATCATCAATGCAAATTTCACTTCAATTAAATTCAAGTTGTTACAACTATTATCTTTCATGAAATTGATCTTCAAATTTAGTATTTATAATGAAAAGGAAAGCTTACACTTGATTCTCGAAGAAGACTGCCTTATTAGACATTGGGTCCTGAGATAAACAAACACTACATTGAGTTGCACCCAAGAAGAAGATCACATTGGGTTGAAAATCAGAATTTGGACTCACAAAATGGGACAGAAAACAGCATACAAACTACAACAGAAAATATTCAGTTCTCAATCTACAAACAGGAAGTGTAAGAACTTTTCGTTCAAAATATGCAGAGAAATTAAAAGGAAAGCGTTTTTTCTTACCTTCATTATGACCGCCATGGCTAGGGCCATATGTGTTCGGCATTTCCGGCAGAGGTAGAATTGTTGGTTTGGAGTCTGATCATACTTAATGAGAGATGAACTTGAAGCCATTCTTGAGCACTTTCTTATCGAATCTTGACAATTCAGCAAGAATTATAATGAAACAGTTGATTTTGATTATCATTCAAGGAAACAATAAAATCAGAGAGACAAGTATGAACTCAACTCAGAAAACCTCATATATCATTCCTTTCGAGAAGAAATCGATTAAACAGGAACGAACTCTAAGCTGTTCTTGAAAATTTTCATTTCAAAAATCTCGAAATCTTTATCTTCAAATATGTAAAGTGTTGGCCTTTTTTAACAACAAACTCAATGAACATTAGAGGGAAACTAAAGTGTGAAAAAAACAAATATTAGAGGGAAGCTCAAGTGTGAAAAAACCGAATATCAGAGGGAACTTCAAAACTTGATCATTATCGATTCAAAGGACTCATACACGTGAAAAAAATCCATTAATCAATCTATTTAGACACTCAACAAAGGTTCTTGATTAATCATGCACATTTCATAACTAAAAAAGTTAAAGAAAAGGGAGAGGCTTGAAGAAATGCTTACTGCTAAAGAGATAAACTGCACAGAGGAACAAGAAAAGTCTGCAACAAGCTTCAACAAATGCAGAATGTGAATTACCAGCCTAAGAAAGTAAACGAAATAAACTAGTTACGTAAACAGAAGGGAATTCATGATTTTCTGCATAATTATCAATGAAGTCTCATGATCATCATATAAAGATATAATGAATTACTTACAACAGTCAACAGAAATGAAGTGGAATCTTTAAAGAATGAAAGAAAAGCATGCAGATGAGTATATGAAGTTCTTAATGTTTGATATTGATTCAGTAGCTTTATTCAAAATGAAGTTTTTTTTGAAGTAACGAAATGTGGGAAACCAGTAATGAAAGATTTTCTGTTATTTACCAAATTCTGTTGTAGTTGGGCTAAGCACTAATTCCAAACTGAGCCTCTCAACTAATTCACAAAGCAATGTCAATGTTTGGGCAAGTCTAATACACATGTGGGGTGTTAGCGAGTCGGGTACGAGTAGATATCACGTAACTCAATTAACTTGATATTTATATCAAGTTGGATAATTATTCGAATGTTCAGAGTGTGGAATAATTCTTTTACTCGAACAAAACTTTGATGCTAGTCAATCAAGGTTTTTTAACGGAATATTGAGAGAGTAATAGGTTAGCCGGTCGAATTGTGCACCATAACATGTATAAAGCTTCACACGAGTCGGTTAATAACCGGTTGTATTGAATATTGAGTAATATTTTATACTCGAATCCAACTGAATTATCCATCAGATGGGTAGGTGATTCAGAATTTTCTGCTCGAGTACTGCTCTGGTGATTGTTACATTTAAACATTAAGAAAATGGTTAATGGTATAATTTTCTATTTTACAGTTTGTAACTAAATAAACCATATAAAAAAAACCCTTAGGTAGCAGAAACAAACAACAAACACCACCGCAGATGTGTATTGTTCTCCACCCAACAATGTAGTCGTCAAGAATTAGCTTATTGCAACATAAACAGCCTTTTCAACTCAAACAATAGCAGTGAAATCGTACAAAACTCAAGTGCTAGCAACCCAGCCAGAGCGGGCAAATGAAATCTACATCTCAAAATGAAAATATAGATTATCAGATACAAGCTTGTCCAGTATGTTGAACCTTAATGAATCTTGAAAGAATTGATGAAAAATGTATCAGGACTTAAGAGATGCACCAACTTTCGCGAGTTCCTCAAGTGCCTTTGAAATCTGTTCCTCTGACAATCCTTCTAAACGGATGCCCCTTTCAACTCCCATGTCTGGTCAAACATATTCACAAATAAATGAGATAACTTACATTTAACTTAATAATAATATGAAATATATCACAAACTATACTGAATGCAGGCATGAGTAACATGTTCATACACATAACATTTTCCAAAACAACTGGATGCTATCTATCAGTTATGATTTCGCCAACTCATATGCATGTTCTATAGCACAAACTTACCCAGCTATCTTCAAAAGTCTTCACCCGGTTTTACAAATTCAAGTTGTAATGATCATGATCATTAACTTGTCAGCCATCTAAATCTAGGATATAAATTAAGGCCAAAATGGTAAGTATTGGCCCAACACTACTTATATATACTATACGGAGTATATTTTAAAAAACACTTTTCGATAAATACAAATGTACTCCTATCAGCCACACTATTGGGCCAGGCCTGCTCCTATGCAACTCATAAAATGTTACAAAGTCTTTTATATACATCTATGTGATGATGAAAATTGGGAAATGTTTCCCTGCATCTTTGTCCAAACACACTTACTTCACAGGGAAATATGAAAATGCTAAAAAAGTAACCAAATCTGCATATAACTAAAAGGGTAATCCAAAGAAGGTTTTGGATCGTCTATGTTACACTTTGTGTGGCTCTTTGTATTAAACTAGTGTTTAAAAATTAAATTAAAACACGTATCATGATTTTAATGGAGTGTGTAAATCATAGGTGTCACACAAAACCAACCAGCTCTATTTGGCTAACTAAGGGCTTTACTTATGAAATACGTATGTATAAATATAGTTCACAAATGACAATAAGGTGAATGAAATTTGACTTTAAAAAATAAAAAATTACCAAATCTTGCCCAGAGCTGAGGCTCTATGTTTCTTGCTTCACGTATCAAAATAGGCAATTTGGGATTATGGGTCTTGAGATTCTTGTAGTTTTTCTCCAAAAATGATCTAAAGATTCAATTTTTATTAAATAATATAATGTGATCAAAATAATAATTAATCAAGAAAATATAGAAATAATAAAAATAAAAAATCACCTTGTAGAAGAGCTAGTGGGTGAGGTTTGACAAAAGAGAAAGCGAAGCTCTTTCAGGGTTTTAGAGATTTGTCCTCTCCAAGCTGCCATTCTCTTGATGTGGATTTATTTCGAGTCAAATCTCGATTTGATAGATGATATTCGAGGTGTGTGTAATTTATTCGGTAGTTTTTGGTGAATTATTTTTTATTTGATATACACTTGTGACTCCATTGAAAAACTTGACTTGACTTCCTTATAGATGATATTCGAGTTCGGGTTAAGTAAAAACATTGTTTGAAATCCAATACAACTCGATTATTACAGTAAAAAAATGTATTTATGGGACACCCTTTAAAATCAAGCTTGTTGTCTATAGATGTAAACTTACCTGGAGGTGCGAAATTGACCGAGTAACTTAATGCACCCCGACTCCTGCTACTTGCCTAAACCGCGGCTAGGCTACAAACTCGAACAGCATTATAGAAGGGTTCAAGTGGATTTTATAACTCAATATCTGAAAAACCGTTTAGTTACCTAACTCATAAACTTCTATCCGATTGAGGTACTCGATAATAGTTGCCTTAGGTCGGTTAGGTGTGACTTGTGAACTTGTGGCATGTATCAGATAAACCCGATATCACAGATTGCGTATTTTTCGAAAGCTGCCGACATTATATATTCTAAACCTTGGTCGAAAAATTAGTCAAACAGTCGATTTACTTGATAACTTATCGTCAAGTCTTCACAGCGACATACCCCACTATTAATAAAGTCCCCGAGTTCACAACTGGTATTACCTAACACTAAGATGTCAGTCCACGTGCATTTACGTAATCCTCTACCACAAAGGTCTTCGAGTTCCACAACAAAGACACGAACACTAAGCATGTCAACTACACAAAGTAAGAACTCTACCACAAATGTGCTCGAGTTTAACAAACAAAGACAAGAACACTAAGCATGTCAACTACACAAAGTAAGAACTCTACCACAGCGCCTCGGCTCAACAACAACAAAGCATTAATGCTCAATCATCGAGTTAATAATTTAACACTAAGCATATCAAGTCCACAGTGACATAACTCTATCACAAAGTCTCTTTAGTTCAACACACACGTTGTAAGAACACATATGATAGCGCCTCGATAACTCTACTATTTCAATTTAGTTCAACTACAAAGACAAGCAACATGCTTAGTGTTCGTGTCTCCGCTGGCCAACTCGGTAACATTCATGTAGCCTTCGCCCACTTTGTAGACTCGGGTATGCTTTTATGATTGCGTTCTCGATCTGTGACTTTAGACGCCACGTTTGCCATTTCGTTTTCGCGGTGAGTGTACGTGCAAGCGGGCGTTTGCGGTCGTGTCCCGCACTTTTGTGATAAAGTGTATTTATTTTTGAACTCGATGACCCTATGATAGAGTTCTGGGCCCTTCGTACTCGACGCAAGATGCCGCTGTTTCGTCTGGTGCTCCGATTTATTTACATTTTGAGCCGATAAAATGAAATGTATAGGAATCGAGCCAAACGACCACATCGAGAATAAAAAATAATAGTAGTCGAGTCCGACTTGATTAAATTTTAAACGGATTATCGAGTTGAGTTTTTATCTTTCACAATAAATTTTACTCCGTATTAGGTTACTCGACCCATGAACCTTAATCGTTCACATTTCCCTCCAAGGGAATGGTTTTTCTCTAATGGTATAAATGCATCAAGGTCTCACTAATTGACTACTTTCCCACATTTCATTACTTCAGATAAACTTCATTCTGAATAAAGCTACTCAATCAAGCTCCAAGAACTTGATATATTCATCTGCATTATCTTCTTTCATTCTTCTTGGACTTTTCAGTGCATCTTTCTCTAGTAAGTACTTCTTATTATCTTCGTATGAGGATCATGAGCATTCATAAATGATCATGCAGAAAATCAAGATTTTTCCTTTAGATTACGTAGATTGTCTTCTTTACTACTTATTTTCTTCGGCTAATAAACGTTTTTGTCATTTCTGCAGCATTTTTTTGTTCCTCTGTTAAGTTCATCACTGTTTAGCATTAAGCATTTCTTGAATACTCCATTTTTTTTGTTATGAAGTGTTTCATCATCAATCAAGAACCATTTTTCATTGTTTGTATTGATAATTTAGAGATTTGTTTTCACCCATATGAGTCTTTTGAACAAATAATGATCAAGGTCTGCATTTCCCTCAAATATTTGTTTTTTTTCTCATTTGAATTCCAATTTTCTTCTGCATGTTTATGGTTTATTGGAAAGTTGATCATAACCCTGTTTTCGTTGAGTTTGTTGCTAAAAGACCAAAACATTTCATTATTTTCATATCTAATGGTATTTAAAATTTGTCCTTCAAGATTTTGGAATAATACTAATGATCATCTGTTTCATTGAGTTTCTTCAAATATAATTTTCAAGATTTTGGAATGATAATCATGATCATCTGTTTCATCTAGTTTCTTACTGAATTTGGAAATTTGATCTTTGAAGATATAATTTTCAAGATTTGATCAAAAAGTGTTCAAGAATGGATGCAGATCCATCTCTCATCAAGGTTGAACAGCCTAGAGAAGAAACTTCAGGTCCATCTCTCATTGAGTTTGAGCAGACTAGAGCAAACCACTTCTTCCTCTGCAGCAAATGCAGAACACATATTGTCCTAAGCAAAGCGACCAAATGGATCGTAAATACCCTTTCCTTCCTCTCATTTCTCTGCTTATTTGTCATGCAAAGTTCTTGCTCTTTCTGTTTATACCTTGAGGAGATACTTAGATAAATATTCTGCAGTATTACTATGTATAATGTATGCTGTTTTCTGTCCCATTTTTGGTGTCCGATTTCTTATTTGCATTCCAATTTGATTTCTTTTTTTATTATGCAACTTTAATCTAGTGTTTGTTTATCTTATTAGGATCCAGTAGCTAATGAGAGATTCTTCGAGGATGAAGTGTAAGCTTTCCATTTCATTAGAATTACTTATTTTGTCAGATGGATTTCATCAGAAGTTCTGTAATTTATTTGCCACAGGTTTCTAGTCAAATTGAAGTGAAATGAGCATTGATTGTGAAACTGTTCTTTGAAATTGTTCTATGCAGGGTAAATGTGAAGGTGGCTGGGGAAGATAAAAAATGGCGAGAATTCTCGCACTTATGTCGAAGTTTTCTGCCTTGGTTGTGAAAATGTTCTGGGAAAGCAGATGGTAATTAACTAATGAACTCATTACTGTATGTCATCTAATTCTATGAAGTTTCGAATTTTTATTAATAAAAAAGGTGAGTGTTACTGCAGATTGCAGTTGAAAGTGAGAATGTGATTTCTAAGAAGGGAAGATATTGTCTGTCATTGTAAGTCTGTGAACTAAAATCTGTAGATTAGTCTTATTGCAAGTGAGAATGTGATTCATAATGGAACTAATATTCTTATTTTACAGGCCCAAGCTTATTATGTGGGATGGAATCAGGCTGCTCTATGCTCACAGTTGTCAACCAGTTTATGATGACCCAAGCAGCTTGAAGAATTCATCTGCAACTGATGATGAACAGGAGACTACTTCCACTTAGAAATGGATACTATAATAATTTAGTTTTTGTTTAAATGTCCTGATGAATTCGACATTTAAATAAAAACTGAAGTAGAATTCTTTATTGCTTATGTTACTAGTTGACGAACTATGAAAGTTTCGTATATGTGGCGTTTATGGTATGTTATGGAAAGAGTTGATGATATGGTGTTATGAGTAGTATAATATCCAATGAGGGTATTTCAGTTTTATAGTTTGTTGTGATTAGTATTTTGCTCCATTGCATCACATTTTATTGTTTGACTGAGAATCAACTTTATAAATCTTGATTCGTTTTTGCACTGGGTGATATGCTTTAGAATTAAGGGGTTGTTTATGTGTATAAATAGCTATATATGTTTTTTGTCAAACTGAAGGTGATGATTCTTAACTTCTTTTGAAATTGACAATTGGTTTGTGAAAGTCACATTCAGATGCCTACTGGGTCGATAAGTCTGTGAGCTTTTCCGGTTTTTATAACCGTATTTGTCCTAAGCAATGTTACGCGACTGATTTGGCGAGACTCTTTGACCTGACCGGCGCCATCTTTTCTTCTCACATACTTCTCCCTTTCGTCCACCTGACGGTCGGCGGCTCCAATCTTCATCCCCGCCTGGCCGAAGTCTTCATGCGATGGGCTTTGCTAGGTCTTTTGGGAGGATTGGCTTGGGTCGAGGGTATGGTCGCATTCTCGATCCCTCCCAAAGCACTCCTCCGGCTATGGTACACTCCCATTGTTAGATATCTTCGATTCCATAATATTGACGGTGTCGGTTCTAATGCGCTCCCCAAGATTTCCGCGCCACGAATCTTTCTATCCGCAGCCTAATTCGATTTATAAAGCTAAAATTTATCGTGGTAAATAAAGACTTTCATCAGCTTTTACGAAGCTCATAAGAAGATTATTCTTTAAAAGTTAATAACCATGTGGCGATTTATAAAAGACCCAGACGACGAGTGAGGATGCTGCCGCAGAGAAAAAAGACCTCTCATGAAATTTCACTAATGGCACAACAAGTCGTGTCATCGCCATATTAGCATTATTACATTTGAGAGGAATTGACAAATAAATAAGAGGGTGTTAAGGTGAGCTTCTAAATAACTTCTATGAAAGAATAAATGAGCAGTTCAAGCTTTTTCTTTACATGATAGCTTATTCCTTTGCAAAAACATCACCTGAAACCCCACTAAGTAATTTGGAGGAAGTGCCAAGGTTTGATAAATACAAAGAGTAAAAAGGTAATCTTTCCCTTTTTTTTAATTTATCATTCTAGCTTAAAATTTTTATTTCAAATATTTTGTCATTTTAAGCATGTAAAAATCGTATTCTATATTTTCAATGACAATTACTTTATATTTTATTTAACGTGATGCGAAAATCGCTAAAACGATGTTAAAAAAACGGAGTAGTAGATACGACAAACAGGTAAGCTCCTCTTTGATCAGATTGTTCTATGTTTTAAACAACAAGGTGAGAACAAATGCTTGCATAATCAGACAAATAATTACTAGAGTTTGGTAAAAACAAGACATGCTTATCGAAATAAGGCTGCACAAGACTCAGCATTTCGGAAGCCAAACACGTCGCCATTGGCTTTTCCTCTCCGCCACGATAGTAGCGATTATCGTCCGGGAAGTATCTTTAAAAAAAATTGACCCGAAAGAATCGAACCTATTATCTGGTCCGGTCCCGGCTCGAAAGATCGGCAAAAAATTGGATCGACCGAACCGATACTAATGGCAGACAGCGGCCTCAGCTTTTTTGTTCCGCCTGGTGGGTCTCTATGGTATTACAAAATTCCTCGTATTTGCTCGATTTTTTATATTTCGTCCTGATTTTATTTTGGTCCTAATTATCGTATTTATCAATTATCGTCCGGTTTCGTTTCTAAGACGTAATTCACAAATTATACCCGAGACGTGACTTATAACTACATGGTGAATATCAGTCTGGATTTTTTGGTCGGGTACCGGGGTGATTTCCTGTTGTCCAGTCAAATAATAACACTAAACGATAATATGGAACCTGGGGACTACTAGTGCACCGATGCAAACTCTAGGGATTGTTTATGCAATTAATTTGTAACTACAAGACTATCATTATATTTATACAAACTTCAGGAACTAAATCTTATATTTTACCAAACTTGAGGAACTATTTATGCAATTATCTCAAGAACAAGTAGTACATAACACTGAACGATCAGACTTGAGATCGGAAGCATCACATATTAACTATATTTATAAAGCTCAACGACAGTTTAGATTTGTACTTGATTGATGTCAAACTATAATTAGAAAAATATTAGAGTACATAAAATTTAACAGTACAAAATACATATACCAACAATAATATCAAAAACATCAAATGAATGATCTGTATATGAGATAATATAGCTCAACTGATAAAAATATGACCATACATTGTTTTCCATTGCAGGTGTGTAATTGCCAAAGGATCATAAGTTGCCCAAACCAATGAACTTGTCCCAAAACTTTGTCAAATTAGAATTTCCGCATCATCCTTGTTGTTACCATCTTCACCATTGTTGCCGTACTCCATTCTCTAGACTAAACTGTTCTTGCTAAGAAAAATATTGATGACTATAAAGGAAGAGTACTAGGCAAAAAAAAGTTTATTCTTATAAAGGGATGAAGAAATTTTGGTGGGCAAAGGATCTTTGGAGCATATCCTTTGAAGCATTAACTTTGAAGTGTGTCATTGCTCCATTATTCAATGGAATATGCTTTGGTTAGGTACTTTTATGGCTGTAATTGGAGGACAAAACATTTTGGTCCTCCTCTATGGAGAACCTATAATTTTGGTTACTTTTACAGAGAATCTTTTCTTTCTATACTTTGTATCCTCGTATAATTACACAAGTGTATGCCTATATGAGATTTATTGAGATATGATTAAATTTCTTGAATCCTTTAAATATTAAATAATGTCAAATGGGAAGGGACCTGTTTGGAAGACTTAGATAATAGATCCATGCGGGGTTTTGCCACATTTGTGTAATTGTGTTACCACGCAAAACAAGTTTAGGATGTACTTATAATTTGACAATATTAACCGTCAATTATTTTTAAGCGAGTTTTTTTAAAAACAAAGCTTTTGTGATGTAGTTATAATTTGATAATACAACTATCAATTATCTTTTTAATTTATGTATTAGCTCTGACATATACGTATATGTTATTTATCAAGTCTTCTTAGATTGATTGTTTGTAACCTTTCAAAGGTTAATAGTGTCATGGAATTTTATTCTTCATATAATATACGTATGTTTTCTAATATATTAATGATCATTAATAAACAAAGTGTTTCTTATCATTTCATCTAATCTAAAAATCATATCTTTGGGGTTGCATTGGATTCAATATAGTGGTCTCACTTCTAATCATATTTATTCTTTTCTATCATTTCTAATTATATAGTTGAGTTTAGTTGTTTAGTAATGCATGATTAAATCAAAACCCAATAACTCTAGCATAGAAATAACTGGATTTTCTTAATTGCAAAAATTATTGATATGTTGAATCTAATAATTGGTTTCCTGATCTCCTATGGTTTAATTTCCTTGATACCCCTAGATGGAGCTATCAATCATTATCAAAGTAGTTAAAGTACTAGAAGTAGTTGGTTGAAGTATCCAACCAAACATTCCTTTGTTAAATCTGACAGACAGTTGTACCTTAGATCTGACAAAAAGATCTTTGCTACATATAACCCCCCCCCCAAAGTCAAATATATGTTCAGTGCCAAGTTGCCAACTTGGTAACCTGCGCACCAACTCTTAGTTTCTTTTATATGGTACGTAGTATTTTCTCAATTATTTGTTGAAAATACCCGATCCCTTTAATGTGTAGTTCACTTTGATGTATGTTATTGATTAATTTGAATTTCTATATATTTTTTCTTATTCAGAACTGTATATAAATAAGCAGTTAAAAAGATTGGATTTTTGTGTTTGTTGGGTTGAATGGCTGCACCACCAGCAAGAGCTCGTGCCGACTACGATTATCTCATAAAGCTTCTCCTCATTGGTGATAGCGGTCAGGAAATTTATTTATTTCCTTTATTTTTTGGCTCCGGATCCTCTACCCTCTCGTGTCCCTTATATGCTCATTTTTTATTATATGTTACACATCGTGCATTATGTGTTCCATAATAAATAATCATGTCCACAAAATATGACGTATAATTAGTCAAACCACGGGGATAGAAGGGGCACCAAAATGAGTAGAGGATCAACCCGGGTTTCATTTTGAAGATTAGTTTGTTGGCTGTTAGTTAGAGCTAGGATTGCTAATATAATTGAAATTTTGGGTATATCTGTTTTAATCTATGTGGTTAGGGAGTGAAAATAAATGTATATAACTATTGAAATGTAAGACACTGCAATGTAGATGATAGTTCCTCAGTCTCAAATCTACTGGACTTAAATCACTTGATGCTATCTATGGATTTTCATCTGACCATAAAAGCTTGTTATTTATTGTTATTTTTCAGTAGTAGACATGATTACTCATTTACTCACTAGAAGCAATGGGCGACGGGTGCTCAACTTACATTCTTCTTTTATGCTAGAGAATCTAAGTTTTGAGGACAATAGCACATCGTTATATGTATCGTTGCAATTAATTAATGTGCTCGGCTATATCATAGTCCGTCAATATTGTACATTTGTACCTAATATATACAGAAGCTGAGTATGGTGAAATTGCTCTGCAGGTGTGGGTAAGAGTTGCCTACTTTTGCGATTTTCTGATGGGTCCTTCACTACTAGTTTCATTACCACAATTGGGTGAGCCGTGAGTCCTTATTGATAAATTAGTTAGGCACTGTTCGGAGTAGTGTCATAGATTTTTAACATTATATTTTCTCCAGAATTGATTTTAAGATAAGAACTATTGAGCTTGATGGAAAGCGCATCAAGCTCCAAATTTGGGATACAGCTGGCCAGGAACGATTCCGCACCATTACTACTGGTATGTTATTTCCCTTTAATAAAGAGTAAAGACTAGAGATGTTGGGGTGAGCTCGGGGTTGAAATTACTAGAGCAAGAAATTGTACTAAAGAAATGGGGGACTATAATAGGTGATTGGCATAGTTCTTCTGTAAGAATCGATTCATCTCTTCTATCCCTTTCTAGTTTCGTTGCAAAGAACCGAATGCTCAATCTTTTCACTAAACATAGCTCTTGTGAGAACTGTGAGATACACTTGTCTTAATTTGGGGGAGGGACAACAAAAATTCCTATAGCCCACTCTCTACCTCTCATAACTTATCAATATTGGTATTTCCTCCACTTTTATTTGAGTGACCTACTATCTAAAAAACATCCGTTCAAGAATTACGACCTTCTATTTTTATTTTAACAACATACATTTATGATGTGACCGAAGAATCATCATTTATCTCAAGTTGTATATTTTGATGTTATCTACTAAAGTAGTCTAGTCTTAGTAATATCTCAAGTTATGTATGACCTATGATGTCAACTGTTAATTGTGATATTTCCCAGCTTACTATCGCGGTGCAATGGGCATCTTGTTGGTTTATGATGTGACTGATGAATCATCATTTAACAGTAAGTCCTTTACCCATGCCACTCTCATAAATAAGATTCTAAAGCTTTTAATGTACTAGATTCACTGTTCTCACAAAATTGGTATCTTTGTACTTCTTAAATTTGACGTTCTACTTAGAGATCAATCTGAGGATAATTAATGTGATCTGCCATTTTTCTCAGATATTAGGAATTGGATACGTAACATAGAACAGCATGCATCTGATAATGTTAACAAGATACTGGTAGGAAACAAGGCAGACATGGATGAAAGCAAAAGGGTATGCTTGTGTGTGGTTTCTCTTTTTAATGTTTTCATAAAAAGTTGCCTCATTTGCCATCTTTATTCTCTTAACACCTTCTTTTGTTGTGCTCTTTAAAACCCCTTAATTTAACACTATACTCTAACCGACCTTGTGTAGGCCGTGCCTACCTCCAAGGGTCAAGCACTTGCTGATGAATATGGAATCAAGTTTTTTGAAACCGTAAGTACATTTCACTGATAACTAATATCATCTGTTAGGAAACTAAATTTCATGTCCTACTGCAGAGTGCAAAAACAAACCTCAATGTGGAAAACGTTTTCTTTTCAATGGCAAGAGACATAAAGCAGAGGCTTGCGGACACTGACTCCAAAGCAGAGGTAATTCCTGCAGTTGTTTGATCTGGGAGAAACTGATAACAAGATATTTTCTCTATCCAAACTATTTTCTGTTTCGGTGTTCCATACCTTTGATATATTTGGATTAATGTTTATATGCATTCCCCTGGCTTAAATCAGAAATAATGCTCAAGTGTGTATGTGTGTGTATAATATATATTCTTTGACATACGTTTCACAATATTGCCAATATGATTGAGCAGTCGAGCGAGATACATATGAAGTACTTATGAAATCTGATAACAATTGATTATGACTTTTATTGTACGGTTGCAGCCTAAAACAATCAAAATTAATCAACCTGATGGCGCTGGTGGGACGAGCCAACTTGCCCAGAAATCTGCCTGTTGTGGTACTTAGATTGAAATATTCCCAAAAGAGAAGGACATCTGTAACTGTAAGTGCTACTCTACCAGCAGAAAGTGGAGAAAATCGATCTAATTCTAAAGACCCCCCTCGGATGCTTGTAATAGTTGGACTCATTCTTTTAGAGCTTGTCTTAGGTGTATAAAAGTTCTGTATCGTGATTGGTCCTTGACTGCTAATCTCAAATATATAGTGACATGGATATTCTGTACTGAAACAAATATTTGATTCCATGTGAATATGATTTAACCTTCGTAGGGATCCTTGCAGATATGTTGCACCTCATGGTAATTTCTTGTTCAGCTTCTTGTTTTCCTTACATTTGTAGCTATATAAATTTGCAAATGGAGCACTCATGTTTCTTCAGTTTCGAAACATCCTTTTCATTATCTGTAAGTAATCTAGGCTTTTTATGACTCGCTTTGTGACCACCTAATGCTTAAAAAAAATTAAAACTCTTCTTAGTCTTGCATTCAAAGCCAGGACCCGATGATGTTATTCTCGGATTATTGCCTACCCGTGCAAGTTGCATTAAGAAATTAGCCATTGCTAGTGCTTCAACCTCTCTATCTTCCATGCTTCTCTTCATCATTTTTGTTTGTTTGGTAGATTGTGTTATTGTGTTTGTGAGTAGCTAATTGTTGAATGAGAGAACAGACTTTGGATCTATAATGGGTTGTTATGAACGAGGATGTTTGCTTGACTAAATTAAGATACAGCCAAGAATGTGCTCAAATAGTTGTGAACCAAATAAGGTCCATAAATTTGTTCTAGTGACTTTATTTAGAGAGAGTAGAAGTGTATGAATGATAGAGAAAGAAAATAGACCCAAATGTTACATGTCCAAATAAAATCCACAAAGAGAAAATGTTCACATCAATTCAAGGTAAACAGAAGCCAAGAGGCCACACAACGAAGCATCAAATACAAACCCCCCAAAGTCCCATAACCCAAGATTGAAATCATGATTAATCAATACATTCAAGTAACAACCCTTTCTTCTAAGCACTTGTTGGAAGTTGCTCATAGGTCCTTGGCTCTGGTGGTGGAATGAAGAAGAGCTCATAGACTATAGCAGCAATGGCGGCTCCAGCAAATGGACCGAGCCAGTAGACCCAGTGGTTGTCCCATGACCAGCTAACGACGGCCGGTCCGAAGGAGACCGCAGGGTTCATTGATGCACCATCAAAGGCACCTCCAGCCAAGATGTTGGCACCAACTATGAAACCAATTGCAATTGGAGCAATGATTCCAATGTCACCCTTCTTTGGGTCAATTGCAGTTGCATAAACTGTGTAAACTAGCCCAAATGTCATTACAATCTCAAATACAACTGCATTCCATGTAGTCACCCCTGATGAAAGGGCAAATGCTGATGTTTCCTGGATCATCATTAACATTGTGGATTATTAGAAGTACATTTCAACTATTCATCTCTCAGATAATGATTTACTAAATCCATTTCAGTTTATGTGGTACGTTGTTCAACAAAATAGTCAACCTACTTATGAATTTATGACCTACCATATAACTTCTAGGTTTTATCAACATAATCATGCAATTAAATAGTACATGTCAAACACTCGTGTACAACAATTACCATTAAAATCTTATTTGAATATGATGCATCATGATTCCACAAACGAGACATTTTATTAGAATTATAATTAGAATATGTGAGTTTGATTAATTACCAAGCCACCAGTAACGAAGTTAAGAAGCAAGCAAGCAACAACAGAGCCAAGTAACTGAGCAATCCAGTATACAAAACTCTTAGCCAATGATATGTAACCACCAACAAAGGCACCAAAGGTGACAGCCGGGTTAACATGCCCCCCTGAAATGTTAGCACCAACCGATACAGCTACAAAGAGAGCGAAAGCGTGTGCGATCGAAGCCGAAACTAGGCCGGAGGGGGAGCCAGCTCCGTTTTTTGTAAGCTTATCTGTTCAATAATCACAAACCCAAATTTGATTAAAACATAATATCCATGCAGATTGCATCAACGTTACCAAAAAAAAAACATTAGACACGAAACAAATTATGTTATTTTAATTGATTAGACAAACATATAAGACGTTCTATTTATTGAAAGATGGAGTAGTATAGTACTTACTACTTACTACAAGCCATGCCAAATTTGATTAACACATAATATTCATGCACATTGGAATGGTTGATAAATATGTCAATTTTACGATGTAACAAAAAATGGTTGACATGGAACAAAATTACGATATTTTAATTGATTATTAGTCAAATATCAAAGATGATATGTTACTTATTATAAGCCATGCCGGAGCCTTCTCCAGCAAAAACAAAAATGAGCATGGAGATGAACTCAGCTAGAGCTGCCTTAAGGGTCTCGGGCTTAGAGGCCTCGGCAAAATCCCCAATAGCAATATGTGAGAAAGGCATTTTTAAAATACCAAAGTGTTTTTACAACAAAAATAATAATAATGTTATCAAACTCTAAAGAGTAGCTTCAATTGCTATTTCTCTGGATCCGAAAGCTTCATTAGAAACACCTATATATCTAGTGACCAACATATAACCAATGATTGACAACTGAATTAATTATGTTAATGTGACTGTATGATTACATGGAATGGCTTGGCTGTTATCCACATGTCACTGACCCATTATATGTGACTTTAGCCTCCAATTTAATCTGGTAATGACAGGTGTCATATTGATCAAAGTAAGAGATGAAAACTTACTTTCACCCATGAAAATGCTTATACGGATTTTATTTGATGGTCCCCTATTAATTCTTGGGTGGCTTTACTGGGTCCAATCTGGGAATACCATGATTGTAGTTGAATCATACAGTAGTATTTAATATCTTAATGACCCTATCATTAGTTAGCAACACATTCATTAGGTTGTTGTCAACTTGTTATTAACGGGCTATGAAATCACGACTCACGAGAACGATTCCCTTTTGAAAGATTATTGTTGTTGAACCCTTTTGAGTAGTGGTTGTGTGAGAATGACCTTTCAATTTTTATGTGATGAGGCTCTTTTAGATTGAAACACGCACTAATAAGTAATAAGGGTGTGTTCATTGTGTTTAGAAAGAAGATATATACATGATTTCATAATAAAATTAATTGATTTTCCGAAAAAAAAATATATCAACATATTATCCAATTGAAACCTGTGGGAAACCATAGCCACATATTTTACTAAAGTAAAAAAAAAGGAACATGGAAGAGGGTGGGGATATTAATTATGATTGCATCTTTCATTTGATGTAGAGTGTAATGATAGATCAATAAACTATTAGTACCAGTTAAATATACTGCTATTTAATATTCTACACATACTCCGTCTTTAAAGTCTGCATACAGCTTAAGATACCTCGAGGATAATATAAACAACCATAATGTCTGTGTTGTTAATAATAATTGAATAGTCATTAGGTGGATTAGGAACTTATATATAGTGGACTTGGTTCCATTAGTTATATAAGCACTACTATTCTAAATATTAGTACTCCACTATATAAAGATTTGTTTATATCTAGTTCATCCTAGCTCAAATTCAAGTAAGTAGTAGCCAGGCCCAGATTTTATATAAGAGTGGATTCTTGTACTTGTAATTGTAAGAAAAAATATAAAATTTAAGCGGGCAACATAATTTTAAAAAATAACTATAATTTTTTTAAAATACTTAATAAAATTAAAGTTCTTAAAAAATTAAGGGAACATGCTCCGTTAATTCCTCCACTGCAAGTAAGGGTTAACTTATATATATTTTGCAGGGTGTGTCGTAATGCAACTTGATTGGCAACAATCTTTATATTATCCATGTGATGTTCTTTATTAATTTGGGCGGCAAAAGTTGCAAATAAATCATCAATGGAGCTGGACAACCTTGTGTTCTCGATCAATATATATATCTAAGGTGAAATAATTGCCATTTTCTCAAACGGACCTTGCAAGCCATATTTGTTTCTTGTATGAGATAAAATATAATCTGTTTCTTGTATGAGATAAAATATAATCCTATCATAATTTGGTACCGACTCACATTATTTAATTTAACTCAAACTTATCCCAACAAAAATAAATTAGTTTGATAATAATATTACTCATTAATATACTTTTCATGAAATATTGAAGGTTATATATATAGAAATATTTTTCTTGTATATTTGATAATTCAACAATCAAATCCAAAAGTTTAACTATTTTTGTACTTTTTATCTAGTGCTTCATTCGAAGCAAATTTATTGGTATAAGCACAACTAAAAAGAAAATATTAAAAAATACTTGTCGTATGTCCAATGGGTCCTGATGAATAGTCCCTAGTTGCATATACACCATAGCCCTTAAGGTTGGGCTGAAATTCAACATGGACCAAGTATGGATTTTAGTTTACTCCCAACTCCCAAGTCCCAAGTGAATTTTGAAATCCTGGCCCTCTGACGAAGAGTAATGTGGTTTGTGGACTGCTGCTTTTATGATTTCGATCAAGTTTTTATTCCAACTTGGCAAACCCAACTAGTCTAGGGCAATACTATGAGCCTTCCGAATAGTATTTTTTTAGTAAAATACTTAATTTTGTCGCCCAATGAAAGCCTCGCTATGCAGCCTTAAAGGGATGGAAGCGAAGTAGTCATTTAAATCCCCAAAATCAACACTTGTTTGGGTGTGTATAAGCCCGCCTTGTCGTGGAAAAGCGAACCGGGCTGGCCCGGCCAGCCTTAAGCAGCAGGCGTCATTGGTTCATTTCCATGTCAGGGCGGCGTGGTACCCGTTTGATTTTAAGCGGTACCACATTTCTAACTATTATAATATATATATTTTTTTTTGCACAAAAGCGTTACCACGTTGGTATTTAACGATATGCCGTTTGAACATTAAAATTTAGTTAAAATTGAACAAATAATTTTAAAATTGAACAAATAACATTCTAATGAAATAATAACTTTTTATTAATACTTCAAATAAGCTAGTTTAAGATATAGGCTGGTTTCTACCATGACGTTCATGCGTGCAGCGGACCAACGAATGCAATACAATGATTACGTTAAGTCTTTTCGGGATGAAACACAGAAAGTTACAAAGGATATCCTTGATTAGGTTGTGACTATCGACAAATTTAGGCCGCCCCATTCATTGAAGTATACATGGTGTGTTTAAAGTGCCATCCTCGAACCTTATTTTCGATTTTCCGCGTCCTCTGACTCGTCGTCAGCAATTTGCTTACAATCTTGCCGAAGTTATTTTAACCGAACAAAGGCGGGAGGTAGCATGATTTTTTGGCGTTTGGATCTGATAACCCAGAAGAAGAATCTCTTTGCGTGGCGCTCCTGCAGGAATTTCTTCTCTTGGAGGCATAGTAAACTTGTAATTTGTGAACTTGTTAAACAAGTTGATACTTATAATTTGTACACTTGTGAATTGTGATTATTAAACATGAAAAATAGTCTATTTATAGATCAAGAAAAAATATTGCTGCACATTTTTTGATACAACGGTATACCTTTTAAATTAAACGGTACCTGGTAATTCATAATGGATAGTTAAACTCACCCAAACTACCGTATTGTTTGGATGGGTACCATGTTAATGTTCACTTGGCTACTTTATATGAAATTTTATGAAGTCAAGCATTAGTACCGTTTGGATCAAAATGATACCACGCTAGTTTAGCGGCTACTATGATCGCGAGAGTCTGGTTTGCGTCGGTACCCGTTTGTTAAGCGGATATAATACCTAAAGTAGTACCATTTCATCAGCGGTATCCGTTTGGTCACTGCTGATACTATCCTACGTCTACTTTCGCATTGAAGAACATAAAAGGGGCATAGCGTCCGCCCATTTCTTACAACTCACAATCATTCTTAAGCAATCTCAAAGCAACAACAATCACTTTATAAGCAATTACAATATTCATTACTTGTTTGGTTTTGAAGTCTAATGATTCTTTTTTCAAGTTGTGGAAAAACTGTTCGTTCTGTCAATAATCTTGCACTTGCTGCATCTCCGGTTCGGTATTATCTATCAACTTTTTTATAAATTGTGATGTTGTTCTTCTAAAATTAATGGCATCAAAAGTATGTCTAATGATTATGTTAATTTAGAGGATAATGTCGTATGGATGAACCTTGCGTTATTAACTTTCTGATCTAGTATATTATGGATGAACTACCCGTTATTAACTCTGTCTAGTCTTCTGAGATACTAATGAAAGGAAAAAACTGTGGATTTAGAAATATTTTCATGGAACCTTGAAAAACCAAAACGACAACTTGTTTTAAATTGTAGAATACTCTATCATGGAAAGAAATGGGGCAGGGTAAAGAGGGAACCGGTCATGCTTGCTAAGACATAACTTAAGTGGTCATAAAATCACTAAAGATAAGCGGTAGGGAGGGTGGTACACAAGAAATTATTGATACCCAAACCCGGCAAAACTTTTTTTTTAGTATTTGGCTTGTAAGTTGAAGCTTGAGGGTTATTGAAGTTATCCATTAGGGGTGGTGTGAGAATTGACCCGCCAAAACACGAAGAGTATTGCTAAGATTCTAAACAATAAGACTCCACTTTGATATGGCATGATCCTATCCATTTGTTGGTGAATGCAAAAAATGTCTACTGTTTTTAGAATGTCGTAGGCAGGTTAATAATGGTTCGATGGTAGAAAAGGCTCAATTGCTAAATTTGAGAGTTTGTTGTGGGAGAGGGCGTTGCGTTCTAAGTGGGAGATTTGAACAATTTGAGGAGGTTAGGCACGAAGTTTGGAATTTCAATGGATGCAGAGCCCAATGAGGTGGGTACCAGTACCTTGTAGTGGGAAGAAGTCTAACCACCACTCAAATTGGGGCATCACCTCACTTGACAACCCGAGAAACCCCGATGTTGGAAACCACGGAGTCCACAGTTGATCTTTGGAAGGGTGGCAGAGGAGAACATATCATTGAAGAATGAGGTGAACTCGATGAAGACGGAGATAACCGGGTTGCGCAAGGATGTCGATGTGATGAAGGACTGGGAGGAGAGGATGTTGAACGATATGACGTTGATAAGGATTCATATGGGTGGGATGTCTCGGGCGATTGAGGAGGATCGCCTGACATTTCCTCAGCTTCGTAGTGAGACTCCCGATGATGCCCGCCTCGTCACGGGCCCTCTTGATGATGCCCGACCTTGATCGTTGAAGAAGGACGTGAAGAAACACAGCAGATAGATGTGTTTATATATTCCATATGTATGATGTTATGGTGTTTGAAGTTTGAACAATGTTTTTATTTACGTACTTTGGCGTTTGAGCGATTCACGTTTAAATGATATGTTTAAGACTTGTTGGTTTAAGTTTGGATTATTATAAATGCGTTGAAGTTTGAATAATGTTTATGTTACTAATGTAAACTTATTAACTATGTTTGTCATACGTTTAATATGTTATTTCATTAGTTTGATGTTTGATATGTTGTAGATATTTATGATATGTTGTCATTTGTGAATGAACTATGCACTTTTCTCTACGGTACCACGTTTATAACAGAAAATTCCATTAATTCTGGTAGTAACGTGGTACCGTTTCATATGAAACGGTACCACATTAGTTATGGTATTAACGTGGTACCGTTATATAAACAGTACCAGGCGCCTCAGGCAGGCCGAGGCGGGGAATATTGGTGGGCTCGGGCCGGGCTGAGCCAATCCACCAGTCCCGATTGATCCACTAGTTAGCGAATCCGGGCCGTTTGTGGGCACGGTAGGTCCGTGCAGTCGAACCCGAGCGGTGGACCCGGACCCCGAGCATTGCTGAGGCCGGTTCAAAATTTATAATACAACTATCCAATATATGATATGTAATTATTGTTTTAAACAGGAAACACAAAATAAGCTATAAAAAAGGTAGATGATCTTCTACAACATCAAGAAAGAAAGCTTCACCTTAAGGTTTAATCAACTATCAATTTGGGCATTCATCAATTCATACACACATATTGCCCAATAAATTAAAATCTAGGTTGGCATGCATGTTTACTTTCTGATTAATGTTTTTTCTAGACGACTTCTTGTAAAACAAATCTAACAATAAATTTTGAATCATTGACATCTATCTTTTAAAGTTAGTATCTAACCATTAACCATGAATATATATATGTATATGAACCAAAGTTATGTCGTATTACTTGACAGATAAGCAGGGTGAAGCACATGCATGGTGTAGCCAGAAATGTCTACAGCGTAGTAGTATTGATCAGCATGTGCCGGAGAACACGGTCAAAGGCCAGAGTGTCATAAAGGTATGCGGCAGGATGAATTAGAGGTGTTAAGAGGGATCGTTTCGCGCGTGAGAGGATCGATTGAGTGTTAAATTTGACGTCAGGTAGGATCGGGATGAAAAAATTTGATCCGGGATCAAATTGAATTTAGCACTCAGTGTGGAGCCCACTTAAGTAAATGAAAAAAACAAAAAAAGGCTGTGGCCGTCGGTAGCGGCCAATGTCGCGGCTGCGAGGTAGGCTGCCGGTGGCCTTGACAGCGTGGCGGTTAGCGAATTTTTTTCCACCTCATTTTAATTGTTTTACACAATAATTAAGCAAAAAAAAAAAAAAAAAATGCGCCGCTATTTTTTATTTTCGGAGCTCACATAAATAGAGCCTAGGTTTGTATCATTTGGACACAAAAAAAAATCAAGTTTTACCTTTTTTATTCTTCTTTTAATCTTTTTTATACGGAATAAATTTGGGCAGAGTAGATTTTTAAAAGCCTCTGAGAGTTTACTATGTTTTATTGTGTGTTTTATTGTATGTTTCGATAATTTATGTATGTTTCTTTATTATGTATGTACTCGATTCGAGTGATGAATAATATTGTGTGTTATTTTTAAAAAAATTTAATATTATTATTTATTATTAAATATTATGGGATTTTGAAATTCAAAAAAAATATATACTAGTAAAAATATACTTTTTAAAATATATGAAATAAAAAAATATTAAAAAAAAAAAAAATTATAAAATATTTTAAAATATTAAAATAATAAAATAATTAAAAATATATTTTAATTATAATATTTATTATATTATTAATTTAATAATTATATATATAAAATAAATAAAGAAATAGAAAAAATATGGTGGAGTATATGTTGGAGTGATGTGGAAGGAGAAAGTAATTTAGCGCCTTGAATGACACCTGTTGTGGTACATTGGTAAAAAGTGGGTGTTATTTGAGGTGCTAAACTGATGTGACAGGGAGAGAAATGTCAAATTTGATCTGCTGCTTGGATAGTCTAAAAAGCGAATGGCTAGGAGCATGCATTGAGCAATACACGTGTCAACCTCTGAGCATTGTAATAAATGAGTCCGACTATATTCACACCGAAACATTAAATTGCATGACTTGAATTATTGATTTTGCCCTATAATGTATAGTGTAACATGGACAATATACTTAGGATAAATTGTGCAAGTTACTCGATAGACCTTGTCCATGTTACACCATACAAACCATGCGTTTTCATATTTAATTTATGTAATTTTTAAACTTTGACCTTATATATGTTTATTTATTTTGTATAATACTTGATAAAAACTATATCAATGAAAAATATATTTCATTGATATATTTTTCACTGGTGTATTGCTGTATTGTCCAAATTCTTTTCATTGATATATTTGTCATCAAATATTATACAATACAAACAAAAATATATACGATCAAAGTTTAAAAATTACAACTAATAAAAAGTCAAAATTAGACAATCTTTTTGGGATGAAGGGACTATCATTTATTTAATATTTAATTATGATTCTAATAATAATACGTATTTATTGTTATTCATCATTTATTTAATATTTAATTATGATTCTATCTTTCAATATTTATTGTATCACCATTTGTTTCATATTTCAAAAAGATTCAAAATAAAAAGCGAAAAATAAAATAAAATCGTGTCAACCCTGATATATACCAAGATATCGCCAATTGTATTGTCCAAGATTACGATACACCATAGGTTTATCATCCGGCTCCGATTCAATACAAATTTTGGTTTTGCACTCTGGCATAATTTAAATATTTAATTTATGCGATTGATACATTTAATTAAATTTTACATTTATGAACCTAATTCATACAAGTTTAATTAAAAAATACATAAAAAATCTAAATGTCTTTCGATCAAGCACTTCTATTTTTCAATTAACGACCCTACAGGATCGCTTGACATATCTTTAGGCGGTTCTTGATATGGTATAATAAGCATGTATGTTGCATATTTTGAAGAATGTATTATGAAATCAACATGATCTCCGTGAAATTTTTGAACTTATCATGGCCAAAGGTTAGCTAATAATAAGTTTTTATTAACATATATAGTGATAGAAAATAGTAATACTTATAAAATGGAAACATGATTAAACTTACGGCGAATACAGACCGCATGTGTTTCCGACACTCAGATGCAACCTTGGATCGCACACGAGGACCTCCGACCATGAAGGTGGTATTATGGAGTCTGGACATGGCCATTGGATTTTGGTAAGAAAATAAACATATGTTATTTGATTATATTTTTATTATATTTGATTTAATATATAACGATAATTTTTGAATTTATAATTTCCCATTGCATATGGCATCGGGGGATCATCCAGTACATGATAACATTACGGAAGGACCATCATCATTAAATGCATAGATAGTTTCTTTGGATAACTTCCATTATAATATGTTGCACAATGCGGATGGACGCGACATCTTTGATAGATATAATCCTAATTTTCAATGTTAATTGTATTTAACAATTTATTTAATTGTAATATATCATTTATTTAATATTTAATTATGATTTTAATTTTTAATGTTTATTGTGTTTCAATAAATTATTTAATTGTTTAACACCATTTGTTTCATACTCCCTCCGTTTCAAAATACACGAACATCGAGAAATTTTTTACTTTTTCACAATAGTTGATTGTTTACAATTTTAATATACCCTTTTTACAATTCCAACATAACTTTTACATTTATAATGTAACTTTTTACAATCTCAATGTAGTTTCACAATCCCTTAATAAATTAATTTTCATCTAAACAATCATATATTAAAAAAACACAAAAATTAATTATGCAAACCACACGATAATTGATTGTATCAATGTGTTGTGCACAATACAACTTGGTTATATTGTGTGGTTTGCATGATATAGCAATAAAATAAAAATAAAAATTGTGTTATAGGGAATACACGATACTCCTTACATGTATCGTGTGATATCATACCAAAGCAAGGACCGTAATTTGTTTACCATCCTTATTACTGTTTCGGTGTGTCTTTAGCACCCGTGTGCCACATGATATGTTACCTAATGTTCATGTTCCGCCGCACTAATACAATTTCTCTTGTCATTAACTCTTCTTTTTCCCTTGATAATGAACCCCTCACAGTGAGAGGCAGGGAACATTATTAATTACTTAAGTACTAATAAATCTCTAATGATAATGATGTATTAGAAGCTTATGCTCACATGCATGCATCTAATAAGAGATGTTTATATTTATGCCCCATTTTCATTCATATGAGTTTTGTTGGTCGGAAAGGAAGAGTGGCTAGTTGAGAGGATAATGTAACAACATTATATAATTAACAAGGAGTGGCCCTTTCTTTAAGAAGTTAGTTAAACTACTGCTTTCATACCAATAACTAGTAAGTATCATGATTTAATTTTTTGTGGCATATATAGATAACATCCGAAGCGAACATCCGAACTTTACATTGCTTGGCGGATCAAACAAAAGTATTTTTATTACTATGTGCCTAGATAGCCAACACCCGATAAAAGGTTGACCATCATTTGTATTTTTAATCTATGGGGTGATCCGTAAAGTGCCTCGATAAAGTTAAATTATTCCATTTCTTTCATTCTTTTCTTTGTCTAATAATGAGTAAGAGATAGATACAGTTTTGTACTAATAATGAACGGTAGATGAAGTCATGATACAGTTCAGTATTATCGAAGTGTGGAATATAATCATGAACGATGTAGACAGTGAAAATTTATTAAAAAAAATAATTAAAATAATTAACATAACTTAATCAACTTAATTAAAATCGAGCCATTAAAAATAACACGTGGCTAGGATTCTCAATCGACCCATAATATAATGTAAAACCACAAATGCGAACAAGGGTTTCGGAAAATAACCCGATTAATAATTAATTAAATTTAGGGTTCGGGGAGCTAAAAATCCATTTATCACATTAAAATGACCCTAGGGGCTAAAATTGAAACTCAGAAAGTTTGAGGGTTCAAAAATGGAGAGCTCAGAAGTTATGAGGATCAAAATAAAGGCTCCAAAGGTCAGGGTCAATATGAGAAATATATTTTGGCGCAGAAAAAGAATCAGAGCATACGCGTCTCGAAAGCAGGCCCTCCCGTACTTATAAATTCTTGGGCAAAATGAATTCCCTAAATCTCCGGCCGGTCAGATGTTTGCCTCAAAATTTAGCGGTTAAAAGATCAAGGATAAACACGAGAATAAACCAACCAATCGAGAGAAATTATTCAAAGCCAGAAGCCTATAAATATCACAAATTTGAAAACAAGAGAAACATTACTTGAAACACTTGAGAGAAAATCTGAGAGGGCGACCTGCAGAAATTACCAAGTTAAATATTTTTAAACCGCCCGGTGAAACACCGCTGGTGGTTGGAAAACAAATCCGGGTAGCCTAAAATAGAAGCGCCTAAGGTGGAATACTATAAGCAGTAATTCTTCAAGTTAAACAAAATCGATGTGATCGACACATATTTCTTAAAACTTGAATATTTAGGAATAAGCTAAATAGCCTAATTATTCATAAATCTTGCGAACACACAGAAAATCTCGGGTTGATTAAATGAAGTTCGGATATAGGAAGCTGAATATTTGAGTACACTATAAGCGGAGTCGAGGCCAGGAAGCTTAATGACTGCTTAAGGCACTGTCATTGATCGGAGTGTCATCAACCGAGGTTGGGATACTCGGCCGCCATCTTGATCATTATTTCTGACCGTAAAAACACTTTAAGGGGCATACGTTGTAGCTCAAATCAAAACCAAGTGAGGCCAAATCTACTAAAACACAATTAAACTTGACTGACAACTCTTTAGGCCGTTGTATTACAAGCAAGCGTCATTGCTTTATGCTTGCTTGCCGTAGCTCATGTGACTTTAAAGGCTAGGGTCTATCCACGAATCAAGTCTACCAAGACAAGTAGCACATACTACTAGAATTACTACTTGAGAGAAGTCACAGCCGGTCTTTAAAAGAGCCAATTCTCATCTTTACTTGAGGCGGCGCGGTGAAGTCCATCGATACAACGGACCGGAGATCAAGTCCAGAGACTGAAGATCAAGTTCATACAGACAACATGGGAATACAGCTGTTGAGGCTCCCGGCTCGGACCATATCCGGTCAGGACAAACCTCAAGTCCATCAATTTGAGTCACGTATTATCCATTTCCAGAAATGGGCTTACATCTAAATCCAACAAATCAAGTCAAATCGAGTTCAAGTGACTCGAAGTCAAGCGGCTCATACGAAACTCTATCAAGACCAAATCGAGTCAGCAAATCAGACATTACATACAGGTGTCAGCAAACACTTGGGATCCGTAGTGCAGACTGATCGATCCTCTTTGATTTGATAAAACATATAGAATTTTTTTTCACCCATAATAGAATTTTATTTTATACCCCTTTACATAAATAATAAAAATTCTTCTTTGCATTACAAATGATAAAAGTGTATGTGGAATATAATTATGCACGGTGGTACATTAGGTTATGGCTACCATTTGCTACTAATAATTGCTTGTACTATTTCATGATTAATCCTACAGGCAAAGTCGTAACTTGCAATTGTGAGGTCCTGAAAGGACCTAAAGAGAGACTAGGAGCAAATTATGAGTGCCACTAAGGAGTAAATTATTACACTCTTGGTAATCAATGATATGAGTTAATGATTTGGTAAAACATACTATGGCTTACATGCATATATATTAACAATATGAATATTTAAAATGATTAAACTTTGACATTAAAATTCATACAAATAATTGTTTATTATTACTAATACGTAACATTTTAGTTTATAATGTGTAGTATTATGTAATATATGTGGGCAGTATAATAACCTTTTTTATGTATTAGAATATTGACAATAAACACAATAGTAAATGAAAATATGTATGTAGGCTTATTGGTTGAGAAAAAATCAGTTCAAGTAATAAGATGGAGCGAAGTAGTATTATTAAAACGCTACATTATTGGTTCTCAAACAACGGTTGTGGATGGAGTATAACAATAATAATAAGCTGATCAATTACCGTTTGGTAGTAGGCACGTTGGATCCTAGTAAGTAGGCTTAATACCGAAGTTAGGGGTTAATAAGACCTAGATAGCTGCCTCAACCCAACCCTCATCAGGTGTTGACAAAATATATAATTTCGTGGTAATCTGATATTCTGATGACTGCATAGTGTATGTATACACATGATTATTATAGAGTCAATTTTTATTTTGGCAGCAAACCTAGGAAATAAAATGAGCGAGCTGGGAATAATATGCGTGTGGTTGGATGCAATATTACAATAATATACAGGTCTTAATAAGCTGCAATATAATCTAGATACATTGCATGTTTAGAACAGTTTATTACGGAGTATTATAGTTCAAGCAACTTTGTCCTTTAATGGGAATTATTTAATTAGGACGTAGTTAATTGATTTTTCCTTTTTAGTTTTAGCCCCGGGCCATTCCAGACAACCCTTCATGAGGTGTTGGCTAAGCTTTTTTTTTGGTAAATTAAACTTAACAAAATAATGTGTTTGGTAAATATTTTAACACTCAATTTATAAGTATAAGTTGTAAATCAACTTATAAGTTGTTTTAAAAAAAGTTTTAATTCTTAATTTTTTTTTACCAACTTATTTTAGTAGCTTGACCAAGCAAAACTTGATTAGATGTTTTTTTAATGAAAAGTTCTTAATCTATTTTATTCGTCCAATATGAGAGGAAAATATACAATTTATACTATTATTAATATCACAAATATTATATTTTTAGTAATAAAATATTAATTTTAGTAATAATTATTTTTAAATATTAAATTAATTATCCTATTAGTAATATCATGAATATTATATTTTTAGTCATAAAATATTAATTTTAGTAACAAATATTTTTATTATTTTAAATATTAAATTATTAATTTATTTATATCAAAAATAAAAAATAAAAAGTATTTATACAAAATGTGATGTAAGCATAAATCGTTTATATTTTTCTGACTTATAAGTTATTGTTATCCAAACATGTAAAAAAAATCTCATTATAAATTATGTTAGTCAAACAAGTTAAAACAAATTTGACAACTTATAAATTACCTATTTTTATAATTTATAAGTAAACAAGAAAAAAAAAAAAACTTACCCAAACACCCTCATATATATAAATATCTAAAATCTATTCAATATCTTAGACAACTTAGTCGATTGAAAAAATAATGTGCAATATATAGCTATTAATGTAATGTTGAAAGTTCTTAAGAGTGAATAGGGTTCATCTTTAAAATCGATTGGTTATAGATTAGGGTTATTACTAAAATTAATTGGTTATGAATGGATAAAAGCCTTGTATCTTATAAATAGCATCATATCTTTAACATATTCAATGTGGAATGGGTCATCCTTGTCTGCTCCGTCGACTTAGGTTTCCGATGATCAAGTAGACGAAATATCGGCGGCTCATGATATCAAATTTAACAATCTATATGGAGTCATCACCCCAAAAAGCCGTTGGTTATGGGCAGTGAAGCTTAAAATCTTATAAATCACCTATTATTTGACATATTCAATATGAGATGGATATTCCTTCCATACAAGTGATAATACGTTATCGATAATTCAATATCCTTGGAAATGTTGTCATTAAAACATGCTTCGTATAAGTGATAAACAATAGTCAGATGCAAATTTCTAGTCTATTGATCGATTAAACTAAAGAAAAATCATCAACTCATTAAACAAAAGACAATCCATTTTAATTGATTTTCTTACATATCAAGATAAATTTTTTATATTTGAGTATAGCACGAATTATGTATTAATTTTTTAAAAATATTATGAAAGTATTTTTAAAAAATATTATGAAAGTATTTTGAAGTACGAATCCAATGATATAAATTTTATATTTTTTAGAATAATGAATAATGTAAAATTGATGGTCAAAGTACAATTTTAAAAATTTAAACGATAATTAAAATGAATTGGAGGAAATATATATTATGTAATACAAAATACATCCCAAAAACTAGATCTATTATATTAATCGCTTGAAATGCTACGTGGATCTGCTAATCTTTAATAGAAAATGACCCAAAGCTTAATGCCTTCAGATCGCTGATGTTCCAGGTTTAGACGAAAATCTACTAATCTGAGATCTCTATCAGAATTAGTCGTGGTCAGATAATCGTTTAGCTTCTAAAATGGGACACTGGCTTAATATCATTAGCTACTAAAATTAAGTATATACTCAATTACTCATCACCGCTAAAAAGCGTGTACCAGTTGCTTAGAATTATTGTGAGAAAATCAAAGTCATCATTGGTTACTCATTATACAAGTATACTTATGTTGGTCAACCCGTACCGTATATTTTTGGTGGGGGTCTATTTTCAGTTTTCTTGGGCAGTTCACACATTAAAATCTAATAGCATCACCGCCCCCTAGGAAGATTATCTAATCATAATCTTCACTCGTCGATTTAGAATATAGATATGACTAGTGGGTCTTAAACTTGAACTATATTGGCTCAAATACACTAATAATTTATACTCGGACTAATAACACTTCGATCATACATGTTTTTTAACATTTACCATTCGATCACATATGTTTCAAAATGACCATTCGATCATACATATTTCAAAAAGTGTCTCACTTGGTTATTCCGTCAAAATAAAAGTTAAGTTTGACTTTTGGGGCAAATTGATAGGGGTAAAATTGTCCAATACTCATTTTTAGATAACTTTTCAATTCTATCAAAATTTTGGAGCAAATATTTGGATGAGATTTTTAATTTCAATAAAATATTTGGAAGAGATTAATATTTAGATACGATAAATATTTTGTCCTGAAATTTATTAAAATCGAAAAATTATCTCACAAATGAGTGTTGGACAATTTTACCCCTATTAATTTGTCTCAAAAAGTCAAACTTAATGTTCATTTTGACTGAATGACCAAGTGGGGTACTTTTTGAAACATGCGTGATCGACTGAGTCATTTTGAAATATGTATAATTGAATGGTAAACATTTTGAAACATGTATGAACCATCGTGCCATTAACCCTTTATACTCAGTATAATCTATTTATTATTTCCAAATAAGAAATTGAAAGTTCGAAAATAGTATAGTTTAATACATGTATTACTATATAATCTACTTATTATATAGTTTAATCTACTTAATACATGAAAATAGTATAGTTTAATACATGTATTACTATATAATTTTTTCAAAATATTAATACATGAAAATAGTTGTTTTATTATTGTAAAAAATAATAATTTATTTTATTAATTGGAGATATTAACAGAACGGATGGAAGAGTATTGTTGAGGCAAAAAACGACGATATGTTTACCTCAACAACTTGAAAGTTCTCGATTGCTTATATACATTTAGTCGTGAGCCGCTGTAGAGAGGTAGCAATTAACCTTGATATCGGCCCATCTCCCGGCGACAGCACGAAACTGACGGGGAGGTATGCCACAGGAAGGGTCTCCGATACCTAAGTTAGGAAACAGCCGAGGAGGCGGGTGCATCCTGCGCCTAAAAGAGAGAAATAAATCTCACGACCACGATGTGAACAAGCGCGTCGGAGTAGCTGTGGATATCTTTGTTACGACGATATTACTTTTAAACCTGTGGTGACAACCGATGGTATATGAATATAATGTACTCGGGTGTTGAAATGTGTCAAGTCTACCGATGGTGATTTAAATATGTCATCCGACAATATGTAAATGTGTCATCCGGTGTGTAAATATGTCACCGGTGGTTTGTAATATTGGGGTGATGTAGGACCCGACTGCCTTTTGAGAGAAAAGAAAGGAGGTGTCTACTTTGGTTAAGTGGTGCAAATTATATATAACATATATATATATATATATATATATATATATATATATATATATAGCCTTTAATTTTCTTCTAATTCAATCCCACTGCTAAGCGAAAGTAAGTGCATATATGAACGGTAGAGATGAGGCTTTGCAATTATTAGATTGGGGCGATATGCGCTTATAAATAAACATCTGGCCGAGAAAGCTAGTGGTTTTTCAATATGGGATATTAGAGTTTGGTCAACACCATATCCATGGTTTTTCCTCCCTTCATTTCACAACTTTAGACTCTTTGTATCGTCATTTCTGCGGACATCGTCGCACAGAACATACGTTCAATATGTAAAGACATTGGCCTTCGTTGGATAAGCGTCCTTTGGAACGATGGATTCGGTATATGAGGCACCGCGCTTTGATTGAACTTATCGTCGCTGGAACGCCTCGTTCGTTATGTAAGAGGCGATACCGCCTTTAAGTTGAACCTCGTCCTTTGGAATATACGTTCGGTATATAAAGGTATTCACCTTTAAGTTGGGCATACGTCCTTTAAGAACATGCCTTTAGTATATAGAGGCATTAAGCCTTTTGTTGGATATCGTCCTTGGGAACATCCGTTGATATATAAAGGCATTAGCTTTCATTGGTTTCTCGATGGATTGGCCAGGTTCGAAGACTCTTGGGTCTTTCAGTGGAGACATATGCCTCCTTGAGATGTAAATTCTATGATGCTCAAATACTTTTGAGTTTTTATGGAACATACGTCCCTTATAGAACAGTGTTCTAGTTGTGTTGTATCCATTTTGTCTCAGTCGGGTGGCTTATTCCTTAGCGTCTACCGATCCAGATATGACAAATGAATAGATACTTAATTGCCAAATGAAGTATTTGGTCTTTATAAAGAAACACTACCCTTAATATCCATCAAGTCTAGTGAAATTTATGGTTAATTTATCAAAAATAAAGTTTTGGGGGTCAAAATTAAGTTTTTCATGAATTTCTTCAGCACAAACCATGTTTAAGGGGTCAAAAATATATTTTTTATATTTTTGAGGACTTGAACTTATGTGGCTGATGTTGGAGGTTTAAAAATGTTTAAATCATGAAAAGTGTTCAATTTTAAACCAATTTTCATAAAATAATCAGTTTCCTCTCTTTCTTCTCCCCCTCCTCATATATTTCGAGTTTATCACCTTCAATATCTTAAAAAACTCACAAAATCTCTGCAAAATAATAATCACCATCTCACTCTATCAATCTTTCGTCAATACTTCATAAAATTAGCAGAAAACTACTAGAAAACATCGATTTTTCCGGTGTTTTTGGTTTTTACGATGAAAATTATTATTTTTAGTTTATAGAAATTATGGAATTTTATCAAAATTTTCTGAGAATATTTTTACTGTCAACTCTACATTAATAGCATCCTTTTCGTTGATTTCTATACAAAATCTGGTCAAATTTTTTTATACAAGATTTTTTTCAAATTTTTTTTATTGAAATTTTTTTTTGAGCCACTGGAATTTATGTAATTTTCTCATACTTTTCCGGGCATATTTTTCTATCAAATCTGCTAAATAACCTCCTTTTTTGGGGTGATTTTTGCACGTAAAGCGTCGATTTTTTTTCCAATTCTTTGTTGATTTCAGTTTTTTCTTTTACCTTTGCGTTTATCCTTGTTGAATTCAGGTATGGATAAATCACGAGCATCGGCAGTATTGGGACGATTTGTCGCGGGGTATTCGATGGAGGATGGAAAGCCGGATAATGAGAAAGGGGGTGGTGCAGCGTCCATTCGTGCCGCATTGCGTCGTTTTCGACTTTGCTCTCGCGTCGGGTTTCCGTGGCGAAGAAGCGATGGTGATGCCACATGCATTGGATGCCCCATTGGATAGGTCTCCGGACTCTATTTCCCTTTAGCCGGGTTTTCCATTTAGAAAAAACGAGGGGATGTAACGCGTCGTGAATTTGATGGAAAATTCACATGACTTTTTCTCATAACAAATAATAAAGAAATACAACCAAGATCGAATAAATTTATAATAACGAATTACGAAAACATACAAGATATAATTCATACTCGTATGAATACGAGAGCACCCACAAGCGCCGCGAAAATGATGAACTTTCAATCACCGAGATCCTCCGTTAAATCCTCGGCGCATGATTGGAAATGCCTCGGTTAGTCACTTTTGAAGCGGTTGAATCAAGCGATTGGACTTGCTAGAATCTACGAGCAATTGGATATGAATTTTGACTCAAAAATCCAGGGAGAGGAGAGAGGCGGCCAAATGAGGGTGCTTAGGGAGATGATGAAATGAAATTCTTAGGTTTTCATTTCATCTTTTTCCTATAAGTCCCCTCTTGGTTTTCGGTCGAATAAACGACTCGTTTGATAAATAGTTAGCTTCGTTAAGCCGTTAAATAACTTATTACTAAGCAGGTAAATAACTTAACAAGTTACTAATAAACTTCCCTCGTTAAACCATCAATTAAAATTAGCAATTTAATTGATTCGATTTTTTGTCAATTGTATTTTACATTATCAATGTAAAAACTCGATTAGGTATCTCGTTGATTTATTCGACTCCCGATTCTTTAATCTCGATTTAATTTCATACATGGAATATAACTCAACGTCATTGTATCCGTGTGACCTTCTAGGCTTAGATAATATTAGCCGTATAATAATATAATTGACCATTATGATTATTATATCGGTTATGCATGAATCCCCATGATACAGCATAACCCACGATATTATCGTGAGTTCATTTATTAATTTACAATTACTATTTATTGGGCTCTTAGTTTGAGTAATCTCATCTAACTAAAACTAGTAAATGAATTATTCTGACTTGATTAGTATGAGAAATGTTGATTTCGACATGGATGCCCGTTGGATCGATGCTTGAGACTATGTTTCACCGTCGGGCTTCCCGTAGAAGAAGCCGGGGTGGTTCCACATCCGTGGATGCCCCATTGGGTCATGCTTCCAACTTTGTTTTCACCGGCATACTTTTTATAGGAGAAGTTGGGGTGGAGCCACATCCGTGAATATTTCCTTTTGTTTCCCGTATGCAAAGTCGGGGTGGTTCTACATCCATGGATACCCCATTTAGATCATTTTTCAGGCTCATTTATAATCGTCGAGTTTCCCCAAGAGAAGTAGATGGTGGTTTCATCCTCGAATGCCCCTCCCTAAGATTATGCAAGCGGTCTGTTTTTCACCGCCAGTTCTCTCAGTGAAGTCGTGGCGTGCCCTTTCGATCAATGCTGATTCTGTTTTCACGTTTAGGAAATTGTAGGCGAAGTCGGTGATGTCTTACAACTTTAAGGGACTAACGGATGATACCTTATCCATATTGAAGGACAAAAAGCGAGGCTGGATGATATGACGATTCTTGAGAAAATTTCTTAACGGCGCACTTATCTTTCGGCGATACTATCGACCGTGAATATGATCATCATCGGTTGTGATCCATACCGACATTGTGACAACGTTCGAGGAGTTCTGTAATTTATTTTTTGTACTTTTCCTAGAAATTTTGAGAAACATATCTTGAATCCTGTATTTTTTTTAAAATTTTACATACGATTATCTGTCTTGTCGTTTAATTTCTTGTACATTTATCTCTTGTACTATCATTATGCTTGCCCCCTTGCTTCTCAAGATTTAACTTGGAGCCAAGTAAGTAAGGTGAATTGCTAGAGTTTTTGTACCCTGTTGGCTATTTTTAGACGGTTAGGCATCCTAAGCCATCATAAGGTAGGTATTGTTAGGCTATCTTGGAATTTGGTAACCCGTCTAGGCATTTAAGCGTCCTTGCCTTATTACATAAGGTCTTTATACCTTGTTGGCTATTTTGAGGCGGCAATGCACCCTAAGCCGTCGTGAGGTATGTACCACCCTATTAGCTATCTTGAGACGGTTATTACGTCCCTAAATTTGTCTTGGGGCGTCGTTTATATTTTTATAAGGTCTTTTATACCACATTGGATATTTTGAAGCGTGATGCACCTAAGCCGTCGTGAGTAGGTGGCATACATTAGCTATCTTGAGACTATTATAACGTCATAAGCTATCCTTAGGCGTCGTTGCCTTATTTTATAAAGTTTTTATACCTGATGACTATCTTGAGGCGTGTTAATGCGCCTAGGCGTAAAGTAAGGCATGTAACGCTATGCCCAGATTATCTTGAGGTGGTAATCACGTCCCCAAAAACATTTCGGTGATGTCTTATTTATTTTACATTTTGTCACACGATAGGCTGTCTTCGGATATTAACATCTAAGCCGTAGTAAGAGCGTCGTAGATGTCTTTTTAGATCGACGTTTCTTGGTAGATATACACTATTCTTAAATCAATAGTTATTGGTTTTAAATTTATTATGTCCATTCACGACAATTGTTGTAACAGCAATTCATTTACTAGTTTAGTGGATGTGATTACATAAGCGAACATTCAACCATAGTAATTGTAATTACTGATAGGGTTCATGACTAATACCAAGGGTTATGCAGTTAGATGCCATTGCATAACTTGCCGTTATAATAATATTAATGGTCTATTATATTATTATCACGGTTGCTATTATCGAGCACAGAAGGTCACACACATAATGTGACGTTGAGTTATTTCATGTATGAAATAAAAGCGATTACTTACTAATTTGAGAGTTGATTGTAATCAACGAATATTCTGTCCGGGAATTTTACATTGATAATGTAAAATATAAATTGGATAAGCTTCGAATTAATTAACTAGTTAGTTTAATTAATTTAATGATTAATTGAGTTCGTTAGTAACTTGTAAATTTACTTATTAATAACTTGTTAATGTTTAACATAGCGGTTTAATTAAATTAGCGAGTTGGCTCGTTAAACTATTCGGATGAGCTTTTAGAGTTGAACTGAGAACTTGTAAAAGCGAGGCTTATTAGGTTTTCATAACATAACATCGAAAATCTAGCCTCCAACCCAAAATGATTTTTCGGCCTCCTCTCACTTGAGATGTGAAAACTTTGAGTCTAAAACTTGAAAGTTTTACTTTGATCTACTATCAATCTACTGCATTATTGTGTTGCGGGCCCAGTATTGTATTTAACTTTTCTCACGGTGTGCAACCAACTAGAGGCATTATCATTTTGTGATGCTAGCAATTGAAATTCAAAGGAGGCTTCGTGAAAGAATTGTTGGTGACATTTTCCGCTGCGTTGTAAGTTCTAATTTAAATATATATGTATTATATATTTTGTAGTTCTGATTTTATGCAATTTAAATGATCATGTATGCTATTTGTTTATGATTATGAATAAGTCTTGCATAGAAAATTCCATCAGTGGAGCATGTTTAAGTTTGCATATTTTCGACTACATTAGATTTATGTTTCATGAAATGAAAGGATTTTAAAACTTGTTTTGATTGAAGATCTGAAAGTTTTAATGCGTTTTGAGGGGCTTAAACTGTACACAAATTTCTCACGATTGTTTCCTGCATTCTGTATGATACAAGAACAATATCCAAAAGTTTTCATAATTTTGTGGACAGTTTAAGTATCCCAAAACAATTTTTTGATTTTGGGAGTATTAATTGAATAATTAATTATTGGAAAGTGGTTTTTATGAAATTCCAGTTGGAATAGTTCAAGAAAATTGTGAGGAATGTATGTGTCAAATTTCGGAATTTTTTTGGATGAGTTTAAAGCCTTCAAATCATTTTTACAAAGAATTGAATTAAAATGGAAAAACTGAAAATTAAGAGAAATGGAGGTAAGGCCTTGCGAGAGGCCTGTAGAATGCGTCAGCGAATGGGATAAGTTCGACCACCGTTGGGCATCCACTAATAATATATATATATAAAGATAATTACTTGTAATTTTATCTTATTATATATATATATATGAAATATTGTAATAATTATTAATTTAAAAATATATATTAATTAATTCATTTTAATTATATATATATTTCATGAATTTAATTATGTGATTTAAATTTGAATTTAATTCCAATCACATTTAATTGTATTAATTGGTTGACTATGCTCATGTCTATTTGGTTAACGAGGTGTTTACTTTGGTTAAGTGATGGAAATAATATTTGATGAAGCTTTTAATATATATAAATATATAACTTTATTATTTTCTTCAATTCGATTCAGCTTTTCACAATGGAGGTGAGGTACATATATAGGAATAGACTAGAGATGAGAGCTTGCAATTATTAGATGTGGGACGTGTACATTTATAATAAACATCTAGATGAGTAAGCTAGTGGTTTTTTATTATGGGATATTAGAGTTTGGTAAGCCAATGTCATGATTTTTAAACTCTAGTTTCACAAGCTTTAGACTTTTTTTATAAACATTTCGGATGTAACATGCGTTATATATATTGATATTACTTAGAAATACATAACACTTAAAGCGAAATCATTGCATAGTTACTTGGCAAACATGTTAGAATATCATTTGCTCATCGTATTAATGTTGATAAAATTGACTACCTTCACTAAGTATTGAGGATTTGAGGCCAACATTTAATTACTTGCCGGTGCTGATGATTAGCCATTTGGAGAATGATACATCCTGTCACCATCAACATGGTAGTCCAACTTTATATGAATAAATAAAACATTAATACATCCACTTATGGAAATTATATTGGGCGAATAATTATAATGGAACGGAAAAAGGCAATAAAAATTTATTTTCAACAGTCAAAAATGAGTATCAAACAGCTTGATGAATATAACGTTCACCGCTTTCTTCCCCAAATTAACATACCGGTCAGGACGTAAAATTTCGGCCCGATAAAAAGTGTTTGAGTGTTAAGTATCGATCTGCCAGCAACTTCATGCGATGTGGGTTAAATTAAATGCGAGTGGCGTAATTTACCGTATTGAGTGGTTTAAAGTGAAGCTCGAGTCCCGCGTAGGTTGAAGGCGTATCTACGCGATTTACCTCACTACGGGTAACTCAAGAACATGGATAGAATAAGACCTTAGGTTGAGAGTTTCAACCTTTTCAAATTAACCTTGCCCAATTTTTTTTTGGAAACCTTGACCACTTTGTTAAAAGACGTACAATTCAAATTTTTATTTCCAAATAAGATTGAGAAATTTGGATGGGATCTTGATACTCTCAAATGATACTTGATCTCAAATTTTAATTTGATAGCAATAAAATTCAAAACACACAATTTAATAAAAGTATTACAGAAGGTATTAAAAAAAATTAGAGAAGGTATAATCTTAAACTCTTGTCATGCATCAACTTCTAACAAAACTTTATTGTCCAAATTCAATTTACTACGTATAACCTAAATTTTAAAATCAATTTCTAATAAAACTTTTAAGTACTTACTAGACCAACTATTGACTGAAAAATTAAGATACATTCAAACAGGAAAGGGAGCTGAATTAAATTTAGAATTGAAAGAGACTTTTATAGTTTTATGGCAGAGACAAAAGACCAGAAAAAGTGGAAGGCAATTTCCTAACAATAATCCACAGTTTTTTTTGTTCGAAATGGTGACTTGTGACATTTTTCTGATACAGTATGTAGGTTTTGTGGATTCCATGCATACTCACCAAAATTTTAAATACCAATAAATTATTGCCCTTTCTATGATTTTGATTGGTTATTGCTTATGGAAGTTTGTGAGAAAAAGTCATTAATTGTGTTGTCTTACATTAACATTTTGTTCTATATAAGACTCTTGAATACTCTCTGCTTCCCTCCCCTTCTCTTTATACTCTCACCAGAAACATAGTTAAAAAGTTGATTGTTCTTTTGCTTTGTCTTGGAATTATAGTTTGTTGTCCTAAACTGATCAAGAAAATGGAGGTAATGGCTTCCTTATGGGGCTATCAAGAGGTAAGTCATTTTCCATTTCTTCTATGACTTTGTTCATCTCTTTCTTGCACTTAGACATGAATGTTCCTATTAGTTGTGATCACTTTGTGATATTCTCAATGAAAATGGTGGCTCATGTGTTTCATTTTGTATTTTATCAATGTATACAGTCTTGCTTGGTGAAATGAAATACCATCTTCTCTCAGACTCTTAGAGCAGTGGCCATTTTTTCTATAAGACTTTTGATAAATTATATTGGCTCTCCTACTTTGTTAATTGATGAAAGCTACCATAAGTGGACTATCAAACTTTTTGTTATATATTGGTTCTTTTTTAAAATTTACCATAAATTATGTTGGTTCTTTGTTTCCATGTTAATTTTCCACCTTTCCTTATTTTATTATTCAAACTTTTTTGTTTGACTTGTAGGTCCTCAAATTATTGATGGAGCCATGTTTTTATTTTGTTAAAGTTCCTAACTTTGAAATTCTTGTTCTGAAGGATCTCCTTTGATGTTGATTTATCAGTAAAAGTAGTCTTTATTCCATTCATTTATGTACTGCAGAGTGTTTTCCACTTCTAATTATTTTAATTAACATGTTACATTTTCTTTGAACAGAGTGTTGATGAAATTAGACAGAAACTTCTATGCACAACTATTGAATTTGAACAGTTTAAGGCTGAAACAAGCGAAGAATTAATTAAGAGAAATGAATATGTTTGTCAATTGATTCAACTTTTGAAGGATGTTTCTCAAGAAAGGGATAAAGCAAAAGATCAACTGCAGAAACTAGTTAACAAAGTTTTGCCTTCTTCAGCAGATCCAACTGAGTTCATTTCAAGTATCCCTCTTATTCAAAATGAAAATCCTGTTTTCTTGAAATCCACCAAAGGTGGCAACTCAAGCATTATTGAATCAAACAGTTTATCTGAAGTTGCTGTCAATTACAATTCACATGGTTCGCCCCCCGTTGATTCGTTCTTTGATGCTGTCTCTTCCCATGATTTGCCAAACATAAAGATGGCGGATTCGAATAACAACGTTGGATTTCTACCTCATCAGCCTATGCTAATGCAAGATTCCAATTTAAAGGTCTCAATGCAAATGCCTAATGTTGATCATGCTACTTTGATCATGGACAATCTCATAAAAGGGAAACCTCTGCCTCCAAAAGGGAAATTCTTGAAAGCTGTTCTTGATGTGCCTCCACTGCTTCACTCTCTCCTTTTGGCTGGTCCCCTTCCTAAGTGGCGAAATCCTCCCCAGCTTCAGACGTTTCAGATACCACCTTTTTCAGTGCAGACAGACGCAGAAGTTGTCCAACAAAAGCGAGTGACTAATTTGAGCTATGGGGGTTTGCCTACATCCCAAAACTATAATCAGATTTCTTGTGGATCTTCACAAATGTCAACAACACCGATGTTTAATTTTGCACCGTCTGGCTCTTGTTTGGGTGCTAGCAATGTAGGATATACTGGTGCAAATCTAAACAACTTTGATTCTCTGGCTAAGAGACAAAGGTTACAGTGAAAAGAAGAAGGATGGTATGTTAGTATATCATCATCATACTTGTGTAGATGGTATGTTAGTATATCATCATCATACTTGTCTATAAGGCAGCCTAGTTATGTTGGTGGTTTAATGGGGATATAGTTTGGATTTTGGAAGTACAGATTTTTTCTAGTTTATCAATTTCCTGTTTACATAGTTTTGTTTCATCATTTCATACTTGTTTTTTGTGCTTGATCATTTTACTTTCATGAGAGAAAATAGTGTTTATTAAAAAAAATTATTGTAATAAGTATGGAATGAGGCAGAAAAGGAATGAAATGAATTTGGAATCCACAGCGAAAGCGTAGAAATACATTACTGTGAGGGAGGCGATCAACTTACATAAAGTTTTTCGATCGGCCCTCGGTAGGTGAAACTGAAATATTATCGAGTTTTTATGCGTTTGAATATGTGAAATGGTAGTTGTCGTAAACGATGGATAACTCCATATGGACTTACAAGTGGCTTAATATGATATTGACAACCTTATCTTTGCATGTAATAGTCTTTATTACGGTTGATTCGGACAGTTTCACCGAATCGGAGCGGACCCGGTTACAGTGTCGATCCGGACGGACGGGCAGTCTGATCCATCACGATCCGATATTGCTCGATGCTCTGGTTCCGATATCGAAGCTTCAGCGGAATCCGATAGTATCCGAGATCAGCAATTTGGTCACGAAAGGCAATCAGGCTGTTTACATGAATTAAACTAATTAAACCAAGAATCAAACATATTTTCAATTTTAAAAATTAAAGGAGAAGAAAACTAACTATTAATATTGAGAGAATGGGGGATAATTGGATGCTCGACCGTTGGAGCCCGGAGGGAAGAGGCCGGAATCGCTGAGAAATGGGGGGGGGGCTGCAATCCCGAGAGATAGAGTGTGAATGGGCTAGTAACTACTGTTGTTGCTGACTTCACTTGATGGATTCGGTTGTTTATGTAAATTTTTTTTTTAAATTCACAGGATCGGTTTCGGTCACCAGGATCGGTTTCGGATACGGATCGGTTCGGATACGGATCTAATCTTGAATCCGGACGGATCAGTCCCACTTCGGATATGAATGTTCGGACGAATTCGTCGGGCGGTTCGGTTTGATTTCGGTCGCCCGGTCCGCCCAAAAGCCACACATGTATGTGGGTGAATATTACCATGATACCTAGCGTTAAGTGACAACAAAATACAAACCGACCGGAACCGAACCGAAGATAACCGAAATTTTGGAACCGATCGGAACCGGGCGAATTAGGTTCGTCGGAAACAGAACTAATTAGAATTAGGCCTTTAAAATAACGAACCGAACGATTTCTAAATTTTGTGTAGATTTTTCAATTTTTATTTATTATCTTTTCAAGATTTTGTAGTATTTTGCATGTGTAAATTTTAAGAGAATTTAGATTTAGCACATTGCGTTATTAGTATAATGAAATAAAATATATATAAATCTTTCTAAAACTAATAATATAGGGAATACAAAGACAATAATAACCAAAAATAGTGGTATTATGTGTATTGAATGTATGCGTAGATTGTATAATTAATCTTAAAAGGGAGTTTATTGAAATTGCAGTTAAATCTAGTTTAAGGACTTAATTTTGAGTTCAAAGCGATATGCTCAAAATGTCTGAAACCGAAATTTAGCGAGAAACCGAACGGAACCGATGGGGAAGCGATAAGTTGGAACCGATGGGAAGCGATAGGATTGGAACCGATCGGAACCGAACCGATTTAGGTTCGATCTTTGAGAGAACCGATGAAATAGATTCGGTTCTAATTTTAGCTCAAAACCGAACCGTTGGAACCCACCTACATTTATCAAATTAAGGAAGTTTTTGTGTTATAAGATTGAGAATTTGGTGGTTGTTGAAACTTAGAAAAATGCGATAACCTCTATTTTCGTTTTACTCTCTACAAACTCATACAAATTAATCTTCACTTCAAATATAACATCTTTTTAGCTTTGTCTTATCATGATACAACCTTTGTATATAGACAAAGTATTGTATTTAAACATTTATTTGTGATTCAGGCTTGTAATTCTTAGTTTAATTTAGAGTTCTATATTGTTGTAAATCTTGTAGTAGTTGTTTGGTGATATAATATTATTTCCCTTCAATCTAAATACAATAACTTGTCATGGATGACAAGTTCGATAGTCAACTATTTGAGATGGCAAGATAGAGTTGATGGCGCGGCATCCTTGAATGTGTTACATTCTCTCGGATGATCTTCATCAATTCCTCCATTTAGACACTAATGCTAGTGCGAGAAGAAACAAGAGGAGTGGAGATTTGCAAGAAGAAGAGGGAAGCGGATGGGAGCGTTGTGTAGAGGATGCATTCTCGACACTCTTTGCTCAAAAGCGTATGATATCTATTCATACTTTTACACTCTTGCCAAAGAGGTATGGGTTGCTTTAAATAGAAAGATACAAGCATGTCAAGATTGAGTCTTGATAGATTCTTGGTTGTTAAGTATTTTGAGTTTAAGTTTGGTGAAAAACTTGATGTGTTAGACCAAATTTAAACTTGAAAATTCTTACTTCCGTTTAAAAAACAATTGGTGTAGTAATTTCGGGCTATACGAATTAGACAATTCTTGCTAAACTTCCAAACTCTTGGAAGGATATAAAAGAAGATGCTTCACTCTAAGGGAAGTCTTCTCTTATGATGACTTTATTGGCAATCTACAAATTGAGTGTAGAAAATCGCTCGAGAAATGCTTAGAGGCGTGACTTGATTAATAAAGTTCATCGTGTTTCTCTTGGAGAGTCGAGCTACGGAAACACTCTGAGCTTTGAGGCTACGTAAGAAGAAAGATGATCAAAGTGAACAACAAATCTTTAGAAATTGCTAAGAAGACACGTGTTTGTTTTCCATTGTGGAAAACCTAGCATTACATAAGAGAATCAGATTCCGTAACATTGTCGTTGAAATGAAGGTGTGAATCGAAGTAATGTAGCCAACATGGTGACGAGGCGATACTCGACAAAGAAGAGTATGTTGCTTAAAAATGATAGAGCAAAGGTCTTGGAAAGAAATTAGCGGACTTGAAGTCCATCTACGGAAAAAATTGGTCTCCCCATTTATGTTTTTATGTATGTACATTATCTTAGGAACAATTTAATTTTAATAAATTTATTTTGTAAGACTATTTTTAAGTAATTTAGGATGTTCAAGCTTTAATTTGTATAAATGAAGTATATGTTGTTTATTGGGTGTATTTATCTTTATGACATGTTAGATTAGGATATGTTAATCATGTTTGTATTAATCTTGCTTGATTTATGTTGTTAGGATGTTAATGGTTGTTTGAATTTTATGTTTAAACATGATCATATAAAATGTCAAGGCTCAATGGATGATAAATATGAAATTTGTATTAAAACAAAATGTCTAAAAAGCTATATAAGAAAGTTGAAAAAAATACACATAACTTTTGGAATAGGTTCATAGAGCATTTGTAGATCGATTGGGAATCTTACTAGAAATAGTCAATCTGATGTTGCTAAAACTTCGGATTTAGCAAATAATTTGTGGAGGAAGCTCTTTTTGACAGCCTATCCATCTACAAAGAGAATACTTTCTAAAGTTTAAGACTTTACCATATCGATTATGGAATGAAAGGAATCCAGCATTGAATTATTTCAAAGTGTAGAGTGCGTTTCATATTACAAATTCTAGATTCAACAAAAATCTTGGTCCTAGAGGATAAAAAAGATTTTGTAGGGTATACTTCAAATTCAAGGCTTATAGTATTGAGCTTAGAGACTAACAAATTGTTGAGTCTATTCAAGTTGATTTCTTTGAGGAAACGAGTTTCGTTGCTGACCTATCATTTCAAGTGGAAATGAAATAAAGCGAATCAATTGAAAAGAATGGAAATGTGGGGATAAAGAGAAACAAAAGAAATCATTGACTCGAGTGAGCCTAGGCGTGATTCTGAGGCAATGTGTTGGAAAACACTTGAGTTGAATTTTATTCTCCATCATGTCAAATGAATGTAGTTGAGTGAGGAAGTCTATATGGAACAACTTTGAGGGTTTATACTTTTGGGTAATGAGAAGTAATTTTTTTAAACTTGTGAGGTCCTTGTATGAACAGCAGACTCTAGAGCAATATCGCGAGATTTGATAATGTAGATAACCCACAGTAATCTTCAAAACGCAATAGTCTTTGTGTATTACAATCTTTAAAAGTAGATGGGTAGGCGAATTGTCCAAATTAGACTATGCTAAAATGATAGGGGGTGTGTATGCGACACATTCTTATTTAGATCGGATATATCATATGTAGTGAAGCAAGTTGTCAAGGTACACTAGTTGTTCAAGTGAAAAGGGTACATTGAAGGCTATAGAAGGAGTGCTTGGTTAACTCAAGAGAAAACAAGTGGCTATAGTACAGTGTATAGTGACTTTCAATATTATTAGAAGAATCTTTGTGATGTGGTTAGTTAACTCTAAATGATGATTGTAAAGCTACTTGAGGAGGATCTTTTACAATGGGTGGTGGTCTTGAATAGTTGAACCCCAGAAGCAAACTTGTATAGCACATTCTAGCATGGAGATCAGGTTGCAGCTCTTTGTAATGCGGCATGCAAGGAAGTAGAATGATTAAGGAATTCACATGTGAATATGAGTTGTGTACAATACGATGATAGCCATTTCTTTGTATTGTGATAGTAGTGTTGCGTTGCCTCGAGCTTATAGTGATGTTTATAATGAAAGGTCTAGACATATAAGCATGAGACATACTTATGTGAGAGAAATGATAATAAATGGGTGATCACCTTAACTTTTGTAAAGTCGGATAAATATTAGCGGACAGCTAACGATACTCCCGAAAGAGCTAGTGAAAACAATATGTAATAGCATGGGTCTAAAAAGAATAGATTGGCACCGGTGATGAAAGCCAATTCTTGTTTAGAAAATTGATTATAAATAAGAATTCAATGGAGTATTTTCTTAGTCACTAGTTATGTGCTGTGAGCTTAACTTTGCCATTAAGTTTGAAGCTTGATATTTCACGTTGTAATTAAAGGATGATATACGATCTTAATGGAGTATCTAGTTTGAAAAACTAATGGTTCATCAACGTTACCGCGAATGCATCCTAAAGTAAGCGGGATGAGTTGACTCACGCTGTAAACATAGAAGTGGGCGGCTTGATTAGTAGAGTGCTCAGCTATAAATGTTTACTAACTTGAGGTGTCTTTGTAGGGCCTTTAACAGTGCATGCAAAGATTATTTGATGAAGAATATAATGAGTATTAAGTGTGTGATGTTTCCGTCTTCAACATTTAGTCGGAATGCCCAACTCTCTAAGATGCATTCTACTTCGTTAAGATTTGAAATATTTACACTATGTATAGGTCCAATGTCATTACATCCAATGCTTATGCTTTATACATCATGAGGAAGATCATATTACCTGACTTGTGGGGATTGTTAGAAAAGTTGTGTAATAGAAGTATGAAGATAAAGGCACAAAAGAATGAAAGGAATTTGGAGTCTGAAAATGCTATAATATTTTTCTGAATTCACTTCGATTCTCTTGTAAGTCCATAAGGGGAGTTATCTATCAAAAGGTATGAGGATCAACTTCTGAGAAAGTTTTGATCGGCCTGGGCACAAATATTATCGATTTTATGCGTTTGAATATGTGAAAGGATAGTTGTCATACCTTTTGATGGATAACTCCCTATGGACTTACAAGTGGCTTAATATGATGATGACAACACATATATTGCATGTATGTGGGTGAATATTATCATGACACCTCACATTTATCAAGTGGGGAAGTTTTGTGCTATAAGATTGAGAGTTTGGTGGTTGTTCTAGACTTAGAAAAATCTGAAACCTCCATTTTCATTTTTACTCTCTACTAACTCATACAAATTAATCTTCACTTCAAATATAACATCTTTTAGCATTGTCTTATCCACCAATACAACCTTTGTATATAGACAAAGTATTGTATTTAAGAAAAACATTCATTTGTGATTCAAGGCTTGTAATTTTTAGTTTAATTTAGAGTTTTATATTGTTGTAAATTTTGTAATAGTTGTTTAGTGAAATATTTCATTTCCTACAACAATCATTTTACATTATGAATTGTCACCGATGGTTGAGGATGTTTGAGTGAATTTGTGCCAAATGGTGCAGTGATTGTTGCACAATCATCACAAACATGGAAAATCAAATAGACTAATCGAGCACATAGTAAACAGTGAAGGTAAAGCTAGGCAAACCCCCCTTCCCATTTCATATACTAATATTTTGAGAATATTGACACATGTCTTTATTAGACATAATTGGGTACAAGTGATCTGAGATCATCCAAAGCGGAGATTACTTCAGTTGGTAGAGAATTCGACAATTTTGATCAAAGCCAGATTGGGTCCATTAGATTGTTTCAGCATGTCTTCCAATCACAGAGTTGAAAAACCTACAAGGTATGGATGGATCCTGACACATATAAGATCTTACAAACAAAGAACAACCTCCAACAAAAAGCACTTTAAAGGACAAGCCAAAAAAATATAAGATCTTACCAAACAAAGAACATGCTCAACAAAAAGCACTTTAAGACAAGCGAAAATAATGTGTAGCTGCTGGGTTCCAGGCCCAGGTCTCCACGGCCACAACGTGGAATTCTAACCACTAAACTACAGCCACAACTTATTATCATAATAATTCCTAAATGATTTAGCCATTTCCAAGTCAATTATTGTTGAAGAGTTCATTATTTCCATCTAAAAGTCATGGCTCGGAATCTTATTAAATAGTTCGTAATTTATTAAGCATTCGGTGGGGAATGGTACTTTACACCCTCCTATATGTGTGTACACATATGCTCTTAACATGATATCAATATTGTAGGTCAAGTGGATACGATTTGTGTGGACAGGTTTATACGTGCGGGTGTCACATCGAAAGATTAATAATATAAAAATTAATTAATAAGATTATGTGCCACTATTCATATCACCAATTGATTTTAAAATATAACTATGAATTTTTAATAATTATCAATAATTTGAGTGAAAAATTTTAATCCAATATATTTTTTTTATTCGAAACGGCAATTGCGTTCAAGTTTATAAGTTCCCTCCAACCCTACCCGCCAGCAATGAAGAATTAGAGGCAAAATGAATGGGGTCTTTGGAGTGTTTAGAGGAAAAGTACCCAATAATTGACTCTGAATTTCGCCAATTTTGTGCTTCTCATAACATTTTATCAGGTCCGCTTATTCACTCTTACACAAATATTCATATATTATTATCGCTTCTTCATATCTTGTTTAAAATTTATAAATTTAATTCATTAAAATTTAAAACTCGACTATCTTTTAACGAACAAAGGATTAATTAATCGATAAACATGTGTGATGTGTTCAATCCGAAATGTGTAAAATGTAAATGTATCTACTCACTTAATCTAGAGAGATTGTTTACATTTTCGATGATCAAAATTAATAAAGATGCGGCCTTAATAGTATAGCTTTGATTTGAATCAAAATTATCATGTTAATAATAACGTATGTTGAAAATACTATATTTTGATATGTTTTAACTAAATGTTTTGCAATAAATACAAGGAAAATTTGAGTTAAAAAAAGTCAAATGTTAAAATTCAAAACCAGACTATCTTTTTTGCGATTGAGTTAGTACTCCGTTTCAAAAAAATAGATGATTGTTTAGATGAAATGTCCTTTATTAAGGGGGAGTGTGAAAAACTACATTGATATTGTAAAAAGCTATATTGGAAATGTAAAAAACTACATTGGGATTGTAAAAAGGTATATTAAAAATGCAAACAATCATATTGTGAAAAAGTGAATTTTTTCTAGATGGTCATGTATTTTGAGACTTAAGGAATATATGTTAATGTGTAGACGAGAATTTGAAGTGTAAAGTGTAAAGTGTGACGGTAAGAGGGGTTTAAACTAGTAGTCGTGACACGTGACTTGTGAAGTTGTGAGGCATTGTGAGTTAGTGAGCAGGTTCTTCGTGTACGCCCTACGATATGTTATGTTTGTATGCAAGGTTGTAATAGCAGAGGATACTCTACCTCCCTTCATGCCTCCTTGCTTTAAAATTTGTACATCATGCATTGAATGATTATATCATAACTATCCATGATGTACTTTATACATGGTGTATAATATTTTAAAGCGGGAGACATAGAGGGAGGCTTGAAGAGGAGGTAGAGGATCTTTTCACGTAATAGCTATCGTTTTGCGATGTATGATTTGCTATTTTTATTTTGTTTCTTACTTACGATTCTCCGATTCTCTACACAGTGGAAGATTTCCTAATGCAAGACCTTTATGCATTAAACATTGTGGCTGAGCAACGTAGTAATCCTGAGAAGTTGAAGTTGGTGAGTTTCTTCATCGGTGTGGTTAATGCTGTCGCGCCATGTTTGCTAATGGAAATAATTATTATCGTCGTCTCTCTGGAAGCCAGGGAATTACACAGATTCTAGATGTGATGAACAACCAACATCAACCCTGGCTTAATGGACAGGAGTTGCTGGAAAATGCTCGGTTGAATAAACAGAGTTTGTCTGTGGGGTGTGATCGGTAGTTTCAGAAATAGTGCTAATGCTTATCTTCATTCTCATTCACTATATATGTTTTAGATGGAACATATAATGTTAATTCTTATTTTGACCAGTATCAATGCACTTCTTCAAGGTGGATTACATAAGGGTCGTCTGACAGAGCTAGTTGGTCCATCGTCTTCCGGTAAAACACAAGTAGGTCGATATTGCCAGAGGTTTTATCTCATACTAATAGTAGTTTTTGAATGAGAAACTTATTTTCGTGTGTCATTAAATATATTTATATTCAAATTTGCTTTCAAGCTGCCTCTTATGCTGCAACACATGGTATCGCCAATGTCATGTTCATAGACACAGGCAACTCTTTCTCTCCCAAACGGATAGCCCAGTTTGTTAATAAGATGTCAAATCATGTCATTGATCAGGTCATTTACATTTCTCTTGCAGATTCCACTTTGCATATACTTGTACAAGCTAATGATTGACAACTTCATTGATACTCTAGTTGGTTCATGCAGAAATCTCTTCGACGAATTATGAACAAGATAGTGTGTCACTCTGTATATGACATTTTATCACTGTTGGATATTCTTCATCAACTGGAGAGAAATTTGAAGCATCAGGTTGCTAATTGTTGCAGAATTTACTTGTCTTGTATTACCATATCAAAACACAATTGGAAATTCTCAGAAAATTTGAAGCATCAGAACGATTTCCAGGTGATGATGCTGATTGTGGATTCACTATCATCACTTATCACCCCAGTTCTTGGTGCAGATGGAGCTCATGGTATGTAAATTTGTTTTCAGAAGTTAATTACTTTTTAAAGTAAAAAAATGACCACTAGAATGTTATATGAAAGAGGAGGAAGTGGAACATATCACAACCATCCCCTAACACTCTCTCTTCCCCCCTTCCTAAAAAATGAAATAGAAGTTCCACTAATGTCGAGTATCTTTTTCTTCCTCATCATAAATCCTTGTTATGATGTTCCTCTGTAGGAAAGAAAAGAAAAAAAGAGAATTATTTTTGAAGTATGTCATCTACAGATTCCGTATTTCATTACTAAACCGATAAAGATGTGTAGAAATAAACTATCAATCTAACAAGTTGCAACCTGTTCGAATTTGATCTTTCTCTCGCCATAAAACCAAACCAAGCTTTTCACCTTTGTCTATCTTTTCCTGTGAATGCTATATTAACTTTTTTTTATGTTTTAGTAGTTGGTACTAAGATATATCCATTTTAAATTTCTGAATCTATCAAATCTGCTTCTAAATGTTATATACAGGACATGCATTGCTGGTTCAAGTAGGTTTCATGCTGAAGAAGATAGCTTATGAGCATAACATTGCAGTCTTAGTAAGTTGAGTTCTAAACTTATAAAGTTGCCTCCACTTAAAGCATGAGTAGTTTGGCAGTACTTATGTTAAAGAAAAGAACTCTATATATCAGTTAAGTTGACGAGGCTACTAGAAGCTGAGTGCTGCCAAGATTTGAAGTTCTAATCATTCATGGATTAGTGAGAGGAGAAACTATTACCAAGTTAAAAACTTAAAACTGTCTTCTGATGGATTCTAAAAACTAATTAGTAAAAACTTAGCTTTGTTGAATTGCTGTATTCAATATGTTGTAGAGTAATAATTGTCCGTCTACATCTTCTTCTAATAGTTGAAATCCTTTATTTTATCTTAATATATGACTGAACCATATGAAGACTCCAAATCAAAATATGTGAGGGTACACTGTTGAGCCCGATGTATGCTAAAAGTGCTGAACAAAGGGAATTGTGATAAATCGGTTTACATACAGTAAATCTTTTCTGATGCATGGTTTCAATATTTGAAGCCACACTATTATCAGGAGAAGTGGTATGTATTTCTTTCGGAGTGTCGTTACATGTTAATTGTCTGACGTTGAAACTTTTTATGCAATAGGTTACAAATCACATGGTGGCTAGTGAGGGAGGTAGTCTGAAGCCAGCACTCGGAGAGAGATGGAAGAGCATTCCACATGTTCGTCTTCAGCTCTCCCGTGACTCCTCAAACAACACCAGCTGGATGTCTATACTTGGACACCCATCTGTGGTGTGTTTTTACTATGAGTGCTGATTAATTCCCATTTAGTAACTGCCTACTCTTCATTTTAAATTATTGTTTCCAGATTGTGGAAATGGAGTTCCTCTTAACAACTTGGATTAAACAAAGAGAATTACAAACTTCATTTATTTACTGTTCTATTTTCAGTGGCATGAGTTATGATGCAAATCTTCATTATGTCGACAGGCTACTGGTGTAGCAGTGGAATTTGAGATGATGTGTTCCTAATATCTGGGATCAATGAAGCACAAGAAGTTTGAACTTCTAGCAAAACGTTTGGATTCTCAACACTGAGTGTGAGTGTAAGTGGCAACCCTTAATGAGATAATCTGTTAATATATGTTGGACATGCTTCGGGAAGATGAGAAATCTGGAAATGCAACGACTTTTTCCTTTTGTAATGTACTACTAAAGAGGGAGTGCATTTCATATGATATATTTTGTTGCATGTGATTTATTTGTTATAAATACTGAAAATATTATCTACTTATTTTAAACTTAATTATCGTAATTCAATCATCACGCCAAATACTCACAATTTCTCTTATCTTTTATTTATATTTTTTTATGAAGTTTAATATCTTCTATCAGATTACGGTCTCATCAAGACACCGACCTTTATTTTCAATTCTTGTTGTTTTCCTCGCTTTACTATTTATATTGCCCACTTACTTTTTTTCTTGGTGTACATTTCCTTCGTGCATATTGTTTGAAATTCATAATTACTCTTTCACTATAAGAATCTTAAGCAAGATAATGTTTCTTCCTTTAATATCTTATCTAGCATTTTTATTCTCTAAATTAACACCCATTGTGCATTTTTAATCTTTGACTTCAAATACTTTTAATATGTTCTATAATATTTCGAAAAAATATATCAAAATTTAGTATTTTCACGCTATTTTACTATTAATATTATAATTTTATCCAATTCAAAGTCGGTGGAATAACAATTATGATAACAAAGTTTATTAATTTTGATAATTGAAGTCAAACTTATATTCTTTAATTAATGGATGGAATCTATTGGTAACAAAATTTGCCATAATAAGAAAAATTAAGTACTATGATAAAGAAATCATGATTACCTCGATTATTAAGAAGTCAATTTTGTAAGTTTTACTAATAATTTGTAATCAGACGGGGAATGATATATTCTTTCCTTATTAGTAGTATAAACATGTTCTATAAGTTAAAAAAAGAAATCACAAGATTCGAAAATAATTACAATAATAAACTAATAGGGTGATGAGAAAATTACACACTGTGTTTAGCTTATAATTTCTAAGAATTTCTAGTTTCAATAGTATTATTCATGTTTTTGGCGTAGCAATTTAAACTTGTTTTAGTTTATACAGTTTTTTAATATTTTGCACTATCTCCATCTCGAAAAGATTGTCAAGTTTTGAATTTTTTAAAATTTTAACTCATTGATTTAAATCAAAGTTATATGTAACAATTATTTTCTTAATATTATATTCTTATAATCAAATCTATTATGGTCATTATACTTTTATATTGAAATGTGAAAGGCTCCACTACAATAAATTGGAGGAAGTATAATAAAGCAATTCAAAAATAATATGAATTTCTCTAATTATATTTAAATAAATCAGAACTAATGTTTAACTTTTTCATAAAGGTCACTATATAGCATGTATGAGATTATTTCAAGAATACTAAGTACCGATATATATGGTAAATGCAAGCTACTTTAATGAGAGTAATAGATAAACGCACGCTACTTTAATGAAATTAGCGTATATTTTCTATATAATAACATATACTTTTAATACATACAACTCCTAATATAATTAAAAATCTACCTATCTGAAATTAAAGTTGATAATTATTGTATATCTTTTTTCGCTTTGATTTATTTTTTGTAAGTTCAATTTGTCCTTTATTGGTTATCATAATAATTAGTTTGGTAAGGGTATTTTAATGATTTAAGTAATAGGTATTTTAGTCCATTCAATCACTAAAGTTTTAATAAACTTTGTATAATTCGTGCTTTTATATAAATATAAATAAATAGATAGATAGATATAAATAGATCCAAGTAAATTAATAACCCCTATATCTTTTGAAAAATCTAACTAAATAACCAATATAATTTTTCAACCATTTAAATATAAAAGTTATAAATACTACATACTAAATTTATCTCTAAAAGATTGTAAAATTTTTCTTTTTTTCTAATAATCAAAATTATTTAAATCTCAACTAACAAAATTTCAAAATTACGAATATTATATACTACCTCCATCTTTAAAGCGCTTGTTCGATTTTCTTTTTCTTAATAAATAAAATTATTAAGCACTTAACCACTAAATTATGAATATCGTGATACAAACCATCTCTAAAAAGAATGTATGTTTCTTTCAATAAATAATTTTTTTTAAAGCTCAACCAACAAAACTCAAAATTACGAAACATCATAGCCTTCCATCTCTAAAAAGCACGCACTGATTTTCTTTAAATAATAAAATTATTTAAATGGCCATTTAATCAAAATTTAAAATTTATAAATACCAAATTTAACATCCATCTCTAAAAGATCGCTCAATTTTCTCTCTTGCTCAATACCAAAATTATTTAAACTCAACCACAAAACTAAAGAATTACGAAGACCGCATACCACCTCGATCTCTATAATGTTCATGGATTTCTTTTAAATAGCTTAAAATTATTTAAAACTCAACCACCAAAATTTAAAATTTATAAATAAAAAAATATAATGCCGTTCTCTTAAAGATCGTTCAATTTTCTTTTTCAATAGTCACAATTATTTAAAACTCCACTAACAAAATTAATAACTTATGATTACTATATACTTGTTATCTCCATAAGTCTAGCATTTTCAATAGTCAAAATTAACAAATTATTATTGTTAAAGCGATGTCTAGATTAATTGTTTGTCGATTAAATTAATCAACTTTGTCATCCTAATTTATATACATAACATTGATTTGAATAACAAATTATAATATTTTTAGTAAATTGTGCTAAATATATTAATACTTTAAATATTTTTCATCGTATATTAACAATATTTTCATCATATTTTTAATCGAGAATTATTCTTAACATAATACTTTTGATTATTCAAGTAAAAATAATGTGTTAATTTTATATCAAACTTAATAATTTTATTAAGTAGAGTCCTATAATTTCATACCATATACAACTTCAGATGACTCTCTACACAAAATAATTTATTTGCATGTGTAACCCTATATTATAGATTTATATTTAGTCTTTATTTTAATTAAAATTATTAAAACAATTATACCCTTCATTAAGGGTATTTTAGTCCGTTCAATCACGAAAAAGGGAAGAACCTCTTAAGACAACTCTTGTTTATATATATATACTAAGACAAGTGACATGCTGGCCAGAAATGACTTTTTTGTTTCGTGATTTTTTTTATTATGCTATAAAGCTAACAAAAAATTATTATAAAGAAATTAAATTGTGTAAAAAATATTAATTTTAAAGAATAACATTTCTTTAAAACTATGAAATTATCAAACCTAAAATATCATAAACATATTTTAATAATATGAGACAATTTTCATCATTATACTTTTTAAGTAGATCATTTGAAGTTAAGTATTTGATGCATTCAATTACCATTCTCTCATACTGCAAATTCTTTAATTTCACATGAGGCAACAAACAATCGGCCTAACTCTCCTACCCAGCTTGTTTTTTCCTTCGTTACTCTCAAGTAGTGATCATCTAACACATTTCTCAATGTTCAGTCTATTATATTATTGTCAAGCGTATAATCCCAAATAAATTGTTCATGTATATAATTAATTAAAAAATATCTAAGTAAATAACTTAAATTTAATTTCAACCATCAAATTCAAAATTTTTGAATACTCCATACTAAATTCATCTTTAAAAGAACATGAATCTTTCTTTTTCAATAGTCAAAATTATTCAAACTTCAACCAATAAAATTCAAAAATTATGAATATTATATACTACCCCTCCATATATAAAAGGTTGTATGATTTTCTTTTTTGATAATCAAAAGTACTTAAAATTGAATACCAAATTCAAAACTTATAATAACTACATACTAAATTTCTCTCTAAAAGCTTGCTCCAATTTTCTTTCCAATAAGAAATAAATTTATTTTTTTGATACTCAACCAACAAAAGTCGTAATTTATGAATACTCTCCATCATTTTTGTCGTGGTGCTTACTTTTACACAATATTTGAAAGTAAATTCAACTTTTTTCTTACATACTTAGTTTTCTCTCTATTTTTAACTACAACATGAACTAATTCTAAGGATTGCGAGAAAAGAAAAATATCTTGCTTAAATAATGACTGAGAGTAAGATACGGTAAATATCTTCAAATGTTGTTCGATTTCTTTTCAATAGTCAAAATTACTTAAACCTCAACCACCAAGATTAAAAATTTATTAATACTACATACTACGTCCATCTCTAAACGATCATTCAACTTTCTTTTTCAATAGTCACAATTATTAAAACTCAACCAACAAAATTTAAAACTTATGATTACTATACTCTTGTTGCTTTCATTTCTAAGAGCTTGTTAAATTTTCTCTTATCAATAGACAAAATTAACAAACTTTATGGTCTTAATTGAGTGACAATAAAATATTGATTTGAATCAAAATTATTACTCCCTCCATCCCATTTTGTTTGACCACTTTACTTTTGCATAAAGTTGTAGAAAAATTCAAATTTACCTTACATTACTTCATTACTAATTTTGGGATTTTGATTTTAGGAAAAGTAGATATATAATTTGGGATGGAGGTAATATGTTAGATAGAAAATATATACTTCACAAAATCATCTACAAAATTTCGCCTTTTGAGAATCAAGATTAAAAAGTCATCTTGTCAAATTTTCATGGAAAGTACTAGATCGATATCTCTAACTAATCAGACATATAAGTGTAGCCTATAAGAAATTATATTTTAGAGTTAGACATTATTAATTGATATTTCTTGAGGGAAATTAATAAATACATTCGCACGAAATCCTTAGTGCCCTTTCTTAGAAATACTACTCTCGAGTCTAGAGCACACTTATTCAACAAATTCGTTAAAGCGTATGTTCCAGTAGTTGACACATATGTAAATTTTCGATTGTTTTTAAATCTCTTAAATTTAATGTCAACTTAGGATTACATATAGTAGAGTCCTATATTGAGATAACTTATACATGTGGAATCTTATATTATTGGATTTGTCTAGTATTTGTAGTCTTTTAGTTATATTAAAAATAATACAATTATACCCTTCATTAACTCTCAAATAAAATTATTTGAGTTATTCTTCTATTTCGTAAAGAAATACTAAGACAATTATGATCATCTAAGACATTTGTATATGTTCATTGCCTTGTACATTATTCCTAAGACAATTATGATCATCTAAGAAATTAACGATTTCAGATCTTTCTCGTGTACATCTAACTAAATAAGCAATATAATTTTTTGACCATTTAAATATAAAAGTTATGAATACTACATACTAAGTTTATCTCTAAAAGAACGAAAAATTTTCTTTTTCAATAATCAAAATTGTTTAAATCTCAATCAATAAAATTTCAAAATTATGAATATTGTATACCATCCATTTCTAAAAGGTTGTTCGATTTTCTTTTTTAATAGTCAAAATTATTAAAAATAATAATCAAAATTGTTTAAATCTCAACTAACAAAATTTCAAAATTATGAATATTATATACCACCTCAACCTATAAAGGTTGTTCGATTTTCTTTTAAATGGGCTTAAAATTATCAGTGTTTCAACTCACCAAAATTTAAAATTTGTAAATACTAAATTTCATCCATCTCTAAAAGATCGCTCAATTTTCTTGTTCAATTGTCAAAATTATTTAAAACTCAACCAACAAACTAAAAAAATTTGAAGATCGAGATAATATTTCCATTCTAAAATGTTCATGGGTTTTTTTCTTTTTCACGCTTAAAATTATTTTAAAATTCAACCACCAAACTCAAAATTTATAAATACTAAATATGACATCGTTTCAAAAGATCGCCTGCTTTTTAATAGTCACAATTATTTAAAACTCCATCAATAAAATTGATAACTTATGATTACTACATACTTACTAACTTTATGGCTAATAGATTTTTTAATACTCAAAATTAATAAATTTTATGATCTTAATAATTAATATATAACTTTGGTTTGAATCAAAATTATCATACTAACAGTAAAGTAAGTTGAAAATATTATATGTAGATATACATATTTCACATAATAATATAATAAAATTTTATAAAGTATTTGAGTTCAAAATTGAAACTTCAACTTGTCATAATTATTAAGTCATTCATATATAATTTTGTAACAACTCGCCATAGTCGGCCGCCCGAGGTCGAGTCATCATGATCCTCGAACACCCGTGTCACTAAATCGACGGATTACTCATGGAAGACAACCCGCTTTTAAACAAATCAAATTTCCATAACAGTTAATTAAAAGCACGGGTTTTAATTAAAACGATCCATCGCATGCGATACCTAATCACACAAGCCATCCATAAACATAAACTCCCCAAAATATTTTAAAAGTGATCGCTTGCCAAAATACATGAAATAAAATTAACTCAAGAACTAATACACATGATGACATTTAATTAAAAAGAGAAACACACTACAAATAAATAGATAAGCATCTGTGATCTAAGAACTTATTATTGCAATTTAAACCAAAATAGTAAAAGTCAACTAAAAAGTCAACCGAGTTCAAAAGTCACTAGACATAATACTTTGATTATTCAAGTAAAATAATGGTTAATTTTATATCAAACTTAATAATTTTATTAAGTAGAGTTCTATAATTTTATACTATATACAACTGGTAATAGAGTCCCTACAATAAAACAATTTCAAGCCAGACAGTAGAACTTATATTATAAGATTGATTAGCCTTTTGGCTTAATTTAAAATTTATCAAAATACAATTATATCCTTCATTAAGCAGATTTTATACAACTTGTAATAGAGTTCCTAAGTAATAAAATAATCTCTATTTGCATGTAACTTATATTATAGTATTTGTAGTATTTTTAGTTTAATTAAAATTTATCAAAATACAATTACGCCTCTATTATGTGATTTTAAATTGCTCAATCACGAAAAAGAGATCAAATCTTTTAATACAACTCGTGTTTATATATATATATATATAGATAAATAGATAGATATATAGATTTGCATTGGCTGATCATCTGTGTGAAGTTAAATGGAATAGAGCTATAACGATCCATGTCGAAAGTGTTTAGTTTCTTGAAGGAAATATTTGAGATGAATTTCTGGACCAGTCTCTTGATTTTGAAATCAATTCTCTGTTGTAATTTGTAAGACAGCTGATCGTTGTCCTACCATAAGGAAGATTCATAACAATGATGCTAGTTCTTATAATTATTCGGATGATGAGAGGGAATATATTCAGACTTGAGGGTTGTTATTCATCAACTCCATTTATTCCCAACTCATTCATTATATGGAGTATTTAAATATGCTTGTTTTTCTGTTCACCAACTATGTAGTCTCTTCTGCTGCATGTCCAGCCTATCTTCAACAAAAGCAACAGATAAAAGAAGTGATCACCTGCTCCATTTCATCAACTCCATTTATTCATTCAAGTTTTTCCACATTGATTTCAGTATATGTAAACTCCAAATTCGCTATTGAAATTGCAGATAACCAATATTGCAAAGCATTTCTCATTCATCATTTTCAACAAAGAAAACTCTCCAATCCTCCATATGGCAAAATCCAGACTTTTGCAGCTAAAACACATCCTTTCTGTTCTCATGATTGCTTTGGTATTCACATGTGCGATCTCGCAAGACGAAGTAGTCGATGCACCCACCGTTCTCCCTAATCCTGATGGTGATATTGTTGAATCCCCTGTTTCTGGTGCAATTCCAGCACCAGGAATCGATTCCCCTGAGTCCCCTGTATTTGGTGCAAATCCCGCTCCAGCAGTGAAATCCCCTGTTGATGCAAAAGCCACCAGTGCTCCTGTTGAAACACATGGACATCCACTCACCTTCTTCATGCATGATATACTCGGTGGATCACAGCCAACAGCAGTAGCAGTCACCGGTGTTGTCGCCAATCCAGCCGTCAGTGGCCAGGTCGCCTTCGCCAAGCCAAATGGCGCTGTCCTTTCAGTGAACACTGGCGTCGAAACAAATAACGGAAATAGTGCAATTCTCAACAACAACAATGTCCCTTTCCTCAGCGGCCTGAGTGGATTCACCAATGCTGGTGTTCAGAACAATGGAAACTCAATCATAGGTGGAAACTTCGGCTTTCCAGCTATTAATCTTGCTCAATTTCCTACAGGAACCACTCTTCAGAACCTCATGTTCGGTACAATGACTGTGTTTGATGATGAATTAACCGAAGGACACGAGCTCGGTTCAGGGCTCATAGGTAAAGCTCAAGGGTTCTATGTTGCTAGCTCACAAAGTGGTAATAGTCAGACTATGATTTTTAATGTGATGTTTAGAGAGGGTGGATATGCTGATACCCTTTGCTTGTTTGGTGTTCATCGGACCGGAAAATCGGAATCTCATCTTGCTGTCATGGGGGGAACCGGGAAGTATGTTAATGCTAAAGGCTCTGCCACCGTGAAGACTTTCCCGGCCGATCCGAGCCACCAGATGACTGATGGAATGGAGACAGTTTTGGAGATCAGTGTTTATCTTGCTTACTAGTTTGTGTTATCTTTGAATTTTTATGTTTTCCTTGTGTTTTTGTGTGGTTGGTTTGTACAAGTTATGAATGAAAAGAGAAACTTCTTTTAGCATGTTTAATGGGTTTACTAAATTATTACATGAGAATATGAGATGCTAGAAATGGATGAATCAAACAAATGCCCTACCATATTTCTTGTTGGCATAGTATCTAAGCTTTATTTCATGGCGAATGTAATCAAGTAGTTGGTGATTAGTGCTTATGAGTATCATTCTTCTACTAATATTCTGCTCTGCTCTTCATATTTTCTGTTATCGCGTTGTTCTAAGTTACGTTTTTCTTTTTTTCTATTATTAGTACTTTTTTTAAGATTGATACTTTGTTTCGATGGGCGATAAATCATGATACATCACATAAAAGTTTTAAGGGTTAAAGGCAGAAGCAATCACCTATGGTTACACAATGTTATCAGTCGATCACTTAAAATTGTTTGACTCTCATCTTTGTTCTTTATTTTTCTCAAAACCGTGTTAATTTCGTTTTTTAATTAATTCTTCTTTCAAGTTCGTTTGGGTTTCTGGGTCATTGCAGGTTAAGTTAATTAGTTGATTTTGTTTTGTTATATGTATTGTTCAATTCTTAGGATTTATATTTTAGTCCAGTTAATTAGATAGTTTAATTTTTCTTACGGCTTAATATAGTAGCGGTGGTTGTTCGAAGAAGATGATTGTCGGCATGGTACGTATTCGCTTCTTAATTATTTGACGAAAATGTCCCACATCGAGCGACGACTGGATAACACAACTTAAATTGAATTTAACAGCTCGCAGCCGTGGGATGTTTAAAAAAAAAAAGGTGATTGATTAGTACATTTTGAAACATGGGGATTTATAATATTATTTAAAACATGCGCGATTGCGACCCGTTTTAACCCAAGTTTATATGTGTAACACAGCCTCTTTTTAATCCAGAGGCCTCTTTAAGAAGCCATGGACGGGTCGTCACTCAAATGGGCTAATTTCGATCCGGTGCTATACTCGATCATTTGCCAGATTCGCCAGACGACTGTAACCCATTTGGGCTTTATTGCTCGACGAGTATCCAGCTTGTAATTGGAAGTAGCTTTTTTCTTTTCTCCCTTTTTTTGTATTCTCACCAAATTAACAAAATTCATCAAGCTTGATTATCAATTTTTTTTTTAAATTTTTACCATTCTCTATTCGCTTTTTCTAAAATACCACTTGAGTTCAATTTAGTGGCATGGAAGGTCAAACAAATCAACCAAATCAATATGTTCTAGATAAACGTAGTTGTAGATGTATATCTATATACCTTATAAAAGTGAGAATGTGTTAATGGTGTTTTTTTTATTTTTTATCAAGACTATTTTGCCCTTTGTAATTTATATGTTATTATTTATGAATTATTTTTAATTGGTTATATAATTAATTATTATTCATTTCAGATTATTTTTATTAATCGACTCTAATGCATCCATGTGTTAATACTTTTACTAATTTTATAATTACATAATATTAATGTATAAATAACTTTCAAATTATATTAATTATACCATTACTATAATATATAATTTCTATTCTCTACATTGCAATATAAATCAATATCCACCATTTAAATTGAAACAATTATGAGTTTATACGTTATAATATTTTAAAACACTATATAAGTAATATAATACCTGTGATATAAAATATGATAATGATATTAGATATTTATATCAAAATATGTGAAGGAACCATACTCAGCTTGAGAATGTGTTATTTGGTGTTTCTTTCTTCTGTCAAGACTCATTTTGCCCCTTGTAATTTACATGTTATTATTTATGAATTATTTTTTAATTATTATTAATTAATTTTATTGATTTGCTTATTAATCGACTCTAATGCATCCACAGACAATACTCCACTAATTCTTCTTATAATTACATAATATTAATGCACAAATAATTTTCAAACTATATTAATTAAAATCATTACTATAATATATAATTTCTATTCTCTACATTGTAATATAGAATCACAATATGCACCATTTAAATTAAAATAATTATGAGTTTATACGTTATAATGTTTTAAACACTATATAAGTAATACAATACTATGCATATAAAATATGATAATGATATTAGATATTTATATCAAAATATGTGAAGTTAAACTACACTGTTAGAAGTAATTTTGATATTTTTATAGATATCGCTTAATATATTTTGCAAAATGAAAATTATAACCATAAGTATAATATAATAATATTCAAAATAAATACAAAAATTGTGAAATTAATAATTATAAAAACTAAATAGATTTAAGAAAAGTATTAAAATAAGTTTAATTATTTTGAATTAAGTAATTATACAAATCATAAGTAAAGAAGAATGCAAATTCAATTTATTCAATTTTAGTATAAATAAAAGTTTAGGTTACATTAATATTTAAGATAAATTAGAAGACATTAATTATGACTTTAATTAGAAGTCTTTATAATTTTAGTACTGCAAATAAATTATATTATTATCAAAAGTGTTATGATTTTGTATGCTAACATCTTTAACCTATTATTATAAAAAATTATAAGATTGATGCTTATTCATATAGAATTATATTTTTAGTATAATATTTTAAATACTATATAAGAAATACAGTACTATGAAATTAAAAATGATAATATTAGATATGTATATCAAAATATTTAGTTAAATCCACACAGAAGCAAGTAATTTCGATATTTTTATGATAATAGCTATGGCTTACTATGTCTTAGCAAAAGAAAAATTATAACCATAAGTATAATATAATAATATTCAAAATAAATATAAAAGTTGTTCAATTAATAATTTTAAAAACTAATATATTTTCAATAAGTATTAAAATAAGTTTACTTATTTTGAAGTAAGTAATTATATAAATCATAAGTAAACAAAAATGTAAATTAAATTCAATAAATTTGAGTGTAATTGAAAGTTTAAGTTACATGAGTATTTAAGATAAAGTAGACGACATTACTCATGACTTTAGTTAAGTCTCTTTACAATTTTTGGCACAAACAAAGTATAATTCTTTTTCTCATTTCGATGATATCAACTACGCTTTTGTAAGATATTATCCTATATTTTTATTATAAAAAGCCGATATGAAGCTCGTTGTGATTCTAACATATTTAATCTGTTATTTCAAAAATGCTACTAGTTAACCTCAAATATGTGGTGAATGAAATACTCTCAAATTACTTATCAAAAGGCAATAATTTATATCAGCAATAAAATAAAGCTCTATTTTAATCTCTCAGACCATTCTTTACTATTTGTGAACACTCAACATCACTTTTAATAAGTCTTCACATAATACTCTACAAATAACTAATGCTTTGTTTATTCACTCAACCGAGATTATTCACTTATTGTTGCTTGACGCTCTACATTGTAAATCGCCCTGATATTTATAGGATAATAAATAAGGATGCATAATTCAGCAATCACAGTCCATTTGCATCAACTTCTTGCCATCCCAATCAACTTCACTGGCAATGTCTTACCAAGCTAGCTCCACAAATGAACAAATAAATACAAAACTTAAAACTTTTATAATTTTAATAGAAGAAACAAACTTTGTGGCCTATCATTTTGCATTGGTCATATTGTTGATAGTTCTATGTCATCGCCTCATGGGCAATGTACTTCGACATGTTACTCATACAATTTAGAGTTATGCAACCTTGGACTTGGACAAGCAAACAATGGTACTTTTTTCTTCACAACAATCCCAAATTTATCCTCAAGATCAACCTCTTCACCATTCGGTATCATCCAATCGAACGACTGCAAAAGCGAAGCCAACACATACATAAGTGTTGTCTTTGCTAAAGGCAAGCCAGCACAAATCCTTCTCCCAGAGCCAAAAGGAAGATATTGGAAATTGGCACCATCAAAATCACATTTGTCATTCTCATCCAAGAACCTTTCAGGGTCAAATTTTGATGGGTTTTGCCATGCTTGAGGATCTCTATGTATAGATTGAACATTGATCAAGACCCTTGTGTCCTTTGGTATAGTGTATCCTCCTACAATGCAAGATTGAGTTGGGCTCCTTGGAACTAGTACAGGAAGAGGTGGGTGCATACGAGATGATTCTTTCAAAACGGCTTCTAAATAATTCAACCTATTGAGATAAATATCCTCAACATTTGTGTCCATCCCTATAACATCATTAAGTTCTTGAGTAACTCTTTCCTTCACATTTGGATTTGCTAAAATCTCAGCCATCACCCACTCCAATGTTGTCGCCGTTGTATCTATCCCACCTAAGAACATATCCTGTCAAGTATTATCATGATGCATGTTAGCCTATCTTTATTTGGTCACGGGACATGAAAATAATTTCTTCCTCTATCCATTTTACTTAACGTTTTCAATTTTGTTTTTGAAACTTGGACAACACCCTGATATATCATGGGATTTATTTGATTTCAAAAATATTTTCATAAATGAGCTTTTTATAGTTTTTATTGTATAATTAAAAAATATTCATGGTCATTGATTCAATTTGATAATAAAGAACATCCATTAAGTGAAAATAGTTTAATATAAATGTTAGTGACTATTCGAACCATCTTGACAATTAATTATAGGGAAATTACTTACTATGATCATGGCCTTTATCTGTGAGATGTTTATTTTTGCCCCTCCATCATTTCTCTCCTTCAACTCCAAGAGAATTTGAAGAAAATCCTTTGTATTTTGATCATCCTTGCTTTTATACTCAACTCCACCATTAGACATCATTTTCATGCGTTGATCTATCACCAAATCAAGAAGTCCATGGAGTTGTTTACCCACATTCTTCATTTGCTTGCTTATTCCCTGTAAATCAAGAAAATCAGGAAGAGAAAAAAGATCAGAAATATTAGGTTTCCCCAATAAATCCATAACTTGAGGTGACAAGTTTCTAAACCCTTCTTCAGCTGTGCCTCGTAGTTCTTCATCAAGCATCCCTCCCCACACCATAGTCATTATAACATTGAGCCCTATAGTATAAGCCAATTCCCCTATGTTAATTGGTGTACCAATCTTGCTATAAACAAATCTAATACTTTTCTTAACTTCATTTTTCAAATGGACATGTGCAGCTTCAAGATTATTGTTGCTAAGCATATCTTTTACAAACATTTTCCTCATAGTCCGCCAGTTGGAGCCATAAGGCGCCCAGGCGATATCTAGTCCGCCCGGGTATAGGACTCTTACCGCTATAGGGACATCACGGTTGGCCATGACCTTGTCATGGTCACGGACAACCTCTTTTGCTAGAGCCGGGGAGCTTATTACAACGCATAATTTGCTCCCCAGCCATAGGCTATAAATCGGACCGAATTTGGTAGCCAATTTTGTGAAATCATGGTGTAAGTTGTTTGAGCTAAGAAATGGCAAATATCCCAAGATTGGTAAACCTCTAGGCCCTGGTGGTAGAGGGGGTTGATCTAATTTCTTGGACTTGAACCATAGTATAGATAGTATAACAATACTTGCAGTAATAACTCCAACAAGAAGAATTTGTGCTTCTACCATCTTTCTTTAACAAGGGCCTCGGAAATTGGGTGGTTGAGCGAAATGAGAATTGCTATACGATTTGAAGAAAACAATAGTTTTTTTATTGTCTTATATGTGAATAGTTTCATGAATCGCGTGAAATAATGTCACATCTCTCAACGCATTATGATGAAACAAGAAAATAATATACCCTCTCCAATTCCTTTCTAATTAACGTTTATGCTATTTGATAAATACTTTTTGTGATGTTAATGATGTAGCAATCTAAATTATGTAAGATAAATAAATTGATAAATTATATAGACATACCTCCACATTTACAGAAAATACGAAATACTTCATAAGAATAATATTAATTGATACTCAAGTTATTACTAAATTAATATGATAATAATAATAATTAAGTAATACAAATAATATCTACTCATATCTTTTATAATCTTTCGGATACATCTCAATACGCTCTCGTTTCTAGTATAACATAAGGAATGTCCAACTTAAAATAAGATTTCAAATTTGATTTTAAAAAAAATTTCAAAAATCTTCAAAACTTCTTAATCTTCATCAAGGCAAAGTTACTCCACTCGCCATTACTTATCACTTTCAAACTCAGAATTGATAATTACTATGTGTTTGCAACAATATTAAAACATCACCTAAATACATCGCCCCCGACCATCAAAATTCGAAATACGCCTAACAACCGTAAAACCAAACAACAAAACATCGGATTTAAGAATGACTTTATCGAGAGCTAAACCTAAAACATCATGGTGTAACATCATAATCTCAGTGCATACGCACAAAATTTACTCCAACCTAAATATAATAACAATCTTTTTCCAACATGGAAAAGTCAATCACAACATAACCAAAAATCAAACTCTTTCAAATGAATGTACACAGAAAAATTTTTATGTACACATGAAAAATTGTCTTCTCTTTTCGAGACATTTACTTTTAATTTCATCAATTACTTTTTAGCGTATTTTCATAAAAATTACAAAAAAATAATATTATGAAAATAGTTTAAAAAAAAATTCAATGATATTTCAATTTTATATTTTTCTGACAGTGAATAAAAAGATTTGTTGGCCAAAAGCCTCGACACGCAATCTCAAACGGCCAATTAATTAAATTCAGGGAATATTTACTATTATCCTAGAGTAATACACAAATTAAGAAGAATGAAAATAGTCAAAATTATATTGAAATTGTAGAATGATAATTAATTAAAAACTATATCATCGATTGATCGATAATTTAATTAATAAACAAAGAGTCAAAAAAAGTAATTAATATCAAAAATGAAGTTAACAATTTTCATACTGTATCAACAAAGAACATATCCAATTTTTTCAAAGATAAATTAACGATAATTAAACGACATTATAGGAATATTACCAAATATGGGAAGCAAAGATTGACATTGTATATGCCAATTATTGCTTGCCACATATCCTTAATCGTGGAAAATTGTTATATAAACAGGTGTTGTTGTATTCAAGTACCAACAACCTCATATTGTAACAAGCGGAAGATTGCCACTATATATGACAAGCGACAGCCTTTATTGAAAATCATGTCCAAAGACGATTCATTAAGATATTATTATGTAGTATTATCCGTAATGATACTCCATTTCTCAAAAAGATTTGTCGTATTACTCATATTTAATTATTTAAGCTTCTGCACCTTAGATTTCTTCGAAGCAACAGTGGCGGATTTCATAGACGAAGACATGAGGACATGAAATATTACAAAAGTTAGAGCATGGTTCTTTGAGGTGAACAATAATGAAATACTGAAGATAAAGCTCAACAGATTAAACCAAGCAGATACTTTAATATGGGAGACAATTCAAAAGGCATATTCAGTGTCAAAAGTGCATATAATCTCATATCTTCCCTCAGTACTAGCACATCAAATGGTCCAACAACAAGTGACATGGGTCAAAGCTTTTACAGGAGATTTTGGAAACTCAAAATAGCACAAAAAATAATGCACTTTGTATGGAGGGCACTCAAATACAATTTACCAACTGTGGATAATCTAAAAAAGAGAAAAGTGGATATTCGATCAACATGCATACTCTGTGACAGTGGGCATGAATCCGAGATGCATGTGTTCAATTCATGTAAATTCACACAGGAAGTCCATAGGTGCTTAAAGCTTGTGCAAAATATAAAGAGAGTTACAGAGTTTCAAGATCTATTTCAGCTAAAGTGGGATAAATTGCCTCTGGATCGGTTTTCAGCTTGGATGGTAAGCCTGTGGATGATTTGGCATTAGCGTAACCTCATTTCATTTTTGGCAACTCAAGAGGCAACTTCAGGTCTCTTGCAACAAATGAAGACCTCCACTCTCTGATTTTCTTTATACTAGTGAGAGATGTCCGTCAAATGACGGGCAACAAGACAATGCACTAAATTTTGGACCTAACTACAAAAAATAAGAACTAAGATATAGATAATACACATTTCATCAATAATTCGGCCAGTTCTTATAAGGTAGTAGAGTCATATGAAATTATACAATTTATGTTTCATAGTACGATAAGCTGCAAAACAAATAAGGTTAGCAAAAACTTTCGAAAGCAAGAGCCGATCATTCCAGATTGTAATTTTCAAGTCGTCAAAGAGATTGATTTATGAATACACAAAAAAAACTATTGAGTTGTTAACCATTTATTAAATATATAAACATATTTCGATGTTAAAATTAGGCAGCAAGTAATAATTAAGGAGTATTTTACATTAGTTAGTGAGTCACTGAACAAATTGACTGATAAGAATACATGAGAACGAGCTTCAGTTTGAAAAAAGTAAGCTATTAAAAAGGCATTATACCAATGGTGTTTAACTTAGTTTTTGTAGCTCAATCAGTAGGAGAACATAATCTCTTATTTTCTCATTCCAACTCTGTTTTATTGTAAGAACAATGACAACTTGGTTGAATGATTATTGTAGTGCATAAAAATAATGCTTCCAAATCCCAGACTCCAACTGTCAGAAAAAAAGTATGGTATCAAAGAAACAAATGGTTGATCCCTCAATAAAAATGATATGGTAGATGTATCAATAGAAAATTGAATAAAATTGGTCGGCCATATCAAATCTAATTGATATTGAATTAGAATTGAATAGGAGAGCCAAATATGTAAATAGATATCTGATGAGGCTACTCCATAGACCATAGTAAGTTACCTTTGGCAGCTATTCATTAATTTATTCAACACCTCGGTGCCGGAAAAGAGCTACCACACATATATCTACATTTTGTCCCATTCTGCGAACATAATTAAGAGTTTTTTAAGCATTTCTATTGTCGATGGCCAAATGAAATCATGGGCAAAAGGCTTACATCTAAACTTTTAATACGCTTATACAAACAACCATGCTTACAAGAGTTCACTAAATTGCACGACAGGGAATGATAAAATTTTAACATGTTATTAAAAGATGGATGCATGCAGGAACACTCAAATGGCCTGAAAAAGTTCTGATTTTTGGCAAATTAGTAGTAAATCAACTATACCAAAGTAACCTTAAACAAGGAGATTGCAATAAATCAAGCACAATTTTTGCAATAAGATAATCCAAAAAGAAGGAAACAATATACATTAATTTTTCATTATACTCTAGGTTGGCCATGACTTAAATTCTGATATCTTGTGTAAATCTATTACAATAACAAAAACACTCAAACCAGTGCCGGCTTTGTGCAGATTACAGCGATTGCAGACTCCCATTCTTTTTTAAAAAAATTAAAAAAAATTATGCAAAAGATACGAACGTGACAAACAAGTTAAAATTTCCAGATACACAACCAGTGATTTGTCAAATTTTTGTGAGATTCATATTTAACAACAAAGTTACATTTAAGAATGCCAGAGAATAACAATTTTCTTTAAATGAATTGTTTTACTTTTGGCTAACAAAACTTTTGAATGAAAAAGTCTATATAACCCGATTTTTTATATTTTATATAATTACTTTATTTTTATTATTATTAAAATAGCCTCATTCTATATTTAAAGATGTTCTCATTATTCGCGAGACCTCGTTAAAACCCAATCACCGGGTCCACATCAATCGAAGATTTTGCATCAATATTTATTGCTATGTCTTATATATATTAACAATCAAAGCAGGTAAGTTTAACTCTATTACTCTAAACCAGTACGTTAATCAAAGACAATGCAAACAACATCAAGTAAAATTCGATAACAAACAAGAAACTTAGAGGAAAGAAGAAATGCAATAAAGTTATATTGAACAAAGAGTAAAGCAGATCAAACATTTGAAAAGAATTTGAAGTATAAAATATATTTAAATACGCAACTATCACCCAACTTTCATCCGCGATTCCATTCCATCACCTTAACTTTAATAACGACTCTTTCCATCACCTAACTTCACCGATTACAAAATTAGTCCCGACGTTAATTTTTCAAGAAACCACATTCAAGCACCCGCTCGTCACGCGACTACGCTTGTTAATTTGGGCCATTTCATATCGTCACCAACATATGGGCACCGCGTTTCAGATTTCGTCGAACACTGAAGATTTTTGACTCAGCAATTTGTCTCCAAGATTTATTTTCAAACTTAGTGAAAAAGATATTATTTTTGTGTTTGTACTTTGCAGATCCCTCAAGTGAGTCGAGGAGCGCGTTTGTTTATGTACTAAGAGATGAAAAACTTCTCAGAAGTGAAGGTTGACATTCTCAGGGAAACATTGTACTGGTGCTCCATGCAGTTGTACCAATTTGAAGTCTAGTTGTTATTGATCTGATTTATACTTCACAACCATTGATAAATTGTAATAATGAAGGGTGCATTCCCTGATTTGACGCCACGGGCATGTTCTTACTAACATCTTACTGGGTGCTTGTTAAGACAACTTCAAATGCAGCGAACAACGTGTTGCAATATGAAACTCCTGAAATGCTTGATAGTAAATTCTAATCTCAGAATCGACATCGATGCGTTTGGATACAACTTTCTTGATTTTTTTGCAACTTATAAGCAAGTTTCTTGCAGAAAAGGCGTGTAATTTTACGCCTTACTTATAAGTTGTATAAGAAAGTTGAATCCAATTGCCCTTTATATCGCGGTTTAATATTGTGAACATGGTTGCTAATGGTTGGATTTTTTTCAATATCCATGTAGGGGATAAGTTTTCTTGGTTTAGAGATGAAGAATTTGCTCGTCAAGCTTTAGCAGGACTACACCCATCCAGCATTCAATTAGTGACTGTAAGCATTCTAACTTTCCATTTCTGACTCCAGTTTATGCACTAAATCAAGTGAGGCTACTGACTATAAACACCCACAGGAATGGCTCTAATTTTGGCTATAAGCTTCGACCCTACTGCTTTATGGAGAATTTGGAATCAGCAATCACCAAGGAGATAGCCTGGAAAAGGAAATTAGAGGATACATGACTGTCGAGGAGGTAAATAGGAACTGATATAGTGTTCGTAACACAACACTTGAATTGGCTTTTGACCACTGCCGGAAAATGTGACTAAATGTTGTTTCCCTGTGGTTAAAAGCCAAATCTTTTGCGCGGAGAAGAATAATATCGGAGTATTATTTCGAGCAGTCAATATTATATTCTTATGAACAGGCTATTGAAACAAAAGAAGCTGTTTGTTATAGACTACCATGATCTCCTTCTTTACCACATGTGAATAAAGTGAGGGAGCTCAATGGGACAACGCTATATGGATCCAGACACTTTCTTCCTAACACCTGATGGAACTTTAAGGCCACTGGCTATTGAGCTAGTCCGGCCACAAGGTACAGTTAATGGTAAGCAGCAAGAAGAATGGAGGCACGTCTTCACACCATGTTGGGATGCAACTGGTACCTGGCTTTGGAGGTTTGCAAAAGCTCATGTTCTTGCCCATGACTCTGGGGTTCACCAACTCTATGCTCACACTGGTATGTATCAAAAATAACTATATTTCTGTGTATCCCTAATCGTTCGATTGGTTTGGAGTTTGTTTCATCATTGGTTAACCTTTGATGCCTTGTAGGCCTGTGAACACATTGTGCAACAGACATATTATTGCAACTAATCGTCAATTGAGTGCTATGCATCCACCCATAGACTCATACACCCTCATTTCCTGCTACACCATGGAGATTAATGCTTGGGGTACCAGTGGCACTTCCATCAACGGCAGAAGGATCATTGAGACCACCTTTCTCCTAGCATAAATCGGGCTGAACAAGATCTTCTTCAATGCTCTAATTTAAACGCCTAAGTTATAAACATTTATACGCCTACCTATTACATTTTACCATACTTAAATCTACTCTCAAATTAATCTCTAAACGTAAATAATGCCGACGCACAGTGTCAACGAAACGTAGCTTAACTGAAAATTAACGTCGACTAATTTTGCCATCAATTCAAAGCCAAAGGATTGAAGTCACATGAAGTTGAGTTACTGAATTAATCCCGAACGAAAGCTGACAATACGCTTTAGCCCTATAAAATATAGAAAGAACAAATGACTCAACTTCAATGCATGGTAAAAGGATCCAATAGGAAGTGAATCATGAATTGAGAAAAATAAGTATTGGATTACAGAGACACCGGTTTCTGAAGCATAATTATAGCATAATCGTATAAGTTAACTATACCAATTTTGCTTTGATTTTCAAAATATAGTAATCATATATGCTTGAGGCATTATTTGAGATAAAGAGGCACCTTTAAACATAAATCAACTTAAAACCCCATTTCACCAGTATAATTTGCAAAGAAAAACATTAAAATATATTTGTTGCATCAACACCAGTTTAATTCCCAAGATGATTTCAAAAATACATTTGAGATCAGGTAAAATCTTTAGTTGGCATGGAAAACCCAAACTTTAATAAACTTTGAACAAAAAAACCCAAACCAAAAATCATTTCAAATTACATAAATATGTAGTGGTTAAAATAAAAACTTGAATAAACTATGAACCCTAAACCGTTGAAGCAAAAACGCTCATAGGCTCAGATTTGTCATGATAGCCTTGAAAATTAAATGAATATATTGTTGGTTGTTGTACTGATGGAGTAGCAGAAGATGCAAGAAGAATATAGAATCACCTCACCCAAAGAGAGAGCAAAAAATGAAAATAGTGAGAGTGAGAAAACCGAAGTCGGGTGTTTGAAGTTGAACAAGAACATCTGAGAAGCTTATTGTCTCACAGGGAGAGAAAGAAATATAGGGCAATAAAATGAGAAAAAAATAATAATAATTAGTCTGACGACCGCGCTTGGGTAACACGCGTTGCAACATTTTATAACTATCTTTGATAGGAGGGTTTGTAAGGGTTGGTCTTATTGGGATTCTTTTTCCATGTAGGTGTCCTTCAGGACCTTATGGATCCTGGACCTGGTTATTTGGCTTGGTTTAATTAGTAGACAATTGTAGGCTAATTAATACACAAGTTCAATCAGGCTTAGTTGGTAACATTTGAATTGATGTAATCTCCAACTATATTTTTTCAATAAAATCACATATTAACCAAAAAAATTATTTAACGTTCTGCATGGTCAAAATTGTTTTTTTTTAAATAAAAAATTGAACTCTTAGTTGATACTTAAAAGATTGAACAAGAGGTTTCGGTTGTCATATATGTGTGTATAATGTCACAGATCTTATCCAGTATATATATTTTGTTTTAAAAGATTTATTTTATTATTTTTTAGTTTATTATAACTATTTTAGTTTGAAATCATGAATACTCTATTTTGGCTCAAATCACGATTCGATTTAACGTCGCAAGATCCGTTAGTAATCAAATGCATATGCATGCTGTTAGTAAATGTGTTCGAGATCACATCAGATATATTTAGCTTTTCTTTGTGAGCTATATCTATTATTATTATTTATTTATTTTATTTATTTTAAAACCAAAGACTTGCTAGATAATTTGACTTTAACCTCATCATACGAGTAATATCTCATCGCTACTGACTAACCCTAGCTACTATATCTATTATCACTGGCATGTGTTCAAACAATTCATTAGTAATCGCCTAAGAAGCAATCTCCTGATCTAATCGTCTTCATTGCTATATCACGATTCGTACAGACAATAAATTTGTTGTATTTTTATTTTAATTTGAAATCACCAACTTTTATATTATATTATCATATAAAACCGAAAAACCCGACCGAACCGAACCCATTGCAAGACGTAAAACCCATTATCAACCTAACCGATTCAAACTGAACTAATTTAGAACCAAAACTGTCAAGGTGATTTAAAAATCGCATGTAATTCCATTTCATACAAAACAAATAAAAACATGACCGAACCGAACCGAAAACATCACTAATGTCATGCATGCCGTGAATTATCACATACTCTCTTAACGCACTATCAAGTTGAATTTTCTAAACTAAGCACAATATACCACTCCCCATCTGTAAAGTCTCAATTTAGAATGCACAAATTTGATGATATATTTTTATAAATTGTATAAATTTGATATATTTTTATATATTGTACAAATATATTGACATTTTTTGTACTATGGATTAGTATAAATTTTTATACTGTGACGCATACAAAAAAAAAATATATGAGAATGTTCTATAGAATCGTAACTGATTCTATATACTTGTCCAGTTATTATGTTTGATAGGTGTTCATATATTTAAGCCTAATGGCCCAGTGTGTCTCTTAACCTTGTTTCAATTCCCAAAGAATAATACACAGAATAGCTGATCAACTCAACTTTTAAGATAAATATAAGACAAAAATCATTGAACCATGTGTTAGTTTTTTATTAATAAGATATAAAACCATTGGACCATTAATTTTTTTATTAATAAGACACAAACCATCGACCATGTTAAGATTTTGTTAATAAATATATTATAATTTGTAAAAGTAGCCACATGCATCATTAAACTATAAACTATGAAAGTTATTTAATACGAAATATTAATATTATATGGACAAAAAGTAATATAAATATACTTAAACAATAAAAAATTATTTTCTTATTATTTTCTTAAATATGCATTAATATATTATTGTTACATTGTATGTAAATTTTAATGACATAATAGTTGTTTGTTAAATTTTATTTACAAGATATCGATAAAATTACAAAGGTATTAATATGTTCTTTATAAATAAAGTCTCAAGTAATTAAAAACAAATTCAAGAAATAATCAAAACAATCATGACTATTTATTCTATTTATACAGTTGATAAAGTAGTTACATACTCAAGTCTATTTAAATCATAAAGTTATTAGAATTAAATTATATATGAAATAAAATATACATTAACAGTATCATCTAAATAATGTTAGCTTTGTAGTTAATCAATATATTATTCTAAGTTAAAATGATACTCACACAATTAGAAATGGTTTCAAGAAAAACATAATCCAGTTGGATTATTTTATATAATAACGCTTTCATAACGAACACCGCTTATCACACCTCACAACGCGATAAATCTGTCCCGCTTCGATCCCAAACAGGGTTATTTAAGACGCAAATCAAGGGTTTGGAACAAATTCAAGGGCTTGGAACAACTTCAAGGGTTTGCAACAATTTTGATGGATTTGTGACTTGTAAATACAACCTAGAATAATAAAATTTTAACACTAAACAAATTAAATTATTTAAATAATAATATATTGACCCATTTAATGTTTTTATTCATGTATTATTCAATACTTTATAAATATATCATCCTCTATCCATATACATTAAAGAATATTCAACATTAAATAGAACTATTTCAATTATTTCTTGAAATAATGAAATAATTTTTAATTAAAAATACTCTTTATTATTTAACTAATAATATATTGATGTACCAAAGCTTTTATTAAAAACACACCCTGGATTATCGGATTGGGAGGGAAGTAAAATCCGAAATCGACGGATTTTATAAAAGATGCAAAATCCTGCTGCTATCCAAACTGCCCGGACAGATCGATTTCAAATAATCAAAATTTTAAACATAATCAAAATTTACAACAATCAAAATTTACAACAACTATAGAACACTCAACCAATTAAACATATTACCATCAAAATTTACTATAAAATTAAATCATAATCAAATATTAAAAAATAATAAACAACCATTAAACAAATAATAAAAATTCAAAATTAAAATTCGAATTTCTATTTTTTGGCCACTGGGAGGACTTTCTGAGTATATAGAAGGCAAGTATGGGCAGATCATGCTCGGCAGAAAGCCGAGTTTATACGCTTGGCCGTGAAACGCAAGTATAATCGCGAATCGTGGTCGATTTTTGTTTTTAAGAATTAAAAATTAAAAAAATGAAGACAACCGGACCGGATCGATTATATCTCGGTATTTTTAATTCATATCCGGATCCGTACGGCCAGCTTTATTGCATAGTTCAATATCCAGATCCGGCCCAAGTCCTAATTGCATTTATATCCCAAAATCCGCGGACCGAATCCCGATTCGCTTTTTTCTCGATATCCAATCGTGAATTCTAGCTTTTATGATGTATTATTCAATACTATATAAATATCTCATTCTCTATCCATATACATTAAAGGATATTCAACATTAAAACAACTTTTTATCATATAATTTAATCAATTAGAATATAATCTTATTACTTTGCCAAATACATGAATATTTTTCTTTTAATAATGTATTATTTGGACCAAACAACCTTTATTATTTAAAGAATAATATATTAATTAATCTTATATTTGTTATCCGTTTATTATGCAATACTAAATAACTTTCATGATTTAAATAGAATCATTTCAATTATTTCTTGAAATAGTTTTTAATTACAAATATTCTTTATTATTTAAAGAATAATATATTGATACATCTTATGCTTTTATTTATATATTTTTTATTACTTCAAATGTTGTCAATTATTATACACATATTAACAAATCATCAAATACGCCACAATGGTTAAACACTTACTCTTATTAATTCCTCGGCAACTGCGTTCAAACCCTCACTACAACCATTATTTAATTTAATTCTTAGGCGTGCACAAAATTTGAAATCCAAACCAAATAAATCGGTAAAATTTTCTAACCGACGGAACCGAACCGATGAGGCTCAAAAATTAAAAACTGAAGAAAAAATTTGCTCGATTCAAGCTTCGAGAACCGAAGTGTGTCTGTGAATCGAATGAACTTATCGAATATTTATATATATATATATATATATATATATATATATATATATATATATATATATATATATATATATATATATATATATATATTACAAACTCTCATAACAGACCTAATCATCTAAACTTCTAACCCCATTTTCAGCTCCGGCGACAATTCCAACCCCCACCCTATTTTCAGCTCCGACCACTCCGTCAGGCGCCGAAAAGGCAACAACCACCACTCATCCGGCCTCAATCAATCGTTGTCCAGGTTATTTATTGTCCCAACATTTATACTCCGCAAAATCCCAAAATAATTGTCAATTTCGTTTCTTTTTCACTAAGTCTCCACTCTAATTCTCCTCTAGTTTCATCTTCAATCTTTATTTGTGAATTTAAATTTCATTTTTATGGGTTTTAATTTTAAAGTATGTTTGTTTATGATTTTCACTCATGAAATCATAAACATCCAACTATGTATGGTCAAATAAATCGAGTCGACTCAAACCGCGAACGCTGACAAAACCCGATAATCCTAACCGAACCGCTCGAAACCGAAAGTGAACAGAACCGATTTCGGATCGGTGGCTTGGCGAACTGTAAAGTCGGTTCGCCTCGTTTCAATAAGAAAATCGAACCGCTGAAGCCCTACTACCATGACGATCCATATAACTTGATAGCAAAGTGATAAACGGGACCCCACTCACACTAACCCGCACTCGCTTATCATCACCTGCGAGCCGGAATCGACTCGAAGCCAAGACACCCACCGAATAACGCGCACTCAACCGAGCCGTATTCTGCCCTGGCAGCCTCGGCTCGAGCCCTCGGGGCCCCTTTATTAATCTCTTGTGACATTAGGTGAATTGCTTCATATGAAACGGTACCACATTAATGGCCTGGCTAATATTAAATTTTTTGAGCATTAAACGCGTACTGCTCCATCTCAACCAAGTACTTCACGCCAGTAGAAGAGAAAAGTGTGTTTTTCAACATATAAACATTCCACATCTACAACATATCAAACAACTACACCATTCACTAATACACCATTCACAACATATCAAACGTATGAAACTTGGAATAAAAGTACGTAAATAAAAAACATTGTTTAAACTTGACAAACCATAACCATCATTGTTCGAAACACCATAAACATTGTTCAAACACTAGTAAACAATAAACACCATACAATATCAATGTTGAAATACTACAACCATCATACATAAACAAAGTGTTTTAATAAAAAATATTGTTCAAACTCGAACAACATAAACATCATACATATAATATATGTAAACAATTTCATTCATGTGTTTCTTCACTTGTTTCTTTCTTCAACGATAAAAGTGGAGGAGTGTCAAGCGCCATGAGTGCCACTCAGTTTGTTGAGGAAAGTTTTGTGTGATCTCTATTGCGCCCGATATCCTCGGCCACACGGGATCCTTATCGCTGTCATTTCGCTCATCATCCTCTCTTCCCTGGCCCTTCATGACATCTCGACGCGAACCCAATTACTCCTATCTAACAACTTTTAAAGTATCACTCACGCGACTCGGCCGTTGTCAGCGAGGCTGATGTCTCAATTTAAGGATACCTGATGTATCTCCTCCGACCCCACCGGCTCTAAAATTAATTCATGTGAGCCGCCTTCGTGGGCTCGGCAGATCCATTATAGTTCCACCTCGCTTCTACCCGGCTTCATAATTTTCGTAGATTTTCCACTTCATCTCAAAGCCATATCCCACAACAAACCTCAAACTTAGCAATCGAGGCTCTTTGAAATCATCGCTACCTATTAACATCGTGCCTCCCCATATTCTGTACGCACACACCGAGGCTTTTGAATATCGCCACATTTTTGAAATCATCGCCAACTTAGCAACGTACGCATCATGCCAGTATCAAGGGGCGCCTTAGTCTTATGATAAAAAAATGTTCGAGGATAATACTTGTGGTAGCTAACCTCAGATCCATCAAGAAGAATTAAGTCAGTTGCATCATTTGTATCACGCGGTTAGGGGCCGGGTGGCCCCGACTAATAAATGGGAAACAAAACCTCGACCACCTTCGATACAAACTTCGAATTCTATTTAGATTGTACCATACACACTCAAAATTAGGATTATGGCTCTACTATTATTGTTAAGCACGTTAGCATAACTTCTTTGTCTAATTGGTCAATTCTCACACTACCCCCAATGTATAATCCTCTATACATTCATCATTATCGTCCTCATGTCTAGTCCTAAAAAATTCAATCCTAAGATCCTCCTCCGTAATCATTCCTTGCACACCACAACATTAAAGTTAGTCCAACATAGGTCACCTACATCAAGTTCGGCCCTACGTCCATACCCATAGATTCTATAAATTGAACTAATAGACCGGATACCATTCACAATTAAATGTACAAAGATTTTCTAATTTAGCATTTTCTAAGTATTCGAATACGAGGTTACCCCTAAATTGTTTGATCGAGGCCTCATCGAGATATACTCGCCGCGCATTCAGCCTCCACTTTCCAAACACCAACGTCTCACAGAGCTCGGCCCTCCTCCACTTCCTCATGTTGCTCTTCATATCAGTTCCTCTTCCTCAACTTTGACTTTTTCTAGCCCTCTTTTCTTGATCCACGGATGACAGGCTCCCTCTTGTCTCTTTTTTGTTTTTCAGGCCATTTTTAAATTGAACAATATATTTGCAAATGGAGAGTATAAAAGAAGTCTATGAGTTGGTAATGAGGATTAATTTAAGAAATTTGTAGAGAATTTGTGGAGAGGGAAGTTATGAAATTGCTAATAATGAAAGGTTAAAAAATCATACTTATCAAACACTTATCCGATATAAACGTGGTACCGTTTGGTTTTAAACGGTACCACGTTTCACTTAAGAAAGTTTAGGAAATTTGCCAGTTCAACGTGATACCGTTTCATAGACGGTAATTACTCTGAAAATACTCAACGTGGCTTTTGGTTATGAAACGGTGAGTCGTTTAACTTACATAATGTATATGTCATTTATTGACTTATACGGGGTACCGTTAGTTAATCTGTGTCACTATGTATAACGTGGGTACCGCACGGTGAAATGGTATGCCGCTTTTGAAATAAAGTACATGTAAAGAAAACAAAATAGATATTTTATTATTTCAGACGTTTACGCTTTATACTGCTGACTAGAGATTATACGAGTTTCATACATTCAATCAAAATTATAAAACTATACAAATCTAATCATCATACACCGCTCATCTTCGGATTCTTCTTTCTCGGAGTGTATTTCTATTGTGTTGTTCTTTCATCTACTTCAATTTCTTCTCAATGTCGCCTGCATCGCCGAACAAATCTTTTTCATTTCCTTCCACGAAGTTGGTGTCCTTATCTTGCATCCTCTGCGTGCTCGCGTCAGCCCAATCTTTGATAAACATACTTCAATCGCCGAGCTTGTAAGTCTTTGACTCGGCTTTGAGTGTATTAGAAGCCAAGCAAATGCGATTCACTAGCTATCAGAAGTCATAGGTATAGAAAAAATATTTCTTTTAAGGCCTTTAGACTATACCGAAACAATGCTTCCTTTACTCGCCCACCATTTTAATATATCAAAAGGATTATTGTTATTATATTGACTCAATTCAAAGTTAGTAGTTAAATATCGAAATAACTCCACAAGTGCTCAAGGAGCTTACTGACTGTGTTACCTAACAATTGCAAAGCATTCGTAGCGTGATCATGCTGACTTCAGATCTTAATCCCCTCAAGGGCACACATTAAAACTCGTTTACACTACTAGAGGCGGCCTTACCTTGTCCATACTTTGATTGGATATTTCTATACATGTTATACATATACGTTTCAATTCCATCTTTCCATTTTTGAACATCAAAACTCTTTTAGTTCGGGATTAAAGGATACTAATGCTTCATAATTTTATTTGAAGGGCATATCCAAGATTATACCACTGTATACGTGACAAGGATATGATGAAAATATTTTAAAAACTTTGTCTTCCATATTCTAACCATATCTCTAACAACATGACCATCTCTATGTTTAGTAATATGAATGGAAAGATTAACGATGCATTCTAAAGCAAAGATGAGTTTGGTTTATATTGAGTTGAAAATACTTTTAGTATAATATTTAAACGGCTCAAGAAACTTAAGTAATTCATAAATATTTCCAATTATTATATGCGGGGATAAATATTCACCAATCAGACGATCTCATAAAAATATTGTAATTTATCCTTATACATATATGACGAACTAGTAGATCGTAAGTCGAAGTTCCATCTAGTATCACAATCCAAAATTAATTTTTAAACTTCTTACCCGAAGCCTCAACCAATTTTTATATTCATGTCTTCTAATCCGCCATTAACAACAAAATTAATCTTGCCTTCATGAATTGGGTAAAATAAATTCATCCCAAACAACTTTTATCATATCTTTAGCACCAATTGGAAGGACGCGAGATAAACATCTCCAACATGAAAAAGTTCACTAAAATCCGCTTCTAATAGGGGCATCTTTAATTCTTCAATTGAAACGTTATTATTAGCGGACGCATTATCAAATGAAATCAAGTAAATCCTATTCAAACATTTGTAATAATTGGCACATGCGAATATACTCTTCCAATTTGAATATTGTTATGTTTAGCAATCATCTAAAATATATAATTCTCCTTGTAAGAATCTTAATCATGATCAATCCGGGTGGCACAGCATAATACATTCATCAAAATCCAAAAGACACCAATATCACTATTCAAACACATTTTATAAGGCAAATTCATAAGAGTTTTACTCTAAGATTCTTTCAGCTTTTAAAATATTAAAAGCATAATTTCAAAAGTAGACTGACATGTGATTGCTCGGGATTAACGACATTTTGAACCATTTAAGAAACGCCATCCATTAATGATTAAAAGGCAAAGAACTACCGATTATAAATTTCATAGTTTCAATCCTATAAGCCAAAATACTAAAAAAAGTTTTTTCCGGTTCGCATCATTGGGCCTCATGACCACCTCCCCTACTACTATCTTTAATGATCTTATATCACTTCATGTTCAAAGAAGCACACCCGCTTCCCTTTTTACTCTCCACCCGCTTTTCCACGATAGAAGACTTTACAATTTAAACAAGCTTGCCGTGCTTGTTTTTCCCGGCCTCCCATGAAAATATTTCCAACCATGAGAAGTTTTTTCCTCTCAATAGTTGTATCCGCAAAGACTAGAGTTAATAACGAGGCTTCATCCATACGATTATCATCCTCTAAATTAACAAAATCATTGCACATACCAAGACTATCACTTGAATACTTTTACCAAGTACGCTTTGATGTCATTAATTTAGAAGAACAATATCAAAATTTATAAAAAGTTGATAGATAATACCTGGGACCGTAAACGGTTAGCGTAGATTACATTCAATTTATCAGAACGAACAAGCCCAAACCACAAGAATGAATATCAGAATTGCTAGAAAGATTGCTATTGTTTTGATATCAAGTAAGAATGATTGCGAATCGCGAGAAATGCAACAGAGGTGTCGCTTCCATTTTATAGATCTCGAGAAATGGGGCTTATCAGATTGGTCCAAACGGGGTACCGCCACGAACGGTATCATGACGATCTAAACCGTACCGCTTGAAACCAATCGTTGATCATACAAATTCATAAAAACAGGCCGCTGGATTCTTTAATTCTGGCACCCTAATGTCCAAACGGTATACCGCTTTATGTTGCAAGAAATTGCTATATAACTACACGCATTACCTTTATTCATTTACTTTAAACGTATATCGCTTCTGAGATTTAAAATGTGCAAAAATTAAATATTTCTTCATCTAAATACACCATTTTCCCATGTTTAAAAAATACAATTCATAAGTATCAATTTAATAACAACTTAATCAAACGCAATCACACCATGCCTCCAGAAATTCCAGGAGTGCTACGCAGTTATATTCTTCAAGATTATCGTATCCAAACACCGAAAATCGTGCTACCTCCCGCCTGGCGCGTCAACCTTTTTCAAGGTGATTGTAGCCAATACGACGCAGCTATATGTGGAAAATAGAAAACTGCAGGTCCTGTGACGGCTTAATGAACAAACCATTTCTTTACCACCTGACGCTGCTGACTTGTTTAACGTCACAACCTAAACTGGCCGGTGATTTTGTAATCAACCCTCGGAAAGATCAACTTAATCATCAGATGGTTCTGAAGTTATTTTGTTGTTCATTTGCACGGCAATAATGTTTGCTAGTGCCGCACGTATCTTAAAATAACTCTTCAAGTATTAATAAAAAAGTTACTTTCATTGAAATGTTATTCGCTCAATTTTAACCAATGCAGCCAAACGTATAATTTGCAGCTTAAACCGTGTACCGCCGGTTAAAAAACAAGATCAATTTAATCAAAACGTGGTACCGCTGAATTCAAACGGTACTACGTCGCCCGCTACACGAGTCTCGAATCTAGGCCCAAAGATTCTCTTAACGTGACCTGGGCCACTCGGTTCGTTAATCCAGCCTCGAACATGCGCACCGGCCCACCCTATCTACCTCGGGTTCAGTCGCGACTAGCCCCATTATCCTTTCTAGTCAGCCTAGATTGGATCCGACTTAAATTACATCATCCCATAATACGAAGTCCAATATATAGGGATTTATTACCGATCGACTACTACTTTTTTATGACACAGCATTTAATTTGAAGGATATATTTTATCATATTTCTAAAATTTCTAAAACTCACTATCTGGGTAATATTTATCTCCGGTTCATTTGTTGTCATAATATGAACATATTCCTCTTAATGTAAAATAATTTGTATTTCTTATACATATCGAATTAAATTTTGAATCTTCAATTACTTTAATTATATTATTAAAAAACTAAAAAATTTAATATTAAAAAAAAAATTTAAAAAGACGAATTCTATTATATAATTATATATTTTAAAAATAATGAATAATTAATAATTGAAATTATGATCAAAATTTAATTTAAAAAAGTCAAACATCAATTATTTTAAATTGGAGGAAGTATTGTTTTTCAACATAGGATACAATGGGAGATTATATTACAAATTCTCTAAGTGGAGGTAGAATAATGATCATAAGGAACTCGTTATTATAGAATGAAGGACTTGTAGGAGTGGAATTTGTAGGTGTAAAATCAAACACACACCTTTAATGGTATTGCTTGATCGGCTGAATTGGCCTGAGGGTGGATTTGAAATCAAATCCATTGTTTGAGAAATTAATGAATTTGAGGGGGAATTTGGTGATAGATTTAAATTAATTATTTGACAATGTCATTTTTGGCAAATTTTGGCCCGAAACTTCATTATCTCGACAATTTCGGACTTCAAATTCATTTTGGACAAATTTACCGAACATCATTTTACAAATTTAACTGGTCGAATGGATAAAATATAATGAAAAATATGATCCCGGTCAAAATGGAATGAAAATATACGATCGAACGTAATAAAATACGATTCACGGGGCTTAAAAAGAGTCAAAATACGCCTCGTGTCGAATGGGCCGAACATATTGCTTCCCGGTCAAAAATGGGCCAAAATACGATTCATGAATAAACAGAAATTTAAATACGGTCTCTGGTCGAAATAGGCTGGGTAATGAGCTGGTCGAACGACCCAAAACATAGATAACCGGTCGAATGAAAATACGATTCCTCGTCGAAACTCAAAATATGGTCATGGTCAAATTGGCACATGTTATCGGTCGAACGAGCCGAAAAATATGGTCTCGGTCGAAATATGCCAAAAATATGGTCTCATCAGAAACATGATGAAAATATGGTCTCGGGTTGAAACATGGTGAAATATCTCCCGAGGTTAAACAAGGTAGAAGTAATATCGTTCGGTCGAACAGGTAAAATATGCTTACGAGGCGAACGAGAAAAATGCGCCCTTAGACCGAAACAAGGTGGAAATATATTCTCGGGTCGAAACGCCCAAAAATATTGACTCATGTCGTAAAATTGCCAAAAAATATGATATCAAGCATATAGCGATGAATTTAAATCACATGATTTTAATACACCGCTTTGTTATGAAAATCCATCTCATAAAGTATTCAAACGACGTCTATATATTTGAACTGTAAATTTAAAATTCTCTTTCAAATCCCTCAATCCAAACAGGCCCTAAATAAAAGTAGCTATGGAATGAATTGAAGGAACTATCTCAAGTGGATGAAATTTAACTCAAATGAAATACCTTTATCAACTAAGCTTCCAAAGTAATTCCACATACATGTATTGTAATTCCATCCATGTTTCAAAATATTCCAATCAATTACCATCTTTCAAAATGTCCCTTACTTGATCTTGTTGGGTTTTAAGGATTAAAATAACAATTATTCGAACTGACAATTCAAGAATCCTCTACGGTAGATTATAAAACAAGAATTAAATCGTAAATTTCATGTACCTTACACCTTAAAGTTGCAATGGATTAATATAGAAAGAGGTTCAACAACCAATTAGGTCATTTTAGTCACTCCACACTAACGCTGATCAAACTCCTTCCCGGCCGGTTTACTAACAATTAAAGCTGAATGAAGAAAAATATGAGAGGAGAAAAATACTGCTTTTCTTCCCTATACTTCGCCGAACAACAAAGCGAAGCTGGTGTATGTCATTTCATCTTTTTCAAAAACGAATAATGAGACAACGTTTTCTCCAAAAGTGGCCTATTTAGGCATCAAACCTTCCAATATATAGTCTAATAGAATAGAAACGAAGGTTCTATAATTTCTCCCAATTCTTATCCCTAAAAGAAAGGCATATAAAAAGTTGGAGATAATATTCAAATAATGTATTCTACATAAAGAAAAATTCGGAAGCTTCCTCTTCCTAGTAGCCTTTCAGACTCGATTGGCCCGAATGTTTCCTTCATATTTCACTTTAAACCCGGAAGTTATGATTGTATTATAATTTGACTGCGTTGTCGTGCGTGACCTCTTAGGCTCGACACAAGAAAGAATATATTAATTTATGCTAATCCTTTAATGTTGTCATGTCATGATTGTATTTTTGCTTTTTTTTTCTTTAGAAATATATAGGTAGCTTAAATGACCAAAATATTCTTAATGATAGTCATGCGCATAATAAACGCGCATCAATGACGGATTGACAATATTTCGAAAAGATGGTTTATCATCAGAACATTTCGACAAATATAGGGCGAATAGTTTTATTTGCCCTAATGAGTCACTAGCATGGAATAAATGAACGAGCTTTTGAGTCACGTATACAATGTAGTCATAAGTTTAAGATTGAATCGAAGTCATTATGATTACCCACTGATTATAATCACAAGCAAATGTGTCTAGATATAGATGCATCTAAAGGCCACCAAAGTGCGCCGACCCAATATTTTTTTTTTTGTATAGATAAATTACACATTTCCCTTTGATGAAATCTAATTAAACTTATTATTGAGTTGGGAAGAAAAATTTCCAATGGTCGAAGCTGTATTCAAAAAAAGAAGATAAAAGTTGCCACCCGGAGAAATTTTGGAAAAGGATCGGACTTACTAGTACCACTGCTTCATAAAGTTTGATTATTCTTGTCATAATAATGTCATTTAATCAGGAATTCATCCTTGGAAGCTGGAGTGTTGCACAAACAAACACTAAAAAGTGGCATGATGTACAATTGAATGTCTCGGGTAGCAAGTAGTCAACAAATTAGTTAACTTATTATTGGAGGAAATAAATAGAGAAATACGGAGTATGACATAACCCAAATATGATGTTATTCGGTGCTACATATATGATATCACTAGTTGAGAATTGAGATAGGGAATTTAAGCGTTGAAAAAATTTATCTATCTTCCTAAGTACGGCTATTATTAATTCATCCCATGAATGGTGGCAAGCTCTGAAAGAATAATGGGAAATTTCTTTCAATCCGGGGTTTATTTTTTCAAAATGATATCTATGATTTATAATTGAACCGTTAGATTTTATATCATAATAAAAACTGACCATTCAATTAAAATCTATCAAATCCAACGATCCAATTCAAATATGGGAATGCTTCAGGAGAAATCAATTCCGGAGTAGTAGAACGAAATTTCCAAAATAATTAGTGAGGGTGATTACAATCATTAATCAATTTTGATTGAAGACATGATATTTGAAACAAGTACTACGAAGTGATAACTCGCAAAACAGAGTTGAAATATCATAAGGAATATGGCTGCCATGCATATGACCTACAATCCATAATGTTGAGCGGACCACCACAAGCACTACCGCATGCAATAATAATCCTACAGTATGATGATCATGATGATGATGAATCGGAGTGCTATTGTGTTATCACAATCGCAATGTCGACGTGCTACGACGCATTACTAATGTTCATGCACAGGGGTTACTATCATTGACCATGTTCTAGACTTATTACCTTGTTTATTTACAGCATATCATTTGGATCAATTTCTCTTATTAGGAATCATTTGGGCTGATCAATTTGGCATAAAAGATATGCATGTCAGCTTACTGGTTTAAGGGCTTATATTGGTTAAGTTTTTCTAAAATAGAAAAATCGTTTGATTCTATTTTATTGATTGAGAACTCATCTCATATTGATATATATTTCAAAGTATATGATTTAATAAATTGATTTTTATTTAATTTTTTGGTGTTAACCTTTGATCAATAATTATGTTTTACTTGTTATTCGATTCTAATCTCCCACATAAATTTTATTGGTCGGCTAGTTTTGTGTTTAAAAGTATTTCATAATTCCTTTTAATTATATTTTTATAATATAATTAAAAATTAATCGATGATCAAAGTTTAATATTAAAAACAAAAGTAACAACTAAATTGAATTGGGGGTATTAAAAGTTTAAAACTCACAAAAAATGTTACTCTTTTGTACCTTCAGGGCCTCGCCAAACTAGATTTCAAATTCTCATATATTAAACCTTTCTTTTTAGCAAGGGAGATAGATGATGAAGTTGGTTAATCAATCATGTCCATAAAGAGCACAACAAAAAGTGTATATGAAATTATGTATAATGTCAAGAATGCCGAAAACGAGAAGACATTCACAAAGACAGACATGCCACTGCCAGTTTATATATTTGTACCTCTTTATTTGTACTAGAGAAAGAAAAAGAGACGAACCGAAAGTGTACCAAGAATCTCCTTCTTGTGAGTTGGAATTATAATACAACTCACAGAAAACTAAAGAAGAACTTTACTACCAATAAAAAAATGAGTTAATTATCTATTTGATAGTAGATAGCAAGCTTGTTCTGGCCTCAAATAGCTTAAATTCAAATTAATCTTAATCGAGACAATAAAGAGATTCATTGGCCCCGATTTCATGCAAACGCTTTTATATTCACACATCGCACATTTGTCACTTCAATGACTATAATCGCAACTAACATTTCCGCGCTACTTCCTTAATTCAATCAATAACAATATAATTATCTGTGACTAAACTGTAACTTGATTCCACTATTTAAGAACAATCGGCAATTAACTCGAACGAAAAATCTTAAGTCGTCATACAATTAATTAGGAAACTAGTATATATATTTATTACATAATCAACAATCAAGTAAACACGATGAAATTTCACCGAAACTGGCTTTTTATACAGTCTAGACTTCTAATGTTCCACTATTTAAGAAAAAAATAGTTTAGCCAGCAAAAAAATACAGTCAGTTTGATATTATGATTTTTGTTGAAAATAAACTCAAGATTAGTTGTATAGATAATGTCCTGCATAGTATGTTTCCTGGTTGGGATACTGTACATAATTCCATTCCAAATAAGGTGGGGAGGATTTGTATTTGTTGGAATCCTCAGTCCATTAACTTTAGCTGTTTATTAAATGAGCAGCAACACACTATGGGTAGGATACAGAATAGTTGGAGTTCTGGCAAGATGTTCTTGTTATCAGTGGTGTATGAGAGTAATGATAGAGGTGATTGAAAAGATCTTTGGAGCTCCCTTAAATAGGCTAGGATTCTAGTGCATAATGAAGCTTGGCTCGTGGAAGGTGATTTTAACATTGTTAGAGCATCTTCTGAGTCTGTAGGTGGAGGTGAGCCTAACATTGGTGCCATGTGTGAGTTTAATGATTATATTAGGGATATTGAGGTTTCTGAGCATCCCCATTCTGGAAGTCAATTTACATGGTGTAGGAATTGGAAAGAGAAGGGCCTGTTCAGGGTGTTGGTATAGGAATGGTTGAGAAGGTTAGATAGAAAATTGATGGATGGGGGAATAAGCACCTTATTTTTGCTTGTAGGATTATTCTGTTGAATTCTATTATTTTTGGAGTTTGCAACTACTGGTGCCAAACTGTCTTTATTCTGTTAATAATTCAGGGAGATCGGAACAATGATAGCAGCTATTTGTGGAAGGGCACCCTCATCTGGCAAATATTGTCCTAAAATATCCAAGTTAGGCTACCTCTCCTCTCAAAAGATGAAGGAGGGCTTATTAAAAGTTAAATGATTGGAACAGGGCTGGTATGGCCAATCATGTGTGGAATCTCAGTGAGAGGAAAGAAGCCTGTGGTAAAGTGGATCAATACACAGGCTAGTGGGTCAGAGCTTTTAAATAAGGGAAGAGGAGTATTGACTCTTGAATTTGGCAGTTAAGGCAACGTGAGGGAAATTCCTGAGACCATATGAAAAAAGTATCAAATTGAGATTTGCCACAGCTGTGAACTTGTGGGGTAAGTTTTGAATAATTGGAGCTCAATGAATCATGGTTGATATTTCGGAGTCCAGGAGCAATAGTATGATGAATATGGAAAACTGATATTGTTGGGTGACTCTTTTCAAAGGATGGCCTGTTAGAAGGAGGCTAACAAATGACATTCAATTGTGCAAGGTTAGTCTGTTTGTGTGTGTTGGAAGGGGCAGGGACTAGCTGTCATGGTTTGGATCAAACAAACATCACACTACAGCGGTTTGGAATCATATCAGGGAAAGGCCAGGAAGAGTGTGGTGGTGAAGAATTTGTATTTAAGGCATTTTCACATGGATCATATGTGTCATGGCAAGCTACCATTAGGGACAGGATCTTGTCTGGAAAGAAGAGATAAGTATTTTTAGTGTCAATAGAAGGAGAGTAATCATCATTTGTTTTTTGAGTGCCAACACTCTGGTGCTGTTTGGAGAAAGCTGCTGAAGTATTTGGATGAGCTCCAATCTCCTCAGAACTGGACCTTTGTGCTCATGGATGATTGCAAAGGAGTTGGGAAGAGCTTCAAGGATAGACTTAGAAGGTTGTGTGCTACAGCTGTTGTCTATCATATTTAGAAGGCCAGGAACAATGCCATTTTTAGCCAGGAACATGCCACTGTTGAGAAGATTGTAGCAGTTTGTATAAATCATATTAGAGATAGAGTCAATAGCTGGAGAAAAATAAATAGGAGTAGAATCAATTGGCATTTGTGTGTTAGATGGGGATTTAGTCATGCCATTTTTAATGTATAGCTCTACTCTGTAACTTTTTCATGATTCATTAATACAATACAAAATTAAAAAAAAAAGTAAACACGATCATTAATTTAATAGGACTCGTTAATTTGAACATTCAAACAAGAAACTCTGCTACAAGCTAAGACAACCTACTATCCACTTATTTTGAACATTTTGTAATTTCATAATAATGAAGGAGGGGGAGGACATAATTTGAGGGTGCTTAATAAGTGCTTTCATTAGTGTCTCTTTATTCAGAACTTCAGGCACGCCTAGACGACATTGAAGACGATGATGATGAAGAAGTTGAAGTTGATGATGATGAAGAGGAAGTCGGCGATGGCCAAAATTGAGCATTCTTCACTTTTGAAATGCTTGCCAACACACTAAGAGGGGTCACATTCCCTACTACCGTCACTTTCTTGGACACCAAATCTATGTTGAAAGATGTTACCCCTAATACATTGCAAAAAACAAAAACATCAACAACATAGCTAGACACCAAATTAAACTTTCACTTCATTCAGTGATTTATTTTATTTAAATATAGTTTTTATTTAATTTCTCGCTTTTGTGTAACTAAGAAGAAGGAAAAAAGGAAGCAATACTATCACCTTCCATCTTTGAGAGATGTTTTCTTACTTTTCCTTCACATCCCTTGCAATGAATTGACACACGTAACTCTACAACCTGCAAAAACCACATATTATTTATTAGTTCTAGAATACTAAAAGATGAATAAATAAATTAGTATCAAATAGCAAGTATCACATGTACTAAGAAAGTAACGCTCTAGTTATATACAATTAATTACTTGATAAATGTACAGTCAGGGACGGAACACAAAGAAGAAGGAGCAACCCTTCACCGAGAAATGGTAAACTTTTTCAAATGACTATATTTTCGGCTTATTTTTTTCAAGACCAAGAATTTTAGCTAATAGTCCAAATTTTACATAGCTCAACGGCTCAACCAATTTTTAAATTTTTTCTTCCCTAAATTTTAGTATTGTTTCCGCCCCGTATGTACATATTACTTATGAACATGATACTTTTCCATAAATAAATAACAATGAACCTGATTTCGAGTAGAAGTTGAGGAAGATTTATGAAGTTGCATATCATTCGACTTCGCCGAGGACAATTTGTAGACAGGAGATTCATGGGACAAACGTGCCAATGTTGTTGTATTATTATTAGTCCTCATTGAAGATTCATGAGACGAACGAGCCAATGTTGTTGATGAAGACAACTTATAAACAGGAGATTCATTAGACGAACGAGCCGAAGAAGATCTAAACACTTCAAGCTCTTTGCAATTATTCACTTTACTCTTTGGTTTGTACACAACCAAATCAGAGGAAATTTCAGCATCCACTGAGGAGGATTGGAACATGGATTTTTCATCACTCAACAAATATCTTGAAGAAGTCGAAGGACTATTATGTCTTAGGTCCGAAATATCAGCCGAGCTTTTTCGTCGAATTTGGTTTGGTCTTGATGAGGATTTTCTTGATTTTTGATGGAAAGATGGCCTAGGGTTAAAGGGTAGCTCGGACAAACAAGGCGGAGTTCGGGTTTTGAGTCGGTCGCCGAGGCCGTGAGTGTGACGGTCTAGTTGTTTCATGCCATGACGGACCATGCTGTATTGCTCCATGCTTGAGCAAATTGCTGTTGAAGATGGAGAGGCACAAAAAAGTTCTATGGCTTTCATGGTTTATCTTAATTTTGTTTGGAAGAAGACTAGAAGGTGAGTGTTTGTTGGGTAGTTCTTAGTTAATTGAAAGAGTAGTGCATGAGAGACAATGAGAAGGATATTCAAAATGAGGGACACACTTCTCAGTTGGTTATAAAGGAGATGGATGAGGCCTTTGGAGGGGGGAAATTTTGTGTCCATTATCTAGTGCCTAAAAATTTAATTCACTCAACTAGTTAGTAATAATACTTCATATATTTGTTATTTCCAATTAACTTCTACTGTATAACTATAGTGACATTATCATCATGAATAATTAGTAATGAATTCACATATTAATTTATTATTATGTGAAGGTAATTTTAATGCGAGTCGATTATAAATATTTTTTTTATAGAAATGCTCATTTGCGTCTTTTTATGTCTCATGTCATTCCTATTAATTTACAAAATTGAATATACTAAAAAAAATAATTACAACATGATATCTACAATATATTATATACAATCAATCAAATACAAACAATGATAAGAAGATACAAAAATGAAACAAATGATTATTCTATATCAATCCAATTTTTCTTATGGATCTCATCGCTCGTTTGGAAGCCGACATACTACGTGCTCTTTTTAATTTTTCTTCATTCCTGCCAAACGAAGGTTTGAAATGGATGTACATAAGAAAAACAAAAAGAAACAACTTCAAATAATTAATAAGCTAAGGTCCCAGCATCAAGACATGCAAAAACTCAAGTAAATAAAACTAGTGTGACAAGAATTATCTGGACTCATTAAAGTTGATTTTTTCCTTTTTAATTTGTTTATGGGTGAGTGCCTGAGTGGGTATGTACAGTTTATACCTGTAACCTTTGTGTGAAATGATTACTACCACTACACGAGAATCGTTATTGAGGATCTTTTTAATATTTCAAGGTATATTTCAAAACTAAGTAACTTATTAATTATTGTGATATCATTACCCCTCACACTATAGCCACCAGGCTTGACTGATGTAAATTATCTACGAAGGATCAAAAATAGTCATATCAGGTTACCGAAAGTAGCCTTTCCTGTCTGCCCTCATTTTCTTCTTCTGTTAACAGTAATTCTTGCAATAAATAATATCTCAAATTTGAGACACCATCATTTGTTTTATTTTGGACGCATATTTGATTAGATAGTTCGATGCTTCATGCTTGGGATGGTGGTAGGTGCAATAAACAAATGAAATATAGTTATGCCCACAGTATTGGTTTTATTAATTTTGTTTGAATACAAATTTTGATTCATATAGAGGATGTTGAATATTAATAGAATAAAAATTTGGTAATTATTTAAAGTCAAAAGGTAAAAGTAAGAATGGAATGAAGAAATGCAAGTTTTGTTTGGTGACTTCTTTAATAGAGGAGAAGTAAGAGCCGAGATTTATAAGAAGCGCCCTATCAACTTTAATAACGCGATTCATTCCTACTTACTAAACTCACTGGCAAGTGATGCAACCGGGAAATTAGAATCCTTGCCGCGCGAATGCGCTCCGAAAGGGGGACTCATGAGCCAACTTTGCTTCCCGACGAAGTTCGTTTTGGTACATTTCAAACTTGAAATCAAAATTTGATTTGACATTCAAATCAAATGGTCGCTACATACTTTCATTCCGCTTACAGCGATACTGCTCGCAGGCTGCTTCATCGGGATCAGTTTGGCGCTACACGTTCGATCAAAGGGTGCCATGATCCCTTTAAGCCGCATATCTCTATCGCCCTAAAGACCGGTGAAAGATATATCAATACGCTTTTAGCGAAAAACGTCAGAAACGCCGACTCCATCTCTCATTATTTCTTTCTAATCGCTTGTGTAATTTTCGCATGAGTTTTGGTACTGCTCCATTCGTGCTTTTACATAGCCTGCTACCCCTATACGAACCACAGACACACACTATAAATTTTTACTCAAATTTGGCTTGTTATTGGGTTAAATTTAACAACATACAAGCACAATTTCGATGGACTAATATTAATTCAATGGGAGACTAATTAAGTACATAAAAATCATTGAAGGATCAAATGTAGACGTTATTGTCTTGATCTTACGTGAGAATATATCCATAAAAATCGAATGATATTCAATTCTTAAATAATTCAAGAATGATGCATGAATAAATAAAATCATATCCTACACGGCTACACACCAATCACTTCGCCCACTGTACAACAACTACCTGCCACATTAATAATTTAATGAAGTAGACAATATGAAATGACTCGACTTCTTCCTTAAAGAAAGTGTTAGCTCGTTCATACAAGGAGCCAAATATTTAGAGGGAGGGTACTTCAATCTACCGACATGCTAGCTATTAACGAATTTAATGTAACTCTCGTTCTATTAATTATTAACAGCCCTTAAAAATTGTATATATAATCCATCAGGCTCCCTCCAAAAATCAAAACCCACCCCAACCACAGGTCACTTTCTCAAACACCACAATTGTCTCTCTTCCTCTCTATCTCTCTCGACTAAAATATCTCAAACTCATCAAAAGTAAACAATTAATTTGGGACAATTATTCAATTATTATTACTTAATATAAATCAACAAAATCACTCAAAAACTGGGAGACAAATTTAATTTTAAAAATTATTATTACAATTTTGTTGTATAGTTTTGTTATATTTAATATTCCTCACCAAAATTAGGGTATAATATTATAATATGATTTTAACTAAGTTTATGGTTTGCATGCTAATTTATTATGTGAATCTCCTATATACAACTTCACTTTTACAAGGAAATAAGACATTTGTTCAATTTCAGTAGAATTGCTGCTAAATTGAAGTTAATTTTATTATTTATTGCGATTTCTTTATTTGTTACCTGTGGTTTTGCTTAATTTTGCATGCTTTTGCTTAATTTTGTATAATTTGTTACTGAAAAAGGATTTTGCTTTAATTTTGTGTGCGATTTGTTGAATTTCAAGCAATCATCTAAATCATATCTCTAATTTGGTTCCATTTTAGCTCTTGGGATTTTTGTTTATTTTTGTGTCTGAATTTGTTTAATTTTTTAGCTGATATTGCTTAATTTTGTGTATGGTTTTGATTAATTTATTTATTTGTTTTTTTTTGCTTAATTTTTGTATCCGATTGTATTTTTTTGTTTAATTTTAGCTCAATATTTTCGTAGGTTTTTTGTTAATTTTATGTTTAATTGATTAATTACTAGCTATTTTAGAGTATTGTGTGTATGCTTAATTGTAAGGATACCACTTCATACCAGACACCGAATATCTCAGTTTAATATTATTGAAATTAAAGGTACGTATGTTAACTAAGGTGGCATAGTTTGTTAATTTTTGAAATGGAGGTAGTATTTTTATATCGACTTGTTCCACTGGTTGTTGATTACTTTAATTTGTTGTTTTACATTTCCCATTTGAATTCGGACTTTATTTTTGACAAATCTTGACCTTTATATGTCGTGCAAATGTCCTCTTCAATTTGTTATGGTTGTGGTATGCATCTGTTTGCAAGATAAAGGCACTCACGGTTTCCTTTTTATATTTTTACATCGCTTTCAGATTTGGTACGGAGAAGCCTGGATCAACCGGAAACATAAACCTTCAAACAAGTCAGCGATTCGGTCGGGTAAAGGCTGTGAGCGATTTGTTATTAAATTATACACAATGGATGTAGTTCTATGTACGCGTATGTTTAATTTAGCTTATTGTATCATAGGTATTCTTAATCGCAATAATACTAATTTCTCATAACGGCACTGAAGATCTCAATTTTGCTTGAATTAAAGCGATTTTTTTGTTATTTAATTAGTGTTTTGTAATTGTTATGCGATGCTTATAAAATTAGGTTTTGATTCAATTAGTGATTAACAATTTGTTCATATTTTGTTTAATTTTATTTAATTGAACAATTTCAATATTTTATTTGATTTGTTTTAATCAAATTTCACCTTCCAATTTTAACTTGTTTTTCACATTTATTACCGAGTATGCAATTTTCGTAGTTTTTTTTCAATTTATATTTAATCTATTAATTACATCGTTTAATTTTATCGATTCAAAGCAAATTTCGTTATTTAATTAGGTTTTTGTAATCATGGACGCTTGTTATATAATTAGGTTTTGGATTCAATGGGCAATTTAATTTGTTCATATTATGGTAGGTGAATGATCGGTAACTAAATGTTAGAAATAAACAATATTTTGTCAATCGTTAATCAACCGGTTTTTGTTTTTAGTTGATTTGGCTTTTGTTTGAAAAAACTACGATATAAGTGAAAGCTTTCAGAAAAACTATGAATAAATCCATTTGTATTCTTTTGTAACTATTAAACTAGTCATCATCGCATTCGGGCGGAAATGTGTTAACTTTGATGAAAAATAATACAGAGAGTCTTCAACTCTAGATTTTATGTTTCAGTGGGTTTGCCAACTGTTGTCTTTTATTATTGTCAAAAATCGGTATAAAGATGAAGTCATAAACTAGTATAACCTTAATCTGTCGATGTCACGTATACGGAATCTAGTTGATTTACCTCGTGATACTCAATTACAAATATGGACTTGAGTATCCTTACAAGTAAACATACACATAATGCTGTAGAATAGTGAGTATTTATATTGTTTGTTATCCGTATTCGGGTGTTAATATTTGATTGCTTAACTACTGATATTACAAAATCCCACAACCATAATCTACTATAATATATTAAACTATTAGATATAAGTAAATTGAATATGATTATGGAATACTGGCAAATATATGGAAATGCAGTCCCACTAGAAGGATAAGAACATACCGTAGTGAGAGTATCAAATTTTGTGTCTTTTATCGACTTCGATACATGTACTGAAAGTTATAAATTTTGTTATTGTCATGTACGCATCTCTTGCAAGAAAATTTGATGATTACCTTTATATTTTTATAATCCTTATACTCATTGGGTACTGAAGCTAGAACGCTTTACACTAGTACATAAGACATTCTTAAATTGACCTAAGATTTCAGGTCCGCACTCTTTTTTTCCTTTCAATCCCTTCTGCAGTTAAATTCTTCTATCAACAAACATGTTGATCAGAGAATATAGATACTCGCTATTTTACAGTATTGTGTTTATGCTTAATTGTAAGGATACTTAATTTCATAACTATAATTGAGTATCTCAGTTTAATATTGTTGAAATTAAAGTTACGTGTGTTAACTAATGCAGGGAAGAAGAAGATAGGAAATCAACAAGCAAATCAAAAAAGCTCAAGTCCAAGAAATGAAGTTGTAACTCTTTTAGGCTGTTTTGTAGGTTGTTTTAGTTTTTACAAGTACATTTCTTTTGAATATTGGATCAGTTTTTAATTTGGTTATGAATTGTTTATGAAAATACATTGATTAATCATATCATTTGGTTGTACATAGCTATCATCAAGTTTCTCCAGTTTTTTTTATCTGGTATTAACTTCAGGTTTAGATTTTGTTTCTTCCTTCTTGAGAACATGTATGGTCCGATTGCTTCGATCAAGTTTAAAGTTGGCTCGGTCAGAAAAATAACCACCTCAACAAGGGGCACTTTTTCATAAAATCTCAGATTTTGACAAGCGTCTGCTAATGGAAAGGCACTGCAGTCTTTGTCATACAAAATCTCAATTCGTAAACTAATAAGGGAAACATCAAGTAAACTAGTACAACCTATTCGAGAAACATATCTGCTTATTCTATCCATATCAACAAACTTCTACTTCAACAATGCCGTTCAACCATAAGCATAAAAAATGCTCCCTGCATCCTCATCTAGTTGAGATCATTACAACTTATCCTCATCTATACTCAAGAACATAGATGTAGTTGAGTATCAAATTTATGTGCTTTTACTGGACTTTGGATACATGTACTTGAGTTATAAATTTTGATCAAATGAGAACCACTTCTGATGTTTTACTATATTTCAGGTCGCTTTGTAGATTTATGGACTTGATTTTTGGTTCATTTGTCAATCTCATGGAGATTTTATTTCTTGAAGCAAAATATTGTTGAAAATCTATTGTTTTGGTCTCACTTAAATCCTTTACTGAACTCCATACGGGTTATACGGCTTGTTGTGGATTCTATAACCTGGGATTGCAAAGGAACCCGCCCAGGAAACATTAACTCCCAAATCGGATTCCCCTAAGTTTGTAGTGACTACTAAAGGTCGGGTTTAGAGGCAGTGGTTTAGGCACAGCCCCCAAAGCCTCGACTGAACTGAAGTTATACGAAACGGGGTGTATGGGAGCAGAGATTCTATAACTTAGGTCGGAAAGCGTGAAGCCGCCCAGTGGAAAATTAACTCCAACCGATTAGTGAACCTATCGGAATCACTTGTATCAATTATTAATTATATAGTAATGTGAACATCCTTAATTAGAAGGATGCTCTAAACCCATAATGATTGAATTGCTATATTGATTGCATTTTTATGAAAAGGTGAAAAACTAAAGAAAGATATGAACGAGAATCTAATTAATATAGACTACTGCTAAATATATAGAATACGAGCATCCTTAATTAGAAGGATACTCAAGTTATAATTGAAAGCATCAAATTTTAGCTTCTTTTTACTGCACTTCGATACATGTACTCGAATCCTAACATCTATAAAACTAACTAAATTATGAATAAATAGCATGAAAAAGTATTATATAAACGCTCTCTCAATATTGATCGTCGGACAAAAAATGTCTTAATAAGCAAAACATTTCAATTTAACAACTAACTTGACAACAAGCAATATGTTGATAATACTAGCAACTTTGACCATCCCTTAAGATTAATAACAGGAAAGCCACCCATTTAATCTTTATAAACACCACACAACAACAAAAACACAACTTTCCTATACATACTCAAACATAGATATATCATTGAGTATCCTTAAGATACATGATACTCACACTGAAATATATCACTGGGTATATTATTTTAACCGCATTCACAAATACTAAACTTGTTAATGCAATATCGCAGAAGGCTAAACAGGACAATGTAACACAAAGCATAATAGTGATATGTTCTCACAATTGGTATATAAATTTTCTCGGTTTTATAACATCACAACAAAATTGTCCTAAATGGTGGAATAACGAACCAAATTATAAAGTAAATTATACTCGCATTAAAATAAAGAATAAATATCACTCACAAATATGCAAGCGCCTATTAAACAACCAAATTAAGTAATTTTCTTACATTGTCTGTTAATAAATTGATATTATTTTCTCAAAAATTAGATATTCACTCTTCTGAAGTTTTTAAAGATTTGACGCAAAGGCTCTGAAGACCTCTAACAGGCTTACCAAGAATCCCCATCAACGCTAATCTCACGCATTTTGTAACGACTCGCCCACGCCTACGCCTCTTATGCTGGGGAATCGCTCTAAATTTACACCGTAGTCACCAATCGATTGACGACTAATTAAGCACTCCACCTGTTTAACTAAATCCAATAACACAACATACAACCGGTAAGAATAGTTTTTAAGAAATAATTCATCGCGGTACTTCCTAACCGCACAAACCCATATATACAACAACCGGCCAGCACAAAATGACAACCACAAACAGTCTGAAATCTCAAAAAAAATATAACAATATACATTCCAAACTACAATATCCCCACTATCTTTTAACATTCCACGGTAGGGGCATTTCAAAAACCATTCAATTTTCTCTTTCCTCCATATCACTCACATATACCCCACCATATATATACATTATCTTCATATTTGATTTATCATATTGTTATTTTTTCAATTAATTAAGTATGACTTAAATAATAGATAATTTTTGTTTAAATAATTAATATGTAAAATATAAATAATTAATATTTGATTTATCCTATTTGATTTTAGTTGTCAGTTTTTTCTTTCTCTTAAACTCTAATGATCTCGCTATGATTTTTCGAATATTCCTCTTCAATAACAAGTTTTGATATCCCTTTTGCCTTAGAAGAGGAACTCCTTGACTTTTCTACAGATCCCTACCTTCCGGATGCTCAAAAGAAGCGGGGATTCGGGAATCGATATTACGCTCTACTACTTTTCTTTTGACCTAATTACCAACGTACGCACCGGATCCCGACTATTTATTTCGGCTTCATTACGAACCAACTTCCACTCATCAACCAAAGTTATCGTTTTTTAGTTTCACCAACGACAATCCTCGGCTCTTTTCTATGTAGTCATCATCCGACCACCCGCTCCTCCTCTCCGATAATGCTTTTCGTATCACACCAACCCAAATACTGATTTTTTTTTATCAGCTTAATGATTTATGACTTCTCAGATTGTTTTCAAGACCACAGCATCACTGGTAATGCTCGCTCAAATATGTCGTAATTTTGTTCCAAAAATTGTCTCCTTTTTTTACCATTACCCATTTCACTATCATTGTCAAGATAAAATATCCAGTTAGCAACAATTTATTTTGCTCGCTACTCCAAAGCGAATAATTTGCTGTCAGTGATGTGAGGCAACAATGGGTATCACTAAAGATTTCTAAAGAGATCTTAATAAAAATTTATAAGATCTGTTGATCTACTATTAAGTCGATATGTGACTTAAGGAGATAATTGCTCATTATTTTGAGTATTCATATTGGGAAAATCAATCAAATTATTTCCTCCACTTTCATGGACCCAAACGTATATAATGAAAATTATAAGTGATATTGCATACCTAAATTCAGTAGCAATTACAGGCTGAATTGAAAATTAGATATTTTGTAATTTTCTGTATTGTTATTTATTATATTTTGGTTGCTTTAAATAAAAAATTTAATAAAAATTAAAATGGTTATTTCCTCGCTTGGGCCACACGTCTGTGGTTGATTTAATAGGGTACCTCAGCATTGCCCCTGGCTGAGGTAGCCTTTAGGACAAGTCGCTGATGTATATACTGTTGAACTTCTACCAAGTACCATGCCATTTTGAGCAAGCTGACAACACAAGTCAAGCTAGGGAAATATAGTTTGCAATTTTCGTTCTTATGTCTATCTTGTGATGGTTGATTGCTTTTCCAGAACCACGTTTTCTAAATTCAATACTACCAATTTAATGGCGTAAAAAACTCAAAGTTATGTACGATGCATAAGTACTTTTGTCTAGTATAGTACGGAGTAGTTTATGTATATGTTACTTATCAAACAATCTGTCACTGCAAAAATGAATAACGTGGATGTTATTCATTCTGTCAATTATCATGAATAAATTTTGGATGTTATTCATTTAATAATGGAAAATTACTCACGTTTGATATAAATTACAAATATGGCTCATGTTTGACTTATAAACTACATGTTATATACATTAATTTACCTTTTAACAATATAATTTAAATTAATAGATTTAATTTTTTTTACCATACTATTCTTCATTTTCAAAGTTTAATAAAAGAATGAACATTATGTAATTTTGTTTATTGTTAGAAAACATCACTTTTTACTTCTAATAAAAAAATGCACCTTATATATTTATTTATTGCTAAAACATCATTTCTCAATCGACAAGAAGATAAATTGGCCTTCATGCTTACTATTTAATTTCTTATTTTATTCATTTAACATATTTTAATTGATGATTGACTTAAGAATATAATATTTAAGAAATCAATAATATCAAGATATTTTTATGAATTCTCTCAATTTTAGCTACACACAAAAACAAGAAAGAGTTATACATTAGATGTCCTTTCTTCTCGAATGTGAACACCTAAATTAAAAATCAAATTCGAATAAAGCATTTACATATCTCTTTTAAAACCATATCTTGTAAAATAATTTTTTAATAAAGTTAAACCTCAACAATATATATGTGTGATTAATATTACTTGGAGTCCCATTTAGGAGCGGTAGAATTTAGTAAACTTGGTGCCTTAAGGGTATAATTATACTTTTACCTTTAATTCAAATAGAAACATTTAACCACTCCTCATAAACATTGCATGAATCTGTGTTAGTTAATGTAAAACGTGAAACACCCCAATGTCTCTCATGAGCATGAACTGCACGAACAACATCTTATTTATGCGGATGATCCACATAGAACTACGTAGTTCGTTGCCACAATATACGTAAGTTCCTAAGACGAGGCTCTATTACTGGGATATGGACACTTTTAAAAATTTTGATATATAAAATAACTTTAATATAAAATCACAAAGGTCATTCAAATAGAAAGATGGTGATTTTGTACATCAACGCTCATCAATAAAGCCTGGGATTATATACCTATTATACACATATATTCATGCATGCATTTTTAGACCATAATATTGATGAATTATATTTCATATAGAGTGAAAAACTAATATAAGCATTATTACGACAACATACTCCATCTCTAGCTTTTACTAATCAATACTCTTCCACTTTTTTTACTGGCCGCTTGGTAGCATTCGCATACTGACAAGAAGTTAAAAGAGTCAAAAGTGCATTGAAAATGTAGAACGACAATCAATCAAAACAATATCATTTGTTGTTCATTAATTTAAAAGATAAAAAATAGTCAAAAAGTACATTGAAAATGTAAAATGCTATTTATTATGCTAAAACGACAACTAAAAAAAATAAATTTCTTTTGTTAAAACGTCAACTAAAAAAATGGAGCGAGTATTAAATAGTGAAGATTGAATTTTTTTTAATTTTATTTCATATATTGAATTCACTTAATTAATTATTGTATTTATAGTTTATAGATAAATATATTTTTATTTAAGAAAACAAATTAATATGTTATATATATTATAATAAAAATAAAAATTTTGAAATAAAATATCCAAATCTATTAAATTTCGAATAAAAATTAAATGATTGTCATGCTTGATTTAAATGCTCCAAATTGACAAACTTTTACGCCTTCATCGATAAACATAATATTGATTTGAATAAAATTTAATGTCAATATTAAAGTATATTGAAAATATTATTATTTGATAATTTTTACCAAATATTATACAACAGAAATAAAAATATTTGAATTTAACATTTAATCTGTGAAAAATCCAAATTTAAACCTTGACAATCTATTGGGGATGAGGAAGTATGATACATAACTTGACAATTTTTCTATTTCAATTATTGTAATGCAATACAAAATATCACATAATAATTTAGATATACATTCTTTAATAGTAATTTCTTGGATTAGAAAATTATTTTTCAATTTTTTGATTGAATAATTATCATGCAATTTAGTATGTGAGTAGACCAATTCATTACATTAAAATGGAATGTACTTATTGTTATGATAAAATTAAAAAGAAAAATCAAATGCGATTATATCACACTTTTATCTATTGGTAACATGTTCAAGATTTTTTATATAATCGGGTCCAAGACAGTTGATAATAAACATGCGGTAATTAGCATACTTGAGTGTTATAATGCAGGCAAAATTTTAAGACGTATTAATTATTGAATTGTTATAGGAGTCTTTTTTAAAATCTTAGAAACATATTTTTCCACCAATAAAAAATATTATAATAGCGGTAATATAAGAATTAAGAAGATGAAATGTAGTTAAACACAACTCGCACTTTTATATTGAAAGCAAAATTCTAAGACTTATTAATTATTGAATTGTTATGAGTCTTTTTAAAATTTTTTAGAAATATATTTTCTACCAATAGAAAATATTATAATAAGGATAATATAATACTAGTAATGCTAGCGAAAAACACAACTCATACCCTTTATAAAGAGTATGTCTGAAACCGTAAAACTATGATTAAGTCGAAATACAAACTGAATATGAAATTATCGAACTTAACGGAAGATTACCGCTTGAAATGATTATATTTCCACTATATTTTGGGGAAAAATCTCATTTGGTAGGCCCAATTATTTGCTCACAATTTCTAAGTGGATATCAAAGTCAGTCTATCATAATTACGGTAAGATTTCTCTTTTAGATTAGCATGTTAATTGGTGACAAGTTGACTCTATGAAAGACTTTAACTAACATGAATGCACATCTAACTACCCTTTATTTCAGGATTAAAGTGTGTTTTCATGGGATAATTAGTGATGTGAAAAGTTAGGCTTTAATAATGTTTCTGATCAAAAGATCTACAACTAATATATATATATATATAATATAGTATACTCAATTTATTTAAAATCCATATATACTTGGACAATACTCCCTCCGTCTCATTTTAACAAGAATAGTTATTATATTAATTAAACAAAACAAGATATTTTTTAAATAATGAGTAGTGCACATAATTTTTACTAGTTTTATCATAATAAGATTCATATAATTATGCATTGCACACGAACCACTTACACGTGAAAGTTTCAAAATATTAAAAAAAAAAAAACCAATTTATCATTAATTGACTTATCCTACAAACCAATAGAATTATTATCTAGAGAATAATTTTGTTTCTTAGACAAATGTAGCTTAATAACCATATTATTGCTTGCAGTATAAGATTGTTGTGGGTCTTGATCAAGTGATTAGTTAAATGATCATGCGTTTAAAGCTGTGGGCTCTGCAAGATAATAACGAAGTTTGGATTATATATCCTAAACTTTTTCATTAATATAGTTGTGCTACTCTTCCTTTTTTTTCCCCCTTTATCTTTTACTCCTTATCCTTTATTTTTAGTTGTTTAATGTTATTTCATACGTCTTTGATTGATCCAAAATGTTTGATTATCTATTGCTTTACATACCTAGAAACCTTCCCTGAAATTGTTTATTCATGTAGTCTTTAATTTGAATTAGACTTGGTGGCTTTTCCATTAGAACGGAGACGTTGAATTGGTTACGATAATGCTTTTGAGCCTATTCAACCTCTTAATTTCTTTTATAATTTTAATTTATTAAACTAAACCAAATTGTATAGGAAATATCTATTTCCTCTTTTCTGTTTCACCTTTGTCAAGCCTAGTGATTTGATAAATTATACATTATATATTGATGGTTTCTAAAATAATAGGTCAATGTTCGATTGGGACTCAAGAAACGAACACATGAAATGCTTATCCGCTATAAACTCTATACAAATCGTTATACACATATATTAATTAGAAATAGACACATATATATTCAACTTATTTCAATCGTTAACTTTCATAAATTACACAAATCTCAAAATAGTAACAATATAATTTTCCGATTTATTTTTGAAGCCGATGTATAACAACTCACCTAGACCCGGACAGGACTTACCCATTCGGGCTTTAGAATTTAGTCATGTTAATTTGGACAGGCCCAAATAAAATCAAACACTTAGAAACAAAGCCCAATTAAATCCATCTTCAATCTCAAACTAGGGTTTTGAATCAATTACACTACTTAAATAATCCCCAATTTAACAACCTCAATATCCACTAAAAAGCTAAAAGAAATACACAAAAAGGTGAAAACTTTCGCACAAATTCGCAATGGGTAAGCATAATTAACCTCCAATTTCATAATTTTATAGTTATTTTCAACAATTTGAATTTTTGTATTTATATTTTTTTGATTAATTTTATTTGTTTATATGATGGCAAGGATTAAGGTCCATGAATTGAGGCAAAAGTCAAAGGTGGACTTGTTGGGTCAACTCAAAGATCTCAAGGCTGAGCTTGCTCTCCTCCGTGTTGCTAAAGTCACTGGTGGAGCACCAAATAAGCTCTCCAAAATGTATGTATAATATGATTAGGGTTATTTATTCAATTTAGTATACCCTTTGTCCCAAAAATATTGTCCAGTTTTGAATTTTGATGGTTGGCTATTTATACTTTGAACTCTTGAGTGTATTTGTATATGTTGTACGGAGTATAATATTTATTGAAAGATATTGCTACCATTTGTTTCAAAAAGATTGACCAATATGTTCAATACCCAAAATTAATAAACTTTGTGGTATCAATTGTTTCAAAAATTAATAAAGTTTGATTTGAATCAAGATTACGATGTTAATAATTTATTAGGTTGTAAATACTATATTTTGGTGTACTTTTCGCTGTCATACAACATGTAAGAATATTTGAGATCATAATTTAAAGAGTCAAGTCATCACGATCTTTAGGGGATGGAGGGAGTAAATGCTACTAATTTTTAATGCATTTTATTATCAACTAAAAGTTATGTGTGTCAATTGAAGCTTCGGAGAAGTTTTTGTGATGGAGGGAGTATATATATTGTGCTTATGTAATTGGCGTTGTTTGGTGTCTGCAGTAAAGTGGTGAGATTGTCGATTGCTCAAGTGTTGACAGTGATATCACAGAAACAGAAATCAGCATTGAGGGAAGCTTACAAGAACAAGAAATACTTGCCTCTTGATCTTCGCCCAAAGAAGACCAGAGCTATCCGCCGAAGACTTACCAAGCATCAGGTATTGTTTCAATTGGTTTTATTGTTATTTGTTTCTTGTCCATTGTTGTTTTTTTGTTTGTATATGATTTTCAAAGCTCATGGATCATATAATTGAGAAGATCGAGGTAATAGAAATGTTGCTACTTCTTACTAAATGCATACATTTGCATATACGGAGTATTAATTTGTTATATGCTTAGTCTTGCTTGTTCAAGCGATATAGTATGGTCTATGTTGTCCTTAATCCTTATAGAACCTCAATAAAGATAGTGTAAACAATAAGAAACTGTATAATTGTAGTAGAATCTTCCATGAACCCAAATATACCTGGAAATGAAATGAGTGTTGTCTGTCTACTATGCTAACTATTGATAAAGCTTTGGTCTGTGCCTCTGTGGTATCTTACCTTGTTGTCTTTTGTGCATCCTCATCTTATTTGCTCGTTTGTTAACTTGCCTATTAAATATATTTTTAGGCATCTTTGAAGACCGAAAGGGAGAAGAAGAAGGAAATGTACTTCCCTTCGAGGAAGTTTGCTATCAAAGTCTAAAACATTCACTTTTAAGAGTACTATTTGTGGTTTTCTCAACACCACGGAAAACACAGGTTTTTTGTTCGGCCGGTTGTATTTCTTTTCAGTTGAATTATACTATATGGAGTTCTTAAACTTATTAAGATGTTCAATTTTAATAGTTACTCTGCTTTTTCATTCCAATCATTTCGCTAATTTCTGCTGAGCTCCCATATTATCCTTTTGATCCAATAGAACTTTACTACTATATCAGAAATAATATGACTAAATACTCGTTTATTAGCTACATTGAAAACTTAATTCGTTATTTTGAGAATCCTTTTGTTTCGAGTTCTTTTTGTTTTATAATAAACAGAATTATGTTTTATTTTGTTAAAAAAATATCTGAATTGGTATTATTATTTTAAAATTAATTTGTTTTCGATGTCAAACGTTGGCATGAATGTTGTGATTCATGGGCATGCTGAAACCATCACCGGACAAAGGCGGGGTATTTTATTTTTACTCATCTAATGGTAGTGTTTTGAAATTATAATATCATACTTATTGGAGAAATCATGTTCTTGAAACTTAAGTGCTTGACTCGTTGCCTATATAATCAATTCATTTGAGAAAATAACATCGTATCATTTTCGTCTATATGCTCAGCGGATCATATTAATTGTAGAAGACGATTAGACATGTTACTTGTTCGTCAGCAGATCCTATTGATGTAGGTCCTTTAGGTTGCTATCTATGATCAATCGAACAACTCAATCAACATATATTACGAAGCTACTCTTAATCAATACTAATATTTTGACCAAGTCGATCCTATTTTTAAATATATTCTTGAGTTGATTCCATGAGACGCAACAACACTTGAAGGAATAAATAATACCCCGTAGTATTTAATTGCTGGGACTGCTTCCACGGTATTTGGTTACTACTGATATAATCAATGTGGTTGAATTATTGTTTTAGCATAACTATGTTGGCAATGAGCTGAGCTACTCCTTTTTCGTTTTAATACCCATCTTGATAATTCAATAATGTAGTAAATACTAAATAATGGTTCGTTACAAAGAACTTCAATTGAACCAAAGCTGTTCTTGTGAAACTTTGAAGTTATGCATTGTTAAAATTGTCTTGAAAAACGACTATGTCAATTTATTTGAATTTTTTTGAGGTTTATTTACAAGGCAAAAATATGTATTGGATAATCTAATTCTTATTCACTCTTAAAAAGTTAAAAGTATGAACTACAAATTGGTGTCAAAGTTTCCTTAAATATATGCGGTTTGTGAACAGCATATTGTATTATACGTAGTAAACAAACACAACAAAACATGACTTCTATTGAATGGAATAATTACATGCAACCATTGTTTATAGTTTCTAAGACAAACAACATTAACGTAGCGTTATCGTCGTTGTACTACCCGAGGACCCTCCATCGCCTTGAAACAAATCCGATATGAAATTGAACAGATCCTCCGGGGAAAATCTGATAATAGGTTCTTCTCCGAATTTGCTTCTCCATTTACCACGATAGCTATCATAAAACTCGCGATAAGCTGGAATAATCTTTCTTGTTAATGATAGCTTAACTTGTTCCTTGATCTTTTGATCCGGTATGACCCATGTGGATTGAATCCGGTAGGCTTCTTCAAACCCGGAATTGAATTTCCTGAAACATTCCATGACATATTCTTGAGTCATTTCACTTGTAGGTTGCTCAGGGAATGATGTGATAACTTTTTTCCAACCAATTCTTTCATAATTTGATGTGTATTCCTTAACCTTTGCCTCGTTCTTGAAAATCCACTCGGACCCCAAAATGGTACTCAAGTTGGACTTTTTGATCTTGGTCACAACGTAGTTTAGGTTGTTGGCTAAGAATAAGTAGGCAAGTGCAACGTCCTTGTATAGCTCAGCTTTCGCATCAAGCTTACACAGGACTAAAAAGATCAACCATGCCACCCTGATGGCCAAAGCCGAGTCCTCCCCGCCCTCTTCACCGTCATACACAGAGGATGAAGGTGAAGTACGAGCAGGGAAGTACATTTCAGGAAGCGGAGATTTCACTACCAACGGCCAATCCGCCATAATATCCTCCAAGGGACCACTGTAGTCAGCAACAAATATCAAATAGTTCATCACGTATCGAGTCAGGGGATGAATTCCCCCTCCTGGGACAGCTTTAGAGGTGTCCTTCTGAATGGCGGATTCGAATTCTGACCACATTGAACGTACGGCTTCTCCGAGCCTTTCGAGTGACTTCACAGCCTGTGATCGTACAACTGATGAAGAATTGAATGCGAAAATCACTTCAATCTCGGTCTGGAGAGTCGAAATTGCCTCGTACATGTCCAAAATCCGGAACATTTTCTCGGCTGATAACTTCTTATATTTTGCAACAACTTCAGGGAAAATTAACAACGCAAGTGCACGATCTTTAGCAATCTCAACGAAACAGGATTCGATAACTTTCTCAGAGGACGAGAAAACATAGTCACAGAGTATTCTCTCCCCCAGGAAGATGTCTTTCATGGCGATTTTAATGCCTCTGAGCCAAGTCTTGATTCTCAGTTCAATAGTGTCCCAATCAAGTTTCTGAATCTGTGATGATGTTATGTTTTTTTCAAGGACTCCTAGGTTGTACAGGCTCTCGTCGAGGATGGATTTTCGAACAAGTTTGTAAATGGTAATGCATTCTTTCCCATATCCTGAAGCAATCATGCACTCTGCAATTTTCTTCAAATCATCCATGATTGATTCATTTGGAAGTTTGTTTTCTACTTCGATTTCTCCATCGTTGTCCGTGGAACCTACATCATCAGAAACACTAGTTCTTGCGGAAGAGACATTGGAAGACTGATTGGAGTCGGATTCAAGATCAAGAATGTTCCTGTTTCTGGACAAGATGAAATGAAATTCTTTCTCTAGTCTCCTCATGGACATATCCATTAAACTCTGAGCTTTGGTTAGTAATTCTGAGCTAGAATCATGTTTTACAAGGTAGTGCATGGTTTTTTGGAGGTTCTTGATTGCTCCAAGTTGTTTCTTGGCCTCGTCAGGATACTCCCGGAACATGGATGTGAAATTCGCGTTGGTTGCGTCGCCCTGGAATTCCCATGTCGTTATGATCACACCAGCATTATCTATGTTCTCTGCCATCATTTGCTCGGAAAATGTGTTCCGAGCTCGATATGGCGAAGAGGGGTAGGAGGAGGAAGTAGAAGTGGCCTCGGAGCGTGCCGGTGATGAATGTTTGGGTGATGAAAATAAACCTGTCCTCATGTGTGTTAAATTTCGACTATTATTTTGGAAATTTTGGGTATCTTGATTGATTGGTTATTATGGTTTTGGAGCTATGCTTGAGAGATATATGTTGTTAGATGTTTAACTTGATCACTGAAAGGGGGGTGGGGAGGTATATATATAGACGTTTGGAAAATAGATTGTGTACTGAGAAATGAATATTAAAAGTTGACTATTATTATTGGAATAAATTTGACTTTTTGTTGTGGTTTCGTTTTACGCGGTTGGGTGGGACACTGTTCTTTTTTTTTTTTGGGCTTTCAGTGTGCCTTTTAATTTGTAGAAAGTTCACGATTTATTAAGGCTTTTTGTTCGTTAATGGTTAGATTTAATGTCCAATACAAATTATATCGTTTTTTGATATATTTTAACTTTCTTTTGGTATATTTTAGGTAACTAGTAAAGGAGGCGTCTTGCGATGCGCTCTGATCGATTCTCAAATATTTGATACGTTTTTTATGTTTGAATTCGAGTCGTTTCTAAACTGTAAGTTACACTCTTTTGGTTTTTTCTAATTAATATTTTATTTTTTGATCGAATCTTTGATCATAAATAAGCTCTTTCTAATCATAATATAAAAATTGATAAAATACGATGTCGTAGAGATGATATATTATCTGGCCCAGAAATGTCAGCCAGAGATCTAAATATTCTTTAATAATTTGATGTCCTCTGACTAAATGTATTGACGAATTGATCATTAATATTGTATCATCGAATTATTTTTTTTTATGTCGGTTAAATTGGTATGATTTAAAAAGTATAATTTAAATTTTTTGTGGATCCCAATATATAAAATTCATATCTGCATGAAATTAAATAACAATAATAATAATTCTACTAAAATCATATGGTTATTTAACTAATACATATGATAATAATAGTTCTACGTAACTAGTTCATAATATGCCTTGATGCTTTGTCTGAGTGTCTATTATTTTATAATAAAATTATAATGAAAAAAATTTAAAACTTAAAAGAATAAGATGAAAGAATTCTTGGAGAAAATAAAGATAGAAGGGCTAATGAAACAACTTTTTATTTCTCTTGGTGATAATGCCAATTATTCACGTAGTAGATATTATAGTAGTAGTTATGGAGAATTTATCTTTGTTAGCGATTACTGTATTGAAGAAGTTACTATGAAAATTAAAAATAAAATAAAATTATCAAAAGGGTAAAATAGAAAATACGTTAATTTGGGCTGACTTTGGCAACATACTTCGCATCTTATACATTATATATAGTATGGGTAATAATAATTCTACAAAATATACTGATTATTTAACTAACACCTATTATAATAATAATAATAATAATAATAATAATAATAATAATAATAATAATAATAATAATAGTTCTACATAAAATATATTATTCTTTAACTAATACAAATTATTAAAGAGATTGTAAATGACATATGATGTGAAAATTATATTGATGAGGAGCATTCAATTAATAATATATAATATATAGAGCATGTATGAATCGAATCATGAAAGTTATACATGCAAAATTGAGTAAAAATAATTGTGTTATTCAATACATACATTTGAATCATTAGACATGCATTGGAGATAAATAAATAAAGTTAATTAAAGTGATATACACGGCAATTATAAAGTATAAATATGTCAAATGTATATGATATATAAATTCTCGGCAAAATGCGGATGTCTTTGATGATTCTCTTAGATTAATAATCACTAGCATATACTGAGAGTATAAGAGTATGATGAATACTTAATACTACCTCCGTTTTTTTTATTTGGCGTTTTAAATATATCGAGGTAAAAGCTTTGGCCAATTTAATTCTTGGTATTTATTATTTTAATAAATATAAAAAGGTATACCATTAGATTTGTCTTTTGAAAATAGTTTCGTAATATTATTTTCTTTATAATTTTTTGAACATATAGTTTAAAAATAATTTATACACAAAGTTACATCTCGATATCTGAAAAGCGTCGAATAAAAAATGGAAGAGTAGTTAATTACATTAGAGCTCCCTAAGCTTTTAGATTTTTAGATAGAAAGACAATTTAGTAATTAATAGGAGAAACTGAGTATTTATTCACATTTTTATATATGTTAGTAATTATGTACCATACTACTCAATAAAATTAGTAATGTCAATTATATAAGCATATTTTTTAACTTTTAAGTAATGCAATGTAAACATTTTAGCAGATTTTTGATGCATTTTGAATAAGTGAATAAAATAATTTTGAGTGCCGAACTTTTTTTGAATTTTTTCAACATGCTCTTAGAATGTTTATTTTAGTAATGTCTCATTTTTACGATGGAAATTTAAATGCAATATGGATATTAATGAATATTAATGAATCGTATCGTTAATGAGCGAAGTAGCCAGATTCGAACTTTAATTTAATAAGACGTAATCAATGACGTTTAGTTCCATATCTTGTTAGCCGTTCAAAACTACATGGTCCATCACTTGTTTACTTTTCTTTAATTTTCCGATTGTGTGATTTTTGTCATAAGAGAGGCTGATGAGGGTTAGCAGAAACAATCAGAATATTACACGATTTTTCGAAGTAAAAAAATCACCATTAATTTCTAATTATGTGATTATTATAATTATAAGTTAGCAAAACTAATATGAAGTATGCCCGATTTTTCATAAATTCATCGTTAATACCTTAAAATTCAAGAAATATACCTTGTAATTCGTCATTTGGAGTTTTTTTTTCCTTAATAGATCTAGTTTAATTTTTGTTGGTCTATTTAGCTCCTGTAATTAGGTAATAATGTCATTATGAAAGAAAACATGATAATTGTAAGCTTTCATTAGTTGGAGCAGACCACTAATTATCGATCTTTGGTAATTGAAAAGATTTCATTAGTTAAACACTATGTAATCTAGAACGTCAAAACAGATAGGTTCCGTTCACACTTCACAGGACGTCTGTTATTACCGTTCATTAGATTATATGGTAATTGACTTTCGGCAGAAATTTGCCTATTCCAAAGAAGCATATTGTTTCTTATTGGTTTGACGTAGCAATGACTAGGTTTATTCATATACAGCCGGTTTTAATTTCTTACAAAACTTATCTAGTTTCTTACCTACTTGCTTAAAAATTGGGAATTCGTTCTTCAATTGAGTGATGAGCATCCAGTCTGAGTCTTCTTAGGCTCTTTTTCCAGGATGTTTGAATAAAAATCTAAGTACATTACATACAATGTGAGATGAAGCATGTTAATATACTCCGGAGTATAACATAAACTTCAATGAGATAAAACTTTTTTAACATATGATGACTATGAATGTAGAAAACAAATACTTGCATTGGGAGAGCTAAACATCAAATTAATAAAATTATTATGCACCTTTCAAATCACATTTTTACATTTTAGATTTGGGAACATAATCAGAAGATATAGGACATTCGTATTAAAGGGTAGAGCGAACCTAATTTGTTTCAAATATATTTTTATGAAAATAAAATCAACTCGAGAAAATGCTACTTGATTGATCGTTACAATCACTATTAGAAAGCAGGAGGCGAAAGAGGCGTCAGAAAGTGTCCGTCGTATTCACAAATTAGCGTGATAAGCGTCGGAGAAATCGGTGGGTCGTCAGAGGCTCAACTGGCAAGCCATGAATTTCGGGCTCCCAGACTCTGAGCCGTCTCACGTTTTTGAGTCGACCGTTAAAGTCGACCCGTCTCCAAGCCCCCGGCTTCGAATCCGTCTCCAAGCGCCCGTCTCGACCCGTCTCCATAGATCCCAAACTCGATCCGTCTCCGTAGATCCCGGCGCCCGCCCCGTGCAAAATGATATAAAATATCATTTTCCTTATACGACAGCAAGCGACTCCATTGAAAGGTCCGTCCGCCATATCGGCGCCCACTTACGCATTTAAAAAAAAGCGGCTAGTTCTTTTATGATAATCACGGCTTAACCGAGAACGCAGCGAAACAAAAATTCATCGAATCGCAAAAACAAATATAAAAATATCAAAAGATGAATTAAGTAAACTCGTACAAACAAACATAAAAACATCGAATTGGCTTGTAAAAAGCCATTATTATAACGAAATATATATTGACATCAACATATTAAACATCCCTATTAATATAAACATCAACGTTAATTTATATAAAACATCAAATATTGAAACATAAAAATAAAATAAAAAAGCCAAAATTACACTGTCCACGGCTTGAATGTAGTATTTCCCCATGACAAAAGTAACAAAATAAATTACATATATATTCATCAACTACATTATTAAAGATAATAACAAAAATTTAAAAAATGAAAGAAGTAATAATTACCTTTTGAATTCAACCACTTTACGCAATATATATATATATATATATATATATATATATATATATATCTCTCTTATATATATATATTAAAATACCTCCTTAATTCATTACACTAAAATAAAAGAAAGTGAATAAGTTATTAATAGTACCTCTTTAAAAAGTCACCTACAAAATAAAAATCAAATTTGGGAATTAGTAGACAATAAAATTATGGAAATGAAATTCAACAACATAAAATAAAGAGGATATTATATTGTGGGTTTGAAAAAATAATGTTGAAATGATGATAATGTAAGATATATATAAGTGGAATGAGTCTGACTAAATCTCCGTCGCGTCCTTGATAAGAAACCCGTCTCCCGTCCAGCTAAATGAAAATAATTTATTTGAATTTCCCTCAATTTTAAGCGGGAAATCTGAATAATTTTTTAAAATTATGGAATCGGCGGGTTGGTAACAATTATAAATAATATTTTTAATATAATAATAAAGTATGAAATAGATTAGGAGTCGGGTTTGTAAAAATGGAAAGCGGGGATGGAGGCAGACCCCGTCTCGTTTGGTAGTGTGAACTCTTACTTTATGGTTTTGAACAATTTTTGATTCACGATTGTTAGTGGACATATGATATTTGTAAATAATGTTGTATGAAGTGAATTAGTGGATATGTATTCCTTCAATGTGATATGTTACGTTTTCCGACATATCACATGTAAGTCTCAGAGTTACAACACTGTACATGTGCGTGTGATGGGTCGTTAGTGAAACGTCGTCTTATAATAGCCATCATAAATATTGGTAATGTAATCATAGTATAATATAATTACATGATACGTCTTATAACATAATATACGACAATATATAATAAATTATTAGTTATGATTAATTTAAAATATATAATATACTATAACACAATATAAGAGTGATTTTTTGATGAAATAAATGCAAGTACCGTATGAGAATGGGGTATAAATAATATTTTAATATAATAATAAAGTATGGAGTCGGTCGGGAGTCGGGTTTGTAAAAAATAGAGCGAGGTCCGTCTCCGTTTGGTAATTAATGAGCTACTTACTTTATGGTTTTGAACAATTTTTGATTCACGATTGTTAGTAGGCGTGTGATGATATTAATGTTGTATGAAGTGAATTAGTGGATATGTATTTCTTGATGTGATATGTTACGTTTTTAGACATATCACATGTAAGTATAAAGGATTCTGACTCTCTTATGTTAGCGTGTGATGGAGTTATTAGTGAAGAAACGATCATCTTATAATATCGTCATAAATGTTAGTAATGTAATTATGATTGTCTTATAAAGCATAATATACGACAATATATAACATATTATTAGTTATGATTAATTTAAAACATATAATATACTATAACACAATATAAGAATGATTTTTGATGGGGAAATAAATCTGATAGTATGGGAATGGGGTTCGAATACTTTAAGAATATGAAAAACCATTTTTTTTAAAACTCCGGCGTAAACCGACTCCCGAGCCGTCGACATATTTGTGAGCGAAATGATTTTGGGGTTTTTGGGGGGGTGGGCTCGTATTTAGGAATGGCTTGAAGGAGACGGGTCATTGTTTATTTTAAAATTACTTAGGAATGGAGGCGAATAGAGACGGATCCAATTTTATTTTATAATTATTTTATACCCGGCCTAAGCGAAGTAGTTAAAAAGTCGTATAATAAAATATTGGAGACGGTATGAGTCGGTCCCCTATTTTATTTTATATTTTGATTTTTTTTTAAAATTTTCCCACCCGACTTCAATATAAATCGCTAAACCGGCTATATAAAATACGATTTGAGCTATTTGAAATTTAAGTAACCAAACGCTGTACTCTTTCAATCGCAAGCCATTTAAATTTGGCGGCCCGAGTTTCTTAGTCATCGTTTAATTACGTATTACACTAGTGAATTTAAAAAGAATTTTTGGCATCGCTAAATTTGGCGAAGCGAGATTTTCTGCATCCAGCGTTTGAGTGCAATACTATTGAATTTAAAAAATTTTGGCAATTAGTTTGGGACATTAAGGAGGACAGAAAAAACCAAATATACATAACATCAAGGCCTAATAACAGATCGAATGAAAGAAACCCTTCTACGCAAGATGAATGATGATGCTTCTAAGAATGGAGAGAAGAATCATCATCCAAGTATTCAACTAAAATGGTTGCCGCCGATTATAACGAACGACGAAAAATGATGTCCTAATTAATAAGTAATAACGTGTAATATTATGTTTGTACACGACCAAATACATGTAAATATGTTTGTGATGACCATATGTATGTTTCAATAGTAGTTTTTTTTATTCGACCTAGTAGGTGGACCATATGTCGTTGTGTGATTTTAAATTTTAGGTGAAAATGTTTTCATTTATTCATACCTCTACTTATACTACTAGGGACATTTTATAAAAATCGAAAAATTATTAGTTTGTAAAAGTGGTTTATCTCACGTGGGGAAAATTAAAATTCAAATAAAGAATGAATGATGAATTTGCATGAGAATGATCGGATCTGAATACGTCATATGGTCATAGACGAGTCATATACAAGACGACGCTTATTTTTCTCGTTGTGGTATATATGCTCTACTTTTTAATCATGTGTATAGAAACGTGAGAACTTAACGTGAAAAGTGAAGATTCCATATACTTTCAACTTATTATTTGCCGAGTTGGTTTCTTGATTAGGAAACCTTAGATGAAAAAATTATGTAAAACAAAACATATAAATTTTATAAATATAAATTCTAGATTCAAAAGAAGAAAATTATTTGAATGCTTCAATTCGTCTTAATGGTCTTTAATATGTTCATACTCTTAGATTTCCTGGTGAACAAATTAAATGAATTGAATCTCAGTTTATTTAATAATTAAAAACCATAAATGGTAGGTAAGGATTGAGTTATTAAAAGTGGAAACAATCAAGTCTTCTCCTTCACATATTTAATGGCCTCTTAGTTTCCTACTAATTTGCATTGCATGATATTTACCTATCCGCTTTGTCAACGCACTTCTAAAGTTTTATACTATTCATGGTAGGGACTAAATTATTGAAACAATCAAATATCTTCCGTTCAATTAATTAAGGTATCTTGTTTTCCTTGCTTCATGAGAACCATATAATTTGCTTCCTTTTTAGCGTAGATAAATTAAAGTAGTGGCATTCTTCTCCCAACTTTTATTCCATATTGAGAGGGGCAACACTATACACACCATAGAAATAGTAATTTTTTTAGTGAAATGATAATTTTACCGTAATGAAACATAACTACTACACTTTACCAAATAGGGGAGGCTATTAGTCGTTTAAAACAGATATTAAAATGGTCGATATATAGTAATACTATCAAGTAGCCTCGTAGTCTAATGATATCAGGTTTATCAAAGTCTTGGGGTTTAAGATTAGCGAGAATAGTATATTATTTATCTCAATTTCATGCTTGCATTTATGTGGAACTTCAGCGTTACTCGTGACTTTCGGCATAGCTCATTGAGTTCAGGAAGATTCGTGCTTTCGATTGCAAATCATTAGGGCAAGGAAGAGCGATTAATTCATGCATTGACTTGAGGAGAGAAGGCAATTTTGTTTTCGTTGGAACAGGCTTCCATTCTTTAAATTTAATTAGTGTCAGATATCGTATGCCATTTGTAAGTTGAAGGCCATATATATATATATATATATATATATATAGTAATTCTTCATCTGAGGCTGAAAGATATATATATATATATATATATATATATATATATTAAATCCACTACATACGGAAAGAAAAGATCGTTCAATATAATTTTTGATTGTCAAAATTATCATTTTTAAAAATATCAATTGAGACATGAGAACTGTGTTAAATCAAGACCAGCGCTAATAATAAAATACATTACATTATGTATCATGATATCACAAAATATTATAATTAGATGACATATTTTATAACTTAGTCAACGATTGACATTAGTTCTTGGTCAACGTTGGCATTATTAATAACATCATTTGATTAGAAAGACAATAAATGTTCTATAGAACAAGAAGATTATTATAGCAAACCTGAGAATATTTCAAAATAACAACTCAACTCCTTTTACAACCGCAGAATCCATAATATACTAGTTTGGGAATACATATATATATGGATATATATATGTAACATGATATGATACATGTATATATAATATAAATATTAATTTTTTAATAAATTGTAATACTATATAAGCAAAGACAAATCCCACATCTCTGTCTAAAATGAATGCTTGGATGAGCATCTTTAAGTGTATTATGAAAATTTATAAATAAAGTAAAAAATAAAAGAGTTGAGGTGATGAACAAGCAAGTATTATTAATGATAGAGAAATTAAAAGCCATTATTTAGATCTGTGAACACATTGATTAGTTCAATAAGTACATTGAAATGGTATTTTTCATATAGTCATGCAGCTTATTAAATACTCCGTATAGGAGTACGTAGTAATATTAAAGAAGGGAGCGACCTTTTCTTGATAATTTATTGTTCGAAGGTTGGTTGTGTATGAGTGTATCTGATCTCAATCTAAATTACACATATGGAGTATATATACTAATTTGCCTGATTTTTTTTTATAATCATAGTTACCTGGTTTGTACTAATCTCGATCATTTTTATTAATACTATGGTAGAAGATGAGAGGAGTCTAAAGTGAAGATAGTTAAAATATTTTCCATTTGTCTTTAAAACATGTCTTTATAAATAGTGTTTTTATATAGAGAGATAATACGGCACAGTTCATATATTTGAGATTTTATATATTTTACAGGAATGGTCTCTTAATCTTCTTGAGGAGATTACTTGGTTAACAATATTATTTTTTGCATTAGAACTTTGGTATGTCGAGGCCAGAAAGATTAATGATATTCGATCATAAATAAAATTTTCATGATGTCAGTTGATCATGGTAGATTTCGAGGTAGTCCGGTAACCTGGAAATATTTATTAATTACTGGCCAGAAGTTTCAGTCTTCAAAGGCAGGTTGAGCCTAGAAGTGCAGGGTTGTAATAATCCTAGATTTTAATTGAGAAAATATTTTACATTGAGCTTGGTTTTTGATCATGAGAATGTAGATTAGATTTACCTCCGGCAGAAAGTGCTATGAGATATACAGTATAAATACAGTAAAGCAGTTTAAGAGATCTTTAAGTCATCACTACGTTATTGATACAAAAGCATTATAATTAAATATGAGCGAGAGGACTTACAGGTGCGTAGATAGAAATTCCACCAAAATCCCACAACTGAATTAGCGTGATTTGACTTACCTGAGTTCCTTGGTTGTAATATAGATGGGATGATACTAAGTTGTGCTTGGCAGGAGGGTTGAATCGAAGCTAATCATCTTTGTGTAGAGGATGAACTGAAACTGGAAAAGGCAAAATTGTGGAGAATTTAAAGGCTGAGGAGGCGGTACTAGGGTTTTTTGGTGAAAAAGTTTTACAAAAACTTATGATGACACCAAGTTTAACACATATAGGGATAGGTTAATGACCGATACTTGATGATTAATCATAACTGACTAACATTTAGTTAGGACACTAATGGGTTCTGTCAAATTAGAACTGTTGGTGGCTAATTGGTAAAGTAATAGGTCGATATCGATAATGCTTTCGAGTTATCGATAAATACTAAAATTCATAGACAAATTAAATAACTATTTAATTTAATTTAAATCGATATTCTGCAAATCATGTTGAGATATAAGTTATATAGTTCTCCTTCATTTTCCTTTTATTAGAAATATAGCTTCCCAGGCTGGATAATAGTAAGTTGTGCAATAATAATGATAATTAATTCTTCATTATTATAACGATTAATAGTAAGATCTAGCATTCATTCTGTAACCCTTAAATTATCATGAGAACCAACATAAGTAATATGCGATTCTTAAGTTGAGCATTAGTTCTGATAATCACATTTCTTATTTGGTAAATGGTGCTCTGCATGATTCATCCTTGGCAGAGGCAAAAGCTAATAAAAATGAAAGCAGTCTCATTGATTTCCGACGCTCCGATCTAAATATGTATGATGAAGATGATGACATCATCCAACACGTGGAGACAATCTACGGTGACTAACATGGCATTCTTTGGTTTGGTACAAAGGTCTTGACATGTACTCGCCCAGTGATGATCGTGATATGAGCAAACTTAAAATATGGTAATCTGTCTGACTATAAATCAGTCTGTATGCAAATCTAAGATTGGGTGGAGCAAAAGAACTATTAAAATTCAGGGTTTTATTGGAATGTCGTTTGCAGGTGGTGGAAAGAAAAAATGAATAGTGGAATTCCCCGGAGGATGATGAAGATGGGAGGAGCCTAAGGAAGTGAGAAAAGAGTTAAATTATTTTATTTGTCCCGTTAAATTATTTTATTTGTCGCATCTATCAGTTAGTGAGACTATGTCTTCAATATTTGTATAAATAATTATTTTTATGAAACACCTTTTTATTAATACATTTGAGATTTTATATCATTTCTAGAGAATGCATTCTATATTTTTATTCTTGTTGATGAATTCATATTTGGATTGCTGTTGTAGAAGAAATCTTGGGGAGACTCATGAAGTGTCATTTGATCGAAGTGTTCCCTTTAGTTCTTTACACCACGATTAAGAGGAGAAACAGTTGACCGCAACGGATTCGTCGGAAAATTAAAGATTTGACATGGGAGAATTTGTGAAACATATTAAAATGATCGCCCTTGCATTATGTAAGGATAATATATCGACAATTTTAGAATCTTAGAGCGAGTTGTATATGCATTGGATGAGTAGCCCTCTTTAGATTTGCTATCCTTTCGTCGTCGAGTAAATTTAAATGAAACAAAGGACCAGTTAATGTCACGATACATTGATGGATTGGCTTAGGTTCAAATTCTTTGAATTTCTTTTGATCCTATTAATGTTATTGACCTTTCCGGCATACTAATTTTGAAAAGTCTCTTTCTAGAAGTCTTTTGGAAGTGTCACCGTGACACTGAGGTTCCGCCAGAAGGCATACTAATCACGTGACTACTACCAATTGGACGATCAAGAAAACCCCACCGACCCGACTAAAAGTGGTAGCAATTCTCAAGTGAAGGTTTTTAAATGTCATGAAGCGGGACACCGTTCATATAGGAGAATGTAGCGAGGAGCCAATACCGGAAAAAGGACTATTTGTAGAAGGCTGATCAGGAGAGGATGATGAGATTATGAAGGCGAACCGGTTTATGATGAGAGTTATAAATAGGGATGAAGGTCCGCTCACTATTAGTTCGAGAACGGGCACTTTTCAACAATTGGAACTACCTCGATGTTCTTACATAGTTCCATTTTAAATTCCGAAAGTTATAATTAAATTATGACTCGCTTTTCGTTGTAAGTGTGTGACCTCTTAGGCTCGATTGACAAAGGACATGTACTTAATAATATTAACGTCATTTATGTATTGGTACATTGATTATTAAGCGGACCATGGCCGTGTAACCCCCGATGTCATCTACAGTGTCGTGATCTGAGCATTCTTTACATGTCCCGAGCGTATATCCCAATTTAAACTTAAATGGAGTTAATCGGTTCAGCCTGTCAGATTGTTCAACGGGCACTATTTCAAATATCTCGTATTTCTAACGAGGAATTGATATTTAGTGATAAATAACATATTTAGATAACACAACTATATTTGAAGGAAAAGTCTGAAACTTGTTTATAGACTTTGGGAGGCTGTAGAAATGTGGTTTTGAAGAAGCAATAAAGAAGTTGTCTTTAAAAATAGAGGCACATCAAACCCATATAAACTTGCTTGGTTGAAGAAGAGGGTGGTGGGGATATTTGTGGCGTTCTCTTGTGTCATTCTCAATTGGTGCAAAGTTCAAGGATAAGGCATGGTGTAACGTGATTACAATGGATCCCTGTCATCTCTTGTTGGGGCGATCCTTGAAAATTTGGCCGGACATCTGGTACATAGTGGAAAAGCGTAATACTACTTGACTTCATGATGAATAATACTAAGATTATCTTGATACTAGCGAGGATGTCTCTCTAGCCACCTTGGCCTCCATGAAGAAAGAATTTATTAGGCGCAAAAAGAATTCATAGGTGAGGCACCCGAAATGGAGTAATCTACATCTCGATGGTCAAAGAAAGTGTTACACAACATGATGGTATTCCGAACAAGTTCGGCCGTTATTAGAAAAATACGGATGTTTTCACTGAGGTTACTTTGAAGAATTACCACCCGATAGGGGATCATCAACATCAAATTGATTTGATTCCCGGAGGCGAGCTTACCTGTCTGCCTCACTATCGTATGAGCCCCCAAGGCATGAGGTTATGATGTTAAAGTGGTAGAGGCGCTATTTGGCTAAAGGGGCACGTGCGTGAGGAGGCAGGTCCATTGTGTTATGACTACTCGCTTGAAGGATGGTTGATGAGGATGTGTGTTGATAATTAGGAGCTATCAATAAGATTAATGGGGTGCAGGATTTCCAGATTCACAGACATTGACTTACTTGTTAATTGCTCACAGAGCGAGGTTGTCCGCAATTTAGATTTGAAAATTGGTTGTCGTCAATTCGGATCGTCTGGGTGAGTAGTGGAAGGCGACTTTAAAACTTTGAGAGGCTGCATTTTTAGTGGTTGGTATGCCGTTTGGGTTATCAAATTCTTCAAATACTTCATGAGAGTAATAGATCAAGTTTCGAGGCCATTCATTAGGAAGTTTTTGGTGGTTTACTTTGATGATATTCTAGATTTATAGTCCGAAACGAGGAAACTTCGTTTCTGATACCTATGTGATGTATTGAGTTCTTAGCAAAGAAGTTTATGGAGGACTTAACAAGTTAATAATTTTGTAATGATTCAATGCTATTTCTTGGATATGTTATTTTTATGGGATGGACTTCAGGTAGATGAATCCAAGTTGAAGTTGTCTGAGATTGAAAGACACAACCATTGAGATCATTTCGTAGGTTGGTCTCATTCTATAAGCATTTTATTCTAATTTCGACACCGTCATGTCACCTATCGCAGGCGCGGCTAAGGTTGGACTCGGGAAACACACAACCTTGAGGAGATAAAGGTTAGATTGACTGCGGCTCCGGTGCCCATTCGTTCTTCTAGATTTTTTCTGACCATTTGAACTACGTTGTGATGCTTGGTGTTGGCATTGGGCTGTTTTTGAGTCAAGGGGTTGCTCGGTGGCATACTTCGGCGAAGTTGAGTGAGTATAAACTCGACTATAGTACACATATGATGTGGGTTTATGCAATTGTAAGAGCTACAAAAAGCGTTGGAGTTCATATTTGACATACAATGAGTTTGTCTTATTTTACGATCATGAAGCATTAAAACATTTACGGTCAGGATAAGTTATGCACTTGGCGACATGCTCGTTGGACATCTTTTACTCGGCGATTCCACGTTCACCGTCAAGCACAAATCGGGGGCTATGAATGGGTATTTGCGGTCGTTAGTAGAAGATCGATGTTGACCCCGTTTAGGGAGACTAAAGTAATGGGATTTGAGTTATCGTATTAATCGTTTGTACATGAGATCACCACTTTGGTCGATTATGTCAAATGTTAGTATTCGTCTCGCGCCGATGATTTATGTGATGAACAATGGTTATTTATGCAGATAGCCACTTGTGCATTCTCGAAGCGTTATCGTCACAATTATTCAAGATTTGCATAATGAAGGTCATGATGGGCGTGATCGGAGCGTTTAAAAACTCAATATCGAACCCGGTTTTGTGGCTTCATTTGCGTAGAGATGTTACAAAGGTTTATTGCGGGTTATCGCGCATGTCCAGTAGCTAAGGAGAAAAATCAAGCAATGCTGGGCTTCATTTCCTACCCATTCGAGGAGGACCTTGGACAAAGTAATGATATGGAACTATGGATTTTGTTTCAAGTTTTCCACTCACTTTCAGCGAGAGGTAATGATTACATATTTGTTGTGGTTGATAGATTCTCAAAATGGCTCGGCTTCATAGCTTGCAAAGACAAGCGTGTTGTCCATTATTAAGCGTATTATATTTCGAAATCTATCGTTTCATGGATTACCTATGTCAATTATGTCGATGCAGACGGATGTTTTTGTTGGGTCACTTTTGGAGAAGTCTGTAAGCGACATAGCTATTACTAGAAAAACTTGACTTTGGTAGTTAAGTATCGCCCCCAGATTGATGGACAACAGTGATTAGTAGCTCTTAGGGATATGTTGCGGTGTTATTGATGGCAATCTAAAGTCATGGGACCAATGATTATATCAAGTTAAATTCTCTTACAATCGAATTGAAAGAGGAGCACGGGGATTTAGCCACTTTTCAGCTGTATTTATGAGATCTGATCCCTCGGCAATTGATTTAGCGACTTCGTGGAAAGAAAGATCCATGATAAGGGTGAGGACATATCATTTACCCTCAAAGAAACACCCATACATGAGGAGGCCTTGTGAGAAGCAGAGAGAGACCACAAGCAAATATAAATTTGATGCGAACGAAGGAGCTTATGGAATTCTATGTTGGAGCTTTGTTTGAAGAACATTCGACCAAAAGATCGGTTTGGAGTAGAGTGAATACAACAAATTGAAGGCAAGGAAGGTTGGACCATACGAGATTCTGAGAGAAAATCAACCCAAATACCTACTCGTCTAAAGTTGCGAGTCACATGAAATGTCACGGCGTATTGATGTGAAGTACTTGAACCATAAATGGATCTGATGAAGACTTAAATTCGAGGGCCAATTCTTTTTATTACGGAGAGGATGATGAAGATGAAATAAGTGAAGAAAGAGTTTAAAGAGTTATCCGTCTAATAGTAGTAGAACTTGATAAGCTTTTCTTAGTATAAATAAGTGTTTAACTTTAGCATTTAGAAGGCCTTTGTCTAAGTATTTTTATATATTTTCTCTTTTAAGGATTTATTTTCTAAAAATGTCTTTGAAAAATATTTTATGGCTTAACATAGTTATCTCTACGTGAAGATGCGTTCGTAGGCTTAGTAGTTTTATTATCTGTGGGGATATTTTTTGTTTGCATATTTATCTCGTTGTGAAGTTATTGCTTAATATATTATTATAATATTTTATTATTCAACTTGAGTATATTTTTCTTTTCAACGATTTCACTGCGTTATTATGTTTAAAAGTTAATATTGGATAAAACTTATGAACATGTATGTGAGAATTATTTTTATTTTTTTCTTGATTCACGAGTTTAGAGGCTTAAAAAAATTACTTGAGACATACATCCTTATTGTTCTCAACAAAAATTGGAGAAACTATACCGGTACCCTCCTTAGTAGTGAAAATTGTAGTGAAGTTAAATCTGCGGGCATTTATAAAATTTAAAGATTGGTCAGCATTGATCTTACTTATATGAATTTTGGGTTCGGTTGCGGTTGATTAAAAATTTAATAGAATTTATTAACTTTTAAGATATAAATATATACATTGAAATATGTCATTTAAATATATTGTGTGGCGTTAGCGAATCTTTGAAACATAATCTGATAACGTAATAATTACAGTATAATAATATACATATATTTTTGTAAATTGACCTATAAAAACTTAAAAAAAAAACTAAAAAAAACCTATAACAATTTAAAAATTATAAAACAAGTCCTTAATATAACATTCTTTTAATAGGACCATAACTTTTTGGCATGATTGTTAGCTTAACGTTATAATTGATGAAAATACAGTAAATTGGTAAAAATTGTTCCCCAGATATCTTTTATGGAGGGAGAGATTATAAGTGTCCATTATTGTTGTTACACCAAAAGTTAATAATGTCTTCAAAACAATACTGTTGACTTGTTCCAATGCTCACTTAAAGAACAATGCACCATTATACCCAATAATGTGGTGGGTAAAGAAATGAACATCATCATAATCAGCAAATTCTGTTTAGAAGTTATCTTAGCTTCTACTACCAGAATCAATATGTGCCATGGTTTAAGCCTAATTGGTTGAAGGCTAATGAAGTCTAATTTAGTTGGGTAAGGTTAATACCTTGTAATAATTACGAACCTAACTCCGAAGTACCCACAGGCAAACAGCCAGCATTTCAATGAGTTTTCTGTAATATTTGTTGGAATTTCATCTTTGACTCTCATAGCTAAACTCAAATGAACAAGTACATATAAAATCGTAACATTATCCTCGGTCTAGTACTGTTGGGACAGTAATATTGGTGAGAGGAGGTTTAACGATCGAACTCTGATCGAATTAATTGTATTTTAAAAAAATTCGGGATGCAGGTTGGTAGGAATAATAGCTATAAAAAGTTTATCTTTATCTTGGTTCACGCCGTGCCGTATTAAGCATGCTTACGTGCAGTGTATAGATTCATTTCTGTAGGCCGAATCCTTTTATTGAAGTGATTAAAAATAAAGTTAATGCTTGTCGATTGATTTCACGTCATGATTAGCTTCACTGAGCCCACTCAAGTACCGTTAATATTTCAACCATAAACTATCTAAAACGAAAACAAAAATACTGCAGTTCCTCAACCGCGTCAAATGATTTAGTCAACAAAGAACAGTTTCATTCTTACTAGTCAACATTTATTTTTCATCTCACCCCCTCTCCCAATTGTCTATTTGTATCTCTTCACTCATCCTCACCTTCTTCACTCTCTCAATTCTCAAATTATCTTAGTTTTCTTATCAATCCTGCTAAATATTTCCAATTATATTATCATTTAAAGTCCACTTTAAGCCTTTGCAAAACTTGTTTTTAAACCTTCAAAGATGAGGACTAATTTCTTTTCTTCTAGACATTCATCGCCACCACACCCTGAAAGCAGCACTACTACTTCCTACTCCACTTCCTCTTCCCCCAACCGAACCCATCATACCTTTTCCGATCAGATGATGGAGGAGAACATAGAGAACGCGGAGGAGATCATAACAAAATTGGAAGTCAACGGTGGCTCAACCAACTCGAATTTGTTCCGGGATAGTCCACAACAGGGGAAGCAACTATTGGGAGCAATCCAGGAACTTAAACAAACTATGCATTACTTGATAAAACACAATCCAAACTCAGAGACACTCATCAGAGCTCAGAATCTTATGGAATTAGCCATGAGAAGAATGGAAAAAGAATTTCATTCCATTTTGTCAAGAAACAAACACATTCTTGATCTTGAATCCATCTCCAACTCCTCAGATGACGAAAAATCCATCCACAGTAACAAAGTCGGTGTTGAAGAAACAGCCATGAATCAAAATGACTCAATCCTGGAGGATTTGAAGATAATTGCAGAGTGCATGAGTGCTTCAGGGTACAGTAAAGAATGTGTCAGCATTTACAAACTTGTCCGGAAATCAATAGTCGACGAAAGCCTCTATAACGTTGGAGTTCTTGACAAAATCCCAACTCCCTCACAGTTTGAGAAGCTTGAATGGGATTCTGTGGAAATAAAAATCAGGAATTGGCTCAAAGGAATAAAAATCGCCATCAAAAACATTTTCCTTGGTGAAAGGATACTATGTGACTATGTTTTCTCCTCATCTGAGAAAATGATCGAGTCCATTTTTGTGGAGGTTGCTAAAGAACGTGCTTTAGCCTTGTTTAGCTTCCCGGAACTTGTAGCAAAATACAAGAAATTATCAACTGAGAAAATGTTTCGAATTCTTGATTTGTATGAAGCAATTTCATCTCACTGGCCTGAGATTGAGGTCATTTTCGGCTTCGAATCTTTCTCCTCTGTAAGATCACAAGCTGTGAATTCACTGGTGAAGCTCGGAGAAGCCGTACGTTCAATGTTGTCCGAATTCGAAACCGCTGTACAAAAGGACATGTCTAAGGCTGCCCCTGGAGGGGGGCTTCATCCTGTAACACGGTATGTCATGAATTACTTGGCTTTTCTAGCGGACTACAAGGATTCCCTTGAAGATATTGTGGCGGATTGGCCATTGGTGGGGAAGCATCCGTTGCTAGATGCTTCCTTATTGTCCCGGGCTTCATTGCCCGGGGCCTCGTCGTCAGAACAGTTTTTCCGCATGGAAGACTATTCTGATGACTTTAGCAAGTCCCCGTTGGGTGAACGGGTGGCGTGGTTGATACTTGTACTCCTATGTAAGCTCGACGCCAAAGCCGGGCTTTACAAGGACGTGGCACTTGCTTATTTGTTCTTAGCCAATAACCTTAACTATGTGGTTACCAAGATCCGGAATTCGAATTTGGGATCCGTTTTGGGGTCCGAATGGATATCGAAAAACGAGGCAAAGGTTAGGCAATACATATCTAATTATGAAAGAATCGGTTGGAGCAAAGTGATCTCGCCATTAGGGGAGAGTCCAACGAATGAGATGTCACAAGATCATGTTAAAGATTGTTTCAAGAAATTCAATGTGGCTTTTGAAGAAGCCTACAAGAACCAATCCTCATGGGTCATACCCGATAAAAAGTTTCAGGAACAAGTCAAGCTCTCATTAGCAAGAAAAGTAGTTTCACCATATAAGGAGTTTTACGAACATTATCGTGGTACATTTAGAAGAGAAATTGGACAAGAAACAATTATCAAATTTACCCCAGAAGATTTGGGTAATTACTTATCGGATATGTTTCATGAAAGTGAAGGAACTTCTGGAAGTACAACGACGTCGTTTTGAGTAATTTAGGTCATTTTAATGATGTAGAAACGTTATCTTAATGTTATAAATGTTGGCCGGCCATGGTGCGGGCCATGCATACATAGGGTTGATTCTGCATGCATGTGACTATTATTAATGAAAGAATAGAACGATGTTTTGTGTATAAAGAAGCAATAATAGCTAGATGCTTGACAAGTCAACTACTCTCCCAATGTAGGGAAACTTTGAACAAGTTGTACTGTTATAAGTGATTGCAACTTGCTTGATGACTACTTATTTTGTGTAGATTCTGTTAATCTTACTATTTTATCAAAACGTTATCTTCATATTAAGTTGATAGAATTAATTAAGAAAGATGCTGACTTCAATAGATATTTTAAGAGTAGGATGAAATATTATTATCGTATTAATAAGTTTGGACCCTTCAGTTTGTGGTGTTAGATTGATGCCCAGTCATGTTAGGTTTAAGGTCAAACAAACTAACAATCAAAACATAACTAGTCCTTCAAGTAGCTATTGGACCCCTACAATGCGCATGCTTATTTTTTGTAGACGAGATAATTGGTTTTGTCAAAAATAATACTCCGTAATTATTGTTACATGTAGATTTTGTAGGTATATGATAATTTTCTCGGAGCCCTTCAATGCGCATGCTTATTTTCTGTAGAGGAGATAATTGGTTTTGTTAAAAAAATTATAATTGTAAATGATAATTTTCTTGTCATTATTTAATTATACAAAATATTTGGATACATACGAGATACCAAATTACTTTTGCAAAGTTATATGTGCGAACATAAAGATCTATTTTTGGTTCCTCAATAATTTTTATGTGATCAGATTTTCGGTCCAACTTTTGAAAATGTTTGTTTACTCCTACACTTCTAAATATGTCAGTTCGTCTATGTTGTCTGCCTTTATTGTTAGAGGAAGTCAATTTAGGACAAGGATAAAATGTGAAATTGCACAAATAATGATGTTTTGAGACAAAATTTTAAATAAAGATGAATTTGAACCTCTTCTAATTAAAAACTTATTGCACTGAACAATAACAAAAAAAAAAATCACATCACAAATTGTAATTTACAAGTTCAATATAATGAGCCAAACTGAAAAGTCCAAGTCCAAAGAGTAAGCCTAAACGGTACCATAGTGGCATAGTCCATACTCCATAGGGACCTCGTCGAAATCGGGCACTAACGAGAAAAATTGAACCACTGGTTCACTATCCCAAATAATTGTTTCACTTTTAGGCTTTCGCAAACCGGTATAGTTAAGTTCCATCTTATCTTTTGAAAAAATCGTTGAATCGAATTGTTTACACCGTTACTTTATCTTTTCGTAAAAAGCAAAATTGTCCAATTCCATTATTGGTTAAAGACGTAAAGTTCCTACTTGATTGAGTCATACGAATTATGATACCTCTGAAGCTCAACTCGTTAACAATATGATCCTTAGTAGATACGAAGTAGAGTGCATATTTTTGCAGTAGTGTTTAAAATTTTATAAAAAATAACACAAAGACATTTTTATATGTACTGCATTTATAATACACTATGACTCACAGTGATATATATATGATATAGGGAATTCACTTTATTATCTTAATGGGCTCTTATGATAGGCTACTGTGATACCAGGGATTCTGAGTTTTATAAATGGCATCATCATATGGAGAGAAAATTGTCATGACACTTTCAATGAATCTTTACCTAGTACCTTTCATGATTAATTCAAAATCATTATTTCTTTAATAAATGCTTATATTTTTGTCTTAACAAAATATAATATTCCCCAACGATCGTCGGAGTGTTTGTGATAAGCTCAGCGCCCAGTCTAACTTCAGTCAGACGGTCAGGTTCGAGGACCCACGAGGGACATTGACAAAGCGGATCTACCGGCGCCCATGGCAGAAAAAGCCAGTGTAAGCAATGTTTGCCCAAGAGAACCATATCCATAAGGTGGCCAAAATGCGTAAAAGGAAATTCCCATGTGATCGATAGTCACGTAATAGGGAATCTTTTGGATCATTGTAATATTATTTATTAGCGGATTCTGATTATGTCAAATAAAAGCCCGTCTATGAAAGGATTGAGAAGAAAGAATGGCGAGTGAAACATGTACGTTCGCGAGTCGGTTAATGGTCGCTAACAAATACGTCCAACCAACAACCACGGAATCGATATCACAGCGAAGATGATTTGAGATACAAAGGCGGGTTAACGAACAACTACATAAAAAGAGCGAAAGACAATAAATTAAATACCATTTATACCCGTGACCATATGAACATACTTAAGCAATAGCGGCTGATAGCGAAGTTCCACGAAAAAACTTCAGGATAACCACGAGATGCGCTCTCGCCCGTCCATGACGCCGCAGCGAGGTGCACACGCCCAACTCGGAGTTGATCAGTACGCTAAAATTGCAAGAAGTTGAGACATTAAAGAAATGATGAAAGTATTAAATTGCAACCCTTTATCAAAATGAATGCAAAAGCAAGGGATGCGGTTCGCCCGGCGTTTGGGCGGTTTCTGCTGCCCACTTGAGTCGTTACGCCTGATTCACGAATTGATAGCTGGCGATCCGATAAAGCTTACCCAGCGAGGATTCTTGGGCAAGATGATAATGGCATAGTCAAACATTTATCTGAGGCATTTCGATAGTTTTATCGGTCGGCGTCTTAGATTAGTGCGTGGAGCTTTGCCCTTCAAGTCATAGATTCATACCCGACAAGCGATGAGATGCATTTATAAGAAATTTGGATCCCATTATGCAAAAAGCATGTCAGGGGCAAGAAAGAGCAGTGTGATGGACATCGGCCAGGTGGCTAATGAAACCTTAAAAGTTACCAAAAGTGCTATAATGACATTTTGCTCACTATCCCCAAGGTCAATAATAAAGTGGCATACATGGCATTTTATCGCGGCTTAGCTTATGGTAAACTCAAAAAAGCTTTGGTTCTCAAAACTCCATTATCAAAGGGGCGAACTCGCTAGCGTGGGTTGCTATATTTCAAATTGGAGGAGTTAAAAACCCGAGGAGTCGAACGAAGGACCTTAGGGACTCGTGAGAAAAAGAGGCTAAGTCGCTAAAGGCTAGCGATGCAGGACCCCGGCCGAGGCAAGGCGAGTTCAAAAAAAGGAGGAATTTTGAATCGATACCTCAGAAGCTTGGTTGTATGCAAGAAGAGCTCCCAATCACGGGTTTCGCTTTCATTGCGAGGTTTTCTCAGCGGAGGTATATGCTCAAATAGAAGACAAAAAGTTACTTTCTAGCTTGATGCGGATGAAAGTACGCTGAGCGAGAAGGACAAACAAGTGGAGAGTCTTGAATCTTTGAAATAGAGAAGCTAATAAAAGAGGACACTTGAAAGAGTTCGCATTAGGGGTACTCAGCGGGACAACAGCGTCAAAGCTAGTAGGGCCGCGCCCGAGTAAGCCCGGAACCCGGAATTTTCTGGCTTTAAGGCGGATTGATACTATTGCAGAGTGCTTGTAGGAGGAGGGACTACAGCGTAACTCATAAAAGCTATGCGAAGAGAGATATTGATCCAGCAACCATTTGCATTAAGTAGCGAGCGATCACACTTTTTCGAGACGAGGAGTTTATAGGAATTAAGCTACCGCATGACAACCCGGTGGTTATAGCGCGATTATGGCAAAGAAACGCTGATGGAGCAAATGTTGGTTGATATGGGAAGTTCGGTGGATATTTTTATATATAAACACCTTTGACAAAGTACAACTCCCGAGGCATAATGAATTGGCCATTTGTCTGGCGCGGCGTGGTTAAGCTGAGTCATTCTATAGCCTTGATAGGGGTAGTGCCTTTGGATTTCCGCAGTTGATTTGAGGATCAGGTAACGCGGTGGGCTGATATCGTAATCACATAATAAGCATGCAGCTTGTCTGTAACAAACATGCAATGATATAATACTTAATATCTGTCCAAACTTACTAGTATGAGGTTGAAGATAATTACTCTCAATTAAATTTAAATTTTAAATATATGATTGACAATGTATAGATAATTTCCATTTGATTATACAATCAAAATCAATCACATCTAAATACTTTAATTTAAATGTGATATGAAATTAAATTCAAATTGAACCTCATAATTAATTCCATAAAAATGTATATAATTATAATACATAGGTAACATATAATTTGTGTCAGATAAGTTATTACAATAACTATTTATTATATACAATTAAGCAAAAATTATTACAATGATGTCGTTTCATATAAATATAATAGATAAAACTAGAAGGTTTTATCTAAACATATTATATTTTAACTAAACATTATTACCGTGATTATATCCTCAAATAAATACATTGCAAAGATAAACCAATAAAAATTATTAGATTAAAGCTTATTATCATTAAAATTGATAATGCAATTATGCGCGATAAATGATAATAAATACACAAAAACCTAAAATAATAATTTTAAAAAGCAGGATTAGGGTTTTGTAGCAATAATCTCAAAATTAAAAAACCTTGACGGACGACCGGCTCAGTCTGCTTGTAACTGTAGCCGGACATTGGGCGGCCGATCGAAGGCAGATGCAGCCAGTGGCAGGAACATCCGTTTAATACGAGCCTTTGTCTAGATGGCCCACATAGTCGCGCCTCCGTTTCACAAAAAATTTAGTTTTCGATTTAATTCAAATGTTTGGAAAACCAATTTGAATGCCTTAAACACGTCAAAAATTTGAAATTTTTACGGACATTCCACAGGAATTTTCTTAAAGCGTTTCATTAAATTTTGTAAAAATATTTGTTATACAATAAGCATTCCAAAAATTAAAAAAATTGTTTTTGGGACAACACAAGCTATCAAAAATTACGATTTTTTAAAGATGGTTGTCGTCTGCGGAATACAAAAAGAAAGGGTAGTGGAATTTTACAACGTTTTAAGCGCGCCGAATCCTAATAAAATATTTAGATTTCAAGTGAAAGCATGTTTAAAAATCATTCGAGTTCATGAAGCATAAATCTAGGGTAGATAAGTAACATGCATGGAAGTAAAGCTTGAATAATGTATAAAACACATATTTATTCATTGATCAATTTTTCATAACATATATTCATGGTTAATAATATATAAACATGAAAATGATATAAATATGTTCATACAAGAAATTTTATATAAATGTGTCAGAAATATATACGAGCAACGTCTTTCGTGCAGTACGGTAAAAAATATTCCAGCTTGTTCATAATATAAAATCATATACAAATACGCTGACGTCAGATAAATGTATATAAGCAATTACAAACAAAATACATATATATATGAAAGCAGTACTTCATCGCGAAGAAAAATCCACGATTTAATCTTTCACTCTTTTTGAATTATAGCGATGAGGATCGAAAATCTGATCATAATTTAGTCACTTGTAAGGCGGTTGAATATCGCGATTGGATCTACTAGAATTGTACTAGCAATTGGACAAAAAAATTAGTAAAAAACTTGACTCAAAATGCTAGAGAAGGGAGAGGGAGGGGCGACGGCTCTCTCTTAGCAAGAGGATGAGTTTTTCATTTCATCTTTTTCCTTATATAATCTCTTAATTTCGGCCGAATAAGTAGATTTCGTTTGATAAATAGCTAACTCGTTAAGCCGTTAACTAACTTATTACTAAGCAGTAAGTAACTTAACAGTTACTAATAAGTTTTCCCTCTCGTTAAACGTCGATTGAAGCCGCTTGTTTAATTGATTCGTTTTGTCAGGTGTATTTTTACGCTACTCGATACAAAGCTCTAAATTTGGTATCTAGATTGATTTCAATCAACTCCCGATTTAACAATCTCGATTTAATTCCATACATGTGGAATATAAGCTGCGTCTCGTGTATGTGTGTGTGTGTGGCCACGGGCTCTCGAGATAATATTAGCGTATAATAATATAATTGACCATTATGATTATTATTATATCCCGGTTATACATAAGGATAATCTAGCAATCGGCATAACATGCGTGAATATTATCGTGAGTTCCATTTTATGTTACAATTACTATTATTGAACACTTAGTTTGAGTAATCTCGTTTAACTAAAACTAGTAAATGAATTATTCTGACAATTATTTCAGCGAGGCGTAATTATAGAAATCAAAATCTACGATTTGAAGCATGAACTTCTGAGTCATGAGCCTCATAAAAATCCTTTTTCAACTGTCCGGGATTAATGGCTAGAAAGGCTTGGATGCAGGAAAGCCTCAAATGCTTCTTCCGTAAAATTAGGTCTGATAACCCTTGACCCTTGACGGGAATATATGGCGGTTTCGAGGAGGTTGTTGAATAACGATATAGACACTTGGGTCACGAATCCGCTCAATGCTTTAGGAAGCCGAACCGAAGGGAAGTGGCCAGTTTAAATATCGAGGGCATCTGCTTGAATGGAGGCAAGGGAGAGGAAGGATCGATACTTCGGCGGGTGTTGTATGAAGATGAGAGGTGAAGGAATATCCATAGATAAAGTCACGGTTTTGACACGGCTTAAGCTTTTCTGACATTGTGACTTCTTGCGTTGAGGGAATGATGCGGGCATTTCTTCCTCGGGGAAATTAGGCCTCTTTCCATTGGATGTTGAAGTTGCGGTAGAAGGGAAGGATCTTTTTCACGGGAGTGCCCGAACTCGTGGGACAGCTGGCTGCTTGGACTTCTGAGAAATAATGGTCGGCGTTCGCCGCGTCCCTTAGGAGAGTGCATTATCCGTAAGCCGAGAGAACCCGTGCACTTAGGAATTGTATTATCCATGCAGCCATAGCACCATACGGTGCACATTCTTGGCCCGATTTTTTCAATCTTTGGATCCTTGAATATATTCTAGTTCGCGAGAAAAGAAATGGCCGTGTAGAAGCATTATATGTATTGAAAAGATCTACGATTGGAATTTATGTGGGTGACCTAAGGTTACTATGAAAATGGTAATTCTGAGCCATCCGCTAGAGGCGTATTTGCCTGAGGGCACGGTTATTACTAACAACGGGTTATTGACAAAAGGATAAAAGAAATACTGTTAGTAAAGGCATCGATTTTAATATGCATGCATTGTCAAACCCTTGAGAAAAGGGACGCCGCTTTGAGAAGGATCGACCAGCGGTTTAAAAACCATGTCCGCTTCCACGGAAGTCGCGTCTCGACAACGAGGAGGTATATGGAAAAGTATTGCCGAAAATTATCCAAATCTTGAAGAAGAAAAAGGCGATGTAATCACGGATTATAGTAAGAACAGCGGGTGGAGGATACTTTGTGTTTGTGATCGCCCAGTTTGTGGCCGCCACTGAGTAGAAAGGGGCTTGTGTTGTAGGTTGTTGGGTTGGAGGAGGATTACATTTGGGGACGGTTCGGGGCTGACGAAATAGCCAAGGTTCTATAGATAACACCTCGGTGGGTGAAATGAGGATTCTTTTCTGCTTGGGTGTCGTTCGAGAAGGAGTCGCTATATCTACCGCCCGTCTGAGGAATGGCCATATTAGTAAAGGGGTCATGATTGGGTAAATGCGAGTACTTTCTGATTAACCCGGTACCGATGGCCGTGCTCTAAATTCTATGAAGTCGAGGGTTTCGGGATCACGTTACGGAGAGCGAATCCGACGCTTTGAGGAAGGCGGATCTGGAAAAGTCTTGAATTATTTTGGAGTAATGGAAGAAGGTACTTGATCGAACAGCTAGTCATGGTCTGAGAATCTTGGACCAAAATCTGAACATAACTACGGAAGAAAAGGGGCTCGAAACGTTAAAAATTCTTAGCATCTAGAGCTATTAATACTGACCCTAAATCCTACATAGAATTGATTCAATCTCCTTTGAATTGCCTACATGATTGACGCGAACATGTCAAATACGGAAAAAGACTTTAATTAACTTAACAATTTAAAACCCACCATGAAATTCAAAAACCCTAAAGGAAGCTGGATGGAACCACAGATTCGAAATTTAGAGAGTTGAATATCTGAAGCACTTTCAAGAACACCCCTTCAAAAATAACCCCATTACCCACATATACAAACCATTCAAGACATGTTTACACTAAGGAAGAGGTGATTTCGGTCTTAAAACATTCAAAAAGCCTCAAACCCTTGTACTTTCATGCACAAAGGAGGCGACAAAAGAAATAAGTGACACAGCAGTGCATGTGTGTGTCAATAAGGCCAAGAGTGAGAAATGTACCTTAAGGAAGGGGTGAAGATTATCAGAAGGAAGAAAAGCGGTGACAGCGAGGCGAAGATGTCGGAGAAACCAAAAGAAGAATAACGAAACTTGATTGCAAAGTAAAGAGTGAGTCTGAGAGGAATGAAGAAGATGTACGGTTGCAGTTGATAAAAAAGGTAAAGTACAATAATGATAGAAAGTACGTTTTATAGGACTTAGAACTTGATAGGTAGGGTCGCGTCGGCGAGGTGGACATGTGTCGAGACGGGTGTATTATTCCATAGGGAGGGAATCATTATTTGATGAATCGCTTGATTCTAAGGTTGCACTTAAATCAAAATCGCGGTATTTGTCAAAACGCGGTATTCTTCTAGCACTTTCGATATTTATCTTGAATATCTTGAAATCGTTATTCAATGGCGGTCTTCGACCATCGAATGGATCAAAGTTCATTCTCTTCCAGCTACAACCATTCATTGAAGGCGATGATATATATGCCGATATAGAGTCAAACCTTTATCTTGAAAGTGAAACTCTTATGGATAAGTCTCATGATCACTGGGGATTATCTGAAGGCAGCCAATTAGCGTGATCACATGAAGAGAGATGTAATGTTTCAAATAGTACTGCTTACTATCATCTGCCTGCCAGCTCTTGGTACACTTCGGGATTAATTCAAAATCATTTATTTAGCTGATCTGTCTCTTATATTTTTATCTGCCATTTAAAATCTGATATCTTACTGATCGTCTGCTTGATCGTCGGAGTGTTTGTGTCATTTCATGTGACTTTCGGTCAGGCCAGGCGGTCGGTTCAGGACTACGGGGACATTGTGTCACAGGATCTGCCATTGTCGCCAAGCGAGCAAGAAGAGGTGTGTGATAACAGAAGGCAGCTCAATAGAATTTGTGAAAATTATAAAAGTTGACAGTGATTAATAGTCCTGTAATAAAGAGTATTTTGAATCATTAGAATCTATCACTATTAGCAGATTGCAATTATCATCTAATATTAGTAGTCTACTGTTTTGGATAACTATGTTGACAATTGACGAATTGAACCTGCGCATTTAAGTTTGATGCCTCTTTCTATGGTTGACCGTTTGACATATAAATTTCTACTCCCTGGCTCCGTGTCGTGTAGTTTGTAGTAGCCTAGTAGGATTGCAAACCTCAACTGCAATGTCCTGGTGGAAATTATTCCGTCTATATCTATTGTCCCTACTTAATTAATCATGATAAACTTGCCTGACCTATAATTCCAATTCAATAATTACATTTATGTTTGTTGAATTAATATTACGGAGTAATATATTGATGGAATATTAAATTATCAATCTATTAATAAATTTATGGTCCCCAGGGTATTAAAACATACGTAGTATAGAATAAACGTTTGCTCCCAAGAATATAAAAACAATTTGGATTATTTAATTTCTATTAATATAAGATGTTTTACAAAAGCAATTGCATTTTTTTTCATTTAACGCCCTTCCTCCAACCTCAAGTTATACGTTATTAGACTTTGTAACTACTAGAAAGATTTTATTATTTATAATATACGTCTTAATGCGATAAAAAGCTTGTTTGGGGAAATGCATAGATGCAAAGAAAATTTATCCAAATGATAGATGTCGGTATCGATACATTCTTTCTCTAGCAGCTTATTTGTTTGAGATCTGAACTTGAATTTAATGTAGTCTTGGACTTGATTTAGACTTGAGTCTTGGATTTGGGCGCCTATTTGGGAAATTTGGTTGCGCTTGATTTGTGCAGACCGTTGTATGATCACTGAAATTTTGGATTTAGATTTGTCTTGAACCGTTATATGATCTTAAATTTGGATAGGATTTGTCTTTCGATTTGGATGTGAGGAGGTAGATAGGAGTACGGATCGTTTGTGATCTCTAGTAGATAGAAGACTTGAGTCTTTGAGGAGCACGAGTGTAAGCTTTGGATATGGTCGAGCCGGGAAGGCTTGGCGGCGTATCTGCGATGTTTGTTTGGACTTGATCTTGAGAATACAGACTTGGACCGTGGGACTTAGACTTGATTTAGATTTGTGTATCTGAGAGGCGCTATGACTTGATCTGCATTATAGCTAGAGTGAGTCAGTCTTGGTAGGCTATTCATGATCTTCGAGTCTTTATTCTTGTCGAGAGGATCTTTGTAGCAGGTTTACTCTTGTGTTTCCCAGAGCGGCTAGGCAGGGAGCTATGTAGCGTATATCCAGCACATGATTTCACTACGAGGCGCTGTCAGCAATCCTGTAGTTTATTTAATTATGAGACTTCGAATGATCGATTCTCATCGAACTTTTGGAGTCTTGATCGTAGGAAATTCTTTGCGTTTGTCGCGATAATTCCAGCCTTGTCTGTTACAGGCCTTTTGGCCCGGTATGATGTTGAAGATTTTGTGTTAACGCTCGGTTAAATTGTGGCGCATTTTAGGTTTATAGGTTGGGCGATTACAAGCGTTTTTATGATTTTACTCACGATAGAAACGATCTTTAGAGGTTTGTAATCATACGAGTTGTTCTTATATGCTAGGAAGCTTTTGTTGTATTCAAGGGGTGAAATTTTCGGGGGGCCCCAGAGGCTTTTGAGCTCTCTTGATTAGTTGATCATGTCCAGCGCAGTTTTGATGCTTAGTTGATTTTGAGTAAAGATTTGGACCGTTTGAATTTATCGAAATTTTCTTTGTCCACTCTTTCGAGAACATAATAGGCGCCTCTTTTGAGCCCCGAGGAAGGTTCTAGATTTTTTTAGAGTCAAATGCATTTTTCATATTGGCCGTCTTTTTGGAGTGTTAGTTTTAAACCCGGATTCTTTCATAGTCTTTTATTTTAAGCCTCGGCTTAGGAACTCCCGTTTCGGACGAATAGCGAGGGAGTGATGTAATAAATTTGAGGATTTTCGATCCACAGCTTTGATTGACATTTAATTCGGGGACTATTTTCTCGAAAATCCTTGTTTGAGTTAAAATTTAGGAGTTAATTAATCGTAAAACCTAATTTTGACATTAATTTAATTTCGAGCAATTCTGGGAACCACTGATTATTTGGTTTTTGTTAGGGCTCGGAGTTGAACCCGTAATCATGCGTGTAGCTCGTGTGATCGATTTTCTTTTAGTCGATTTCACCGATTAAAATAATCGAGTTTTATTAAATTTATCTAATAAATTCATCTACGAGACTTGATGAGCGACTAACACGAATCATCATGCGAATCTTTTTCGAACATTTTTGTCTCGCTCATGTGTTTAGTGGGAACTTCCCGAATCACCAATCTTACAATTGCTTTAGATAAAGTGCTTTGAAATTCTTATAAGATGTGATTCGAAAAAAAATGTATATTGATGGTATGAATTACTATCAATCGAAATAATATCAAATTATCGCATTGCCTACTTTGAACCGAGAGTCTTCTGATCCTCTGCATTCTGCCTAGTTAAAGTAGTTGCTAAGGCTACGTGATGCAAAAATTTTCCATTCTTACGGGTGATACTCTTTACATCTTACGTCTGATTTTATTTAGAGCTTTTTGGCGACCTTTTTGATGAACAAATTGTTCATCTTGTCTGGAGTAAGCCTCTATCTTATTCTTCTTGCTCTGAGCACACCAATGAATAATCGTTCTTGTCTGATGCAGCCGCAAACCTAATTTTTCTGACAGCAAGGTTAAAATAACTATTTTCTTACTGTATTATTTATATAAAAGATAGAAATTCAGCGTCTTAAAATATTTTCGTAATTAAAATAAACCCCTACTTACTTTTTACTTTAACCACCACTTGCTGCCTACCCCCATCAGCGTCATGATCTTAGCCGGCCCAAATGTCTCTCCTCCGCGCTACCTCCGACCTACCAGCATGCGACAGTATGCCTCGGCATTAAATCCACTTTGATCGTTATGCGGTTTATAGCATCCTCAGAGAATCTGAATTTGAAACATTGTTAATCCCTCTTTCTTCATCTGCTTTCTTTTGAAAAAAAATGAATTGGTTTTCTGTTTAGGATGTCACGAACCAGAGAAGTGAGTTTGTCTACTATTTTCCATTTTTTTGATTTTTTCACACACTTTGACCATGGTTCGAGTGTTTTGATTCTTGATTGCAATTTAAGAGTGCAAGTTTGTGTTTCGATTCTTGATTGCAATTTAGTGAGTTATGGTGTAATAGTTACAACCAGTACCATTTTCTATCGGTGGTATTTGGGGTATATCGGGGTTGTGGGTGGTAGGGTTTGTCGGTAGTGGGGGCAGGTGAGGTGGGGTGGTAGTGGGGGTAGGGTGGGGGAGTCAGAGGGATGGGGGATGGGGTGAGAGAAAGGTAGAGCCGGTTGGTGGGGTAGGGGTAGGGGTGGGGTGTGTTGAAGAAGAAATGGGTGGGGTATGTTAAAGAAAAAAGTATGGAGAGTTTATTTTAATTATGTAAAATATTTAAAATGTGGCCTTATATTTTAGTCCGTATCACAGAGTGTTGTGTTAGGGATAAAATAGTCGTTTTAATATAGAGATATTATAGTCATTTCATAATTTGTCTCTTTGTGGTATAATGTAGGGATAAAATAATCATTTCAACATTGTGTTTAGAGGTGATATAGTCATTTTAATATGTATTTTTAGTGGAAAATTAGGTCTAGGGGTATACCCGACAAGAAGGAAGATACATGGAGTGCATAGAGGCAAGAGATGAATAAGTTCAGTGTCTGTCTGAAGTGCGATAGTTCGGGAGTGTGTCGGTAAAAGCCTTTAGAGTTATCATCTTATCTATTTACCACGTTAATTAATTAAAAATTGTTAGAATTTTATATAATCGATTTAGTTAATTAAATATGGTTTTATAACATAGATCGTAGTGTTATTGGCGTCGATTGTGAATGAAACATCCCAATACATTTAGTGCGAGACGGCTTACATAGAGTATAATGAAAATATTTCAAAAGATCAAATGGTAATAATTGCGAAAGCATTAAGTTCCAAATTTAGCGCTGTATCAGGTATCGGGACGGCAAAAAATATTATTTTAAAGAGTTTATTAAATAATTGAGTGTCGTAGTTGATAATTGCAAAAAAAAATCCTAAAAAAACACAAATTATTAATTTAGCACTCTATCCTCCAATCAGGACCGGCCAAAAATATTATATTAGATAATTTATTAAATAATCTAGTATTAATTTATCAGTTCTACTACAGTTGATAATTGCAAAAAAAAATAGCCAGCATTATTAATTTAGCAGCATAAATTCGGAATGAGGACAAAAGTATTATCTTAGAGTTATTAAATGTCGACTATTAATATCTCGAGTTTAATGTAGTTGATAATACCTTCAAATATATATATATATATATATATTTATATATATATATATATGAAAAATGAAACGAAAAAAACGCGTTAGTAATTTAAGCATACTATCCCGAGTTGGAACCGTGAAAAATATATTATCTTGAGAGTTTATTAAATAATCGAGCTTTTATCTCAGTGGATAAAAAAATAAACCAAGCACCACTGCCAGTCGTGGTGACCAAAGCGTATTATCTTAGAGAGTTTATTATAGAATCTAGTATTAATTTTCGAGTTTCTACAGTAGCTGATAATTGTAGAAAAAAATAAAGAAAAAATGAAAAAGGAGGAACAAAAAGCAGAACTATTAATTTAGCACTATATCGGAGTTATATCTGAGACTACTTAGTTATTATATCGTCAAAATATTTCTTATTAGCCAGCGATTAGTGTTGAAAAATTATCAAAAATATATTAACTTATAATTTTAACGTACTATTAATTTAACTATCCCTGGTTGGGGTAGCCAAAACTTTATCTTAGATAGTTTATGAATAATCAGTATTAATTTATCGAGTTTCTACATAATTTGATAATTGCAACAAAAAATTGAAAATGAACGAAAAAAACGCGAATTATTAATTTGACTTTTTTATCACAGTCGGGATGGCCAAAAATATTATCTTAGAGAGTTTATTAAATAATCGAGCGTCGTAGTTATAATTGCAAAAATATTAGCGAAAAAACCTGCAGTGTCAATTTAGCACACATCACTCCAATGGAATAGGTCAAAATATTATATTAGAAGTTTATTAAATAATCAGTATTAATTATCAAATTTCTGTAGTTGATAATTGCAAAAAAAATAAAAAATGGCGCATTATTAATTTACCACTATGCCGAGTCGGGACGGACAAAAATATTATCTTAGAGAGTTTATTAAATAATCGACTATTAATTTTACAGTTTTTAATATAGTTGATAATTGCGAAAAAAAAATATATATATATTTTATCACTGAGTTAGGACACGAAAAATATTATTTTAGAGTTTATTAAATAATCATTTTTATCCTGAAATGCGAATAGAAAAATAATCCGGGCACCACACTGAAATTAAGTGACTAACCAAACATATTATCGAGAGAGTTTGTGAAGGATGAGTATTAATTTAACGGAGTTTTACGGTAGTTGATAATTGCGAGAAAAAATGAAAATGAGCAACATTAGATTATTAATTTAGCACCATATCTCGAGTTAGTATCTTGGAGATGTTACTAAATAATCGAGTATTAATTTATCGAATTTAAAAAAAGCCAAAAAAAAAACTAAAAAAGCCAAATAAAGTAAGCGTGGGCGTGAGATGAGCGATGCCCGAAATGCTTGGATCGTTAGTGCAGTGCTGCGATGAGCAATGTAAGTATGGACCTTAGTTTTGCATAAGTTTGAATGACAACCTAAACAAATGCAGATGGAATAATAATTTAGACTAATATTGAATCTTTCTCAATCTCGATAAACTTAAGCCATAACCAGTGGTTGATCAAGCGTTTTGATTTATAAATGCGAGTACATACATAATACTCCAGATAGAGTCTTTATACTCAGAGTGATCTTTTCTTATTTTCACAGAAATTGATATCTTCTTGAAAGTAATTAAATTTTGTGAGTTCATCTTTTAGTTTTTATCAATAATAACAAATTAATTTTAACATATAATCAATTTTTTAAAGATGGATGGAGTATTAACTGACTTGAATTTAATATCGGTAGATCACACATAATTGTCACTTCATTAGTAGCTAGTCGGTCGGGATACTTGACTCTCTTAACAGCCGAGACACCTAAGTTGACTCAATGAAACACTTCAAAACTGACTCTAATGGAGTACTTAATAATAAGAGTTGACAAATTTATTTCCCCTTTATGGCAAGTGTGAAAAGTCATCAAATTCACAACATTTGTGGTTATTATGTCGCATTCATATGTCGCATAATTAAGATATGTTAAAATGACCCACGATTAATATTTCTTATTTAGTAAATAAATGATAAAATACTTAATGCGAAGTCAACTCATCAATTATTTATAATAGAAAAATATTGAAGTTATTTGTAACCACTAGAATGTTATCTGACGAACTACTAGTATGACCCTTGATACTTTTTTCCTTTAAAATTCGATTATTGTCATTATTAAAAATTAAATATAAACATAACTCATCATTATGAGTAATACCTTCTATTTAACATATTTTAATAAAAATTACAAATAATACCGCCATAATCCACTTTTTGGAACACTTTCATCCGATTATTCTTTTCTTAAAAAAAATGATTGAATTATGTTTGTTAACCATGAAATTGAAGTAAACCGCAACATGTTTTAAAAAACTGTATAGATTCTTCCTCTACATACTTACATTTCGTTCCTAATTCCATAATTCATTAGTTAAGATTAATTATGCACCGAGTATAAGACTTATACAATATATTAAGACTTGATCCTTCTATCTCACAAAAGCTACACACATTATTACACATTTGTAACATATTTCAAAATCACTCGTTTATCTTTCCTCATCCCTTGAAATTGTTAAAATTTTTTTATAATTATAACTTTCAAACTTTAATCTTAAATATATTTTTTTGTATTGTATAATATTTTATAAAAAATATCGATTGAAGAGTTTGAAATATATTTTTTAGGTAATATAGTTTTTTAAATGGTATTATCTGTCTGACAAAATATTTACGTCGAAATTGAGATATAATAAAAGAAGTCGAAAATCATTTTTGTGAGATAAATGGAGTATTATTTATAAATATATATTGAAACCAGCATTATAAAATTAGTATATATAGTTGTATTTCATTATCGTTCATTAATGGCTCTCGGCTTTTGGCTCACATCGCCAACTAGTCTCCTCCTATCAAAGCAAATCTACCTGTTCATATACGGCACTACATATGCATGTATGTCTAAGTACATGTCTGGTTATATAATTTCATGCATTTCTTTAACCTTAGAATTAATTTTAATATTGAGTACATATATAATACCCGTTCATTATGTATGTATTGAAGTATTGAACCATATATATCCCTATCTAGCGTTAGATGAAATCTTTAATGCATGCAACTCTAAGCCCCTTTACAAATGAATTGTCAATTGAACTACAAAAGTAGCTCAAAATAAATTCAATAAATTGACAAATATGTAAAAGAAAACCAGAAAAGATCAAAATCTTGTTCAAGACCTCTTATAAATTACGCGTTTCTCCATAAATAGCAGAAGAATACGACGCTATATCTCTTACTTTCAGCATCCTTCGCGTCTCAGTTGATTCATCGTCTAACAAAAAAAGTGCTTAAATTTATAGAGTGATGGTTTGATTTTATCGATCTATTTTTATATTGAAGTTTGTATTTTAAATATTCTTTTTATTGGTTGATATTATTTTGTCTCATGAAAATTGTACAATCATTAATTTTTAATAAAATATTTATTTTAAATATGTCAAAATAAATTGAGACGGAAGGAGTATTAGATAATGAAAAGACTTGTAAATATATACTCAATAATTTTATCAATAGACCTAAATAAAGCTAGACTTTTTGTGGAATGAGTTAATAGCAATAGTTAGAGAAGTCACGTACCAATCAGTTGGTGGAAGTTGAGGGTTTGAAACCAGTTTAAGGCAAACTCACATGCACATACAACTTGGTCAGCCTTTTTAAGCCTACTAGAGATTCATTTAAATTTCCAAACCCAATCTCTAATTTACCAAAGAGTACTTCTCTAATCAATTCATCATTTCTCTTCCCCTCTATCCCTTACTTTCCATTTCTTTCTCTCCTACACTCCTAGCTACTAACTCCAATCCCATGGATATTTTCTTGATATTGTTATATAGTTTCCCTCTATTTTATATCATTTCCTCTATATGGAAAATTATTGATAAGAAAAGAAATCAAGATTGTTACATAATAGACTACGAATGTTACAAGCCCCCAAGTGATAGAATGCTTAGCACAAAATTTAGCGGTGAAATCATGAAGAGAAACAAAGCATTAGGGTTGAATGAGTACAAGTTTTTGCTAAGAGCAATTGTGAGTTCAGGCATTGGTGAGCAAACTTATGCTCCAAAAATGATGTTTGATGGAAAAGAATATTGTTCGACTCATAATGATGCGTTGGAGGAAATGGATGAATTTTTCTTTGATAGCATTGATAAACTCTTGAAAAGAACAGGGGTTTCTCCACAAGAAATTGATGTTCTTGTAGTGAACATCTCCATGCTTGCTTGTATACCCTCAATGTCTTCAAGAATTATCAACATCTACAAGATGAGAGAAGATGTTAAGGCTTACAATCTCACAGGCATGGGTTGTAGTGCAAGTTTGATAGCTATAAATTTGGTTCAGAGTATATTCAAAGCAAGTAAAAATGTGAATGCCCTTGTCATCACATCTGAATCTTTAACTCCAAATTGGTACACAGGTAATGATAAATCTATGATTCTCTCCAATTGTTTGTTCAGGACAGGTGGAGGTGCCATTTTGTTGTCAAATAATCTTGCCCACAAGAACAGAGCCATGCTCAAATTGAAATGTCTTGTGAGAACACATCATGGTGCAAAAGAAGAATCCTTCAATTGTTGTCAACAAAGAGAGGACTCCCAAGGAAGAAAAGGCGTTTACCTTTGCAAGAATCTTCCCAAGTCTGCAACAAGAGCATTCGTCGAAAACCTTAAAGTAATCGCCCCAAAGATCTTACCAATTAGGGAGCTTCTCCGTTTCGCATTTCTAACATATTTCAAGAAAAAGTCTAGCCAAAGTTCTCCAAAAGGAGGAGCAAGGCCATTCATCAACTTCAAGACAGGGGTGGATCATTTCTGCCTCCACACCGGGGGAAAAGCCGTCATAGATGGGATCAAACAGAGCTTAAATCTCATGGAATCCGACGTTGAGCCATCAAGAATGACACTTCACAGGTTTGGTAACACATCTGCAAGTAGTCTTTGGTATGTTCTTGGATATATGGAGGCTAAAAAGAGGCTCAAGAAAGGTGATAAGCTTTTTATGATAAGCTTTGGGGCAGGGTTCAAGTGTAACAGTGCCATGTGGGAAGTATTGAAGGATTTGGATAGAGGAAATGTTTGGGAAGATTGCATTGCTGACTACCCAAGAACAAATCTTTCAAATCCATTCATGGAAAAGTTTGCATGGATCAATGATGAAGACCCAAGGACTTTCAATGCAGATGATTATGAAATTCCAGAGTGATTATTTGAAGTAATTTGTTCTTATATTGATACTTCTTTGTATACTAATAGAAGTCTCATTCTTATACTTGTTCTTCTTTTCTTCTCCAAATTGTAACAATTATAGAAATTATTGTTTATTCATATGTGGATTATCAAACCAATAAGTCATGTTGCTTCAGTTCCAAAGAAGCTTGCCTGACCCTTTTCATCAATGGAAAATTACATTTTAGCTCATATTGTTCCAGTGATGTTTCTTGAATTTTCTCTGTAATTGATCATAAGTTAGAAGCTAAGGTAATACAACCCTAAATCTCAATTTAAATAGATGGTTGAACTTGATCACTTAAAATCTCAATGATATGAAGGACCCCATATTACCTTAGTATATCTAATCATATGAATATTTGTTAAAACTTGAAGTTATATAGAAAAGATTATTGCTTCAAAAACGTTGAATACTCGTTTGAAAACATCTCCTAGTCAATTGAAATGCAGGGAGTAGTTCTTTGGCATGTAATAACATAAATTCAAACTGAAATTGGATACAATAATATACAGGGTATTTTATGTTTGGCATAAAATGAGTTGGATGCTACATAAGTTTATTTGGACAAAACAATACGATGGATGCAACCATTAGCATTACTAATAAAGGCGTTGCCAACACACATGACACAACCATAAATGTAGTCACATTAACTTGCATTTGTAATCAAGAAACATCACTACTCACTAGCATTTTAGCCCAACTGGCAATATATATGACCTCATTAAATGCAATCACCAAAGGAGTATACAATGCCCTCGGCATAGTTCAACTAGTAAAGAAATGAGAGTGCTAAATGTCAGCACCCTAGCCTCTTTATGTGGTGTGGGTTCGAGTCACGCAAGTGATATAATTTCGTATTGAAGTAATTTAAAAAAAGTTCTAGTCCCCTGACAAATTGAGGAACATCCCAGGACAGGAATGTCGAGATACGCACGGTTTCGCAATTTTACCAAACGAGTAGACAATTTTTCATTACATTCCTCCAAAATCTGACTAGCTATATTTATGATCTGAGTAGGATACTACGACACTTTCCTTTTTTAATTTAAAGTTGTACTACTTGCAAGTCCTAACATTGCAGGCTCTTACTTTATACGTACGTAGTATCGCGCTGCATGAAAGTAATAGGCTAGTTTTCTGCACAAAACATTAAGTGTCGTGTACCAATAAATCTCTTAAGATTTGCTAAAAGTACAGTCCTCGTTGGTCTTAGGATTTAGAGCCAAAGAATTACGGAGTAATTACTTAAACCCTCTAAATATTATTCGTAACCTGAATGCATGCATCCCCTACGGAGTATTTGGAAATAGGCATATTGTTACATTCTTTATTGGGGTGTAGGTCTTTGACGAGCATGGAAAACTCGAAAATTCGATTTGGTGTTTCAAATCGAGACAAACATGAATTAATATTATACTCGATTGATTTCGAGACTCAAACTCGATCCGACTCGAAAATTATTAACATAATTATTAAATTATAAATGTCTATTAATAATATGTTGGAAGACTCTATACATTACATATAAATATTACATTAGTAATATGTATTATTAACACATGAAAATTTGATTTTATTAACAAAATGCTCAGAGGTAAATTAAACGTCTAGTAGTACTCGCTTTCATTTCGAGAAGAGTTCGGCTTCGACTTCGACAATATTGATTGATACTCGTGAGACTCAATTTGAAATAAAAGCTCCAACATTAAAACTCGACTCGATCCGATGATTATCGAGCCGAGACCGCAAGCAGCGAAGGTTGACTCGGCAGTCGTTGAGGCTTTAGTGGGGTTTTCCGCCCAAACGCCCATTAGCATATTAAAAAGTTATTTTTTGTGTGATTATGTATTTAACCTTTGTAAAATACAACATTATGAATAAATAAAGAGAGTTCTTGAATTTTTCATTTCAAACTTTTTTGCTAGAAAATAATATCCATCTCACTATGACTGTATAGGCCCTTAAAAGCACTTATGTTGTGTTAAAGGCTTATTGAAGTTCGACTTGAAACGTGATACGGATACAAATCGAATAAAAAGTTATTGTTAAACTCGATCAATTTCAAGTAAAAGACTCTACTTGATTTATATATATCTTTATTTGGAATTGAAGGCCACGAATTTTAGCGGAAGGCCCGAAACATTATTAGAGGTCGGGGAGCAAAGGTCGGGCACTTCTTGGTAGATCTAGGCACCGGGGACTATTTTTGGAAAACGGTAAGTGGGAGATGGGTCGGGAGCGACTATGTCTCGACTGCTCCCGACTCGAGGGTTCGAAAGACTTCGTTTTAGGCAGTTTTGACATCTTGAAACCCAGAAAAAACCTAACCTTGGTAGGTTTTGTTACTATAAATAGAGGATGTTTACATGAGTTTATTTATGTAAAAATTAGCATCCCCGAAACAACTTCTCTTGAGAATATTATTGAATCGTCATCGATAATATTGTGAGGCTGTTCTTGAGAATACTAAGTTATAAAGTATTACCGATTGAGTGTTCTAACATTGGTAATTGTAAAAATCTTTCGGTTTTGGTTTTGGTGGATTTAATGACGACAAAAGGATTTGATACCTTCAGCGTTGAGGGGGAAACACCGTATAAATTTGTGTACCGTTTATTTTCATGATTTACTTCTTGTAGTTAACATTGATTGCTTAGGTTTGGTGATTAGTTTAGGCCTATAATGCGCAACAATTGGTATCGGAGTTAGGTTTCTTGATTGAAATCACGAGATTGATAGAAGAGCGAAGGAGTGATGACACGTATTTGTAGAAGTTTGGCCGGGATAGATTTCTCGCATTGTAAGATGAATATGGAGGATTATACGTATGCTAAAAGGTGAACAAGTCATTAGGTAATAAGGCGGAGAATATGGATGATGAAGAATGGAAAAGAGTTAGACAAAGCAGTGCTTGGGGTGTAGTCGAGAACATGTTTGTCGAGGAAAGCCGCTCAATTCTTAATGTTGCTAAAAACTACAAGAAAAGGTCGATGAAGGCGTTGGCGAATCTATATGAGAAAACCGTCGACTAACAACAATGCAGTTAATGAAAGCCGATTGTTTCAACGAGGATGTCGGAAAATACTCCCGTAAGCTAGGCACGCTTAATGACTTGATGAGTTTGGCAACCAATTATCCTCTTGTTTCGATTAAATTTCAATGATGAGTTACAAGCATTGAGATTATTGTGGCATATTTGCCAAATGGTTGGGAGCGATGAGGGGGCTGCAGTTAGTAACTTCTATATGTAATGATAAGTTGGAGAACCCCAAGGTAGTCACCGAGGCTTGTTTATCGATGCGTAAAGCGATATGGGAGAAAAAATGTTACGTGAATGTAGAAAGAGGTAGGAGCGGGGCGAGAGGTAATAGCGAGAATAAGTGGAGGCCAAAGTCGAGGTAGGAGTAAGTCGAAATTTTGAGGACGTACTCTGAGTTACAGGATTGTGTGAGACATGTATCACGTGAGGAAGCGGCTATAAAGGCTTACACGGAGGTCGAAGCGACGACATAAATGACGTCAATGTTGTTGATGACTACGCCGGATCTTATTCTTCTTGTTAGTTGATTGTTCTGTTAATTCTTGGATCCTGGATTCTGGTGCATCGTTTCATACTACACCTACTCGGGATATAATGGTGAATTATATGAAGCCCGGAGATTATGGGGCGGTTAAATGCTGGCGATGGTGAGCAATTTAAATATTATTAGGTATAGGGAGATGTAAATCTGAAGCTGTCAAATGGTTCTATCTGGAAATTGACAAAGGTGAGACATGTACCAAAGCTTGTGAAAAGCTTGATTTCTGTTAGTCAGCTGGATGGAGATGGCTATCGAACAACGTTCGGTGATGGCGGTGAAAATGTACGTGGAAGCATGACCAAAGCGTAACCCCAGGGTTAGAAGATGAGTACTTTGGCCGCCTTATTGGAGGTTTGAAATGTCATAATAATTTGTTGTTGGAGGTTACGAGGAAGGCGAAGTTGTGGCCTGTCGTCTGGGTCACGTAGTGAAATGTATGAAGTACTAGTCTCAAACAATTTAATACACGAGATTGAAATCTATTGATCATAAATATCTGCAGCAAAGCTGTGTGCTGGGAAAGCAAAAGAAGGTCAGTTTTGTTAAAACTGGGGTTAAGCCTAAGTCTGATAGGCTAGAGTTAGTTCACACAGATGTATGGGGACCTGCACCGGTTGGTTCTGTGGGAGGTTCATTATATTATGTAACCTTTATTGATGATGCAACTAGGAAGGTTTGGGTTTATTTCATGAAACACAAATCTGAAGTTTATGGAGTCTTTAAGAACTGGAAAGCTATGGTTGAGAAACGAGGCTGGGGGTGAAAGTGAAGTGTTTGAATCGAGATAATGGGAGTAAATATGCGATAGTATTTCAAACAATGCGTGCGGGGAATAGGATTAGAATCACCGGTATTCCGGGGAGCCGATAGAGCGGAGTAGGCGGGAGGATGAATAGAGCGCTAAATGAGCGTGCTGGAGTATGAGGTTACATTTTGAATTACCTCGGGGCGTTACGGGCTAATGCAATCCAATGCTATGACTTTCTTGATTAATAGAGGACCCTCAGTCAATCTAGAGTTTAAAATTCCTGAAAAAGTTTGGAGTTCGAAGAAAGTAAACTATCTTTCACGAAAGAGTATTTAGTTGTTTAAAACATATTCATGTAGATGCAAATGCTAGAAGTAATCTTGATACAAAATCTAGTATTTGTTATTTTATTAGTTATGACAATGCGAGATAGGATATCGGTTCAATGATTTGAAGAATCGAGGAGGAAAATCATACGTAATATAAGGATGTGATCTTTTTAATGAAGAGGTGTTATACAAAGATAGACAGAAGGTGTTGGAGGAGAAAGAAGTGGGAGAAAAATCACAATTGCAACTCCGAGGAAAACAGACTCGGTTTCTTCCAAATGGCATGCTTAGATCATTACCCACACTCACAGAAAGTAAACACGAGAATCCTTTTGCTAACATGCCACCTCTGGAGGAGGTTGGCGATGAAAGAAAAGAAGTAGATGAGGTTGAGGAAAACAACTTACGTCTTATACAAAGAAAGCAGAAACACAGTCCCAGAGAAAATGGAAAGAGCAAGCGTACCAACTCAAGGTATTACTCGTATGCTAACTTCTTATTGTTAGCGACAAAATGATGCATTGGTTGATGAAGCGGTCTGAGTGTGATGATTCGATTAAGTGGGAGTTAGCAATGAAAAGAAGGAGATGGATTAAATTAATGACAAATATGACATGGGAGTTGGTTAAGCGCGAATAGCTAGAAAAGAATATTCTTGAACAAAATGGGTCTATGAATCAAAAAGGAAAACAGGATGGTAGTAAAGCGGTCTGAGCTCGATTGGTTGTCAAAGTTTGTGAGAAGGGAAGGTATTGACTATGTTAAACATTACGCCCGTAGTCGAACTAGTGACAATCGGGCATTCTTGAGTTATGAGGATAATATGCGCCCAGCGGATGAATGTAAAAGCGTATTTTTTACATGGTGATGCGGATGAAGAAATATTCATGAAGCGACCTCGAGTTTTGAGGTTAAAGGGAAAGAAGTATTTGATACGCAAACTTGGAAGAACTTGTATGGTTTGAAAGCAAGCTCCAGGTAGTGGAACATAACCTTTGATAATTTATGAGATTGAAGTTTGTGAGATATAGGAGCCGATCCCTTCTTTGTTACATGAGGAGGTTGAAAAAAGAACTCGTTATTCTACTCCTTTATGTGGATGATATGTTGATAGTGGGAGCTGATTTGCATAAGATAAATATGTTGAAGAAAGAGTTATCAGTGAAATTTGCAATGAAAGACCTAGGTGATGCAAAGCAAATTCTGGGGATGAGAATAATCAGAGATCGAATTCTCTGAGATTGACACAAGAAGAATACCTGAAGAAGGTGATCAAGCGGTTCAACATGTTGGATGCAAAACCGGTAAGTACCCCGATAGCTGCTCATTTTCAATTATACGTAAGCAATCACTGAGGCGAGGATGATTTAGCATATGGATAAGGTGCACGCATGCTTCTGCGGTAGGTGATGCTTATGTATCTTGATGGTGTGCACTGGAGCTTGATATTGCACATGCGTTAGGGAGTTGTTAGCGAGATATATGTCTAACTTGAGTAGAAGAATATTGAGAAATTTGTAAAGTGAATTTTTAAGATACGAATGGTAGTCTTTGAGAGGCTTGTGTTTTGAAATCGATATGGGATTGATAGGATATGTGAATCTTTGGCTTATTCAGTGATATTGATAGTAGAAAATCTATTAATATTAACCATGCGACTTTGGAGAATGCTACGATTAATTTGGAGATCTAAATTCTGACATAGTAGCGTTGTCATTGTGGTAGAGTATGTTGCTATGGTAGTATGAAGGAGATGATATGGTTCGCAGACCTTTAAAGGAGTTGAATCTTGGCGTGGTAGTGTCGTTGTCTTTGTGATAGTCAGTCTTTATTTATCACGGCTAAGTCGGTGTTTTATCTTTAGAATCGGCGTATGGGATTGATATGCCATTTTATGTCACGATCTGTATTGGAGAATGGAGTTAGAAGCTTGAGAGATTCAGGAGATGTCAAAGCGGATATGTTTTACAAGGTAGTGAACAAGGAGAAATTAAGTTGTGTTCGACAAGATTGCTTCGAGATCTTGTCTGAAGGGGGGTTCTTAGCTGCAGAGATGGTCTTTGAAGACGGTGATCAGAAATTTTGTCTTCCAGTGGGAGATTGTTAGAATTGAAGACGAATTTTAGCGGGCAAAGAAAGCGATGAGGTCGGGAGGCGAGGTCGAGCCTTGCTAAGTCACGACGAGTCCCGACCTCGGGACGCTTTTTATTTTGGAAGCAGTAGGAGTCGGGATATGGGTCGGGAGCGTACTGTATCTGAGCTTGCTCCGACACGGGTTAGGAAGACTGGATTTTTAGGTAGTTTTGATATCTTAAAGCGAAAAGCTGGCATGGTAGGTTTTTGTTCTGCCTATAATCTGGATGTTTCTATGATTTTTTATTTATCATGAGTACTTGTCCAAACAAACTTACAGAGAGAGAATATTATTGAATGCGTCATCGATAATATTGTGAAGCTTTGTTATTGAGGAATCTCTTAAGTTATAAAGTATTCTTTCAATTGAGTGTTCTACCTTGTTAGGTAATTATAATCTTTCGGTTTGGTTTTTAAATTGGTTATGACCAAGGCGTCATTTTCGGCGTTGAGGGGAGCGCCGTATGGGCTATTATTGTGGTTGTTTTTGATTTCTTGTCGTTAACATTGATTGCTTAAGTTTGGTGATTAGTTTGAGGCATGAGTACAACATATACTAGTATTAAATTAATAATTTGTATACGAATACACATAAACAAATAAAACTTTTCTAAGACAAATTCTTAAGTCGAGTGAATACTCGCTAATTCTTTTGCCAAATTGGGTTAACCGAATCGAGCATACAAATAAAAATGAGTGCACCTCAGTTTTATGATTCGAACCCAACAAAATACGATCGGCCTCGACTTGTTTCAAGGTTTATTAAATTACAATGGAGTGAATCATGTATCGAGTCTAACCGTACCATATTTCTGATTCCTCACATTGTCACCCTATTATATACGTACATACAGTTCTTTAAATCGATTTACATCTAAAATAGAACTTTTTAAAATATTATCGAAGATAAATAATGATTTAGATTTATAAATTTAGCATCATTTTATGTATAATACGTATTTATAAATAGGAGATGGATCATGAATTATAATTGTTTGTGGATGAAAAATTATAAGGGCAAATTAGAAAAATTGGTTGGAAAATTGTATTTAGAGGACCGTATATAGCATTGAGGTAGGTACATATTTTCATATATTTCGATCAGATTCCGGGTCAACCTCTTTCCAAACTGCACTCGAACCGAACATTAACAAGCCTAGGCCCTTGATAAATTTAATTTATCCAAAGCAAAATGTCAACGCTTCGGTCAAAATTCACCTACACATTTATCACTCATTTCTTCTATAAAAAATTAGCGGATTAAACCTCAAAATTCAAAAAAATTGCATATTTTCAGGTAATTTCAGTTAATTATTTAAGTGATTTAATATTATTTATTATTAAATGTAGAAACTACGATTTTAAATACATATATGTATTTATGTATATTTGATAAATTATATCGATTAGCATAATTTGTATTTTTTTTTCTAGTATTGATAGTTAAAGCAAAATTCAACTGGAAATATGAATAATTTGAAAAAGAGGAAGCTGTAGATGATCAATAATATAGGAATTATCGAATATGAAAATTGAGGTGCCGAAATGTGTAATATTAATGATAATTGATTGTAGTTGGAGTAGTATTTAGGCTTAGTTTGTTTTGAATTAATTTTCTGATTGTGATTATTTTTAGGAATCGATTAAAGTATAATCAATTAACCAAATATATGAATAAAATCAATATTTAATCAAACACGAAAAATCAATTAAAAAATAGGATTAATCAATTAGTTTAGCGTAATGAATTAAAAGCAATCGAAAACAAACTAATACTTAGAATGTAGGATTCAGATATAGCAATTAAGTATCGATGATCGATATGATTGATTGAAGGGTCTTGACTGAATTTTTTAAATTGAATTATGTATCGGTTATTCGATTTGATCAGTAGAAGGGACTTGAGCTTGACTGAATTTCTGATTTAATTTGAGGGGATTACTTGAAGAGCTGTATTTGATTTAATAGCTAATGTGACTGTTGAATTGTTTCGAATGCGAGTGGGATGACTGTGCACGAATTAGACTTTGTTTGGCTGGAGTTCATAAGCTTATTTTCGATGAGACGAATATTTAGCCGGGCAGTCTAAATGGGGTTGATTTGGTTTATGGTGATAAGCTCATTAGTGATTGTCTAAATCATGCGAAAGGGAATTAAACTAACAATAATTGTCTGTTTTTATGTTTTTGTGATTTTAGTTCATTAGAAGGTTGTAACCAGGAATAATTTTTGTTTTTTGATAGACTGATATTTCTGTTTGAAAATGTATAAGAAACTATGAGTGAAAATTTGTAGTTGATGAGTTTGATCGATTTGATCGGAGAACGTGCAGCTAAAATAGAGTTATATCCTGTCTACTGAAATCAGGTCTTTCCTATCTTGATACTCAAGAGTAACAAAGAAGCAAAGACAGCTAAAGAAGAACCAAATAAAAGAAGATGGATGATGAGTTGCTAGAACTGCAGCGTCAATTTGAGTTTGCACAGCAAGCAAAATCAAGTGTGCGTTTATCTGAACGAAACGTTGTCGAATTGGTCCAGAAATTGCATCAGCTCGAAATTATTGACTTTGATCTACTCCACACAGTCACCGGAAAAGAGTATATCACACCAGTAAGATATAATTATATGTAGGAATGCATAATGTGAGCGTTTATTATACTTGTTCCTGTAAAATAATATAAGACATTAGGTGTAATAGTCACACTCCACTTCCATATAAATGCTGGAATTTGAATTTCAAGTTATAAATTGGAGTTAAAGGTACTTGCATGTAGAACTTGGAATTCAGACTTCAATTTGAAAAGTTATGTGTCTCGTTTTAGCGCCTCTGAATTTCCATGTTTTATAGGCAGTTATATGAGCACACTCTTGCACAAATATTAAATGACTGCAGATTGCATACCATTCATGTATATTTATGATGTTGTATTGAACCAATACTTATGTTTTTGGGTCCTTTTTGTATTGTTTGCATTTGTTAGGAGCAACTGAAGAATGAAATTTTGGCAGAAATAAAGAAATTAGGACGTGTTTCGCTGATTGATTTGGCAGATATAACTGGAGTAGATCTGTACCATGTTGAGAAACAAGCTCAAGATGTAGTATCCAGTGACAAAACATTAATGTTGATCAATGGTGAAATTATATCAAATTTGTTCTGGGATACTGCAGCGGAGGAAATAAATGAAAGGCTACAAGAATGTAGTCAAATTGCGCTAGCTGAAATTGCTGCTCAACTGCAAGTCAGTTCAGAATTAATAGTGACAGTTTTAGAACCTCGGCTTGGAACACTGGTACACTTATACTATCGTGTTAAGTTTATTGTTTTTAGTCAAAGTTGTATCATCTGTGACGTATTTATATAATCAAAAACATGGGTTGTCTCAGGTGAAAGCTAGGCTTGAAGGTGGGCAATTGTATACGCCAGCTTATGTTGAACGTGTAAATTCGATGGTGCGTGGTGCTGCCAGGGGTATATCTCTTCCAATTAATTTGTTAGCATTATGGAATACATTGCAGTCATTATTGCAAGAAATGAATGGAGCCGGTGGTGTGGCTGTTGAAAGCTCATTTTTCCAATCATTGTTCAATGGGGCGGTGAAGGATGGAGAAATCCTTGGGTCTTTACGAGCCGGAGTTCAGTGGACTCCTTTGGTATGTCTTTGATAGCTTTGAAATTTATTTTACTATGTATTAGATTGTTTAATGTTAGTGTAGTCACTCTTGGAGAGTGAACTAATATGTACTGAGTGTAATTGAACAGGTCTTTGCCACAGCTCAAAAGGAATGTGTCGATGCATTATTTTCACAGGTGAAATTCTCAATGTGTTATTGCCTATGGTTGTTAATTTAGTAGTGCCTTCTATGAACCATCTCAGTAGGGAAGAATGCAAGTTGTGAAACTTTTAGTGAGTGATTCAATGCCTACTTTTGTATTTTAAACATCTCAGTAGGTGTTTAATGATATAATATGAAAAAATAAACAGAAAAGTGCCTAGAAATTATAGAACGACAAGTAAAAATCTCCAAGAATTTAGTGTTAGGAACTTAGGATGTCAAGTAATAAAACTGGAGGGAGTATTTGTATGCATTTATCTTCCTCATTTTATTTTAATTGTCATTCAGGTACCTAAGTATTTGGCATGACCATTCCTGATATGTGGCAAGTGTTTGATCACATTAGATCCCAATTTACCTTCCAATGCATTGACATATACTATTCAATAGAGGGAAAAATAGTTACTTAATTAATAGAGGGTAAAATGGTAATTTAAAGCTTCAGGTGCCTACCTGAAATTTAAAAAATAAAACTAGAGTTTCTATATGTACCCAATGGAATTTTGATATCAGTATATCTAGCATCAATTTTATCAATGCTGAATGCTAGTTGTTTCCTCATTTTTATCTCCATAATTGTGTCGTTGGATTAAGCATATGGACTGCACTTGGAGAGCAGTATTGTCCCCCGACCTTTCATGCTATTCAAACACATAACCTTCAGTCTTTTGTTTGTGTTGTAGGGTTCTTTCATAAGTTATGATGCTCTGCACAAACTTGGAATTACTCAGCCACTTCAGTTCTTGCAGGTAACTAAGCGCTATCCATGCTTTGCACATTTGAATTTTTTGTGATTATGATGCTCTGCACAAACTTGGAATTACTCAGCCACTTATGTTTGCTGTCATGCTTGCCATTTTAGTCTAGATATGCTGAAGGTATACCTTTGGATACTGTATTTGCTCATCCATCAATAGTTGAAATGTTGGATGCAGCTATGGAAGATGCCATAGAGAGAGAGAGCTGGTGAGGCTCTCATTCTTTAATCACACTATCTACTCTCTCTCCCAACAATAAAACTTGAATGCCATAAGAAAAGTTAACATTTATTTCATAATTGTGATAGAAAGTTGAATGATTCCTAATGAAGTGTTGCATATGTTCCCAGGATTGATGCACTTTCAGTTTTACCACCAGCCTTTGCTTCCCAAGATGCATCAAAGATCCTATCTACTTGTCCATCTGTCCAGACAGCTATTAAGGTGTGCAAAGTAATAAGCTAAAATACAATTCTGGTTACTTGCTTCATTATCTAATTTTTCATCATTTTTCAGTCTAATAAGGTAGTCGTCTTCGGGGATTCATATGTGTTTAGTAGTGGCTTTGTCAAGGTAAGATCTCTTCACTACCAAAACTTGTGATCTATGTGATAATTAGCCATGGTTGTATGTTCTTCATCGTTTTTGTTATGTTCAATGTCATGTTACTCAGTAAGTGAACAAGGTTTTGTGAGCAAAATCTTCCTATAACTTTCTGTTTGAAAAGCTTTGCAATTTCATCTTGGAAGGACTGAGCTGAAAATTTACCTTTTCCTCTTGATTCTTCCACTTCACGTATAACATCCAAGTTATTGTCAGTGCAACAAGAAAATGGAGCCTGTTTAGTAGTGTGTTGTCTAACAATAAGCCACTCTTATTGTGGTAATTTTACCGACATTTGTCAATGGACCATTTTTTATCATATAACATCAATGAAATATTCATTGTCAGAGCCTATTTGATCGCCTGGAGAAAGAGATGGATACCTTAAACGTCTCCAGTTTTGCTCTGAAATCTGATGATCAGAATAATCTTGGAGATGATAGCAGTAACCTATCAGATTCAAATGATGCTGGAAATGATAGTACTAGTAGCAAACAGGTCTCAGATAAAACTTCTAGGAAGAAAAAGGGGAAGTCTGCAGGGGGTGCAAAGATGGCTTCAATTGAAAGTGGTTTAGACTACCAAGAAAATGTCCCTTCTAGATCTAAGAAGAACCAGAAGAAAGGCAAGAATTCAAATTCCTTGCAAGAAAGAGACTCAAAGTCTGTTAGTAAAAGAGATAATGATGGGCCAAAAGGGGATAGTTCTAGTATTATTTCTGAGGAGTGGCTTGTTAAGAAACTTTTAATGCTGATCCCTGATATTGAAGAGCAAGGTATACTTAATTTCTGCGATAATCTTTCCCTGATGGCCCACTTGTTAGAAATGCTGTCTAATATTTGAAATAATGATCACTGCTTTAGGTATAGATGATCCAGAAACAATTCTCTTGCCTCTGGCAAACCATTTAAGGCCAATGCTCCTTAATATATTGAGAGAAAGGAAAAAGGCAGCATTCACCGAGAATGCACAGAAGATTAAACGCATACTAGATAGTATACAGCGGAAACTTGATGAGGTACTAACTGTTCGACGGTTAACTTGTTTCATAGTCTTCTGTTGCTTGCTAATTTCTTCATTTCCTACTGCTCTGAAACACACCATTTTATTTGTAAGTCATACATTTAACTGTTTCTTGTAAGTGTGATGTCAATTTATCTTGCAATGTTACAGTCCTTAAACTGTCCTCAACCTTTTTTTTTTCATTTTCTTATGTAGTCGTCCTTAAATATCCAACTTTATGAGAAAGCACTGGATCTGCTTGAAGAAGACCAGTCAACTTCGGTATGTTAAATTTTTATCTTTTTTACTTAAAATTTTTTCACGATATTACTCCTTGATGTATATAAAGTTGGTACGGTTTTATTTGTTTTAGGTTTTGCTACACAAGCATTTGTTGCGAACCACTGCCACACCTTTGGTGGATTTTCTCTTGCTTAACATGGTAAGCTTGTACCATAGTAAGCTTTTATCTGAGTTTCTTGACCTTGTTGATATTGCTTTAGTTATTGGGTTCCAATATCTTGATGCCCATATTTTTCTGGATTCAGGATATGCATAATAAGCTGAAAAATGGAATCCAAATTGATGAATCTCAAAATGTTGAATCCGTATTACTAAGCTCTGGAGAAAGAGTCGATCTGGTAATTTCTAGATTCTGGCCTCAATCATATGACTTAATTCAGATCCAACAACTTGCTTTGATGTGAAATATGACCTCCATTGGTCATCTTTCGTATCTTTCAGGCTAAGAGTTTCCAAGGACCTCTGGCAGCAAAAGCCATGGCTCTAGTAGAAGCTTCAGAAGGAAAGGTAAGTCTGATATTTCCTCTGCAGTGTTGATTGGAAACCTAATTCTCTCAGGATCTTGCATATGATGTCTGCATGATAATTAAATTGTTTCCCCCACTTTTTACCTTTTTTTGAAGGGGATCAATATTGGTTCCCTTCTTCCACAATGACTTGAACATGTGCCCCCCTCGGTAAAGCTTCTTGTCACTAGGTTATTCTTTTTTTGAAGTTTATGGATCAGTGTTTCTCTTTTAATTGACATAAGCTCTTGGTTTGTTTTATTTGATTGTGTAAGTTAAGTTGTTACTAAATTTCTGAACAACTACACAACAACAACAACAATAACAACAATAACATCCCCAATGCCTCTAAAGGACTCGTGAGGGGGTCGGGTTGTACGCAGCCCAACATGAAGTGATACTACTATCTACTACTTCACAATAGATAAGAATTGTAGGTAGTGTATGAGCCATTTTCATTTATTTGATTATATCCAAGGGCTAGAGAATATAAAATGTGACTCCAACAGACTCAATTCCTCTTGATTCTGCTGTTTGACTGTTATAGTTCTGGATATCATGACTCTTTCTTTCTTCTTAATGTGATTATCTTCTATACTGATAGAGCGTGGAAACATTCATGACTGCTTTAAGAGCCATGGCAGAGGAAAGGTACGGAATGTTTTATGCGTTACATTCTGAGTAGCTTTCATCCTATAAAGCACCCAAGTAATTATATTTGTCATTTTTTTGCAGTGGTTTGATGCTCAAAAAACTCGATAAGAAGTTGGAGAGAACTCTTCTACATTCATACCGTAAGGTATACCCTTCTTCCTGAGTAACTCCCATGCTAGTTTCTGACTTTCTGTAATGCGCCTGTATAGCAACAAAAATGACTGAATATTTTTCATTTTGGCGTTATGGCATCTTAACACTTTTATTGTAGCAAGTGTTGTATTAAATATGTACGTAATGTGGTACAACTGGCAGTTCTATTTGATTGCATTGGGAAAGCATTTTATTCTATGGACTAGTTTCAAATCTTCATCGTCTGTGATTTATAGGATTTAACGGCTCAGGTAGCTGCTGAAAAGGATCCTGTTTCTCTTTTGCCAAAAGTTGTCTCTCTCCTATATGTACAGGTCGGCTTGACTGTGCCATTCTGTGTTTCTAGTAAGGAAACTATATGTTTGTTGCTCATCACATTAATTTTTTCTGTTTACTCTCAGATCTACGGGAAAGCCCTTCAAGCTCCTGGAAGGGCCATTTCAGTTGCTGTGTCACATCTTAAGGTACATTGATGGACATCATAGCCTGGGACTTCTGTTTTCTATGTTGATGTAGTCCTACTTAAGGGAATTAAGTAATATTGGGAAGCAAAAGATTCCTCGGGTTTAATTATACTATATTCCAAACTTTATTTTCTGAATCTTTGTTGATTATCATTTTTTGGTGTGCTAAGTTTGCTTGTTTTTCTATTTATTTCTAAATTAGATTAAAAGTAAGAAGTTTTACTCGATAAAAGTTTATATAGAGTCAAAGAGAAATGAGCTAGAAAGTTGTAGAAGTGTTTTGATATGTTTGGAGTTTGGACTATTGACATAGGGCTACTCAATTGTTAAGAGTATTACATTTGGGTCATTTGCCATGTAGTTTCAGCAGGACTGTTTACAACACTGTTTCATATATTAGTTGGTTCAATCCTAATCCTCATTTTATTATGTTCTTGATTATAAATCACTGATATAGTGAGGAAACAAAAGAGTATTATTTTTTATAAGCTCCCAAAAGTATGACCATGAGTTTCTTGTCTAAAATTATAGGAGAAACTAGATGATTCAGCATTCAAGACGTTAACAGATTATCAGAGTGCTATAGTTACTCTTCTGTCATTGATGTCTGCAGCAACTGGAGATGTAAGTATAGATTCTACGACCTCCTTCTGGTGCTAGAATATTTGTATGCTAACTGAAATCTTGAGTAGCACATATTACAAATATTATATGCTTATCTGTCTAGCTTACAATCTTATGTTGATTCCTTAAATCCTATTATGCACTTTTAATGTAGGAGGAGGATTGTACATCGGATAGAATATCGACCAAACGTGAGTTTTTAGAGACTTTGATGCCAGCATTGAAAAGCTTGGTATTGGGCACCCAACAATCTTGATATAGTCTCCTAGCAACTGATTTCAATATTAGCTAAATGTTAGCAACTGTAAGTTTATCTTCGGTATGTGGATGCCAAGTGTCTCATCGCATCCATATAGTTGATCTGCAATCTTAGAAATCTCTTTGCTCAGAATTAACTTTTTGGGCAGCCATATTAGACGGGGTGTTTCTACAATGTAACTATTCCAGCTAGTGGATCTTTTATTGTGGGAGGACATGGGTTGCTAGAAACGGAGAGATGATGAAGCCTCAAATTGCTAATGTTATGTTTCAGTCACAGAGAAGCAGAATACTCAGAGCAATGGAGTATTTGAGATAATTTACCGACATTTTTATCGTGTTATATTGGATCACAAAGGTTAAAGAAAGTAGAGAATACTTTTTTATAATTAAAACAACTTTACTGAAATTAGAAAAGTCCCTGACATGGCTTCCTATGGATTGGGAACAATTATTAATAAGATTAATATCAAGACTTTATACTATGTTTTTCTCAAAGTTAATTGTTACTCTGCTTCTACGTACTCATGTTCGCAGACGCTCATGTGGTCGAAGGCGTACTAAGTACTAAGTAGAGTATTGATATTATTATGATTCGGCTCTATTTACTCGAGAAATTAATTTAACACTTGAAATTGATATTACCATTATGATTCAGCTCTAAATGGAAGCAGGAAGATGCTTATCTACTCCTTGGCTGCCATATTCATAGATGACAAACAAGATTAAAGTATGCATGGTGGTCAAAGAGCCTGCAACTACTAGTTTTCACAATTGACAACCACACATCAATGCACAAGTAGAAATAACAAAGGGGGCAATAATGTCATTGATAGAAGAAATAAAATTAGAAGGGTTCCATTGCACCTTCTTAGACTGCATTCCATTCAAGTCAATAAAACTAGATTGTTGATTAATGAAACATTGGTGAAATACAAGTTTACAACTGCCAAGGGGTAAGAGTCCACCAAAGGCAGGCTAAGCTGCTCCTATCAAATGAAGAGTTGAACCTGACATTTATACACGGTAAGGTAGCCGATCTTTGTTAATGCTGAGGTAGTACCGGTCTCTTTTCCAACATCTCATAGTAGACGACAAAATTATCCTGCATTTGAATGAATATTCCCTTGAATTAAAAGCGCCAAATTTCAGAATTTGGTGTCCGTTCAGAATACAAAAGTTGGATAAACTCACCTTGCGGACAGTCTCCCATGTATTAGGATCAAAACAGATATATGATCCTCTTTCATATGAGTTTGTCGTAACAAGTGGGTCGATGTTGGTAACTCTCATAACCCAACATCGTTGCTCCCTATGATAGAACCAGCCTCGGTTGCACCTGCAAGTAACATGCACCACTTAAGCAAAATTCACTTTTTGATAATCTCCTTGACAAAATATATTGAAACACATAAACTTATGTCTTTCAACATTAATGTACTCCAAAATATATTATTCATGATTGATAGAAGTGCAGAAGGCATTTATATATTAATAAGAAAACATATTTCAAAAGGAATGGGAAAAATAGATTGGTTTGCTTTAAACAGAGCTCCAACAAAGAAACGTCAACTATAACAGACTACTAAGATTCATTGCATCAAACATACAGTTCATTTGCAGCATACAATTGAGCTTCGTCCTTTGGCATGCTGCAAAAAGAAGATATAACATTAGTATACGTAAAGGGAAACAAGATTAATATTGTATAAACAAAAGGAAATAATAAAAACAAAAAGTAAGAAAACAATAAAAAAATAAAAAGAATGAAAAAAGAATAAAGATAACCTGTAAAATATATAAAACAAAGTGTCTAGCTGAAATTTTGAGAAGTGCGCTTGATTAAGAATGATATAAATTATATTAGATAAATCCAATATTAAACAATAGCAGCAACAGCACTACACTAAAGATAAAGTTTGCTTACATTAAGAGGAGGTGGTTGCTTAGCATAATAACATTGCGGCACTACAAACTCTGGATCACCCTTCGCAGACTCATCAGACCATGGAGAACCAAATGTCTTGTGCAGATTTTCAGTAGAGTTTAAGTTCAGACCAAGGGTGGTTAGATCAATTCCTAGTGCAAGAGATGTCAGATCAGGGTCGCTCATCCTAATCACACTCAACAACCCAAGCATACCAAAAGGGTCGGGGGCAGATTGTGGGGATTGTGTAGGCTTCATAATTTGATCCCTGTATGGCTGGCTTAGAGCAGACATTTGTTGCAGACGGAATTGGGATTGATTTTGATGTTGATACTGCTGAATGAACTGGTCATATGACCCCATACCAGTAACAGTGTTTGGAGAATTAAGAGGCCTCAATCCAATTCCAGGTGGTCCACTGGACTGTATCAAGCACCAAAAAGCAAGTAAAGATGTCGAACAAATACAGGAAACAAGAGGCTTTTAAGTTGCCACTGCAACCTGATCGATTTGTAGTACATGAAATCAGTAAGCCTTAGAGATACAAAGGCACTCTTTCTAATATTCAGTAACCTCAAAAGTGTAAGAACTCGATACATGGGTCAAAGGTTTAAGGGATATAACAAAGAGGCAGAAGTGTCGGCTAAGCTTGGCGACATACAAATTTCACGTGTATGTTCAAACATATCCGACATACACAGATGATGATGATTTATACCTGTTGATGGTAGGGAGAGTGGGACGATCCAAACATATCCGAATTATGTAAATGGAGTAGATCTTGGTTGTTTACACTAGGAAAGGAGACGCCGCCACTACTAACTGATGGAGCATGTTGTTGTGGTTGTTGTCGATGAGATGAGTATGACCCCCCTAAACTGAAACCAGAAGACCTTCCCATCTGCACCAGTAGAATATTGAACTTAACATGATGCAACAAAAGAGTAATATAATGATAATTCACATGGCAGTAACTAACCGAGAAGTGTTGAGGTTGCATCAAAGAAATGTTATTATCATGAAGTTGCTCTTTCTGGTGCAAGTCCATTCCATAATCAGCATTGCCACCTAGGAAAAGAACATATACCCTTAAAGAGTAGAAATTAACTTTGATCTTATAACTTCTGGTTGATGTGGTATTTGTAAGGTTGTAAAAAAAAAACACGATTCTCATTGACATACACATGTAAATAAAAAGGTTGTATAGATCATAACATCTTAACTTGATTAGAACTTCTTTCATACATAACATATAGTAAGATAAAAAGGTATTGCACCTTTAAATCCGGGTAAAGCTGGAAAATCTTCGTTTTGTATGCTGAACTCTTGATTCCGTTGAACAATAGGACTAAGACCTTGTTTTCGCAATGAACCTGAAAATTAAATGTATCTAGAAGTCAGCTTGCAATCAACATGTATTTGAGCATAATTACACAATTGAAAATAAAGTGTATATCCTTTCCTCGTTTATTTGAATGACCTACTTTGACTTCTCACATACAATTAAGAGGTTTGAGTTAATGTGCCAATTGGCTACTAAGTTTTGGCTTGTTAAATAATGCATTAGGGAAAACACAGAAAGTAAACAAATAGAAGGTAGAAATTTTTTAATAGTATACTAGTATGTAATGGAAGAGGAAAATATTGTTCAAAATTAAGAAGATAGGTCATCATTCTTGCACAAATTATTTTATAAAGTAGGTCATTCATAAAAAAACAAAGTTAGTATAAGATTACCCAATTGTCCTTGAGGCCCTCCTGCAGAACTAGGCCGGCTAGATAACTGTGGGAAATCATTAATATCAAAGGGAGAATTATCATTTGAATTCACATCATTCATCATCCCATGAATTCTAGATTATTTGCCAGCTTGATATGATTCTCAATAATACCAGCTGACGGTATGAATTCTGAAGATAAGACATAACCTGAGAAAGCTGTACAGAAAATACTTTAGAATAGCAAAATCACCATTTAAAATAATTAGAGAATAAATGGTTTACCAATGATGGAAAATGCTACTAGATAGAAGAGTCACCTTGTTGAAGCATGCTCCCCATCAACCATTTGTCCTTGAATGAAATTTCCCTGGAACTCGCCGGTAGTGTGACAAATTAAGACGGGAAGGATGTAGCTGCAAAGGCATGATAATTCCTCCTCCAGAGGTCACTTCTCCCAACATTACCCCCACTAATATTCCCCAACATTGAGATACTCCCAGCCCTTTGAACTCCCACTCCGGTTGCCAAGTGCTGCAGAGGTTGGGAGAATACCAGGAACAGAACCACCAACACCATTTGTGTTGCTACTAAATCCAGCATTTCCTACGACACTCATACCACCTCTGTTTGTCATCCCTGAATGAGCATGTGAGGCAGACATCTATAGAGCATAGAAAAGGATTCAAGAAAAACATGAGATTCCATAGACATGCATTGTTGTATTTCCAGAGTGACATGAGGGGAAGAATGGATTACCTGGGACAATGCAACGGGAAGACTATTTGATACAAAACGTCCACTAGAAAGGTTGCCAGCAGACTGTTGAACGCCACTCGAAGGAACATTGTTTATTGTTGTATTTCTTGAACCAAGAGTTCCTGGCAAATTGGGAACATTGAAACTCCCATGGATGTTATGCAGACCCTGAATGCTTCCTGTAAGACTTAAGACTGTTGTAAAACCGGTTTATTATGCACCATGTCAATACTTAATACCCAACAGGAGAGTAACCACTGTGATGATAAGCAGGGGAGGCAGCACCAGATTGAGCAGAAAAGGATGTTGTAAATGAGCGTCCGGTGTTATCTGGATGATTTGAAGCAGATCCGTTCAAAGATGACTGCAGCAGAATTAAATGCGTACTTAATATCGACATCAAGAAAAACATCAATCTCCAGCCATAATATGTTCACACTATAAAGTGTATAAATGGAAGTCTCTAAAAAAATAGTATGATGAAGAGATATAAAAATTACAACCAAACTCAAATGATTACTTCTAACAAGCCACTACGGCACCAAACTAACATCTTCAACAAGAAAATGAAAAATCATACTAAAGGAAAGTAAGAAGGGATAAAACAACTAATTTTGATGAACTAAAATAATGTTGGCACTCGGCACAAGAAAGCCGCTTGAGCAAAACTAAGCAATACTGATGAACATTTGATAAAAGTTGAAGGATAAAAAGGGAGATGTCATATCCAACAACAGGAATACAAAAAAAATAACTTACATAATGGTGCTAGTAACAATTTTTCTTCATACATCCTAATAAGAGTAAAAAAATAAGTAAATTGATTCCAGTCATAGCATCCTACTAGGTGAAAACAAAGTTGCAGATCATTAATGACAACAAAAAAGTGGTTGCTATGACACGTCACACATTTATAATCAGCAACTTTTTGCTATGCTAAAATTTATCAATATCCATGATGGCCATGGAGGATTCATTGACTGGCTAGTAGTATAAACACAAGCTATAGATACCGAGTCTAGGGAACCAAAAGCGAACGAATTGTTACAATGTTTAAGATATATCAAGAAGAGGCAATACATTAAGTAACCCTGACATTGCAAGAATGTCAAAGAGTCATGCAGAGTTTGGTTCCTTGATTCACAGCAGTAATCCTTTTCTTTATCTGCAAGAACGAGTTTTCAGAAAGAAACCAACCCCTATCCAGCAAATATTAACCTACAAACTAAAAAAGAAAAAAAGATGAATTTTGTGGATGAAAGTGTTATATGGAACCATTGTTTTAAGCAGTCAACAGGAGGAAGGGAAGATACTAAACCAAAAATTTAAACACATAGAGAGAACAAGAGAAACAGAGGCCACATACATTCAAAGGCTTAAGGATCAGATGCAAAGAGTGCATCAAATAAAGCACAAATACATATTCATGTATGTTCTTGGATACCAACTTACCTAACAAGAACCCTGAATCAAATATCTTATCGTTGTTTCAAAACATACGACTTCAACAACAACTAACATAAATGGAGATACCGAAGCATACAATCAAGTGCCTCGTATTATATATAAACATAGCCGAGCTCTAAGAACAAGGTGACAAAATATGAACATCCAAACAACATAAGAAAATATGTAAACATAGCTGAGCTATAAGCAGATATCAAAATCGAACAAACAAAAAATGAAAAATCGTATCTTTGTTTCGAAACCTAAAACTTCAACCTTAACTGACATAAATGCAGATACTAAAGCATAACAATTAAGTACTATACATAATTAAATTCACATATATATTAACAAAATAACTTCAGCTAAACTCTAACAACAAGCTACCAAAATTCAAACATCCAAAACTACCCAAGAAAATTATGATAAACCCAATTCTAATATAAGCACATATCAAAATTGAACAAAAAAAACAAAAAACAAAAAGAACCCATAACGAAAAATCCAATCTTTATTTCAAAAACCAAGACTTTAACCTGAACTGAAATACATGCAGATATTAAAGCATAAATATAACAACTTTGAACTATAAATAAACAATTAAATAAACATGGAGTATAAATTGAACAACTAGCAGACAAAATAGAGAAAATTAGTAAGATTAAGGGAACATAATTGTTACCTAAAAGGGGGGGCAGATCTGTGAAGAGATAAAGAAGTAGACTGATTTTATGTGTGTTTTTGGGGTGAAATTGGGACGATGATTGAATATTTAGGGGTCCAAATGAGCCAAAAGGTAATGATGTTGAAAAGGAAGATGTTTAAATAGGACTTCTTTATTTTTGGACAAGGGCATATAATGAAATTTCATTAATTATTATGTGCTCAACTAGATGTAATATGAATGACCACTCAATAATAATTTTATATATTTTATATGAGTTGTTAAAGAAATATTAAAGGGAGTTTCAAATGTCGATACCAATCGGTGCAAAATATGATTTGTATTATATCGCTTCTTATTTTTATATGAATATTAGAATGAATTCCTTATAATAATCAAGATGATATTTTCTATTTAGATGCATATACTATTTAAATTTGTAACAACTTAAATAAAATAAAAATATTCAAAAGTTCATATTCTCATAAACTAATAAAAAAATCATTCAATTATGCATATAGACTAGAAGACAAATTTATTGAGCATGGAAACTTTCATTATCTTTCTTTTGCGTATTCGTACAGCGAATCGGCTGAAATCACTACTACGTTAGTCGTGAAATTTATGAGTTTTATCGAACCGAAGAGCTATCTTTGTCGATTGCCGATTTAGAAGATGTGTTTTTCAGTTTAAGCCAACTGCAAATTTGTGAATCATTCGAATCTTCTCATCATAAAGAAGATGGTCGACTATAAAAAAAAAGATGGACGAGTACCAAAAGCTTATTATTCTTTTATGATAGTTCGAAGTAATTTAATCAAGTATATTTGACATGATGTTACTAGATTTTGGTAGTAGAATCTCATAGAAAAGAATATATTTGGAGTTTGGGGAATAAATTTCAATAAATGTGTGTAGTTATTAAGGTTAAATTTGTGGTCGTATATTTCGACAGGCTATGATTTTGAGGCCAGATATTAAAATAGAGTGTAGATGAGTATACATAAACAAATAAGTGAAACAAACCCACCAAACAAAAATGGACTCAAAGTTTACTCGCACCTAATCTGGCTTGGACCCAACAAACACCCAGACTAATGTATCCATCCATCCGAGATGTTCTGGACTTCTGGTGCATTTACCACATTTATTTTTCAATCTCCATAAATTATCTCAAATAAAATAGATCTTGATTAAATATATATATATATAATTTAAAAAACAGGTCTCGATTCAGTTCAATTTTGAGTATTAAGTAATCGTTTAGTTTATGTGATCCAATTTGATAGGCCTAGTTGTTACATTAGTTATTCCTACTGAAATCAATAGATTGTCCACTTTAAGTTGTCTAGCTACTTGATTGTCTCCACAATATAGATACACTCCTTACAATCCTCTGAACCAGGCGTAGTTGAGGGAGTTTTGGGTTAGTGTTAATGCTTGCGCCAGTATACGCAATTGATGAGGGTTCGAGGCTCATGAGGATGTGTTCGTCGCAGCGGGGATTGCGATGTGCTTGAGGAGGATCAAATATCTGGTTAGTGGTCATGATTTAAGCTCGCCGATATCTGAGGATTTATAAGCGGCGGAATCATAATCAGGGAAATGATCGTTTTTATTCATACAATCCTCCGAGTGGTCATCTTTGTTGGATGTACTGAATTTGGAATCAGATTGCTCAACTAATGGAGATTTTTATCCCCATCTTTTCTAGCTTCGTATTATCTACCTCTTTAAATGTTAATTTCTATTTTCATATTTCTAATGTTTGTATATTATGTAATATAAAATATGTAATAACACGCTACATGATATACAAATATACAAAACGACACATAAAAGAGATATCGAAACGCTATTATCTGTCACAAACTGGAACCACATAAATTTTGCCTGTTACATTTTAATCCCTCTGGAAAAGTTATTACACCCCTTGACAAACGGCATTAAAAGTCAACCTTCTAACATCTTCTTACCAATCTATGCCACTTGTCATTTAAATTTTTTATTGGTTTGAATTCTTCTCATTTTCTACATTTTTTGGCGCACACATATGTATGCATACAAGAATATATGTCCTTATTATAATTCATAAAAATATTAAAATACTACCTAACCCCATTTGTTTCCTAAAGTCTCACAGTTCATACCATGGTATTCCTTTGCTACAATTCTTTGCTGTTATGCATATGAATAATATTTGTTTTCCCTCGAAATGGTATCTGATATTTGCCTTTATTTAGCATTTTGTTAATCAAAGACTCAGTTTTTTTGCTTTCTTGAAGCTTGTTTGATCAGAAAGGTGCCATTTTTCCCCTTACCTTTCAATTTTCATTGATGGGTATTTTGTATATTATAAACATCTGATAGATTTGCAATCTACTTCCAAGTTCCAAGTTCTCGATTTGTTGGGAAGCTAGAAATTGCCCAAGATTGGGCTTTTATTTGTTTGATATTTTTCTTGTTAGTGATGATTGTATTTGTGGTTAATAGATTGTGGATTTCTAGTTTGTTGCTATTGTATTGTGGTGTTTGTTATGCTTTTGATCCACCTGATGTGTACCTTATAGATTGTGGATCGTCTAGTGATACTCAACTGGGTAGTAATAGAACTTTTATATCTGATACATCATCTACTCAGTATCTTTCAGCCTCTGATGAAATATTAGCTAGTACCAATGCAAGTTTTATCACTTCTGGTGGTGATTCAGACCTTTATAAAACTGCTAGGATATTTACTCGAAGTTCAACCTATAAGTTTTCGATTACACAAAGTGGGAGGCTCTGGATTAGGCTCTATTTCTATCCGTTTGTGTACCAGAGATTTGATATGAAGTCTGCTAACTTCACAGTTTCGACGCGAAAGAATGTGCTTTTGGGCAACTTTAGTCCCACGAATGCCACTGTTAAAGAGTTTTCGGTAGTTGTCTCCTCTGGAGACCTTAGAATCCAATTTGCCCCAGCAAATAATTCTTTTGCCTTTGTGAATGCCTTGGAAGTTGTCTCTGTGCCTGATACTCTGATTGCGAATGATGCCATTCTTGTAAGCCCGAAAGGGGCGTACCAAGGTTTGACCTCGCATGCAATGGAAACAGTTGCAAGGGTGAATATGGGAGGGCCCCTGGTAACTTATGTGAACGATACACTATGGCGAACTTGGCTTCCTGATAGTAGTTTTCTAAAGGAACCAAATCTTGCCAAGAGTGTTGTGAAGGTTGCATCTGTCAGATATCCTCAAGAAGGTGAAGGTCCAACGGAAGATACTGCACCACAAACTGTATATGGTTCTTGCACAAGAATGAACTCCGAAGGTGATCCCAACAGCAATTTCAATGTTACCTGGGAATTTCCTGTTGATCCAAGTTTCCAGTACCTTGCTCGGTTTCATTTCTGTGATATTGTGAGTACAGGTCCGAATCAGCTTGTCTTCAGCATTTATGCTGATTCCTGGGATGTATTCAAAGATTTAGAGTTGAGTTCTAAAGTATTTGGTGGCAATTTGGCTACCCCATACTTCATGGATTATGTCATCCCTTCAACTGAAAATAATATCCTAAGGATAAGTATTGGGCCATCCTCTACTTCTCTTGATAATAATGCCATCCTGAATGGGCTAGAGATCATGAAGATCAACAATTCTGTTGGTAGCCTAAGTGGTGCAATATCTTCTCTTCCTCCTATACCTAGCTCAGGGTCCAAGAGTAATGTGGGAGTGATAGTGGGTGTGAGCATAGGAGTATCAGCTCTTCTGGTGTTGGTTGGTATTCTGTTTTGCTTGTACCGAAGGAGAAAACAAGAGCAACTGGGCCATTCAAAGACATGGGTACCTTTGTCCCTTGGTGGGGGCAATTCTCGAACCATGGGAAGCAAATATTCTAAAGGAACAACTGTTAGTGTCGATACTAACTTGAGTTACCGAATTCCTTTTGCTGCACTTCAAGAAGCAACAAATAATTTTGATGAGAGTTGGGTTATTGGAGTTGGTGGTTTTGGGAAGGTCTACAAGGGAGTTCTGAATAATGATGGAACAAAGGTGGCTGTTAAGAGAGGGAATCCCAGATCTCATCAGGGTCTCGCTGAGTTCCGAACAGAAATCGAGATGCTTTCCCAATTCCGCCATCGTCATTTAGTTTCACTTATTGGCTATTGTGATGAGAAAAACGAGATGATTCTAGTTTATGAATACATGGAAAACGGTACCCTCAAAAGCCATCTTTATGGCTCAGATTTACCCAGTATGAGTTGGAAGCAAAGGCTTGAGATCTGCATTGGGTCAGCTAGAGGACTACATTATCTTCATACAGGCTACGCGAAGGCTGTTATTCATCGTGATGTGAAATCTGCAAACATATTGCTCGACGAGAAATTTTTGGCCAAGGTTGCTGACTTTGGACTTTCCAAAACAGGTCCGGAGCTTGACCAAACCCATGTCAGCACGGCTGTAAAAGGAAGTTTTGGGTACCTGGATCCTGAATATTTCAGACGGCAACAACTGACAGAAAAATCAGATGTGTACTCTTTTGGTGTTGTTCTCTTCGAAGTTCTTTGTGCAAGGGCGGTAATAGATCCAACCCTTCCTCGAGACAAGGTCAACTTAGCTGAATGGGCAATGAAGTGGCAGAAGAAGGGGCAACTAGAACAAATCATTGACCCTAATCTTGCAGGAAACATAAGACCAGATTCCCTCAGAAAATATGCAGAAACAGCAGAGAAATGTTTGGCTGATTATGGTGTAGATAGGCCCTCAATGGGCGATGTCTTGTGGAATCTTGAATATGCTCTTCAACTTCAGGAGGCTGCTGTTCAGAGTGACCCAGACGAAAATAGTACCAATCTTATTGGGGAGCTCTCTCCACAAGTCGGTGATTTCACTCATGCTGATGCTGGTGCATCTGCTGTCCACATTGAGATGTCCAATTCGGATGATCTTTCAGAGGTTTCATTGAGTAAGGTTTTCTCTCAATTGGTGAAGTCCGAGGTGAAGTCCGAGGACAGGTGATGAAACGAAGTCAATCACTGAGATACCGAGTATGTTTTGAGCCGCCATTTTGCTAGTTCTTGTTAGTTCATCAAGAATGTGAAAACTAAATTTCTTGTATATTATTTGCTCTCTTCCTGAGCTATTGTAACATATATATTTTTTGTGGCCTTTATTTATCTTTCATAAACATTTTGAGCTGTCCTCATCGCTGGTATGGAAAAACAGTATATGTTCTTTATTCCACCACACTTATAATGTTGCATCACCAGATACTCCCTCTCAATCGGTTGACATGTTTGATATATAGATGGGAATACTATGTAAACTTTTCTTGTTTCAACCAGCTAAACATCTATGGACGAGAGGTTTTGTATAACAATGCTAAGTTATAGTCCGTTATGGGGTACATTCAGTACTCATTTGTCAAATTGTTGAAAAAATTATGTCTAACGAATAACATGGACACATGGATAGTGAAAACGAATAATCCATCATTTCTTTAAAGATGATGACATTTAATTGGAGGTAATAATAATTTAATTATTTCGTCAAAGTAATTAGTCTCTCCATCTCATAAAGATTGTCATATTTTTTATAGTTATAAAACTTAGGTACGGCAAATATATTTGTTTGTATTGTATATTTTTATAAAGAAATATATCAATGAAATAATTTTGGAAATGTATTTTTAGGTGATATAGTTTTCATCCAGTATTATCTGTCTGAAATAATATCTGATCGAAAGTTTAACGAGGTAAGGTGAAATTAAGACAATTTTTTTGGAATGGAAATATTACTTTATTTATATTAATAGAATACATTAAAGTTGCCTTCAAATTATGAAATGACTCAGCTATTGACTACTAATATGTCGTCAATTTTTAACTACTACTCATTGTTGTTTTATCACAAATGGCCTTCACATATTTGCTCAAGTTCCAGGAGGACCTCAATTATTTGGAATATACTACCTAAATCCCTTTGAATATGTCCTTGTTGAACTATCAAAGTCGAATAACAGATGGGCAGAACCAGTACCACCACCTACATTTTTTTACAAAGTAGACAGTTGTTAGAAAACAACCTTTCAGATTCTTAATTTTGCGAAGTCCTCAAATAGAAGAAGTAATCTAGTCAGGTCCATCAGCATGACTATGAACATATGTATGTCTGGTACTATTTATAATTGCAACACTCTCCAAGCAGTGGACATCCTCCACATGTGAAACAAGAGTCTCTTCGGGTTAGTGAAATGGACATCTAATTGTATGATAATTTGAATTGTGCATCAAATTTGATAATGCAACATTTATTTATAGGAGTAAGATTGATTATACTCTGTACTCACTTTATATCCCCATCAAAATTCAACGTGATATTAATACTAACATATTAGGAAAAAGCAAAAATAACAAAAACAACTTATGTAGTTTATTCCCCGTATAATTCTATCTATTGAAATAATGATAAACAACATTCATTCATTATGGAATTTACACATTTTTAACATACAATTACTTCTATCTTTATAAAATTAATCATCCACTTAAAGGCTTTATTCCCAAAACATTGGAAAATATTCAATCATAAGAGACAAAGTCATGTGATCAATTAACAATGTCAACTTTAGTCGTGCAAAAGAACAATCTCCGGAAAATAGATACCAAGGCAGAACAAGTCACCTCCTTAACCTTCCTCCAACGGCCACAACTTCTTCCACCACCACCACCTCGCCGCCCTTTTCCACCACCACCACTCCGCCTCCTCCTTCTATGATTGTCCCCTTTCTTTGACTTAATTCTTGCAAACCACTTGGTATTTTCATCTTTATGATCTTTCTTAGAGAAAGTGTAACTTCTCAAATATAATTGCCTGCATGAAATGCTATCAACCACTTCAGGCCTAGGGTGGTCATGACCGCGACCACGCCCATTATTCTTGTTAGTGTTATAACTCATTGACCTAATAAATTGGGCATCGGATTCTGGCCACTTGTAGAGGTTGACATAGGTGGCTCGTACCGGTGTTCGAGTATCGTTAACACAGCTTGATATGCATGAGGAGGCCATTTAAATACTTAAGTGAAGGCGATGGATGAGTAGGATGTCTAGGGGTCTTTATTTTGGGTGGATTTTGTTTTGCAAGTTGATGAGAAGCTTGTTAATCTGAATGAAAATGCAGGATGGAAGATGTGCAAAGGATGAATGTTTTGTTGCAATTTATGTATGTAATTTAACACCTTTCATATTATTCACCAAAACATAAAAATCAAGTATTTCAAGATTTTCAATAATAAAAAATTAAAGATAAATAATATAGGGACCGCATAAATTCTAGTAGACAAGAATTTTTAAGTGCTTATTTTGCATTTAAAAGTATTATTTTATCAATTTTTAATTTTTTTTTCAAAATTTAATATAGCTTTTTTTGGTGAAATTACGCCAAGCACAATAATAACTTCACGAAGCCTAAATGAATTTTGTTTTATATAATTAGCCATGATTTTATTTTACAAGTAATAAAGAATTAATAGTTTCTCATTCTATATTTGACTACATATTTAAATATAATTATCATTCAATATAAAAGAAAAATATACTAGCCTTAAACAATCCGCAAATTACTTCGAGTGCCAAGCATGACAATCTAAAGATTTTCCTAATCACTATTGGGACAGCCGAAGAAATTTTAATTCCAGAGTTGTTCTATCACCTCCTCCGAAATCAATGCTTTTAAACGATTTAATACTCCTTTCTTCCACATCCAACGAGATAACCGCCTTACATGTAATCCAAGAAATTCACACAAAACTATTAACCCAAAATCTTCTACTATTCTCTAAATCTTGTGTATGAAAAATATTCTAGGATATGAAATTTAGAGAGAGAAGAATATTAAATTATTAAAATCTAAAAAAATAATTAAAAATAATAATGAAGTGGGAAAGAATAACCACCAAATAGTGATTATTTCTTCCCCAAATAGAGTGGTTTCTTTGAGGAAAGCTTTATTGGGGAGGGGAAGGACATGCTCTTCTTTTTCAATTTGAAAATTCGAGATTTTATATAATAGCCTAAATAAATTCTTAAGCATGCCACGTGTCAAGATGCAGTTTTTCTAAATGCATAATCTATTCTAACACACCTTATCTCGGTAGAAACTGCCCCAAATTCCATATGCTTTGAATAAAAAAGTAGTAGAACGTGCTATAGTCCATGTTTGAGTTTATCCCAATGAATCCGGATAATTACCACTACATATTCTTAAGTCTTAACTGCTAAATAGGAGTAATGCAAGTATGCAACCATGGAAAGATGGAGCATGCTTACCCAATAATCAAAGAATCAAATCCATTTTCAATCCAATCCAATAACGCTTAATCTAATTCTATACAATCTTTGTGTTGTTAGCGCGATGTATTTAATCGAACCATTCTAAACTTCTCAGGCTCTTAGAAAACTCATAGCTTGTGCCTTTGAGTCTTAGCGACATTCTTTCTTCATTTATCGAGCCTCCCTTCTAATTCCATCTTAAAGCGAGGTCTTAGCCGGGTTTCAGGTTAAAGGTTAGCCGCTCGATTACAAGCACATAATAATCAAACGATAGAATCGAATAACCCGACAACAAAGCGATATCGATTCACAAATAAAATGTATCAAGAGTTGGCTCGCTTTGTTGTCGACTGTGCCCGATACTGAAAAATCGCCAATCTCTACCGGAATCTCTAAAAAGAGGCGCTGGGACTGCTCGTCGAGTAAAAGCCCCCACTGCAGCCTCGCCGGATCTCAAGATCCTAATCGAGCATTTGGCCGGAATCCGATGCTAGCTAGTTAACCCTTGACGGCATCTCGCCCATACCGCCGGAGCCGCTGTGGTTGTGAGTCATGATTGGAGAAATGCTTCTTTCCACCGTATCTTCTTGGCTTGCTCGGGGCTGAGAGAACGAGGTCAGTTGAGGTGCTTTAATAAGGCTAATAGTAATTTCGTCACACAAGATGTGTTGACTTTTCTCGACTAGTTGACCATAGTTGACTTTGTGTCTACGATTGAGCTTAAAAAATTTCCCCGCGAGAAGTGTAAGGTTGAAACTTTTCCTCAGAAAGTTTCAGAATTTGCAAAGAAGTCTCAATCCCTCAAATTTCAGCTTTTTCTATTCTTGTTGTTGAAATCGGATCCGTCTGCCAAGGCTGATTTAAATTTCTTTGGTGAGATTTGTAGCATTTCAGGTCAATCAAGGCCGATTTTTTATGTTTAATCGCTTAAAATTCTGGAATCTTTAGATATGGTTCCGCTTTTAATCTTAAAAAAAATTTAAATTTGAATTGTGTCATTGATTTGGAGAAGTTTTAAATTTAGATTGGGAGCATACTAAGGATAATACGAGAATCTAGATGTTTTACAAACCGAGCAGCGTATATTGTTGTCCCGATAAGAACATAGATGCATTATGCTTTTCTATCAGCTCTTTGAATGTTATTCCCGATTCGCTTAATGATGTGAAATCTGTTATTGGCATGGTAGAAAGTGACGCTGACTTTTGATATCGTTGTTAATACCTAAGCGAGTATCATGCGCAGGAGTCAGAAATTCTCAGAGAGGCTAAGTAGTAGATCTGTGATATTAATGCCCAAAAAGAATAAAATATGAGAAAAGGTGAGAAAACACTTACACTAAGAAAGGTATATCTAAGTCTAAAGCCTAATGCGAGAAAGTGTTATAACCCGCGCTTTAACGGTGTCATTTGATTAAGGATTGTCCTAAGCCTAAAAAGAACCAACATCACGCTGTATGATAACGTGGGTCGCTTAAGCAGGATAAATGGGGCGATATTTTCATGATTAATAACCTCATGATTATCCTAGTTTGAATAATATACCTGCCCCGATCTCTTTGTGTGATTCTCGATTGGTTAAGAGACTCCGTCTCCACTTTCCATGTAACTCCCTTTATAAGCATATGTTTTCAAACTATAAAAAGAGATCGAGCATGGATTTATGCGTATGGCTTAATTCAAAACCGTAATTTATAAAGAATACGACGATGTCTTAATGCTTTCTTTGGCTTGAAGTTCACCTTAGAATGTTAGACATTATTGAATTACGGTATAGTTTGCTATCTTGTGCTTTTCTCTTGAGGATGTCGGGTCCGGGGAGGAAAATGAAAAGCGGAGTTATGAAAAATTCGAAAGCGTTCTCTTTGTTATTTTGATTGTCAAGAAAATAACTTCAGATGTTTGTCATGTCAACTCCGCTGATACTTCTATGAACACTATTATTGATGATAAATCTATTTCTCCAAATAATAGATTGCGCCATAAGAAAGGATGTAAGATTGTATTTCGCATAATCGTAGTCACTTTAGTGATAAGTTCGCCATCCATTCCCTTAGGTGAACCTTTATGTGGATACAGAAAGCAACGTAGTGAGATTTGTTGACATGCCTGCCGAAAGCGAGCATGTGTCATATTCAATGAGGTGTGAATTATCGATCGGGATGAAACGCATGTGTTGCCTATAAAGAATTTAGTCAAATGGTGAATGATTATGGTGATATTCTTGATCCTGTTGTCATACGTATGTCATATTTGGAAAGCATGTTTACTCTCTTCGTCATTGTCTTTAAGTAGATGAAAAATTTAGCGAATAAAAATGCATATACAGTTTTTGAGTAAATTTTCAATCTTTCATGTTATATCTGAATATGCATGTCAGTACTCCTCAGGTGTCGAAAGTAGTATGTCTCATTTGAATGTCATGGAATACTGCTGGTACTCTAAAGCCACTACTGACGGTGGCTCGGGGGACTTTGTGTCTATCTTTATTTAGTCATTTCAATGCATCTATTAACTTCATCGAGTATTTGTTATCAAAGTGGATGGTTTTGTATTTCCGCCTCGTGTTCGTCGAACTCGGCGACTCATGGCAGGAAGCATGCCCTTCGCGATTGACACGCCAGTTTCTCGTGTTCCCGATTTCTAACTCGATGACTCAGGTAGAAGTTATGTCCTTTAAGCGACTCGACACGCTAGCCGTGTTCATGTTCAACTCGGCGACCTTCTGGCCATGTAGCTCAGATTTTCATGACTCGACATACTCAGCTCGGCTCGCTGTCAATTTCATGACCATGAGCTCGGCCCACTTCGCGACTTGTGATGTTTTCATGATCGTTGTCTCCCAATCTGCTTTTATTACTTACGCCGTCTAAAAATCTAATGATTTTCGAACAGATGTCTAAAGACAATTACCATATTCAAAAAATATACTCCATATATCTATAATGTTGGTACTAATAACTCAATAAGGTAATGTGATTTTTTCAAGATAAAGACATGACATATATAAATATTTCTTAAACCCAATATTGATGAAAATGCATGGCATACCATCACAAATTGTTGGTAAGCAGTTTCCTTGCATCTTCAAAATTGAACCACTCTGGAACTGGTGAAGAGTGAAGACTACTAATAATGAAATTATTGACGATCTTGCTTTGTACTCTATCTAACTCATTTATTTATTACTCCTTTTTATAGTAGAGATATTAATACGTACGACATGTCTACATTTGGACAAATATAGGCCGCCCGTGCCGAATTACACGATATGTTTTGTCCACTGCGCCGTACAGCTACATAATAATTACTGTACGATGGACCCATGTGAGAAGTGGAGTTTTTTGGATCCTCTAATGTCAATCATCCATGCCTATTTTCCAAACTTTTAGACTACTTGTGTGGATCAATTAGTGTATTTTGAGTTGCCAAATTTAACATTCTGTGAAGTTCTGATTAAAATTCTTGATCGGAGACCATCTATTTTTAACATACAAAACAGTGGGCCCCTAATTAGAATAAAATAAAGAAAAAAAAGAAGTTGTACCACACTTGCCAGCCAGCTGGTCGTCTTCGCTTTATTTTTTTCCTCTTATTTTTAAATTATTTCAGACAATACTCAAGAAAATAAAAAATTGTTTGCTCACTATTTTTTTATTTTTCTGGTATCTACAAATGTAGCATCAAAATAGACATTCGGGACACCAAAAAAAATTGAATTTTTATTAATTTTCATTAATCAGATGAATATTAAGTTAATTTTGAAATTCAAAAAAATATTACGAATGATGGTTTTCCTATATATTAGAGCTGCTAATATAAATTAATTCGACATCCCAAATAACATCCTATCGCTAATCGCTGATAAAAAGGAAGTGTTAATATCAAATGATGGTCTACAGTTACAGAAATGTCAAATTACACTCTATAACTATCAAAGCCCAAAGGTCAACATAATCGCCTTTTGGAAACGAGTGAACGAAAATCCTGCAGTTCTTAGATTTGAATAACTTCTAAAAAGTCAAATCTGATTTGAAAGCATATATATACATTGACTATGTGATCGAAACCGGAGTAATAAATTTCGAATGGTAATCCGTTTGTGAATTAATGACTATGTAAGAAGTTCAACGACGGGGATTCCTACGTTCGAGTTAGTAATATCGATTTTTATTTTCCATGGCTCGAACATAGATTGGATTGACAAAATCAAGGACTTCTTTATGCAATCCATTTTTTTAATTGTACCAAGTATCAACTCTCACATTTTTAAAATGCATAAGCTCCGTAACCAAGAGTGAACTTTCAAAGTCTATAATTATGCCAAACACGAGAACTTAGATTAGGAATATGTTGGATCTGTATATCTATCTTTGCTTCTTCCTCGTTGTTTCTTGGTGTTAATTAAATTACTATAGCTTACTTTGTCTTAAAGAAAGGTGGATGGTTTATTTTAAACAACGGATACATGCGTCCCACTTGACATTTTACCATAAAGATTCGATCATTGTTTAATTTCATGTTCCTACTATTTCTAGTTTTAGCAATACAAATACTTTAGCATACTATTATTATTTATACAACCTGGCTAGTTGCTCAATTTACATAAGATCTAGAAATTAAAGTACTGATTTATTTTTTTCTTTTAATATACTGAGTATCTCTGGTGGTACCTCTATATATGTGCAATTAGTGCAAACAATAAAATTACTCTTAATCTATATAGTGGTGCATGATTTATCATTATGCATTGATAGAACCAATGGGAGCTAGAAAAACTTTTGAGTACAACATCTAAACAACTAAAATTCTTGATTGCACAAAATTAATATTCAAGAGTCCAATTTCAAAACTATGATAAACAAACAGTACAAAATTCAAAATATTGATATTGGCGTACAGAATACTGAGACGTATGATTAATTCAATGATTTATATATTTGGACAAAAACAATTATCCCTTCACCTTTCACTAAACATGGGTTTAAGGATGAAAAGAGGAATATGCTAGGATCTAATGCGTCGCTCTTTGCATCAAATGGGCAACTTAACTATCACAAGGAAAGCACCTGGATGTTTCCTTGCTTTGATAATTCAGAAATTAATGTATAATATAATGAACCCCTTCTTTAAAGTACTACGGACCATTGTAATTAAGTTGACATAATTTATGATAGATTTAATCTTCTGATCTGGACCAATGTGAAACTCCTTCCATTGAACCTCTCTCTTAGATTAGATCTCCCAAATCGAGGTAGCTTGTATAGATGAGTAAGACTTGTTACGTGGCATATCCTTATTGGTTTGGCATATGTGGAACTCGTCATAAATCAAAAGATCGAACATGTAATATATTCGTCTTTAACAAGTGAGGCATAAACTTCTTAATAGTATACTTAAAAGGATAAAAATGGTGAAATCTACACAATGTTGTCTTCCGAGAAGTTGTATTTTAGCACATCGATGTTTGATGTTTTGAGAATCATCCTGATTTTCCCCTAAATCCTTTAATTACAAGAATGGTTATAATAGTAACCATCACATACAAGTCACATAACATGACTTATTATAATTGAGTATAATAATTATTAGCTTTATTTTGTTTTATCAATTATACTATTACTAATTAAATTGCCTCTAATCTCGTTATTGGAAAGGAGTATGCAATATGCACCATTTCCTTGTTTGGTAAGATAGATTAAGCATATAACTTGGTGTAGATAGTGCTCAAACGAAAACAATTTATGTAAAAAATAATTTATTGCTATTGATTAATATTATTAATATACTCCTAAAAAGATACTTTATTAAAAAATATTTTAATTAATCATGAAAAATAAAAGTATCTTTGTAATAACCCGTTCCTAAGCACTTCTTGATGATAATATTAATTTGCAAATTTATTTGGTTCGAATTACATTTACAATTTAATTATAGAGTCGATTAATTCTAGCAAGCAGATCGTTAAATGCTCGATAACCTCGATTCGCGTGATTTCTAAGACAAACTCCTCAGCATGTTCTTCAAGACTTGGTATGGTTAAGTAATCACCCATCTTATCATCCACTATTCACAAACACAAAAATATTCTTCCTCCATCCCAAGTTCGGCCGAGACCCCTCGGAGCAAACAACATTTTTCTTCCATTTCTTCACTTGCTTAAAGAACTCAAGCCGATTATTGGGCGCTTCCCAACGCTTTCCCTCACAATTGGAAGAAAATGTAGTTTTATGATTTCGATGGTTGACTTTTTACATAACTCAATTTTATGTTGCTTCTAAGTTTGTTATGGATGGGTGATGTATATGGGGCTGGCTTAATCTCAGCTTAATTTATGTTGTTTGAGGAGCAGTGGTCGGGTTGACCTTTTTCTAGGTTTCTGCTGACTTTTGGGTTGATATTTTTATAAGACTTAAATGTAAAAGTGAGGTTATATCAGACCTTATCAGAAGTTGCTCAGGATGCTAAAACGACAGATTTAAAATTGATTAAGTGGAGTTAGGTTGAAAAAGTGTGATTGTAGTTTATAACGAGATTTCTGGAGCATAGCTAAGTTGACCATGGACTCAGGTTAATTGTAACGAATTTATAAGCTGATTTGAAACGCAAATAATAAGGTGGAATCTCAGCGGGAGATCGATTGTCAAAGGTCCATTTATTTATTTATTCTTGTTTTATCCGTCACTTTAGACTCAAGCAGAACAGTTCCACCAAGAGTTGCGAGTTGTCTCTGTAACGCATGTATCGGTAAAGAGGGTCTCGATATTACTTTTGGGTGTTTTTGTTAGGCTGACCGGAAGCACTGTGATCGCGTCTAATTTAAAGCTTTTATGTACCACTTTGAGGGCACTTATCTCATCAGCAAGTATTTAATGCATTCTACTTTAAATCGTAAGAACATGTTATCGTGGGTACCATTATGCAGAACGATGTACATGTCATCATAAGTATGACATGGTATCGATATACATGTAATTGTTGTATGATTACGTGTGATTCATTCAGTGAATGTATGATATGATTATTGATTATATTGCGGGCGCCAAGACAGTTTCGAGGTAAAGAATAGTTCGAACTCCCAACTTATATTTTTGATTTCGTAGCCTTGCCTGCGACTGCCAGATTGCGGCCTTGCCGGCACTTGCATGCTTCTGTAGCCTGTCGGCAAAGCTATGCTTGATTAATATCATGGATGCTTGTACCGCCAAGGCTGATATCGTTTGTTAGAAAGAGCTATCGGTATACGGTTAGAGTTATGTAGCGATTTGGCGCGATTTCGGTATCGATTCACCCATGCTGACGAATAGTTAGCGACTCTCCTTCCTGCGTGATACGACGTATTGGCCTTTATACTCGTATGTTGCAGAAGTGAGACTATTTTTACCTTGCGCGTATCAAGCCGATGTTGGCCTATACTTCTATATGGCATGAAGATCTATTATCATTTTGTTATGTGCATTGTTGGTATTGAATGGTACTTTCTGGGTATAAGGCAACAAGATCTATTGTCACTTTGTTGCATGACATTGTTGATGCTCGCCTTTATACCACGGTATAAGCTAAATGGGTTGCTGCCGATCACCCTCTCTATGCAGAATTTTATATACAAGCATTGTAGGTGGCATATGAGATATGGTAGATAGAAAGACTACTGAGTTATAGTCGCTTGGTCGAGTCTCTTATGATTTCACATCAAGTATTGTGTGCTTTATTGAGACCTTCTATTATATCTTGACATGCTATGCCTGAGATTTCCTTTGGAATCTTATTGTATGACTTTATTAGGTAGTCCTGACATATATATATATATATACATAATTTATTCATTGGGCTATTATAATGTTGTCTCGGCCTCGTCTGTATGGTAAGTCTACTTCCCCGTGTTACAGTTCACTAAAACTCACGCTACACTCCTTCGCATGGGCGGCATTTACTCAGGTCGTCGATTGCACGCTACTGAGCCATGAGCCCTGTCGGAGAGTTTGCTGCCAGTAAAGATCGGACGCGTACCCATCCTCACAACCGATTTTGGATGTGTTGTCAACTGCTTTTTATCAGTTGTACTTTATTTTCAAACTTAGCCTCGTTTCTTACAATTATTTCAGATTCTCGAATACAATATTTATTCTCCACAGAGCCTTGCCGGTATTATCGCTTTGGGATATGTCAGATATATACGGTGTCGTCAAGCTGATATCACCCGCAATGGATTTGTAAAATTTTAAAACTCAAGTATTATTTTATATTATTAATGGAAAACTAAATTTTTAAGGAAACGAAGAGTTTTTAAACCGAGTCGGCCCATCGGTTTACATCAAAAGTTCTGATTATATCGATTCTCACCAGGCGGCCGAATTGGGCAATGCTACAATTTTTGGTGCCGAGCTAAAGTTTCAAATTACTGCTATTCAGGTGGTGGTCACAAGGCCACTTGTTTTCCTTGAGTCGCTGCGAAGTGATGTTTTATGGGAAAGTCCGAGTCCTTGCTAGTCATAGACTGCTGGTAGATACCCAGAGTAGAAATGTAGGCGCATGGAAAAGTTTGCAGCAGAGGCCGAGCCGGGTGGTATGTAATATTACGAGTGCCAAAGGGACGAACTGAGACCCGTTTTCCGAGTATGCTGGTGAGTAGAGGAAGTGTACTTGTAGAGAGGCTGTAAATGCTCAGTGTCAAGTTGTTATGAGGTCGTAATTCCAGTAAAGCCAAGCCAATCGGTTTCAAGCATCCTCCCAAGCTGGGGTTCGCCAGAGCAGTTAATGAGTTCATCCTGGGGACACGGTCCATTTTTGTTGGCTGATCATAAGTGATGGTGAGTTTAAGTTTGTTACTTATAGATCACCAGAGTGCCCGTGATCGACGGGTAACTCGGAGCAAAGGTCAACGGTAGTGGGAGATTCATGTTTCGGAGCGATGATTGAGCTTCTTTCCTGGAGAACTATCATTGAGACCACACATGCAAAATTAGAGCAGTAGAAATTGAATTACTGAATGCAGGTTCGAGGTCATGGAGATACTAGAGACGCTCAAATATACGAATTACCCCTCATGTTTATCCCAGAAGAGGATCACTAGGTTCAGTGGACGGGCTTCACGTGGGAGAGTACGCCACTGTGATCTCACCGATGGTTTTTACTAGTTTCCATGCCGCGAGGAACGCAGCCAAGATGGAAATGGAGTTAGTAGAAATGAGGCTTAAGCTGGATCGGTGAGGGGTCGAATTCTGAGACTTCGGGCCTCCGGTAGGCCTTACTAGCTCTAGATTTCGCAGGAGACAACAGAAATAGTCTCCGGTAAGGCGTAGTTACTTCAAGGTTCGGCTAGTCACTGGAAGTTATTCCACCGGTCCTTCTCAGACGCTGGCCATGGTGATCCTGGCTTGGGTCGAGTAGTCTTTCTGGGGTTCGGTAAGTATCCGCCGTTACCGCTGCGTCGACGTAGCACAGCAGCAGGATCGGGCCGAGAGGCGGTCACATGTTATCGATGCCAGCCAGCCTGTGACATTCGGTGAAAGATTGCCCCGCCTTTCCGCAGAAGGCTAAGATTTCGCCGCCATTTGCCGCTGTAGGCGGTTATCGTGGGAATCGCGTCGATTCATACGCGAGTGCGGATATGGAATCGAGGACTCCAAGAGGAAATAGCTGGTAAAGAAATTAACGGAGCGGTCGAGGCCGACCATGCCGTTACTCATCGTGTGAGGCAATGCGATACCTCAAAGGGGCGATAGGTACATTATTTCAGCGAGTATCGGTGCTGAGCTGTTTCGATTCGCTACGATTCTTTTGTTTCTCATGTTTTATTTATGCATTATCTCAGACAAGTTGCTAAGGCCTTTGCTTGTTCCACTTCGAGATTATGACACCAAGAGGAGGTCGGTCGCGTTAATTTCAGATGAGACTGCCCTTGATTGCATGCGGGTCATTGGTTACCGCGATTTACTTCCATTCGAGTCATTTTTGACCTTACTGGTATGGATTGCCGGGGGAAACATCATGCCGTTATTGATTGCCATCGGAAGCGGAGATTACTGGGGGTTCGGCGAGACCGTGACGCGATTTACGGGAGCATGCGATGATTTTTGCCTTCGAGTTTTCAGACGCGACTTCGAAAGGCGAGGTTGATTCGTAGCGCGACGGGGTTCTCGTACGCGATTGGATTCAATGTGGTACAGGCGACAGGTGATGCGCGGGTCGTTGTAGAGTTCAAGGATGTTTTTTCCTTGAGGACTTACCGTGCGACCGGGCCGCTGTAGTAGTATATCAATTTGCTATTGGTGTTATTCCGGTACGGCACTACTTCTCTTCCGCTGCATCGACGGCTCCAAAGCAGTTACATGAATCATGGACCTCGGGCTACGTGAGTCAGCCGGAGAAACGATTTATCGCATCGAGCGTATCTCCAAAGGGACGCACCAGCTTTGTTTCAGGAAAACTAAGTACGTTCACGAGCAACATCACTATGCATACTGAATAAAGCGACCATTAAGAACCGATACCCATTGCCCGCACTGACGCATTTGCTTGATCACCGAAGACGCCAACGTGTTCTCGAAGATTGATTTCATGTCCGTTATCATCACGAGGATCAAAGCGAGGATATTCCAAATCGGCTTTCCGATCTCAAGCATGACATTGGCGAGCTTCAGGTGATGCCATTCGATCGACGAATGCAATCGCCGGCCTTTGCGGATTTGATTAACCATGTATTCGAGTATTTGACGAAGCTCATGCGGTATCTATCGATGATATTTTGATATATTCCAAAGCGGGGAGATATGAGTACGAGCATTTGCAGACAGGCTGGAGACTCAGATACACTAGCTTGTATGCCAAGTTTAAATGTGAGTTCCGTTGGCTTAAAGTGCAATTTCGGTCATGCGATTTCCGGGCGGTGGTATTTCAAGGCTGATCCACGTATGGAGGCCGCGAATACTAGGAGCGCTCTCACGAACAGCGACTGGTGCGATGAAGTTTCAAGCAATGGGTTATTACATGAGATTCATCAAGGACTTTTCTTCGACGCGAATATCAATTGTGCTGACTTAGTGCGGGTTCCGCTTTTATTCGGGATGACAAGCAGGATTGCTTTCGTGGTACTAAAGGAAGTCACGGCTCCACTGCTAGCGATACCGTCTGCTCTCGAGGGCTACATGATTTATAAATATGCTTCGCATCAAGCGGATCAGCTGGGCCCCCGATCCGTAACGGAAGCGTGATTGCCTATGCTTCACGACAATCGAGAATCACGGCAGCTAACTATCCGACCCATGATCTGAAGCAATGGGGCGATAGTCTTTGCGCTGAAATCATGGCATATTATCCATGTGGTTAAATGCCGATTTTTATCGATCATAAGAGTTTCAGTATCTTCCGACGTAGAGATTTGAATTCGAGGCGTATGAGGCGACGGTTCATCAGCCGACATGACTGACTATCGAGTACCATCCAGTAGCGCAAATGCATCAGCGATTGGAAGAAAGTGGGAAATCAAAGGACCCATTTAAACAAATTGGGAGTCGATTTTGACGTCGGGTAAAGAATTTTACATTTTCGCTCATACGAGCGCCCGAATTAGTGCTCGTGGATCAAATCTTAGAATCGGGCAGCCAGTCGACGCAGACCTGCGCTATCGGCAGTGACGTAGCAAACGGGGTCAGACGTATTGGCCACTGACGAAAGCGAGCCTCGGCGATGAATGGCGATCGCTGTACCGTATTCGGGGACGGTACCGAGAATGGAGACTTTGACGAGGCCCATAATATTTCCTATAGCGCACACCGGTAGTAATTAAGATACCGTGACTCGAGGTCGACGAATGAGAAGTTTTTAATTGTTTAAAAGTGTAAATCTAAGTTTTGTCTGACAATATATATTATTCCTTTTATGATGAGATGATGGACAAATCTACTTTATTTTAATTATATTGATGAATTGGTATGTTATGATGATAACCATTTTCGATGTATGTATGTCAACGTAATGTTAAGTGATTACGGGCATTTACCTAATATCCATAAATTTAATTTAGAAAACTAGAATATTCGTAGTGAAATCATGACAAATGTAGTTATACGTGTAAATACGATTCGCATGGTGTCAGAACCGTATTTTATAACTTTTTAAGTAGTTATGAGTGTGTACATGAACTTGCGCTGGGATTGCATTTTTAAATCTCGAGTTAAAGCTTACTATATTTTTTATATATTGTAGGACATAAGATAACAAACAGAGCAGTACAAACACAAGTCATAAGTGTTACGATATCCTTACAATAGTAGCTCATTTAGTTTTTAACTTCAATATTAGCTTTTTAGTTTTCGCTAGAATGTTCATTTTTTATTTCCGCTGAACTTCTTTATGTTTACTTTGCAAACATTTGGTCAACCTAGTATGTTGAAGGTGAACTTGTTGGTAGAAGAGTTATTTCATTGATTGATGACGATTTGAAGTACGTTCTTTACCTTTCGTTGAAATTATTTAAATATGATATCATTTGAGATGGGACAATTATATGATGTTATTGGATCAATAGATGCTCATATGACATTTACGAACTTTTCAGGTATATTTAAATCAACCCAAATAACATTGAACACTACCATTAATCAAGTTTGCATAAGTATTATCTGGGCATGTAGTATGGCTATATGGGTAACCTCTCGCAGAAGGTGTTGTTGAAGGTTCGTTTCTCAAGGAATACTCTGAGTTTGAGACGAGAATGTTGTGCCTGCTGTATGCGAACTTGAGGATGCACCAGTAGGCTATGGTGTCATAGATTGGTAAATAATAGAGGGCATAAAAGTCAAATAATATTATATTTATTTTACAAAAAATATTTTTAACTTTTTATATGTATTTTGACAAACCTACTTCAAAAATTCGATATTCAAACAATATTTTAATATATATTCTCCTCTCGATTCAATCTCATAATTTTTCACAGACAATTTTAAAGATTTACCCTTTTCTCTCGAATCACCCTAATTCAAATACAACATGTTTCGCGATAATCTTTTTAAAAAGCGAAGTGGTATATAATAAATAAAAAATTTCCAAGATCTTGGAGTTGAATACTTCAATCATTTCAAATTAATCGACAAGCTAATCAGACGTCACGCTTTAACGACAAATTAATTTTTATTTATTAATCCAAAAATATAAAATTGATATCAATTCTCGCTTAAAAATATTTTTTATAATATTATTTTTTAATAATTTTTCATAACGTACATAAAAAATAATTAATAACAAAGCCAAGGTCAAAAACGGTAAATTTAATTAATTAAAATTCGGCGTAGAATACATATGTTATTTCTATTATAATATAAAGAGAGTGATATAATGCTTAGAAGTAAAGGTTGAAGCATTCTTCACTTATTTTTGCTAATTTATAGCTAACTGTTTTTTTATTTTCATTCTACTCCGTATTAAACTCTTTTTTTCGATTCTCTGATTGATCTCTCTCATCAGTCTAATCTCCATTATTCTGGTGAGTTCTAATCATATTATTACTTCATTTGTCCCAAATTATTGTCCACTTTCACTTTTATTAATTCACTCTTTCTATTAGAAAAGTTTGTCCATTTTTGAATTTGATGTCTGGATTTATTATTTTGATTTAAATCAAAGATGGGTGTGTTATTTAGTCTATAATTCCTAATAAACATTCCAATTTTGTTTGTTGGGTTTTTTTATATTTATTTAAATTAAATGGGTGTGGTATTTAGTCTATAATTCCTAATAAATATTCCAATTTTGATGGTTGGATTTTTTATATTGATTTAAATAAAAAATGGGTGTGTTATTTAGTCTATAGTTCCTAATAAATATTCCAATTTTGTTTGTTGGGGGTTTTTTTTTGGATTTAAATTAAAGATGTGTGTGTGAATTTAAGCTAGAATCAAAATTTTGAAATTTGATTTAAATCAAAGATGTGTGTGTGTCAATTAACCTGAAAAAAAGACAATCTTTTTGGGATGGATTTATTTATTTATGTAATGTTGCGTGTTTGTGGAAGTAATTTGTAAAGTTTCTAGATCTGTGGTATTATGTGATTTTTTTTTCAGTTATTTATTTATTTTTAGCGTTAGTATTTGTAAGGTTATAGTGTTAACTGGATAAAGATTGGATTTTTATGTTTGTTTAATTATGTGCTTTTTCAGGAGATTTGATTTTTTTAGCTAGATAATAATTCTGAGTGAATTGGATGGGTAAAGGAGGGGAAAATTATGGTAAAAGAGAGTGTGTGGGAGGGAAAAGCGAATCGAGGGCTGATATTTACCCCGCATGGTCTAAGGATGCCAAGGAGTGTGAGGAGAAGTTTGGAGTGAGTCGAGATTTTGGGTTAACAGAGGAGGAAGTGTTGAAGCGGCGGCAGCTCTATGGATCGAATGAGTTGGAGAAACACGATGGGCCGTCTATATTTAGGTTGATTTTGGATCAGTTTAACGACACGCTAGTTAGGATTTTACTTGCTGCTGCGGTGATTTCGTTTGTTTTGGCTTGGTATGATGGGGATGAAGGTGGTGAGATGGAGATCACTGCGTTTGTGGAGCCGATTGTGATATTCTTGATATTGATTGTGAATGCCTTTGTGGGTGTTTGGCAGGAGAATAACGCTGAGAAGGCATTAGAGGCGTTGAAGGAGATTCAGTCAGAGCATGCGAGTGTTATTCGTGAGGGTAAGAAAAACTCGAATCTTCCTGCCAAGGAGCTTGTCCCTGGGGATATAGTGGAGTTGAGAGTTGGGGATAAGGTGCCGGCCGATATGAGGATATTGAGTATGATTAGCTCTACTGTTCGGGTGGAACAGGGGTCTTTGACTGGAGAGAGTGAAGCCATGAGTAGGACCACCAAGCCCGTCTCGGAGAATGTGGATATCCAAGGCAAGAAATGTATGGTATTTGCAGGGACTACTGTGGTAAATGGGAATTGTATTTGTTTGGTTACCCAAACTGGGATGAACACTGAGATAGGGCAGGTGCATTCACAAATTCAGGAGGCAGCGCAGAATGAGGAAGACACCCCTTTGAAAAAGAAGTTGAATGAGTTTGGAGAACAGTTAACTGCTATAATCGGTGTGATATGTGCCTTAGTTTGGTTGATAAATGTCAAATATTTCCTCTCCTGGGAATATGTTAATGGATGGCCAGCAAATTTTAAATTTTCATTCGAGAAGTGCACATATTACTTTGAAATTGCAGTTGCATTAGCTGTGGCTGCAATTCCCGAAGGCCTGCCTGCAGTAATTACAACTTGTTTAGCCCTTGGCACACGCAAGATGGCTGCTAAGAATGCACTTGTTCGGAAGTTGCCTAGCGTTGAAACTCTTGGCTGTACAACTGTTATCTGCTCCGATAAAACAGGAACACTCACTACTAACCAGATGTCAGTGACGAAGCTTGTTGCTATGGGTAAAACAAAGGATACGCCTCGATCCTTCAATGTGGATGGAACTACATATGATCCCACTGATGGGAAAATACACAACTGGCATTCAGGTCGCATGGATCCAAACCTTCAAATGATTGCCAAGATTGCTTCTGTCTGTAATGATGCTGGCATCGAACAATCTGGACAACAACATGTTGCTACTGGAATGCCTACCGAGGCAGCTTTGAAGGTAAAGTAATTTATTATTGCTTCAAATGTTTAATTCTCTAAATGTTATTGTTAATATCTTGGTACATGCTTGTATTTGCTATTGACTCAGTTTGTTTTCTCACTTGAAGTCATTATTAGTAAATATGGCAATTTTGATAGTTTATTAGCTGATCACAACTCAACTATTGTATGTATACGAGCAGAGCACCTTCTTTAGGTCCTGCAAAGCTTTTTATTGTTGACTGCTCAAAATTATCCTTTAGCGTTTATATTTGATTTAAGAATGTAATTTTAAAGTTTAACGATTCTTAGGTTTTGGTTGAGAAAATGGGACTTCCAAGTGGAGTTGAAGATGGTTCATTTTCGGGTGGCAGTGATGTGCTCCGTAAGTTACTGTTTTCTGATATGCCAGTCATGCATCATCACAATATTCCATTGACTCATTGATTCTTATGTTAAAATAAATTGTCACAGGTTGCTCCACCATATGGAAAAGGATGGAAACACGGATTGCCACTCTTGAGTTTGACCGTGACAGGAAATCCATGGGGGTCGTTGTGCGTTCCACCTCGGGAAACAAGTCTTTGTTTGTAAAGGTTTGTTGCCCAGGCCTTCATAGTTTACTTCAAAGTAGGGTGAAGTTCTCGTAATACTTCAATAATTTTGGTGATAAGCCGAATACTTATGCCATTCATTAATCTTCTTGTTTGATCTGATTCTTCCGTTCATGTATTTTTCACCTGGTGAAGATTCAAGTATTGCTTATACCTTTTAGCATACATGTTTGATGGAGTTCTTCATTTATCAGGGTGCAGTTGAAAATCTGTTGGAAAGAAGCTCTTTTGTTCAGCTCTCTGATGGTTCCGTTGCGGAAATGGATCACAGTTCCAGGAGTCGTATCTTACAGAGTCTTAATGAAATGTCCACTAGTGCTTTACGTGTTCTAGGTTTTGCATACAAGGTGGATCCTCCGGAATTTGCTACATACAATGGCGATGATGAAGATCATCCAGCGCATAAACTCTTAGTGGACCCTGCTAATTACTCTAACATTGAGAGCAAGCTTATTTTTGCTGGCCTTGCTGGATTAAGAGTGAGTTTACCATCTTCTTTTCTTTAATTAGTTTGTTTGAAATCCCCCAACTTTCATTAAGTTTCTGCTAAATGGTTATTTAAGATCCTTGTTAAACCAACTAAATCTGAATCATTTTTTAAAGGATCCTCCAAGGAAGGAGGTACGGGAAGCCATTGAGGATTGCCGAGCTGCTGGAATTCGAGTAATGGTGATCACTGGGGATAATAAGAACACTGCTGAAGCTATTTGTCGAGAAATAGGTGTTTTTGGACCCCATGAGGACATTAGCTCAACAAGCCTTACTGGAAGAGAATTTACCGAGCTTCGTGATAAAAAGACACACTTAAGGCAAAGTGGAGGTCTCCTTTTCTCCAGGGCTGAGCCTCGGCACAAACAAGACATAGTGAGGTTGCTTAAAGAAGACGGTGAGGTGGTTGCAATGACAGGGGATGGGGTAAATGATGCACCTGCCTTGAAAGCAGCTGATATTGGAATTGCTATGGGGATTTCTGGAACCGAGGTAAAGATAATGGATTGTTGAGGAATCTTATTTGTGTGATATCTAACTGTTCTGTTCATTATAACTAGCGTATTTTTATATATCTTCCAATGGTCAAACATTGTTATGCTGCTGATGTCACCATTTAAGAGTTCTTGTCTAAATGATTTTAGACTGATCCTACAGAAACAGAGGGAAAAACTGTAATTTCAGTAAATTGTAACAGCGTCTCTGTTGTATTGTTGGCTACCTGAATGAATGAAATAAGCTATTGACATGGTTCTCTAGGTTGTCTTTGTTTGTATTTCATTTTATTTTATGTATACCATATAACAGTGCTTTAGAATATTATTTGGGTTTCTAGATATCTGTGGCCCTTTCATATGACTGTATTTTGTCTTTTAAATCTTTCAGGTTGCAAAAGAAGCTTCCGACATGGTTCTGGCAGATGATAATTTTAGCACAATTGTTTCTGCGGTTGGGGAAGGCAGATCTATTTACAATAATATGAAAGCCTTCATCAGGTTCCCTATGCACTATCTTTACTGTTGTACTTTAAAAAAGTTGATATCAGGATCTCCAAAAATAATATTGGATTATAATGATATAAATATTTTGAGTTTTGGCTCCAAGGCACTTTTAAATACTCCCTTAATGATATAAATATTTTGAGTTTTGGCTCCAAGACACTTTTAAATACTCCATCCTTTTCTGTAAATGGATGTTTACTTTCGCATAATATTTTAGGTGAATTTATCTCAGACTTATTTTTCCCTCCCATCTTTTTATACTAAACAAGAACCAATTTTGGGATTGCTAAAAATAACAATGTCCCTGAGAAAAAGGGATTGGGAGGGGAGTATTTAAAATTCATTGTTATCATGTTTCCAATCTTGAACTTTCTTGGTTACAGGTACATGATCTCTTCAAATATTGGTGAGGTTGCCTCAATCTTTCTGACTGCTGCTTTAGGCATTCCCGAGGGTTTGATCCCAGTTCAGCTTCTGTGGGTCAATTTAGTCACCGATGGCCCCCCAGCAACAGCCCTGGGGTTCAATCCACCAGATAAGGATGTAATGAAAAAACCACCTCGAAGAAGTGATGACTCTCTAATCAGTCCTTGGATTTTATTTCGTTATCTGGTATACCAATTATCTTTTCCTTGACGGGGTTTAATGTCATATATCTGTAGGACTAATTCAACTTTGTTGGAATGTTACTACTTTTTTCTATATTTGTCGAGTGCTTATTTTTTGTTTTATATTCTAGGTGATTGGATCTTATGTTGGTATCGCGACTGTGGGCGTATTCATTATCTGGTTCACTCGTAGCTCCTTCTTCGGAATTGATCTGAGTGGAGATGGTCATAGCCTCGTCACCTATTCTCAGCTCTCTAACTGGGGTCAATGCCCTACCTGGAACAATTTTACAGTATCACCCTTTACTGCTGGGGATCAAGAGTTCAATTTTGACAAGAATCCATGTGATTATTTCCAGACTGGAAAAGTTAAAGCCATGACGCTCTCCCTCTCCGTCTTAGTATCTATCGAGATGTTTAATTCTCTTAATGCTCTATCAGAGGATGGGAGTCTTCTAACAATGCCTCCATGGGTCAATCCTTGGTTGCTTCTGGCCATGTCCATCTCTTTCGTGTTGCACTTCGTGATCCTTTATGTTCCCTTCCTCGCTCAAGTATTCGGAATTGTGCCATTAAGCCTGAATGAGTGGTTGTTGGTGATGGCCGTTGCCTTCCCAGTCATTCTAATTGACGAGGTATTGAAATTTATCGGGCGGTCTACAAGCGGAATGCGGTCAAGTGGCAGCAAATCCTACAAGAAGAAAACAGAGTGAAGACTGAATTATACATGGCAAAAAACTCTCTAAGCTTCAAGGCTTCCTTTTTCATCCTCGTAAACTTGAGGGTTAAAATTCAGACCTGGAAATTTATTTTTAGATTGGTTAGAGACCGTAAACTTTTGGTGGTGTAATTCACCAGAACACAAGTAGCTTTTTCAATTTTAATTATAGGTTGATCACAAATTTAGTAATGGGTGGTCTTTTTAAAACTCAAAAAAGAAATGAAAAAAACTTTCTGAGTACTTCACTAGATTGTCTTATGCTTCTGATTTTTGTGACTGAAAACTCTTGCTTAAGACATTTATGGCTCCCAAGTAAATTTCCTCTCCATGCTTCAAGTTTTGAGCCATCATGAAGGGCCAAAAAGAAACAAATACTAGCAATTAGCATATGATATCAAATTAAATACTCCTAATCAATTTCCTAAACACTGATGTCCTATATTATAATTCTGCTTATGAGATTATTGAGACTGATTGGGTAGTACTTATGTACTTAAGCTCTCGAATGTGTGAGCGAAGGAGGACATAAAAGGCTAATTCAACATGACTATGCTAAATGATTAATCATGTTTAATATGAAAATCTTGGTCGAACTAAACATAATAATAATCAAATTTTCTGTTTAGTTGGGGCATGGAGATGTGAAGTGTTCTTGGCAGACAAAAATCAACTGGCCGTCTACATATAGGGGCCAACTTGTTGACTATATAGCCTTTAGATCTACAATATCTATGCTCTAAATTCTGTGCCTTTATTAAACTCTAGCTTATAATTCAAACATGAGAGATACATATGATTAGTGCCAAAAGATAGAAAATTGCTTCCATTAAAATACAATTTTTGGCTTGTAAAGGCAAACATGGTCTTTGAGAAATTTAAAAGGGTCCTCTGATTGTTCATACTTTGTATTTGCATTTCATCTTGAATCAATTTAAAAGCGCCGACAACTATTGTTATTTGCTGGCCACAAGTTACTCAATTACTAAAAGAATTAATTATTCTGTAGTTTCCACCGCTTAAAATAATCGAGAACAAGAAAAATGAAAAGTTTATAACCTATTTGAGACTTTTCTCAGACAATTAATTATTACTGATAAGTAATTACTGTGATTTTTTTCTTGAAGATAAAGTAATTCTTTTAGATTAATTAGTAAAACCTATAAATACCATCTTATTGTGTAGTAATTGTGTGTAAGATATCATCACCTCAAATGTGAGGATTAAAATGGGTATTCATGGTAGACTCCAAGAAAAGAAAAAAATATTCTAAGATACTCAGAATCGGCGCTTTCTACGCTTCCACAGTAAGTTGTTCAATCGGCAGATCTTATTTCTGTGAGATTTGAGTGTATTAGCACATCAAACGCTAGATTTAATATGATTCTTGAAGCTCAGAACAATTCTTCCCAAGTGATTATTAGTGATTTACAATGCACATTAAATTTTCTATCGAAGGCGAACCAAGATAAATCTTGCAAGGCTATTTTTACAATTTATTCTTCTGTTATTGTCACGTCCGAATTGCTGGGTATCAACTCGACGATCTTGGCATTACTGTAATTGGATGATACTCACAATTATCCTTAGTTACGGGTTAAGATCATGTTGTTGTATCTTAGGGCGGATCCCAGCTTATCGCTGACCATGTGGGATTGCCAATAACTGCAGTGATTCCTAAATAATCGCAGACGAGCTTGTGTCTGGATGATTGGAGTGCTGGTCTGGGGATGTTGTATGGACGTGGTTGAAAAAATGGTGTCGATATTGCATAAGATGCTAGGTAGCACTAATATGGCGGAAGATGGAATCGTTTCTAGGGTTTGATTCTCGACGAAATATATATTGCTGCCGTGAGATTTCTTTAAAAGCGTTCATCTTTAAGATGAAAGGTCCCTTGGAGATTTGTGATTGAGCGCGACCGACATATCACGAAAGTTATCACTGAAGGTCTTGTCAGCGGTCATCGACAGATGGAAAGATTCCCCGAGAAATTTGTGACATGGGCGATGTTTTGTTTTGGAGGTTTATCAAACAATTTCTACATAGAAGACAGATGGTTAGATTTGTTGGCCGATCTCACGGACTAATTCTTGCTCAAAAAAGGATTTCTATGTGCAACATATCATGTAGATTTATCGCTTGTCAAATATGAAAGTACATTATGGAAGTTTGGCCGACTCAAGTTGATTTCGGGTTGTGTGGATTCCTGCATCGAAATATACGACGGAAGCGTCATAGCGAAGTCCGGGGAGCTATCGGGCCGATGTTTGCTCATGAGGAGCATCACAGCGCAGTCACGATGGAGATCAGAGTCGAAAAAGGTTCGCGACGTGTACGGTAGATCGAAGCTTATGGAGATGGCTTCTGAAGAACTTGATCGGCAGACGGTAATAAACCATAGGTGGAAATCGACATGTAATTTCTGATAATGTGAAATCTGGCTGTCAGGGCAACACGGAGTTTCTTGGTGTTAGAAATATTTTGTCAGGTAAAGTTCTAGGTTGAAGTACGTAGATACTGAAGTTCCAGATGCCATGAAAGTGGAACCGAAGGCGTGTCAGTAGCTTATCATCAAGTGGTTAGCTAAATGGTTTTAAAGGCGCAGTGTAAAGAGGGCTCCCAACCCTTAAGATTTAGCCACCGAAATGATTAATGTATGTGAGTCGGAGTTGTCGGCCGACAAGGAAAAGCAAGAGATTCATTAACGACCAATGCTGGAGGATTTTCAAGGTACCCGACAAGATTGGAAAGATTTGCAAAAGTTGTGCTAACACAGATTATTCGAATGTGAAATGAAAATTCTAACAGGCAAAGGCTTTGGCTATGTTTCTTCGGAGCAGTCGTTTCGTGACGTTGAAGGTTGTTCTGGGATCGCGAAAATGCATTGAAGTGAGTGATCAATTTCAATGCGAAGTTCTGGACGATGAACTCGCAGAAATGGCAGACAAGCTGAAGACAAGGACCAAATTACCTTCAAGCGAGATCAAGGCTGAAGACTAATTACTAGAGAAGTCCTGGACATTCTGTAAGCCTAATCGCTTAAGGAAATAATTGAGAACAAGAAATGAAAAAGTTTATAACTTATTTGAGACTTTTCTGGGGAATAATTAATTACTACTCTAAGTAATTAATGTGACTTTTCTTAAAAGAGAAAGTAATTTTTTTAGTTGATTAGGTGAAATCTATAAATACCCCTCTTTCTTGTGTAGTAATTGTGCGATATCACCACTTCAAATTCGGTGGATTAAAAATAGAGAGATTTGGCGGTAGACTCTGTAAGTTAAAAAAATATTTTGAGAGAATTATAATCGGCGCTTTCATGCCTACGAAAAACACCCAATCGAAAGATTTGACTCAGACAATACACATCAAACGCTGGGACAGAATATGATTTTTGAAGCCTCAGAATAATTCTTCCAAACATTATTGAATGATTTGGCTGCACAAGGGACAGCTTCCTCTCATCGGCGCGAATCGTGATAAATCTTCTCTGTGTTTATTTTCGTGAATTTATTCTTTTGCTATCACATGCCTCAATTCAATTGCAGATCAATCCCGATTATTTGACGGATCTTATGAATCTTAGTAATTAAATAGAATTTGATTACGCTCACAATTAACCTGAATGGCGCCTGGCATCACGCTGGCTGCATTTTATGATTCAAATTACCGGCACTATTTGGTACGACAATTAAGATATAAAATTTCTAACCGTTATCATAGAGTAAGACTGCATACCATCCGACTATTTTACGTGCTTAGTTGGGAATAGATGGATACTAAAGTTCAAACGAAAGCTTCAATGTTTTCTGGAAGTATAGTTCTTCAAGCTTGAATAGTTATGTTACCATAAATTGATTTACTCATTGATTCAATATAATTAACTTATTAAGATTCTGGAAAGAAAAAGGAGAGTAGGCATGTGTTGCTTCGTTGACTTCTGTTTGTAAAGTTGGACCTGTTTCTCTGGATTAACAATTGATCTCACTGTTTCAAGATTATTCATCTCAATCATGATCTGTCTTTTCCTCTTGCTTCTATTTCCTTGTGTGATAATTGATGATTAAGTTCTCACCCTTCATTTTGGTAATCATACATGAACATGATTAAGATTCTCGTTGTTCTTTTCATCCTCTTAAGTACCTCCACATTTCAGTTTTATGGCTTTCCCTAGCTATAATGATTAGGGAAAGAGCTTGAAAGAAGTGTAGTTCTCCTAGTTGATAAATCATACTCCAAATGGTGTAAAAAATTCAAGTTGTTGTCAATTATATTGATTGTGGCTACACCATAAACCAAAAATAAAAATTAGTGTTAGAAGTAGCCTCTCATAGATTGATTTCGGCATTTCAAATTGGACACTAATAATTACTATTGACGTCCAATTCATAATTCGAGATCAATTATTGTTAGAATAAAAATGAAACAAAAAAAAGAACTCAAATAATCATGGATGCCACTTCCAGCGTCTAATACGGACATGGATTGAACATATAGGTTTCTAATATGGATGCCTAATGCTTTCATTTTTTTGGATTCAACTAAAAAATGTTTAATTGATTAAATACGTGGGGGGCGGGTTGAAATTGAAAAAAAAAATACAATTATTGTTTGGTGTGTGATTTTAGTGGTACCAGTAGTTCTTCGGTTGGATGGTTATTCCAACGTGAGATTAAGTTTGAGTGTGATTCCTGGGGACTACATAATGATGGAGAAATGGTGTTCTACAGGAACCAAAAGGAAAAAGGGTAATATAAATTGAGTTTAGATTTAGTGCATACAGTAGACTGGGTAAGGTGTCTTTTTTGAAGCCAATTCAACTGTCATTTTAATACTCATTCAATTCATTCTTTCGGACACCTTTTCACTTGGTCTCTCATTGTCATTTTCACATAAGTGTAGATCATTATACTTAATTAAAAAACAATGTACTTTCAATTACTTTTGTACCATCGCTTAACCATTTCACTACCATCTTTCCTAAAATATTTGTCATGTTTAATAGGGAGTATTTATTAACCATTTCACTCATACATAAATCAATAACTGATATACTATGATTTAGATTAGATGAGTAACATAAAAATTTCGATATCGTTCAATAATCAAATGTAGTGGATGCAGCAAAGTAAGATTTATACATTCAGATAGCTAATAGCTTGGTAGAGAAATGTTACAACACATTATCATATAGTTAGAAATAAATTAAAATTGTAGATACAAATATGATTATTATTCAAGCTCCCCTATGAAAAATCTAAGGAACTCTTCATTTGAAGATTATCAAGGGACATAATTTGCTGAATAAACATCAAGTAAATTAAGAAAATTATCATCATATTCGTATTCTTCCTCATACTCCCCACCGGCAAGAATCCCCCATTGATCAGATTGCGGAGGGGTCTTCTCTATAATCTCATCGTTCCTTGCAAACCTTCCTCTAATCCGAGGCCGGCTATCAGCTAAAGTCTTCCTGCATTCATACTGATAATATATTTTTGTTAGATAATTATCAACCGTATAAATGCTAAGAATCGTTGGGTTTAATTCTAAAATCAATTGATAATAGCCAGATCAACACGATTGATGTTAGTCTGCTATAATGGTGTTGAAATTAAGACCTTGATTTTTGTTGAAGTTTCTGGGTTCCTCTTATTTCTGTATCTTTCACCTTCTTTTTCTCCTCTCTGACTGTATTTGCAAGCTGCCTTGGTCATGCATTCTATGATGCTAGCCTCATTAGATAGTGAACTTTCTGACTGATAATTTCTCTGTACCTTATTTGTCCCCTGCTGTACATGATAATGTGAGATAATTCATAATTATTTAGTCTATACATAGTTTTATTTCAGCTTTTCGACCTTTTATTATACTGCTTAAAATCATGATAATTATCCGTGTTTGTGTCATATGAAATAATTTTTCATTGACTAACATAGAATGTGACACGACATGTAGTGTAATAGACGAGTTTATTTCGAAAGAAACAGAGGAAGCACTAAAAGATTCTAGTTGAATTAAGTACTGAAAATGACATGCAGGACCATAACTCCACATAGTTTCATCAACATGAATGAAAAACATCCTCATGCATACCTGCAGATCACCTCTACTGAAGACTTTCCTTGCTGAATCTGAGTCCGATCTGCAAGTATAAGCCGTTGAGATACAAAAGGATAAAGCTATCAAATACCCTTCTGAAGAGACATAGAGCTTGTGCTTCTCTGCAGAAAACTCATGTTTTCTGCTACATAACTGCTCATTGCACTTGGTGAGCCATAGCTACTACATGCACTACTACAATACCCCAATTCTGGCTTCATTGCCATCATTGAGTTTGAGCCACCATAGTCATTGCCTGGAATGATCATGGGTGATGGTAAGGTGGATGAAGTGAACACTGGAACTGCGTCGGAGAAGGGGAAATTGTCTGTGTATTCTATGTTGTAAGGAGTGAGATCATCATTGAATCCATTCATGGTTGAATGTTTGTGCGTGTTAGGAAGATGGTGTTGGAGAAGTTTTATTAGGGAATGCAGAAGTAGAATTTGTGTTAGTTTGGTGGTGAAAATTTGTGAGTTTTTACTAGTCTACTTAAAGAGGTGGACAAGCTGGAGTGTGACGTGGCTGCTGACGTCTTCACAATATAGGTGTGTGGAGGGGGGGGCGATGGTGCTTACATAGTTTCCTTCCTTCTGACCTTATGGTTTTGTGCATGCTACTGGTTGGCCTACCTTCACTATTATCGGGTCCAAGCCCTTGGGAATTTCGAGTAGGGGGTAGAAAATATAAAATGCACCTCTAAGATTTCCAACTTATTACCACCTTAAGTAATTAAGTGTTTTTAAAAGTGTGCAAACTCGCAAATTATGTGGAGGAGTTGGTCTCGCGTGATAAAATGGTAATGTTGTAACTTCGCACTTCACTAGTCTCTTCAAGTTGAAATAAATGGAGGATTTAGATACCATCCTATTTTTCTTATGTTTTTTTTTGGGTAAAAAAACTAACAAGTTACCATTGAATGTCCGAACGAAGATTCTTTACAAGTTGTACTTTAAGTGATTATTTAAAGCAAGCAATTTACACATTATCATGGAACTTATTATTAAGAGGAAAATTTCTCATTATAATATAGATGTGGCAACATGCACTTTTGAGATAACATAATAAGGAGGTAAATTGCATTTCAATTTACTCATTAGGAAGATGTGTTAGGTAATTTAGGTTTACTCTACTGATGGAGTGATATAAATTCATTCAAATTTGTTGCATGCTCGATCTATTCTAAGGGATGCCTACTCTAGTAAGTCCAAATTTCATGTCAATATGAAACGAACACGTTGGTTTCATCACAATAAAAGAGTATCATATTTCTCCTGAAAATACTACTCCTAAAAAAGAAAGAAAAAGCTTATCAACAAAAAGTTGTTTGGGTTTATGTCTTTCATTCACAATCATATATTTACTTGCTTCATAATGTATTTATCAAGTTAAATAACGAAGTGTATTTTATTAAGTGATCAGAAAGCCTACACGTGAATCAGAAAAAAATATCAAAATTTTAAAATTTCTCCTCATCCCCAATAAAGATTGCTTCACTTTTTTTATAATTGTAATTAAACTTTCGACCTTGGAAGTATTTTCACATATATAATATTTTATAAAATAAATCAATGAAAAAGTTTGAAATGTAGTTTTATTGATAGAAGTTTTCATCAAGATATACAATACAAATAAAAATATCTACGGTCAAAGCTTCAAAGAGAGCAAACAAAAAGCTAAAAGTGATAATCTTTGTAGGACGGAGGAAGTACATCGAATTTGTGAAAAAAGTACATTGAAATTATAAACAATCAACTATTATCAATTATTACGAAAAAATAAATTTTTTTCTAAATAATCATCTATTTTAAAATGTATTTAAGATAAATATTCAATAAATGAAAGCAATTAAGAATGAAACAATAATTAATAAATAGACTAGCTGTAGAGACAAAGTCATATGACAATACTAATATACTTTCGATATCCCAATTTAATTAATTATGTACCAAAAATTTTCATTTCCTTTTTACTTGATCAGATATGAATTCAATATAACTTTATCTTGATCTTGTTGGTATTTCTAACGTATAAATAATATTCTAACAATACTATTTGAATACGAATCTCATGATCACTATCATCAACAGATAAACAATAATTAAGCAGACATAAAATATGCCAGACGTTTCTTCTTAATACCATCGTAATAACAACAATGAATATCGCGACGAAGATTCCCCACGAGCATCCAAAACAGAATGCCTCTAAGATCAAGCTCCATACCAACGAATGTAACAAGCTTCCCTCCCGGGATTTTTACTAGAACTCTTTAAAATATCGGGAACTACCTGAAGAGTGCTAAAATTCAAAGGAATTTCTCCACCTACTAGCCTAATCAAAATAGAGCAGCGAGGAGAGAGAGCTATTCTTCACAAAAGTAAATACCAAAAGTGAACGATCAAGTTTTCATCTCAAAAAGTGGTATTTATATATTCATCAAACGTCCTACTTTGTGATTTTGCAGAGAGTTTACAAAAAACTCTACCACCTCTTTTAACGTGTTTTACCGATTACACAGATGTTACGCTCTGTAATCTTCTCAATTTTTATTCCTAAACAAAGAGACGTAGAAAGTTTGGCCAGTAGAATATTCATCAGCTGATTCTACAAGTTAATATTTCGAAACCCTATCCCCTAAACATCCTAGTCGAATTAGGGATGATTTTCCAATTTGGAATCACCCCAACGCTCTTATATACTCCATTTTAAACCCCGAAAGCGTACTAAATTATGACTGGCTGTTGTGGCCGTGGCGCGATCTCTAGGCTCGACCGACAAAAAAGTCATATACTAATAAATGTTAACCGAACATTATATGTTAGTATATCGTTATGAGCGGATCCTAGTACTCATCATAACCCCTAATATTGCCTCGAAGATCCTATCACGAACAATACTATATAATCGAACGATATACGAACTTAAACTTAAATGAAGAAATCTGGCCAGACAATCGAATTGTTCAATGGACACTATTTCAAATATCTCATATTTCCAACAGATCTTTCCACTTTTATCCCTTAATCTTTTTATTTTCATGATTCATTAAAGTATTTTTTGATAAAAAATAACTTGTCAGGGTATATTAGTAATACTAGTAAAGCGGAGACGCCATACGCATCTATACGCACTCCGATTTCAAATATTTGATATATTTTTTATGTTTAAATCGAAATCATTCTAAAACTGTGTAAAAACTTACACTCCTTTGAACTTTTGTCTAATTAATATTTTTATTTTTTGAGGGATACTTTGATCACAAATAACTCTTCAAATATAATATAAAAAATTACAATAAAATACGATGTCCATAGAGAGATACAAATACGAAATTGAGATGTCCAGAGAGAGATACAAATATTAATTTAACAATTTGACAGTTTTCTCTCTCACTAAAAAGATAATTTAAATTTTGTGATCACAATATATAAAATTCATATCCGCATGGAATTAAATAACAATATTATTATTAATAATAATAATTCTACTCAAATCATATGATTATTTAATTAATACCTATTATAATAATAATAACAATAGTTCTACATAATAATAAATAATAAGAATAATAATAATTCTCAAAGTAAAATATATAATTGGTTTAACTAACACCTATTATAATAATAATAATAATAATAATAAATATTATTATTTAACTAACACAAATTATTGTTAAGCAAAGTTGACATATGACGGTGAAACCATAACATGAAACGAAAGAATAAATTAATAATATACTCCATATAATATATGATAAGATATTCTCTAATTGAATTATACATGCAAATTGAGAAAAATAATCATAAGTATTCAACGCATACATTTGAATCATTAAACATGCACTGAAGATAAATAAACGAAGTTAATTAAAAAGTTGGATGCACGACAATTATAAAGTATATATATGCCAAATTTGGATGCACGACAATTATAAAGTATATATATGTCAAATATATATGATGTATCAGCTTCAAAACCAGACAGACAAGGCTGATTTATTCAATTCCACCGATAATCTACGTGATATGCGAATATAAAAGCATTTATTTAATACTATATTAGCTTCGCTTTTTATTTATCGTTGTGAGTATCGAGGTGAAACTTTGACCATTAATTACTAATTACTTATTATTTTAAAAAATATAAAAGTTATATCACTAGATTCGTTTTGAAAAATAATTTCATAATATTATTTTCTCATAATTTTTGAACATATAATTTGGGCACAATCGATAATAAAGTTTTACCTCGATATACGGTAACATCAAATAAAAAATGAAGGAGTAGTGAGTTAATTCCTATTGTAACTAATAACTTTTAGATTTTTAAATGTGGGCTAATTTGGGTGAATTAATAAAAGTTTTTAAGAAACATAACCCTTATTCACACTTTTATATACGTTAGCGACACAAAGTTCTTAATAAAGTATTTTACCATGATAAGAATAGACCGGTGAGTAATATTTAGTGTAAAACATTATCAATTATTAGTCATGTTGCTGTGACTTTTGTGTCAAAACTCAAAACTATGGAGCTTCTTATAATAAAGAGACTAGCTAGACAGACCAGTCATATGACAATACAAATATACTCTCTCCGTTTATAATAGATGATTGTTTAGATGAAAAATATTTTATTAACGAATCGCGAAAGCTACATCAAATTATAAAACCACATCTAAATGTAAAAGATATATTTGAACAGAAAAAGTTATATCAAAACAATCAGAACAATCAACTATTCTAAAGAAAATTTTCGTATAATCATCTATATTTCGATGTAGACAGTAATATTTAGTGTAAAACATTACTACCTCCGCTTTTTTTATTCGACGCTTTCTGACATCGGCAGAAATTTCGATCATTAATTACTAATTATTCATTATTTTAATAAATATAAAATTTATATCATTGATTTCTTCGAAACAATTTCATAACATATTTTTTATATTTTTAAACATTTAATTTAAGAATAATCATAATAAAATTTCATCTCGATATACGAAAAAATGGAGGGAGTATCAATCATGAAAGTACTAGTCATGTTGCTGAGATTTTTTAAAGTCAAAACTCAAACCATGGAACTTTATAGTTATCGGCTTTCGTTGTGGTCCTGAAACTATTTGCAATGTAGCCTAAATATCTTTTCAACTGGAGATAACTCAAATCCATAAGGTAATTTTGACAAGAAATGTGGCGATGAAACAGCCCCACCGCCCACTAAATCTCAAGAAAATCAAGAAAAAGAGAGTGGCGAAGCTAAATCACCGTATTTAACGCCTGCCCATGTGAAGACCACAAAGAAATCTCCAATCACGTCATAAGTTAGAGTAATTAGACCTATTAGACCTCATTAGAGTTCCAAAAAAATGATTTAATGTTGTTAATGTGGTTTCAGTTTTTCTAGTAATTATGAGGGGAAATACCGAATATACCTATTTCCTGAAATGGCTGATTGACTTGCAACATTGTCGGATGTCACATTCATGCATGTCAAACTCAAGACATAGCATCTGCAAGTAAAAGTCGACTTATAGTGCATTAACGAAGACATGAATCGGATCTTTTACAACAATCCTTCCATCAATACATAGAAGATTTAACATATTAACTTCACATGATGCACTATGAAAATATTCTTTTTTCGCTTGATAGAAAAAAAAAAGAGTAGTCACAGTGGAGGAAGTAGGATCATCCTATGTAATTTTCTCGAAAAATTAATTTTATTAATCTGCTTAAAATTTAAGGCTATTTTTAAAAATTACGCTTGTCATCCTTAAATTTTTATAATTTTTTTATAAGCATTTCTGCACGCAATTGCCTCCTTATATAAAATTCTTGGGCCCGCCACTGGTCACTACTGGTAAAATACGAATTATGTCCATAATAATGGACGCATCAATATTTTTTCCTTTCTAAAAGAAAAAGAATAGAGAATTTATTTCTTAATAATAATCACCAGAGTTTTATCTCATCATATATATGCATAAATAGAATAATTAGCAAGATTTGTACGCCAACTAGGCATACTACTTGTAGACATCGAAAATTTATCAAAATAATAATTAAATTGATTAAGATGAATTAATCAAATTAATTAAAAGTCACCAAAGATGGTCATTGGTCGACAGGTTTTCGGTTAAACCCTAAATTCAAATCAAACCCCTGATCGAAAAAGAAAGTTCCCTTGAAATCGCCCTCGAATTAATCGAAATCGAAAAATAAGGGTTTTACATTAATTAACCTAAAATTAACTCAAATAAGGTTCCCTTTAAAACAGCCTCGTGATTAATCAGAATTAAAATTGTGGCCTTAAAACCCCTAATTTTATTGATTAAAATCTACTATACGGAACATTCGAAAACCACGTGGCTCAAAATCTAGTTAATCTAAAAACCACTTAAACGAAGACTCCGGTTATGCTGGCTCAAAATCGCACTACGTGAATATGTATTTCCAAATCAAGCATCCTGGTTAAGCAAAATATCCGAACCTTCTTTATCCTAAAAATAGGCGCCTATTTTCAGATACTGGCCACTGGGTAATTCCAAATTATCCGACTCGCTCGCAATTCTCAATTCAAATCTGGCCATGACGCGATCCACCTAAATCAAACCTACCAATTGTGGGTTAAAGATTCGGCGCTCATAAACCTATAAATATCCCCCTTTTCGGGTCGACAATTCCATTAAAAAATCACAACATCTCCACCACAAAAACACATAAAAACCCCCGAGAAAACATAGAAAAACCTCCGAGATTTTTCTAAGTTAAATCTCTAAGCCACCAAAGAAACAACACGCGCCATTGAAACACCTGTGTGGCCAAAATAGCGCCTGAATCGCTGATTATTGCACAAACGCAATAATTCTTCGAAGCTAAGCAAAAATCTACTTGGTAATCCGACGAAGCTTTCTCAGTTAACGCTTTCAATATTCGTGATTAAGCCACGCAGTCCGGGTGATTATCAAAAACTTGATGAACATCCGATAAATCCTGCATTTGATTCATCAAATCCCGCATATGAAATTAATCAGCCAAGCAAGTTCCCTATAAATTTATTCTATATGAACACGCCATTGGGCCGCCCCTCGTCTCTGCTGGATCACTATCATCACTGGAAAGCTCTCCACCTTCATACTATCATCTCTACAAATGTAACAAAGTTCGTTAAGGCCACTCAGAAGAAGTTTCAAGCAACGCCGCTCTCAAAAGCCTTATATGAAGCTCCCTGCCGAGACCTAAATCTCGCTTAAGTCCCACGGCCATATCCCTTGGGGCCCTCACTCTACAAAGAACAAGTTCAAGCAAGGCCACAGAAGATAAAGTTGTGTTAAGAACGCCGCTTCAACACTTCGCTTCTTATCACTCCATACAACTTGAAACTGAGCCTTATCTCAAATCAAGCCATCAGTACACTAAGCCTCCATCAAAGACAAATACCTTATCTACCTATCAAGTCCGACCATAAAAGGTGAAACACTTGAATCCAAAGTCCCACCAAGAGCACTCAAAGTGAAGTCCCACTGCAAACGCCAGAAGTATGTTCATCGCCTAAAGCACTCTGAGATTAAATCCAGCACGCAAGACGTTCATACAGCCTAACACGGGAATACGCCGCAGCGGTCCCGGCTCCTGACCATATCTGCCCGCACTCAGCCTCAAGCTCATCAAGACCAGACATATCCGTACTTCATGTAGCCTCCTATCCAAATCAAGTCAAGTCAAGTCCAAATCAAGCTCAAATCGTCAAGCCTTCAAATCAAATAAGATCAGTCGCCTCAAGCCTCAAATAAACTCAAGTTCCTCGCTCAAATCAAATCAAACTGCCCAAACAAGTTTCTATCAAGATCAAATCGAGTCGCTTGCTCTTTACATCTCACAAATTGCCGCCAAGAACGCCAGGACTCATAATTTGGGCAATCGATCCTCTTCGGCCTGATAAAACCCTCGTATTAATCGGCGAATTTTCCCCCTACAATGATTTTATTTTATATCCCTATCATAAATAGTAAAAATTTCTTTTGAATTACACTACTTCTTTCATTTAATAGGATTAATCGCCGATTATTAATCCGAGATAGTGGAATCATATTACAGTCTGGTCTTTAAATAATTTATTATTGTAAAATTAAATCTTGAAGGTGATAGAATGAAAGAAGCCTGTTACGTTATAACCCCAGATCAGACTAACGAAATCCTTAAAGACATGTGTACTTAAAAACACATGCATGTATGCGTGTTTAACTTAGAGAAGAAATTGATAAAACCTATTAAACAAAATGGAACCAATATATGGGTTGACAGTTGACTTAGAACCTTATACAATAATGCACCCTTTGAATAATATGCCTCAAATCTCGAAGACATGCAACATCAATAATAAAATGTAGAGATAATAAATGTTCTAAGATCAATTACAATGAGGCTGGGGACCCCTACCTCATCTTCGATAGTAGGTCCTCAAGAATCGCCAAATCAATTCGAAAGTGTATGTAATGTATATCAATCAATCTGTGGTGAAATGATAGTTGAGTAGACTTTTATAGTTTTATTCATATTATTGCAGGAAATAACACAAGACGTTTCGTTTCTTCGTTGGTCGATTTCATTATGTGAAGGTTATAGACCAATGAGAACCAAAAAAATAGTGTTTGGGTGCAACAACAATATAATTGGCACCCACCTTTCTGGACTAATTGGTTCTTCATGTGTAGCAGCCAGCTTCGTTAAAAGTTTCTCTCATTTTTCGGCGATTAAAATATCCTTTAATGGCCAGATAATTATATTCTCGATAAATTTTAATTAAACTAAAAGATTACAAATATAAATCATATAATATAAGATTTACACGCAAATAAAATCGTTTTTATTATAAGTGACTCTATTACAAATAGACAGATACGACATGAATTATATGACTCTACTTAATAAAATTATTAAAGTTTTGATATAAAATTAACATTATTATTTTTATATTTCAATAATCAAAAGTATTATGTTAAGAATAATCAGTGGTTAACAATATTAGGCATTCGCATATTATTCTTCAAAATATACTTATAATTTGAGTTTTATAATTAAAATTTCAATTATCGGTTGAAGAATTTTTAAATTTTTGTTTGAAACATTTAATTTGTTCTTATTGAAATGTGTAGCTAAATAATTCACACATTGTAATGAAAAATAATATCAAGCCGAAGGAAAGATAATCTTTAAAGTTTACCTGTACGCTTAATACGGGTTAAGTAAGTGAAACCTCCTGATTTGTTTTACGTTAATAGAGATATATAACGTATTTAATTTAAAAATATTTAAAGATTAATATATTTAACGAATTTATTAAAATATTATAATTTTTTATTTAAATAAATGTTATGTATATAAATTAGGATGACAAAGTTTGTTAATTTGATCATTAAAAAATTAATCTCGACAATCTTTCTCCGTTGACAAAAAGTATTCAAACTTATATATGAAACGACGTGAATAATTTACATAAGCTTGACGCTTTAATTTTGAACCCAAATACTTTATAAAATTTTGTTAATTATTTATGTGAAATTATATACTGAATTAATAAATATTTTGAACTTACTTTACATATAATAATCATGTTTTCAATAATTTTGTCTGTGGAGTTTTAAATAATCAGGACTATGAAAAACAAAATTAAATGATCTTTTGGGGATAAATACTACTATATTTAGTATTTATATAAATTTTTGAATTTTCGTGATTTGAGTTCTGCAATAATTTTAACTATTGAAAATCCATGAACATTTTAGACGGAGGTAGTATTTCTTTAAATGATCAACGATCAACATATTTCTTAAGAATTCATTAAAATATAACAACAAACAATTATACATTGTATATTAACTTTCATAAAAAAAGATAAAATGCATAAGTTTTGATTGTTCAGATACGACAAACGAATTTTAGATAATAAAGTTTAAAAATAGGTAAAACGATATTGTTAATTATTGGTGACTTCCATAGTTTTCAAAGTGGATGACGACGTAGTAGCATATTTGTATACTTCGTCTGATTTTCATCATGTACCAGACGTAAGCAGATTTTTTAAAAGTTTAAATCGATATCGTTTAATTTATGTCCTTTTTATTACATAATTTTATTTCTCTATTATAATTTTTCACCAATTAACTTGATGATGATGACGATGCAGTGAAAATATTTAGAGGTTATGGTTCGATTATCACCATGTGAAGGGGCGGTGATTATTTTTTTAAAGGAAACTGGTACTGTTTATAGAATTTAAAAAAAAATATTTATTACATAGTTTTATTTCTCATTATAATTTTCACCACTACTAATGAGGATGACAATAAAACGAAGATATTTAGAGATACGGTTCGATTCTCACCACGCAGGATTCTTTAAACCGGGTACCATATAAAATTTATTTATTACGTACTTCGCTTTCTCTCATTAATTCCCTCCATCCCAATTTCAGAAGTTTACTTTTATATTTACACAAAGTTTTAGGATGATTCAAATTCATCTCACATTACTCAATTTTATTTCACTCCACAAATTTGAACTAAAATGGAACAAAATTTGGGATTTTCATTTTGGAAAAACTGGCCTTAGGGAATACAATTTTTAAATTACTTTTTATCATTATAACAAAGAAATCACGCGAACAAAACAACCACGCTACAACACACACATTCTTTTTACTATTATTGATAAACGGGAACTATTTCATGGTCGTAGCAACATATCTTATATATGTCAGATGTCGAGGTTATATATATATACACCAAGGAAATTGATGTCTCTCTCAACTTTGAAAATTCTTCATACATATTCGAACCAACTTTCACATACTTCTACCCGTAATCTCTAAAATCTCTAGATAAAAAATCTCTATGTTCAGCTAATGTTTCATCTCCTTAACTTTTGAGGGTTTGTGTTTGGTTTCAACATCATTACCCTACTTGGGAGGTCTTTAGACGCATGGGTTTAGTACGTGGTCAGGATGACTTTTCTTGTTCTCGAACTATGGAAGACGCGGGTATTTAGAGTCAGGAGATGGTCAGATTTCTTTTCAAAGGCCGACCACCAAACGCCGGGTGTGTTAGTTGGATGTTTTTATAAAGGAGAAATAGGCTAGATCTTTTGGGGCCTTAGAGATGGTGGACTTAACAAGGATACAATACGCTTGGTTTTGGAGCTACTATTTCATTTAGTCGGTTTTAAATTTAACTTACTGGTTTCATTATGCCGATTTCACAAATTTATTATCTCAATACGCTTGGGGATAGGCTTTATAAAATTCATATTTGTTTTGTATGGCATTAAATTCTGTATCTCCTGGGTAACTGACCCATGTAATTGTTTCTAGTGGAGGATTTTTTTTTCCTAAATTTTAATATATCATCTCTAATTTACCCAAAAAAAAAAACTTTCACACACTTCAACTATTAATCTTAATTGTGGTTCATGATTATATAAGTTGGCAATGCCATGAATTTTTACCATGGGTTGTTGATAAATTCTAAGGGGAGAATATTATTGATAAACAATTATTGTCTATTACAATAAAAGTGACCACTATATATAGATAAACCCATACTAAACTTAAATCCTAATAAACTTAAACCAAATATAATAAATGCGGCCCAATACATGGACCAAACTCATCTCTTAATGCCAATATCCAATACCTCAAACTCATGTTAATTGATAAAATTTTAAATTTAATTTGCAACAATAATAATAAGAAAGAAAAAAATATATAAATCTAATATGCTTTCATGGCCACCTAGATCTAGATTGCCAACAAATAAAATCACCATACTGGGTCGCTATAACAAACCCCCGTTGTCCACTCGACCTCGGATTACTGCTTGCTCTATCAATCTCTGAGGACATCAATCATGCTGACGTGGAAAGCGGCCAGCACTTCATCACTCTCCCTCACGCTGCACAGCGGCAACCGGGCTGACGCACTCATCACCCTCCTCCTTTACATTACGCCGACAACATTGCCGCAAACGCCAAATAATTAATCAAACACGCCGCTTAATAATAACGCGGCCCAATACACGATCGACTCATGTCTTAATGCCAATATCCAATACTCTAATAGTTGTCAAAGTGGTCACTTATACCAATGACTCGAGCTATTGTTAGAGCAAAAAGAGCCTCACCGCCCATTTTTTTACAACGTTAATTTTGCTATTATATTTTTCAAAAAATAATATGTTAATGTCACCTATTTAATTAAAATTGTGTAAATCTACAAGATTCTACCAATTTCTAATATAAAACTTAATTTTTCTTTATATTCTACTTCCACCCTATAATAGTTCCTGGCTCCGACCCTACTTATGCGGCTTGGTCATTTTTATTTAATATCAATTTTTTGCCCCATATTATTTTTCAAGTAAAATCCTTAATTAACTGTTTATTGTGATTAATTAATGGCTTTGTGAACTAGCTAGTCATTTTATTTTCCCTTTCTTTTCTCCCTTGTGACATTCTTTTGCCAAAATGATTATGATAATCTATTATTAGCAGCAACTTGTTTCAACGAGTTTCGATCTTACTTCAAAGATGTAAAATGAATCATTTTCAACTCTCTTCTTGCATTGAGGTGGGGGGGAAGATATGTGTAGTAAAACTTGAAAGTGGTCCTGGTTGACCTAGAAGTTGAAGATAGCTAGATATACCGACTTGGACATCAAATCTTGACTCCTGTATATTTCTCATATAATTGATGAATGAGATTGATAGAATATTTAGCTAACAGTTCATTATTTCTCTCTTATATTCTCCATCAAGTTAAAAGGCTTCATTCTGTGAATGTTTGAAGCAAAATGATTGAAAAAGAGTTGATAAAAAAAGATTTGCAAGATAAGGTAAAACACGCGCACTAGAGTCGTTTTCGTTTGTGCAACTTTCCATTTATGGAGAAATTAGCAACTCGTACAGCTTAATACTCGGCTTTTTCGTTGAAATTTTTGGACTCTATGATCATTCATATGGACATTTTTGTAACGGTCAACTCTCTAGAAAACCAAAGTTTAGAGGCTCCGGATCATCTACCATTTATGTCTCATTATATACCACTACATACATACTAATTGTATATATTTGTACACCATGAATTGTAGAATCACATCATAATATCATGTATGTGTATCCATGATATATTATGTACAGTTAGTCAATAAGGATATAAAATGGGTACGAACAGTGGCAAAGAATATAATCCACAATCCACATCCATTATTCATCATGGATTCCATATAGTTGCCATAAATAACTCATAAGCTTCGGATCCTATATCCAACAATCACTTCATTTACATTATCATGTTTGGTTTCTTTCTGCTTCATATGATTCTTAGTTTGGTAAGAAGGCATACAAGTGAAGATTTTTACCAACTACGGAGTATTATTTTATTTGAATGATATTGAATCTTTTTTCTTATTACGTAGCTTATGTACTCATCAAAGTCACAATAGCCATGTTGTAAAAAGTACTTAACATTTTATTTTAAAAAAATGTTCAATGTTCGGAAAGGCTAAGTCACTAATGTCATGGCAAAGGAAATGAAAAAATGTATATAAAATTATAATATAAATTATCAAGTCAAATCCTAAAATTATTATTTATGTACCATGTATACCTTTGGCTTGATTGAGCTGGACAAATATAATTCTTTATTTCATGTTTAATTTCCTTAGCTCCCAGAATATGATTCCTAACATGTTACATTTCCACCGCAAATCTCAACCGTAACATCTCGTCTCGGATTGATTGCAAGTGATTTCTCATATACTTTAATTTGCTGTAGGAAAAGCGAACCACATAAATGTTTGATCAATGTAGTGGAACTTCCCAATTGGGTTGACCCATTAATTATTTTAGCAGTGACTTAATTAAGAGCGAGGTCTCAGTCCGAAGATATAAGGATTTGCTTAACATCTGATTCAGGCCCAATACACAAGCCTCCACCCAGGGACAAAAACATATGTTAAAATGATCGGAATCAACGTGCATGATTAATTAATTACTACTGCAATATTAAGATTAGTTTGCCTACTTCAACGATTGGCTCTTTACATTCACTTCCCCTCCACGATTAATTCTCACACAATTAATGATGTGATAATAAAATACGAAGTTATATACTCTAAATAATGGCATTAACCTTAATACAATTCTTCTAATTGATTATTTCACATGCATGTTGTTCTTGTCGTTCAGTTGAATTGATATGTTTACTACGGAGTATTATCGAAAAAGAAAGTTCGAATATGAAGTAAAATAGTTTTTTAGGAAATTGATCTATGTGAAACTTACTTGTGGACGATTTTACAATGTGCTTATTAGCTCTCTGATTATATTATAAAGGTATGTTGGAGGTTGAGTTAATAAGTTCCTTCAATTCTTTGTACGGAGTATTATTTTATATATATCTATAATATTGGAAGGGAATAATTGAGGAGTTAGAACTGAGTGCTTACTTATAATTGTTTTAAGTATAGTAATTATTTAAATACTGACCATTGAATTTCATATTTTCAGTGAATTTTTTTATATTTACAAAATTTTGTAAGTATATACAGCAATAGTATCGAAACTATCATAATTTATTAATATTGATATTCACAAATAATATTACAATATCATAATTTATAAATAATGATAGCATAATCACCTTAGTTAGCCAATATATATCTAACTACCAAAACTCATTAAAAAAATCGTTACGCTTTATGATGAACTGCTCTAGTTAGACTTTCATTCTTAAAACAATCGACTACAGGTACAGAAGAATAAATTACAAAATCATTACATGTCCAAGAACTAACGTAATCTTCCCCTTGTCAATGTTCTAAAGTCTTATGTTGTGAATATCATCAAAATTTTAATGCATGGATTAGTTTATTTTTAACTGTTTGTTTGAAGTGGGGAAGTGGGCAGTGGGCACTCAACGCAATGCTTTATAATCTATGATGTGAATGATTGTTTTGATAAGTATGTGTTAGGTGGAAAGTTAAATGTGAAATAATTCCAACTTGAAATATAACAATTGAAATTGAACTTTTTCCTCAGTGGTAATCAAGAAATTGGTTTATGTATCCAATTTCATTTCCCATCATTAACAATTTTATCTAGCTAGATTAAATACTTGCAAAGTCCATGTTTCTAGATTTACATAATTAATTGTTTTCATATAAACATCCAAACAGGGGTTGGACAAGTGAAATAAAGCATCCAAAAAAGAAAGACTTAACATAGACTTGACTAAAGAAAGGACAAAATATTATTGATCGCAACGGATAACAACTTAGTGATATATATATATATATATGATGAGTTGTGTAAGATGCATATCATAGAACATCATGGAGATTGAAAAGATTTCTGATCATATTCCTATTGGCAAAAACAATCAAATTCCTCCAATGAACTGCAATAGTTCAAGTAAACAATCATTCAATAGTACTAGCAAAAGTAATGGTGAGTTGCAGGGTGTAGCGGACGATGATATCGCGGCTGCACCGAGGACGGGAAAGCTGCATTTATGGGCAGCTAAAGGGCTGAGGAACTTAAGGTTCCTCGGGGGGTCGAAGACGGGAAAGGAGCCAAATGTTGATGAACTTTTCAATCAACATGCAGTTGATGGAAGGCTTCTGTTCAAGGACAAATTTGGAGCCTGCATTGGTACTATTATACCTGAAATTTCATCATATATATGTGTACTACTTTATACATAAATAAATCTTGTACAGTTCAAAATTCGTCGTAAATATTGAATATTTGTTTCCAGGAATGGCAGATAGCAAGGACTTTGCTGAAGGACTATTTGAGGCCCTGGCTAGGCATCATAATATCAGGCCTGAAGATGGAATAAACAAAGAAGAACTAGACAAATTCTGGGTAGATTTGAAAAATGATGATCCTGATAAACATCTGCACTTATTCTTCGACATGTAACAATTCTTGATTTAAAGAAGAAAGGATATGGAAGATCATGAATTTAGAGGTGAAATATTGAGATCTTTTTCTGTTTTTCAGGTGTGACAAAAATGGTGATGGTAGGTTATCACAGGAGGAAGTAAAAGAGGTAAGAAAAAATATTGCATTTGCATGTCTTGGTCAATTTGGAAACAGCCTCCTTGTGAAGAGAAGGTTGCTTCCTATCCGATCAACTCTAACCCCGCTTAGGCGGGAGGCTCCCAGAGACATTGGGACATATTAATGTATGTATGTCTTGTTTTCCGAACTTCTTTGAGGGAAACCTCTATCTTTCATGGTTGGAAAAGGTTCTTGTAATGAGTGCCAAAGCAAACAAACTGCCTAAAGTAGAACAAAATGCTGGGAAGTATGCAGCTCTGATAATGGAACATCTTGACTCTGATCAAAATGGAACCATTGAGGTGAGCCTTGCTAAAAGGTCCTTCTTAGTACATATATACTTTCCTCTCCCCAGCCTTTACATTATTATGTTCTTGATCAATTAGATGAGGGAACTGGAATCATTGCTCCGTGGAATCATGAGCGTTAAACAAGGGACAATCAAAGGCGAAATCTCAGAAAGAGGCCCTAGTGAAAACAGGTCATCTTTAAGAAAAATCCTGAAAAAAACTACAGATAAGATTCAAGACAATTGGAAGAAGATTTGGATTTTGACCCTTTGGTTATGCATAAATGTTGGGCTGTTTACTTGGAAAGTTGAACAGTATAAAAGGAGAGGTGCATTTGAAGTAATGGGTTATTGTGTTTGCTTTGCTAAAGGTGCAGGGGAGACTTTGAAATTCAATATGGCTCTTATCCTCCTCCCTGTCTGCAGAAGAACTATGACAAGACTGCGAGAAACATTCCTCAGCTACTTCATACCCTTCGATGATAATCTCGAATTCCACAAGATTGTAGCTGGTGGAATTGCTGTAGGAGCTTTCCTCCATATAGTGTTCCATGCTGGTTGTAATTTTGTGAAAATTACAACCTGTCCTGAAGACAAATTCATGCCCTTCCTGGGAGACTATTTCGATTTTAATCAACCCAGTTACTTAGATCTTGTTCGGAGTACTGCTGGAGTGACCGGCATTGTGATGATCATACTGATGACGTTTGTCTTCACTTTGGCTATACAATCTGTACGGAAGAAAGAAATCAAACTTCCACCAGCTTTAGATCGCCTTGTAGGCTTCAATGCCTTCTGGTATGCACATCATTTGCTAATCCTTGTTTACATCCTCTTGATCATCCATGGATACTTCATTTTCCTCACTAAAGAGTGGTACAAAAAATCTGTAAGTTATTCTTTCTGTTAATATCTTTGTGTGACTAAGCTAAGTGACTGGAAAGTAGAAAAATGCTGAATATGGTATCAATTATGCAGACATGGATGTATATTGCAATTCCAGTACTTGGTTATGCCTGTGAAAGAATTTATACAATCTATGAACACAATCATGAAGTTAATGTCCAACAGGTTGTCAACTGAAGCAGTATCAATTCCTATTTCTTTTGTTTCTCCTCCCTTCATTTCGTTGATGTTTATTCTCATCCCCTTGTGGCAATGCAGGCTGCGATATATACAGGAGATGTTTTGGGACTATATATGAGTAAACCTAAAGAATTCAATTACAAGAGTGGAATGTACCTTTTTGTTAAGTGTCCTGAAATATCAAAATTTGAATGGTAAATTAAAGAAATCGGACTAGCTTAAAATGTCTTCTAATCTATACAATCATTTGCAGATTTTTCTTGTTTTCATTTCATCATTACTGACTTTCTTGCAGGCATCCATTTTCCATCACTTCTGCACCAGGTGATAACTACCTAAGCGTTCATATTCAAGGGGTTGGTGATTGGACAAAGGAGCTCAAGAAAAGATGTTTGAAGGTTACATCTTCTCTTCTACGGCATCATCAATCTTCCTTTTGCTCAAAATATTTATGTGTTATTGTAGAACATTTTCAATAAATTCATGAATCTGATAACTGTTTAAATAAATTCATGAATCTAATAACTGTTCAGTAGATTTAATTGGTAAAACCTATAGTACGTTATCATGTAAAATTATGCGCTCTAAGTCTGGAGCAACCCAATAAAGTGTATATCATACAGTTCGAAAGACTTGTCGTGATTTGTAAGACTATTGAACTATCAACTCCACTACCACCTATAAGTCTCTATCTTTGTCTTCTCATTTACACTGCATACAACATAGTATATATTTCACATAAAACATGAAATCCTTGCCATGAATTTCTCTTTTAACAGTGGTTGCCTTGTTTTTTAGTTGCCTATTATTTGATTCATATTAATGCAGGCAGATGAATCAATAAAACCAATAAGGAAGGGTACTTTATTAAGGTTGGAAACCAAGGCATATTCAGATATTGAACAATCACAATCACTATCACAAGTAAAGTAAGTACCATTGTACAGATGTACAAACTCTCACCCACAAACACCCACCATTTTTTTAATGATTGATTGCTATGAATTCTTGTCCAGATATCCAAAGATAATGATAAAGGGACCTTATGGTGCACCAGCTCAAGATTACAAAAAATTTGATGTCCTACTTCTAGTTGGGCTTGGTATTGGAGCAACACCATTCATCAGTATAGTAAAAGATATTCTAAACAATGAAAAAGAATCTGCCAACCAATCAGCAAGCAGAAGGTATCCTCAGAGAGCATACTTTTATTGGGTAGCAAAAGAACAAAAGAATTTTGAATGGTTTAGAGGTGTCATGGATGATATTTCAGAATTTGACACCAATGTAAGTCCTTATCATTCTTACATATCTAAGTGGTGCAGGGAAGGATCACATCACTTTGACGACGAGTGGACTTTTAAAATTTTGAAGATCTTTTAGGGATGTAGGTAGTATTTTTTCGTTTGTTTCGATTGTTGCTAATACATTAATATTAACAAAAAAAACTTGCATTATTTCAGTTTGTAATAGATATGCACGTTCACTTAACAAGTATACAAGAAGGTGCAAAAACAGTTCTCATCAACATGGCTCAATCTCTGAATCAAGCCAAGAATGGACTAGACATTGTTACAGAAAGTCGAGTAAGATTTCAACACAACAACAAACATTCAGAGAGTTTAATTTCCATAATTTCAGTTGAATGATTAGCATTAATGTTTAACACCGTTGTTAGTCTAGAGACTAAACTGCAACGAACTTCCCAACGTTGACTATTGAGAACTAAATTGTGCAGTGTCACTAACGGGGACTAAATTGCACTAGAGTTATACTTTCAGACTATATCAACAATTATCTCTTTTCTAACACCTTACATTCATGCAGATAATGACACATTTTGGAAGGCCGAATTGGAAAAGTGTGTTGACTGACATAAAAAGCAAGCACAAGTCTTCGGAGATAGGTAAGACATTAACATCACTTTGTTTTTATGAGTTTGGCTTTATTACACAAAAGTATCAAGAATTATTGATTGTATTAGCATGAAAAACATTGGTCATATTAGTGAGAACTTTTACAGGTGTGTTTTATTGTGGAAATCCTACAGCTGCTAGGGATCTTATAACTAATTGCGAAGAATTAAGTTCAGATTCTGGTACTCGCTTTGAATTTCACAAGGAAAACTTCTAGCTCTGTTTTCTGAAAATTTAATGGTGCAATCAAGCAGTCAACTGAACAAGCTGGAGATACTCATTATCATAGTTATATCACTTGTATTGTGGGAAGTTTTGATACTTAGTTGTTCTTTGTTAAGTTTTTTTCTCCTTATATAAAGGAAGCATTTTATTGAATTGTGGGGAAGATATTTACATTGTTTGAACATGTTCAATTAGAAACTCTTAAATATGAAACAAGTAATATAACTTACGATGCGAAAATTAATATTTAATAGCCTCAAATTGATATAATAATATCAAGTATTATATTATTACTATTCTTATTACTAGATGAAAGTACAGAAAGGAAGTGAATGATTTCAAATAGCTTTTCATTACATGGGTTGGGGGTATTTATACAACTAAATTACCCCTTTAATACTTAAAATATTTTAACACCTACTATCTTAAAGTCAATAATGATTCACAACACTTTCCCTTTCAAATATATTTCACTGTTTACTTTAATCATATGCTGCTCTGGGGCTTAAAACTTATAAGGAAAAAACCTTCATAAAGTTAAAAAGTTAGACAATGATGCCTCCTCAATCACCTCAATCAAAAGAGGCCTTTCAAAGATTTCGGGCGCGACGATTCCGATATTCGAATACGCTTCGAAACTAATATAAAGCAAAGTGACTTCGTGGAAGAGACTGCAACATTTTCACTTGAACTTATATACTGGATATCTACCTCTTTATTTCTTCAAGCCCCGAGTGAACGAGAAGAACTTCGATAACGCGTCGGCTTCTATCACTTTCGATATAACCTTATTTCATCCAGCAATATATTAAAGATTATCTTCGTACAATATTGTTGGACTCTTGTCAATTGATAGGCCGACGCTTGTATATACGTTTGTGTCACCGATCTCAACCATCTACGCTTCTTTTACTTGTTTCATGAATGGCAATAACTTCGACGATGAAAGAAGAGCTACTAGTATCTCGCTTCCGGGATCTCCTGTATATGGCGCTTTCTCTATATGTAAAACACATATCCTGTTTGTGATTTAGCATTATGTGGATCTGACAAATAACTTGTATCTGCATAATCAAATTAAACTTGTTTTGTATTGTTATAGGATAAAACAAACTACGACGTATCGCATCAAGATATCAAAATATATGTTTTATCCTTTCCAATGTCTCTTTGTAGATTAAAACTAAATCTGCTAAGAATTCACCGCAAAAACTATATCGTGTCTTATACAATTAGCAAGATACAATAATACTCCAATTACACCGAACTACGATACTTTTCAGCATTTCAAGCATCCTCTCCATTTTCTTTCTTTAGGACGAAATTGATCTTTTTCAAATATCGAAATGTTTAATACTCCATCATTTGAAAGCATATGAAAGATTAGTTTTATCCATAAGTAAATCTTTTTAGCACTCTTTTCTATATAATTTGATTGCGTACTAGTATACCATTTTTAAGATACTCAATTTGTAAATCAAGGTAACTTAATTTTTTCAGATCTTTTATTTCAAATTTTCTTAAGAATTCATATCAAGTTTTTCGATTTCTTTATTAGCCTTAATTTATATTTAAGCTATCAATATGTATGCCAACACTTGTTCCTATTTTGGATTTAGAGATAAATATGTAACATTTGTTATTTTTCGAGATCATACTGCAACATAGATTTGTGTCACTTTCGTAGACTAATAATCTGCAATAGAACTATCTTTAGAAAGCTAAGATTAATTTTGGAAGACTACATGAAATATAGTGCTTGAACGTGAGGAATTCGCCTTGAATGCATGATTTAAATGTACTCATCATCATATAAAACATATATAAGTAAAAATATATGTACTTGAATATAAATTGTGTATAAGTAAAAAGAACACAATTTAAAAAATGTATGATCAAACAATATAGATACATTTTGAAAAGATATGAGATCGCCGAATGATGAATAATGAAACCTAACATCTGTGGTTAATAAACATACATGTCATTAACCCAAAATAAAAATTATCATAATTTAGAAGCTCCCCTGGCCTCAGCCACTAATTGCCCCACCTACCGGCCGACCAGTCGAAACTTCTACGAGGATATAATAACTAAGGCCTCACCCCCCAAGAACGTTTTTTTTTTGTTGATAGTTCCTCAAGTAATAATAGTTGAGCACGCACTCAATTAATTGGTTATTTACATGCATGTCTTGAATTGATTAACTATCTTCTAATCTTCATAAAATGAATTGTTGGCGTAGTTGTACTTTCTTGTCGTTGATAATGATTGCATGTGTGCTTGCAATTTGCATGCATTATTTCAAACATGTGTTTAAGAATTATTGTGATTCCACCCTAATATATATCGAGTACGTACAGTGACCCTAATATATATCGAGTGATAATATTGGATCCACTAAGAACGAATCTCATGATATAGATGATTTTCCATGATTTTATATTTGTATCTATATGTTCTTTCTTAACAATTAATGGAGTTTCTCATTATAAAATTAATTGACATGTGGACGACTGATCCATCACCTTATTAACTCATCATTTAGAAGGTCGTAATCTATAAATTTAAGATATTATTTCATGATATAATAAAAATGTTCATGTTTCCACCATAAAATTAATTAATTGACAGTGGGAGAAGAAGAAACTCAATACATAATTAGTTCACTATGTTACAAGTAGCTGAGGATGTTATACTGTTATTGAAAAGTCATATCCAGTATTGATATATTATTAATATCTTTCGAGTATGTTTATAAGTATATATATGTTGAGTCTTAATTAGGTGTTTAAGCTTTTCTTTAAGCATGGTACTTAAAAAGATTAATTTGGTCATTTCAATTTTGGTGTATTTTTTTGGGTGAAAAAATAAATAAATTAATAATTAGAGACCATAGCATCATCGAAAATTAAATTCTTTCCAAAACCACTACACCCTCCATAATCACTAAAAATCAGGGATTTTGAAATTACTTTTTGAAATCTACCCCAAAAATAATCTCGCGCGATTATCATCAAGACTACACTTCAAGCAGCGCAAAGGTACACAAAAAGAATTGTAGAGACAAGGAAAAGAAGCAACTGAAGAACTTCAATGGCACCGAATCCTAAAAAATTAACTGATATGATATTTTCTTAAGCATAATTAGGGCATCCATGTTAATTAGGATTAAAATTGGGTGAATATAATGACAAATCATAGGGTTCACATTTATGAATTTCAAATAAATATTAGTTGGGATTGATTTTTTCTTTTTAATTCACAAAAGTGTAAGGTAGAAATAAATCAAGAAGAACTTATGAATACACTGAATTTGACAATTACACCTACTTTTTAGCAAATTGCTATTTGTATTAACCAACCAAGAATGTGGATCATTCAATTATGCTTTTGGTTAGGATTATTCATATATTATTGCCATATAGTTTTTGTTTTTGTTACTTATTCAATACTTTAATTTCATTTGATCATGAACATGACTCAAATGACTTTACCAATTTGATTTCACTTTTGGTTAGGAGTATCCATATTGTATTGCCATATGGTTATTGTTTGTGTTACTTTTACAATATCGTAATTTTATTTGAGCATGAACATAACCTAGATGATCTTATCAATTTGTTTTCACTTTTGGTGAGGAGTATCCATATTCTATTGCAATATAGTTATTGTTTGTGAACATAATTGAGATGATCTTAGCGATTTGTTTGCAGTTTTGATTAAGAGTATCCAAAATGTATTATCATAGTATTTTAATTTTATTTGAGCATGAACATAATTAAGATGATTTTAGCAATTTGTTTGCAATTTTGGTCAGGAGTATCCAATATTTATTGGCATATTGTTATTGTTTGTGTTATTTTTATAGTACTTTAATTTTATTTGAACATGAACATAATCCATATGATCTTATCAATTTATTTCACTTTTGGTTAGTAGTATCCATATTATATTGTCATAAAGTTATTGTTTGAGTTATTTTTATATTATTTAATTTTATTTCAGCATAAACATAATTCAGATGATTTTAGCAATTTATTTTCACTTTTGGTTAGAAGTATCTATATTGTATTGCCATATAGTTATTTTTTGTGCTATTTTTATAGTAACTAATTTTTATTATGGAGTTTTTCATATGTTGTCGATTCCAACCCATGTTTTCAAATGTTAGTAAATCAATAATATTTTCCATTTATTAGTTCTCTCATATTTTTGTTATTTTTTTCCTAAAGGTTTCTTGTATCACCCTAAGTCCCTAACAATATTGAAGCGTGGAAGAAGTTAGGATAATAACAAAGGGATCGACAACTGCAACAAAAACATGGTACTTACATTATACGAAAATGCCTAACTTGGGGGGGGTTTAAGAAATGACAAATGGCTAAAAATGAAATACAATTAATTGAGAAGATAAAAAGAACATAATGAAATAATAACTGAAAAAAATGGTAAGTGAAATCAGAAAAACTAAAAGCAAAAAATTCAATTATATCATTAAATGTAAATCTGAATTGTCAATGATGAAGGAAAAAAAGGGGGAAAGATTTGAAATTCGAAAGGCCAAAAATAATGACAAGATGAATCATATAATGTGGTTAATGAAACTAATTAGATATGATCTCATGATTTTAGCATAATCAAAGCCCATGAATTTCGCATGCAGTTCGTTGGGAAGTAATTTGATTTTTGATTTTTCCTTATTTATTATATATATAAAAGACACGTATGGACTAATATGTCCCTATTTTATCATAATTATTGGATGAAAATTAAATTAAAAATGAATATCTAATGGTATGATAGAGGTTTAAGCACCATGCTTAAGTAATTCCTTAAGCATGTAAATAGAAATTCATATATGTTATCTGCTGTTGCAAAATTATCGAAATTATTTGAGATGAAATTCTGGAAGTTCTAACACTTATATTTACTCTCCACTGATAACGCGTTTGATCGTAACAACATTCAATAATCTCTATTATTAGGAGAACATTGAATAGCCTAGTGATTATGAGGCTTTCCAGTGATTTAGAGGTCCTGGGTTCGATTTTCATTGTAAGGGATGGTGGGTGGGTTTTTTTCTTTTTTTTTTCAAAAATAATCTCTATTATTAGCCGGCGCAGACTATCAAAGTAATCGCTTCTTCGTAATTTTTCAGTCGACGATTATGGGTAAGTATTTATGGAGTCTATACTAATGCATTGATTGGAAGATGATGATATGATAAGTGTATATGTTTTGCATTTAATTAGACTGGTCCATCTTTAGGGAGTATTACTATTTTCGAATCGTTTTTTGAAGGGGAAATGATTTTTCAAAATGGTTCACGTTTTAAGACTTTGGGATGTTACGAGAAGAGCACTGGATTATTAGATTACACAATGGCATGTTTCCTTGCAGAATTATTTGTTGTGCTAATATAATTGGATGGTCTAATTCCATAGCCGTGCGCTCGGTTAGAGGTTAGGTAAAATGAAATCAAAATTTGTATCGTTCATAATTCGAATTAATTTTCATTCTTCAATTTAATATGAAATCGAAATTCGGGGAAACCGAATCGAACTCGACTCTTCTTAACTCAATTGTTTCTGTCTATTAATAGTTATATCAAACAAGTCATTAGTCATTAATTATATAAGCAAAAGATATTTCTTAATGAAAAATTGGAGTCTATTCAGTTCTATTTTAGGTAGTTAGGTGTATCTTTGGTTCCGTATATTCAGTTTAATTTCTAGTTGATTCAAATCTATTTTCGGACAATTTTTTATTATATCGAGTTTATGAAATCCGATTCGCTTTCTAGTGGGGTATTCATCAAGTCTTTTCCATATTCCGGACTCATCCTTCAAAATCCATTTTATTTTAAATAGAATTGTGGGTGGACTCGAATTAAAACACATGTGACATGTGTATCACGACAAACACGAGCCTGTGTTTTGCTCGTATTTGCAAACTTTTACCTCAAAAAACCCTTCTGTAGGGGGTTGTTTGAAACTTGTCTGATCATCAATGTTCTTCCATTGTTGGAATTATCAGTTCCATCATCTAGTGTTATTCACATGAGATATAGGTTAAATATATAACATGCTTATTAAGCTTAAATATCCTATATTTCGATTAAATTCATAAACAACTTTGCATAACCTGTTATATATACAACATATAGAGCATACTTAGCTTAAAATTTCCAATATTTTCGCTCATTTATCCATCAAACTAAAGTGTAGATCCGAACATCACTCAGTCCAAGCTTTCTCCTCCATTACTATCACCCCCTCTCCTCTCTGCAATTCTTGAACTTATTGCACTCTGGAATTCATAAAATCAAACATATGACAATAAACCAAATGATTGTTTTCAAGAATTCTTGTATTTTCATAAATGAGACGCCTTATTCAACGTCCGGCATCAGTATGCCCAAACAACTTGAAGAGTTCCATTACTTTCCTCTTCACCACAATGTTACTAGTTTATGTTCTCTATTCATTCAAGATCATATTCAACAAAGACCAAAGTGTAAATGTAGACATTTCCTCTAAACAAAGCCTTGACACGAGTACTAATAATAACTCTTCGTTTGCTCCTCCTCCGCCTTCTTGTACTAATGATGAACGGTTTGATCGATTGCCTGGTGCTGACACAACTATAAAACACATCGTTTTTGGCATTGCTGGCTCGGCTGATTTGTGGGATGATAGGAAGGAGTACATAAAACAATGGTGGAAGCCAGGGGAGACAAGAGGAGTTGTTTGGTTAGAGAGCAATGTCACAACTTCTGAGAAAGAAGGTTTGCCTGAAACTCGAATTTCGGGCAACACTTCTGATTTTGCATACACGAATCCCGAGGGAAGACGAGCAGCCTTGAGGCTTTCCAGGGTGGTATCAGAGACATTTAGGATTGGAATGAATGGTGTTAGATGGTTTGTGATGGGAGATGACGATACAGTTTTTATTGTGGAAAATGTTGTTAGAGTGCTCTCTAAGTATGATCATAACCAGTTTTATTACATTGGTGGCATTTCTGAGAGTCATATTCAAAACATTCATTTCTCATATGCAATGGCCTTCGGGGGAGGCGGTTTCGCTATCAGCTATCCATTAGCAAAAGAATTGGAGAAGATACAGGATAAATGTATTCAAAGGTATCCTGGTTTGTATGGCAGTGATGATAGGATTCAGGCTTGTATGGCTGAGCTTGGCGTACCGCTTACTCGGGAATTAGGCTTCCATCAGGTTAGCCTTCAATGAATTATATCAGAAACTTTTTCATATGTTATATAGAATGAAACATCTTTTATTATAGTGCTGTAAGTCATAGTTTTATAGTCTGATCAATAAAACATAAATGCTGAATTTGGAAATTGCAGTTTGATATATATGGGAACCTATTAGGTCTTCTAGGATCACATCCTGTTGCACCATTGGTGACACTACACCATCTTGATGTAATTGATCCAATATTCCCATACATGAGCAGAGTTGACAGCATCAGAAACCTTCTCGAATCCGCGAGGTATGACTCTGCTAGTTTGATACAGCAATCAGTTTGCTATGATCAAAGAAGGTTTTGGTCCATATCGGTGTCGTGGGGTTATGCTGTTCAGATCACAAGAGGAATCATTTCCCCCAGGGAGCTGGAAAGGCCAGCAAGAACATTTCTCAACTGGTATAAAGGAGCTGATTTAACAGCTTATACATTCAACTCGAGAAATCCGATAAGGAAACCGTGCCAGAAGCCTTATGTGTTCTACATGAGCACAACAAGATATGATAGATATGCAAACCAAGTCATGGGGATTTATCAACCGTATAACGAATCGCATCCTGTGTGTCACTGGAAAACTACCTCACCTGAAACTATTGATTCAGTTGTGGTATTGAAAACCCCTGATAAAAACAGATGGAAAAAGGTATACTATACACCTAACCATCAAAAGATTGTTCATAGTTAAATGACATGAAAATTTAGACAACAAAACATGCTAAGTCCTGAACATTTTCTTTTACTATTGCAGTCACCAAGGAGGGATTGTTGTAGAATCATACCAGCAAGAAGAAGAGGCAGTTTGAAGATATGGGTGAAGAACTGTGATGAAGGTGAATATAGTGGATTGTAAGCATAAAAATAAACTCCAGTCATCAAACAATGTAAGCACAAATACGAAACGGAAAGCCTAAAAATTTGGAGTCCATGAAATATATAGTTCATTGAAACCTACATCAAGTTCACAAATGATTCAACATAAGGAGCAATGTGGCGCAACTGCTCAAGATATCAGCACTTCTGTAAAATACTTCTGAGTCTAGCAAGTTTTCAACTTGTACTATACCTATTCCTTTTCAGATCAAAGGCAGAACCTACTACAAGGCTTTGATTATCCTTCGCAAGTGAGCTAGATTTTTTTGTTAAAGACAACATAAATAAAATATAAAAAGACATACAAACATTGGAGACTTGTAAGTCCATGCTAAATGTAAATCTCATACTCTTTATAGTGTACAACAGTTTAATTACCTTCCAGACACCAATCCCAGATCAATGAACGAAAAAGGTTCATATTTACGCCCCAATGGCAAGCACCAGGTCAGCCATGGGAGAAAAAGGACAATTTTTTGTAGTTTTTAAAATCTAAGATCCAAAAGTGGACCTGTAATAATTAGAATAACGAAACCTGAGAACTAGGTATAGGCCACAGCTGATTACCACAACATTTGATCAGATTTCAAGGAGAGCTCATGCTTCCATTAGTCTCTAGATTCTTGACACTCTATTTTATCTCTTCGAGAACACAATCGTCTGATTGCCAAAACTCAAAAGTCGAGCAGGTTTCAGTAAGACCACCTACTTTCATTCATCTGAGCGACCTACTTTCATTCATCCGAGGCTTCTGTTATTTGTTCTTGTTTTGCTCTTTGAGAAGAAGGTGAATCGGGATCAAATTTCTGGGAGGCCAGATAATTTAATGCTGTGACGACATCAGCTATCACAGGTCTCATGTTTGGTTGCTCCTGAAGACACATTGCAGCAATAGCAAGAGATTGGTACAACCCCCTTGTTGGATATCGACCTTCAAGAGCTGGATCAGCCATCTCGCGGAATTTCTTCCGATCTTTAAACAATGGTTTTGCCTGGGGGGCAAAAGGAACCTCCAAAAGTTAAGTTCAATGAAAAGATGCTACATCAAATGAGGGCCTAAACACAAGTAATCTCAATAAGCAATGACAAGGAACGTCATAATATCAAATTTATGGTCCGAGATATCAAATTTAAAGTCGGTCTCATCTAGCTTCCACATTTAAGGGCATACAACTTCAAATCTTTCTAGAACTTCTAGTTAGTACGAACTGGGAATTTTATCTTAGCTGCAATTAAGGCATTTCACTAAATATATTGCTAGTAAATGGTTAAGATACAACTTTTAAAACCTTATACCTGAAAGTTAAGGATACAATGATAGTTATTAGACAGCATAGAGGGCAGACAAGTGGTTACCCATAAAACGAGATTGTGCTCTGCTCCACGTTTAGTCATGTCTATCGCTCTCCTCCCAGTGATGAGTTCTAGAAGCACAACGCCAAAGCTATAAATATCCGACTTGAAAGTCAGTTGTCCTGTCATTGCATAGTCTGGGGCACAGTATCCATATGTCCCCATCACTCTGGTGGAAACATGTGTCTTATCTCCTGAAGGACCCACTTTGGCCAAGCCAAAATCAGATAGCTTAGGATTATATTCCTCCCCAAGCAGGATGTTAGAGCATTTAAGATCACGGTATATGACAGGAGGTTTCATCTTGTCATGCAAATACTCCAACCCCTGTGCCGCACCAGCTGCTATTTTCATTCTAGTGCTCCAATCAAGTCGCTTTACATTGCGTCGAAGGTCTGCATAGTTAAAATAAGTAGTTTATAATAGTTGCAAGTAAACATAATGGAGTGAAATGATTTACATCGAGTAAAATAATTTTGTTAAATAACCCACCATGAAGATGGTCCTCTAACGAACCAAGTGGCATGTACTCGTATACCAATAATCTCTGCTCTCCCTCGGCACAATAACCAATCAATTGAACAAGATTGGGATGATCAGCCATACTTAAAGTTACCACTTCAACAACAAATTCCCTAATTCCTTGGACCCCATTGCGGTCTAGTTGCTTGATAGCTACTACCTGCAGTAATCCAAAACATACTCAGATTTTTTGCCAGTATACAATAAAAATTAATTCCAGTGCCTTATATACTACTCCATCCAGTTTTTAATACTTGACATCTTAAAATTGTACACTCTATTTAAGAAACAGTATAATACTACGTTTAAGCCCTTAACTAATGATATATGTTATGTGGGGGTATTATCTGTTTAACTATGTTATTTAATAGGGACATAACAGGAGAAGTTAGATAAAAATACATTGAAAATGTAGAATAACAGGTATTTAAACCAACATCTCTAAGCGATGGATGACAAGTACAAAAAACGAGGTGACCTTTGAGGTGACTTCAACTGACCTGACCAGTATCTTTGAGGTGACCTTTATAGACTCTACCAAAACCACCCTCTCCCAGAAAATTTTCTTCCTTAAATCTTCCAGTTGCAGCAACCAATTCATCATATGCAAATGGTCGTGCCTTTAATGATGTTCCTGGTTGTGCATCACCTGGAAGCTTATTTGCAGGAGAAGTACCACTTGAAGAAGCAGACTGACTCACATCTTTAGCCTCTTCATCCTTCACACCTCTGTACGGACTTACCTTCAATTCTAAACCACAAAACAAAGAGGAAACATAAAAAAGGACAATATCTTTAGTTAACATGTGAAATAAATGACAAATTAATTATTCAGCCATATCAGCAAAATAGGTAACTTGACTTTCGATAACTTGGTGTACTTTTTATGGTTACTTGGAATATATATATATATATATATATATATATATATATATATATATATATATATATATATATATATATATATATATATTTAAATCCGCCCTTGTGACTGACTCCGATCTCGAACTCATTATCATTATAGACTAACCTGTTAGTTGGAATACTTACACGTTAAATAAGTGGTCAATCTAATGTTGCACTATAATTCATTTTTTTAACTTTATAATTCTATCAAAATATTAATAAAATTAAAAATGTTATGTTATCAAAAACAACTAAATTCTAATAAGATATCCATGAAAAAAACAATATTTTTAACTTCTCTCCAGCAATTTAGATGTACCTACTAATATAATAGAATAGAATCTCAATTTTCATTGAAAAAATTGGCAAATATCTATTTTTTCATCACAAGATGAACAAAACCAACAACTATAACTCCACAAATAAAAATCCAATCTTTTTCAAAAAAGAAAACTGCCCAGATACACAAATAAATACATCAAGCAGAAAATTTCACTTCATGTGAAATGATCAAAGCATGCATAAAAAGGTTGTACCTTTGTCTTGTTGAGCTGCATCATTTCTGACACTGTTATTAATCTTTTTGTTGTCTTGTTTCTTCATAGAAGAATCTCCAGAACATAGAAAACAACCCATGATGTCTCCAAAATCCTCAATTTGCCACTTAAAAATTTACATAAAAATGAAAAATATGTGTACTAGTTGAGTGTAAATTAACCTATGTATATATATGTTACATACTTATATGTGACAACTATGTGACTTGATTAATTGTATATATACATACATCTGAGTAACTCCCTCCCTCCCTCTCTCTCTCGGCTCAAAGGTTGAGAGACAAATATGAGGAGAGAGAAAGAGTTACAAGAACATGACAAGACTTTTATTAGAGAGAGGAGGGAGTGATGAAAACGACACGAAACTGAGATATACTCCGACTACCATTTAATACTTTCATAACTTAATTTAATATGCATTTTGTTGGAAAAGTTTTTTGTGTAGGATAGGCTTTGTCTTTTTTGTATTTTGTTTTGAAAAATGAATGTAATTGTGAGAGAATTAAAAATCATCACACTAGCAATTTCATAATTTGTTCCTTTTAATCGAGAGAAAAAATAATTTGTAAAATAAAATTTGAATTATCTAAAAAAATTTGTTTAAAAAAATATTCTTAAAAAATTATGAAAAATCTATTTAAAATTAAATTGGACAATCTAATTAAAAAATATTGAGTAAACATTTTTTACAAGCACTTACTGTGTGAAGCTTTTCTCCAAATTGTTAGTTGACACGTTTTAAAGCCCTTATCAAAAGATGTACTCCGTAAATAAATTGTGAAAATAAAAAACATATATTTTTAAGACATGAATAAAATATAAAGTGTATAAAATGTAGTTGTACATTTTTTCCTTTGTGAAAATGGCAGGTGGTTTTGCAGGCCGAGGAAGAAAGGGCAACATATTCCATTGATATCCGGAATCATTTGACTACACATATCCCAACACCTGACGGATCTTGAATGTCCCATTTCTCTAATTACCTCATCCAATTCCTACCAGTAGATGCAGTGTATTGGATTATTTTGGTCAAATGTGTATATTCTCATATGATCATTTATGAGAATGTTAAGTTATGGTGATTTAAAATTCACATAAAATTCAACATCTGGTTCAAGAAGTTTACAATAACTTTCACTTAAACTGAAACTCTTGTAATACGTAAATGTACGTGTTGCACGCATAAATATCATTTATGTCTTGATTAGTAGTATAAATTATTCATAGTTTTATTATTTAATTTTATTTTATGTATTTATTTTAACATATTTTAATTGATGATTGACTCAATAATATTTGCACAAAATTGAATAATATCAAGACTTTTTTTATGAAATTCTCTCAATTTTAGTTATGCAAAATAGCCAAAGAGGTCACACATTAGATGTACTTCCGAATGTCCGAATGAATTATATGGAAAATCAATGAAATAAAGATGACATACCTCTTTTAAAAACTATATATATGCAATTTTTTTTTAATAAAAAAATTAAACTTCAATAGTATATATGTGATTAATTACTTGATATGAAAACTTTTAAAATATCCAAACATAAATAATAATTTTAATATAAAAGGTCATGTTAGTTATTCAAATAAGATTTGTTAACGATTTGTAACCGAATGTTCATCAATAAAGTGGATTATATACATATAATATACATATTCATGCATGTATTTTTTAAACTATAATATCGATGAATTATATTTCATATAGAGTGAAAACTAATATAAGTATTATTATGACAATATACTCTTATTTAGTTTACTTATTAATAACTAATATTAAATATTAAGATTGAATTTTTAAAATTTTCTTTTTGTATATTGAATTCTAACTCTAATTATGAATTGCATCAATAATTTATAGATAAATATATTTTATTTAAGCATAAAACTAACATAATATTTATATTATAATAAAAAAAAAAATTAAATAAAATATTCAAATCTATTGATCCTTCATACTGGGGATGATTGTCATACTCTGACAAGTGTTCCAAATTAATAAAATTTTTATGCCTTTATCAATAAACATAGTTTTATTTGAATAATATTTAATGTCAAGATTAAAGTACATTGAAAATATTATTATTTGATTATTTTCACCAAATATTATACAACAAAAATAAATATATTTGAATTTAACATTTAATCTGTCAAAATTCAAATTTAAACCTTGACAATCTATTGGGACGAAGAGAGTATTAGATATGAATTTGACACTTTTTTATTTCAATTGTTGGAAATGTAATATAAAATATCACATAATAACTTAGAATATATTCTTTAATAGGAATTTTTTTGGATTAGAAAAATTATTTTTTAATTTATAATTGAATAATTATCATACAAAAAAAATTTAGACTAATTCATTGCATTAAAATGAATTTACTTAAAAAATTTAGTATGAGTAGACTAATTCATTGCATTAAAATGAATTTACTTATTATTATGATAAAATTAAAAAAATTAAAGGCAGTATTATATCAAACACTTTTATCGGTTAGTATTTTTTATATAATTGGATGAAGATGTTGATAATGAACATATGGTAATTAGCATACGTATGAAATTGGTAAAACTTTTGCACATATTATAAGAGAGTAGATAATTCCAACTATATTTGAATTGTTATAGAATTTTGAGGCAAAAATTTAGAACTTATTAATTATTGAATTGTTATAGGAGTCTTTTTTAAAATCTTAGAAATATATTTTTCCATCAATAAAAAATATTATAATAAAAATAATATAGTAATTAATAATATAAAAAGAGAAGAAACATAACTCATATTTTTATAATTAGGAGGATGGTAACAAACAAAACTCGAATTTGGATCTTTTTAAGATCTAATATGTTATCATTAGGTTATGTTGTTGCAGACATAGTAGATTAGTAGTGTTGGAATCAATTTATGCTCCTTATTGAAGGTACCAGTTTTCCTCTCCTAGTCTCGTTTAGGTGCTTTCGGATTATGTGACAAACCAAATACCGTAAAGTTTAAGCACATATTTAAATATATGTTTCCACTAGATAATCGTGATGTTCTTATCGCCACGTTTCAAATATATTTTGTAGTTTTTGGTAATGTATTTATATACAATCCAAGTCGACAAAAGTTACATGTCATTTGTTGTCGAAAGCAAAGAAACAAATAATGAACTACTCCACTAGTCAACTAGGTTTTCTTCTATAAGATTATTAAATTATATATTGGGAATTAATTCAAGACAACCCAAAGATGTTTCTGATTATCTCAATTGTTCCAATAATGCTAATTGTTAAGTTGAAAATGATGACAAATGAGCATGCACGTGTAGTTAGAGTAGGAACTCTAAATACTAGTCAAAGCTTAGACGTGAGGAATAAGCAGAATATGATGGAGACTAAATCAAGGATAATGTAATTTACCCAACCCAACCCAACCAAAGCAACAAATATTAAGCCGACCTAATACCAAACATTTGATGTTGATATGTAATTTACCCAACCCAACCAAAGCCAAATATGAGAGACTTTAACATGCACATGAAAATAAAGACTCCATATTCATAAATTGTTACATGATAAAATACTCTATATAAATTCATATTTCAATGATTGTGTTTTTCAACCTTTGCACTTTCTTCCCTACACCAAACAATGAAACATAACCCAATCCTCATTTCATTGAAAGCAGATGAGGCTAAAATGGCCAATAGATAGTCCCACATAAAGGAAGGGAGCATATTGAGTCACTTTGGACTTCACTTGGGTTGTCCCTACTAAACTAATCTCTTCATCATCATCAATAGTGATGCACTCATAAATAATCAGTGGATAAATCCAATATATAAACATTAAAGTAGCTGGAGTATTGTATACAACTGTGCTTAATTTGTTATAAATAAATACGGAGTAATACTGTATAGTACGATAAAGTTATAAATTATCCTTTCAAAGCTAGGTACATATGCCATTCAATGAATTGAAAACCTACCAAATATCAATTGCAGGAAGTAAACAATTTGAGCTCAAATTATCTTATCAATAGATTGTTTGCGCTACAAATTAGATTGAAAGAGAGGCCGTGAGTAGTGAAACTGAGTACTAAATACTCAAAAAAGTAAATAACAATTCTTCTATGACCTGGAAATAAATATATGCATCTGCTGCATATTAAGAATATGATAATGAATTGGTAGACAAAAAATTGCCAAGTTAAGAAAAACTCGAGAGATTTTCTCTCGCCGTGTACTAGAGGGTAAATTGTGATTGTGAGAGAAACTGGTAACTTAGTAAACCTGCATCATGATATGCTTTCTTTTCTCAGAATGAAATCAACTGCCTCTTCTACAGTGTCTACAACCTGCAAGATAATTGGATAGTTTAGAGACCAGACTGGAATGCACAAAAAGATAAGAATTGAAGGGTTGGGTGTCACTTTAAAGATTCTTTAAAGACGTAATTGATGTTTCACATACAAATTTTGAAACATCTGATACATGTAAACTGTGAGAGGCGAACTGCTTAAAATGTTTTCAGAAGAAGTGAGTTTTCCTTTAAGGGCAGAACAAAGGTCCCGGAAAACAGGGTCAGGGTGAAGCAAGAAATCAGTCACCAACCATATCTGCTGGATGTTCAACATGATTTTGTTTACCCTTGAAAACGCCAGTCCTTGTCAAGATAGAAAACCAAGGATGCCCAGCCTGAAAGAGGTAATAGGAATTTGAATGCAACTGCAATGGTTGTAAGAAGCGATAGATATCATCTCAAACAAACCTGTCGAGCTCCTTTGATATCAACATATGGATTATCCCCTATCATGTACAGTCTTTTAAAAGAACAATCTTCACCATCTCTTTGAGAGCTAGCACGAGCAGTTAATGCAATTTGCTTTAACACTGTTTCAGCATTCTTAAACACCAAAGGTTGTGGCTTGCCATAAGAAGTGTATTCCAGATTATTAGGGTGAATGCTGCACGAGCAAAACCACTCAGTGAGAAATAAATGATTTTTTCTAGTTATTACAGTGCAGTAAATTAACAATTAATCTCGGCATCTAGTAGTATTTGTTTTGAATTAATGGAATATCTCTACACAAAATGCAGTATAGATGTCTTCTAAAGGAAATAAGACAATTATGATGACTAGGGGAATATATTGTGTTCGATGGTATATCAAACACCCTAACCAAATGGTAAGTGGCAAAACGTTCAAACTTGTACCTGTTGAAGATAGCTTCCAGTGCAATCCTGAAAGCACCCATGCCTAAACGTTCAGATGGAAATAATGCCTATATCACGGTAGTGTTAAACAATACAAGTAAATAACATATTCTCCAATAATTAGCCAGTCGAGGTAGAATACCAAAAGGAGTATAACAAAATAACCTGATATGCAAGGTCATCGCTGGCGAAGTACAAAGGTGGTTGATGTGAGGTTTCTTTTCCTGGACGGCCCCCAGTTCTCAGAATGTCACAAAGAACCTACGATGGAAGAAAGAGCAGTTACAATATTCACTGCTACTAAAGGATAGAAACTCCATAAATACAAGTAATGTTGAAGGGGTACCACAAAACTTGAGCTGGGGGTTTCTGAAACTTATCATTTCCTCACTTACCCTTAGAGAAAGGATATTATTTTAGTACATGGGTCTTTCAGACAGCAAGTTGTGTTTCATAGTTTCTCTTAGTCACAATTGCAAACCGTTACACCCAATTTGTTGAATCATAAGAAAACAGTTGAAATTTCATTTACACAATGCAGTGAACATTGATTCGATCCATATATAGCCTAGTTGGGAAAATAATTGTAGAAGTTTAATTGAACAACCAGTACTTATTGTATTTTAATTTTAGAGCTGTGTTTGCTTACAAGATCTCTTCTAACATAATAAGGCAAAGACAAATTAAAAAGGATTTAACTCTTCTACTTCAGCATGAATACAAACAGTAAAGAACATATCAAGTTCCTTGTATTTAAATTTCATGAGGAAAGGGTGGACTGGTGGAGATCAAAGCAAAATGCATCAGTGAACCAAAGATAGGACGGAACTTGGTAGAGCAGAATAAAGGAATTTTACTAACTTATTTACAAAATACTCTGTACATACAACATACAACAAATAAAGAGGCTCCCGTCTAAACCGGGTAAGGGGGTTGGATAGTATGCAGTTTTACCCTTGTTGATAACAGAGACTGTTGTATGTCGTATGTTGTATGTCGTATTTCCAAAATGAAAGTTTTGGAATGGGATTAAAAAAACTAGAGATAGCTTAATAGGCTCTTACTGAATGAAATAAACATGAACTAAAAACAACAAAGCTGAATATTGATGCCAATATGCCATGCATTCTATAGTCATATCAAAAAGAAATATGTTGCAAAATTATAATGCATGTCAGTAAAGAAACTGTCTGAACAAAGGCAAAGATGAGTCTGTAAATCAACCACCAAGTGCTCTGCCAGTGATGAAAAGTGAACACAAAGTTGCAGTGTTGATTCAATTTATCACCCCATTATTAAAAGAAGTAGGTCAATATCGGTGAAATGAGTGATACATTGTGATACCTGGATATCCCTACTCCAGTCAACAGGGTCACTAAGAATAAAGACAGCCTGCACCTGGTGTGAGAATGGATCATTTCTCAGAGAGGTCAAAATGGAGCTACCACTTTTATGATCATCAATTTTCCATTTCTTATATTGTTCCAATGGGTCAATGTTCTCAAAGCAAGAAGCATATTCATCCATTGATAGCACATTTTTGCAAGTAAGGAGACAGAACAAACCATCTTAAATTATTCACTTACAAACCATGGGGATCTTAATTATCAAAACACAATAGATGAAGCAAAAAATAGTACTTGAATCCATATTCAGACATCACAGCGGCAGGTTCTCCTTTTCCAAGAGCAATGACCAATTGATTCCCAAATCTGTCACAATGCTAGATTATTTTAAGAACATTTTTTCTTTCTTTGGGTCAAGGTTCCAAATACTGTGAGAAAAATCAGTAGCACATAGGTTATTTAGTTCTTAACAGTTTTTAAGTTAGTCAGACAACAAACCTTTTCACAAGTTGTTTAAATGGAGTATGTCCCAGTATAACCTGCAGCACAAATTAACCATGAGAAGTTAAAACCATTACACATACAACAGTGGCCCAACACCTGACACCTTCAATAAAAGTTGGTTGATCTGGGCGTTGAAATTATGCATACTAATAAGAACAGAAAGGGCACACTATGTAGACAATAGTACCTGCAAGGGTTTAATATTGACACCCAATAACTTGGTCAACTCTGTTGCTCTTTTAGGTTCAGGGACACCACCTCCTGTCGATATGCTAAAGCGATTTAAGCCTTAATTACTCTCTTTAAAAGGCCGAAGTAAATTGCTTATATTGTTATCTTTTCTAAAAGGTGGAATGTTGGTGCAGAAACCTCAAACCTTTACATTTTGTATTCTATTGAAACTTTCAGGAATTAAGGAGTGAGTGAATGAAACTGAGCAATAAAATTAACATATACCAACAAACTCAAATATACATAAACATGGATTTATAACTCTATACATTTGAGAGGAAAAAAACAACAAAATATAAGTGTTCATGCAGTCATTAACCACGAAATTGAAGTTAGTCTTTCACGATTAGCAGGTTCAGAGAGGAACTGCGGTGCATATTTATCTTAATAAGACAACAAAAAAGCACAAATAGAATAAAAGGCCAAGCTTGTTAAAGAACAAAATGAACAATCGCTCAATGCTCTGGTTTCAAGTTTCAACTTAAATAATCAACAATATAAATCCTCAGTCTTCTCACTTGAAAGACAAAACCACAATAGGATACAAATAAATTACCTGAAACCACTTACCATTTGTCAAGAAAACGTATGGTATTCTCAGATCACCTATCCATTCAAAACAATTGTCTAGTCAATGAACAGTCTAAAATATGAAAAATGCAATAATTAACACACTTTTCCAATACGGGCTCGAGCCCTTGCATACATTTTTTTTTTTTAAACACTATTCCAACTTGCCCAAAATTATACTACCTCCAACTTTGCGGCCTTTATTGACACATATAACTTTGATTGAATAAACATTATCATGTTAATCGTAAAATAGGCTGAAACACTATCTTTTGATATAACTTTCAGTAAATACTATACAACATATAAAATCTATTAAGAATTACTCCAATACCACACGATTGATAATAAACTAATACTCCCTCTAATTCATTTGCATTACTTTTCCCCCTCCAAAAATAATTGTATTATCACTACCATTGGAACTAGTTTATGTTCCAATTTCCATTAACTGAAATAACACAATGTAAAAACAAATTAACAATCAACTTTCATTAAAAATCAAAACTGATAAAAGCATTACCGGAGTCGGTATAAAGACGTGTAAGAGCTTTTGGAGATCCACCAATGGGGGTACTCCCATGTAAAAGCACCCCATCAATGTCGAATGCAATTCCAAAGGATGTGGCATTCCTACATTAACTAACAACACATTACAATAGAAATTTCATAATACTATCTCCATATAAAAAAAAATCGTCTTGTTTGATTTTCAATTGTCAAAAATAACAAACTTCGAGCCTTAATTAACACACATAACTATAAATTACAATAAAAATGCCAGCCTTAAACAAGTATACTTCAAAATCTAAGAAGTCAACCATCAAAATTTAAAAGTCAACATTTTATTAATTGGCACACATAATTAGCAGTTGGATAAAAATTATTTCACGTAATTGTAAAATGCAACAAAAAATGTTAGTTTCACGAAATCATATAAACTACATAAATATATTGAATGGAAAATTTGGAAACAATAAAAAATGATAATTTACGAATTAATATTGTGTGAAAGTGTGGAAAAAGCTGTTGAGATTATTCTTCGGTTTCGTGGAGCATTTTGAGCAAATGTTTGGAGAAGCCTCATTGTATTTGCTTTCTGAAAATGAACAAATCGTAAGTACAGTACTTCACAGTCGGGAGTTTACTAAACCGAACGGCTAGCTCGACTCGATTAATCACCAAACAAGCTAAAACAAATTCCAGCTCGGACTCGGCACATATATATGTTATATGAACTCATGTATATTTTAATGGTGAGAATGACTAGATTTGATTGTTTATCAGTTTATTGGACAAGAATTTAATTCAAATCAATGTTATGCATGTCAATTTCGTAACAAAAACCAACCTTTTCTAGATGAAGGTTGTACATATTGAGGACAGGTGATGGATCGAACTAGTAAACAATGGAGTGTTTTTTTAGTAGTAAACAATGGTTTTTTTAAGTTGAACTCGATCTCGAAACCTCATTATTATAAATAATATTTCGTCAGCACACGACTAACACTAGTTTTAGTAAACAATGGAGTTTGCTACTTCACATAATCAAATTCAGATTGGCAAGTTCAACAGAATACAGAGCATTACAAGACTGATCATGATATCAGTAGGATAACAATTAACATAATGAGAAGAATATGATACAACCAAACACTTGCAATTTTGAAATAAAGAAAGAACTCAATTACTCAACTAGATATTGAGAGTTCATAACTACTAATCCCTTCTTTTCTCTTTTATGTTGGACATCGACCATGTCAAGGTTCGAAGCTTGAAGGCTTTCACAAGTCCGACTCCATCGCTGAGTTACAAGCATTCTCCTTAGCAATATTATTTCAACGATCGCTTGTTAAGCCCTCAAAATTAGAAAAACATGTCTTCTTGGGAGACCACTTCAACGAGGAAACTTGCGTGTCACAATTGTTGGAACAAAGCTGCTAATCTTAATTACAAAGTCCACAAAGGTGAGCATTTGTTGTCTATGGGATAGCATAATCTACCTTGAACTAGATTGTTTTTCTCATAGAGCATAGAGCTTTCTGTGCAAGTGCTCTCCAGTTGAACCCACACTTCCATGATCATGGTCATGGAAAAGAAGTGTCAAAATTCCAACCAAACACAAGACTGAGCCAACGAGAAGCTTGTCGTAACGCTCCACCCACTGAAACTTAAATTGACTTGCACCATAAGATGAGAGAGCCACCAACGATGTCATCACAGTTACCGTGCTGCAATAGCAAATAAACACCCGAAATAAGGAGTGAAAGATCAGTTCTTAAAACACTTGAGTACCTCTAAAATTTGAGAAATTGCACTTCCTATAAACATTAATATCAAGTACAAAACAGCAGCATTACCTGAAAAGCAGAACAATGATGGCAAGCACCAACATAGTGGAGGAATTTCCCACAGCAAGAAACACTGGCAGGGTAGTCGCACAAGGAGACAGTGCAGGGACAAGAATAAGCCCTGCTACAGCGACTTTTTCCATGGGCTGGTTGTGGGAATGACTATGGCCTCCTTTTCCTAAGAGAAACAGTACGACATAACTTCCTCCCAGCACTATGAGCAGCAAGGAAGCAAGTTTGTGGACAGTTTCTTCCCCCGCAATGGTGTTTGATATTGTAATAGCAGTTATGCCAAGGAGTGAAGTGGATAATACATGCAAAACTGCTCCAAATGCAGCTGCGGGGAAAGCATGTTAGATAATTGTCAAACTAAGATTGAAAAAGAGAGAGGGGAAAAGAAAGAGATAGTAAACCAGTGAAATTATTAGAGGCTGATACAATTGGCATGTACATTGATGTATTTCATTTCACAATAAGTGTATGATAACGTCAACAATTTTCAAACCAGAGACTTATTTTCAAATAATCATTCACTTTCAAATATTGCAACATGAAGCTTTTCATATACAAAGTCATATTACTAGATTTGTGGATACCAATTTACTAATATCAGAATTTTCTGATATTCGCAACATTTCAGAGCAGCGGAAAGGTTCTCATTTGCTAAACTCCTCAGAATAATCTATACAAGCAATAGAGAAAAAGATAGAAGACCACGAATAATCGAACTTCTAGCAATAATTCATACAGAGAAACCTGATGATCACCAGAAAAGAACAAATAAACATGAAATCATCATCAACATGCTTATTTTATCAGCTTGAAATACATACTGACAAGAAGGGTGCGAGAAAGGGTCCATTTCTGAGCACGGCCAACAATAGAGAAAGGCAGCCAATGGGTGGGTATGAACGAATGCAACAATGAGACTGTTGCTATGCCTCCTATAGTGGACAAATCTTCGGCAGTGAATCCTTCGGTTTTTTCCATTATTCAGTTTCCCGACCTACTCAAAGATATCATTCGGATAATATAAACAGCTCACGCAAAACAGGAAAACGAAAGTTAAACATCTAGTGATATTTAACAATCACAAAAAAATACTCCCTCAATCATTAAAAGATCATATTATTTTCTAATATGTAGTACAAATCATGTGCAACGAATCAACATCGAAACCTTAAGCTTGAGTAAATAATGTGTCAAATATCGTGTTACATTTTACTCGATTATCTACTCAAACTACTTCAACAGGACAGTCTTCCATTTCCTCAATTAGCTATCCTAACCCCAACTATTTGCATTTGTTGTAGCTCAACGAAGCTATTATACTCACTCTTTACAAAGAAACACTGTCAAAAAATTGGAAATATGCTTTTCTCTAGCAACAAATTAGCTGCTAAACTGCAAGATCTACCCCTAAACGTAAATTTGCACCATTTCATATCATATTTGAACCAAATCAGCTAGTATAAAATTGTTCAACTGATAAAATAAAAGGGAAATTTATTATGCCAAATCACAACTATTTTGAAACAAAAAATTTAGCCTAAAACGACCACTAAAAAAAGACACGGAGTATAACTCAAATCAGATCCACTAAACGAATCATAATCAAATTTTACCTCGTCGTTGTGAGTAATATTCCGTGTCAGATTAAATTATTATAAACAATTATAGTGACATAAAATTATCAATAGTGAGAAATTAAATATGGAAATGGAAAATGTGAATTGGGATCTGGGTTTCCTCATGACAAATTAATGACTTACCAGAAAAAATGATATGGACTTTGATTAGATCTAATTGCTCTGATTTAAACTATGCAAAAAATGGGCATAAAATTTATGCTTAAGTATTCATAAAAGCAAGAAAAATAGTATGGATTAATTGTTAATGTGCTGATTAAGTAAATGAATAAAACGCAACTGCACTTAGATTGTGTTAAATCTGGAGTATGGGGATTGGGGGCTTTGTTTTTAATGAGGGGAACTGCTCCCTAATAGATTAAGGTGGAAATATAGATTTTATTACCAAAAAAATGATAGACTATCTTAAAATATTTTTAGTTGTTAAAGAAGTAAATGTATACAAATTTAATCAGTTTTACTTTAAAACGAGAAATTTCAGCTCGTTGATTATTCGTATTCAATAAGTATAAATCTGACAAAAAAATGATTATGTAAAATTTTGAGATTTATACTCGAGACACATAAAGAGATTGATTTGTGATCTGAAAAAAGAGAGAATTTCAGGATGTTTTCAAATATATATTAAGGTGAAAATATATAAATTTTATTATCATAATAATGATAGACTATCTTAAAATATTTTTAATTGTTCAAGAAGTAAATGTACATAAATTTAAATTTATTTTGTTAAAAAATATACATTGATCACAATTTATAGGGTTTTGTGGACTCAAATTACTCAATTTTTTGATTTTGTACATTAGTTTGTTGAACGGTGATATTCCATTGCTATAAAAGTCAATTACATTTGTAAATGATTTTAATTTGTCATTTTTTCTTGATAATATTATACTTTTTGTTCAATATTCGCTTATCTCATGAAGATTGTATATTATCACTTATTTTCATTCTATTTGATTAATGTTCATATATATTTTAGTAACAATCTTTATGGAATGGGTTTTTAAAATAAAAAAAATCGACCCTTATCATTGTAAGGATTTGAATCCGAAACCTTATATTTTAACTTATAATTTTATATTTTACTTCTAATTTAAACAATCTTCCTTGAAAAACTGCCTAAATAAATTCAAATAAATGAGTACTTCTTACAATTACAAAAATAAAAATTAACAGTTGGAATGAAAATTGAACTTAACAGAACATCATTATAGCCCTTCAATCTCCAAAACCAGTCAAAAACATCTCATGGTGAAAACTGAATCCACACTTTAAAGCCATAAAGTAAAAGAAAAGCTTATAAAGGTTGACCACAATAATATAAACCATGCTCCAAAAGCATCATATTTTTCAGTATAAAACTATACTTCTGAATTCAGTGACCTCAATCCATGTATGAAGGCCAAAAGCCTTTCTGCTACAAACTATTTTGAAAACAAAACTTCACTTCAATCCTTTATCTCCTCAATCAGAGAGATACATACTTGTTGCTCCTCGGAATACTAAAGAAGCCGAAACCTATACTCCTTCATAAATAGTCACAGATATTGCACTTCTTAAAAATCAATGTAATTCTTAAGACTGAATATATTGCCTGATTGAACATGATGATTCCTCCTAGATGAGTTCCTTTGATGTCTTTCTGCCCAGTGATGAATGCTCAAAATCAAAGTCGAAAGGGTTGGGACAAGTTGGCTCCTCATTGATCTCATGGAGGCTCAACAAAAATATTTAATACTAACTTCAAAGAATGATAACTGTGAGCAAATGACAAAGTATGATTTGTTTCACAGGCGTTTAGCTGATCGAACCAGCATTCTCTCTGCAAGATCAATGGCTTCGGGTGACATATCTGGGAAAATCTCTGCCAATGGTTGCTTCGAGACATGAGGTAGCTAAGCTGATCATCATGGCATTATCACTCTTCAGAAATCCCAAATCTGAATCTTCTGGGGAACCTAGAAGCTATAGAGAAGCAGGAAAATTATACAGTAGAATGCAACTGGAGAAGAGATTCCATATCTAAAGCATATGTTCCATAATGTGATTGATCAATCCAAGCATGCAATATAAAAGGTTCAACAATTAATGACTGATACCTCAGTGATAAGTGCCAGTTGTTGGACATAGTCTTTACCAGGAAACAAAGGTTCTCTTTGATACTCTAATAAACAAAACCAACAGACCAGATATCAATTGCAGCAGTATACTCAGAACAGTTGAGTAATAATTCAGGTGCTCGATACCATCGTGTCACTACATATTCTGTCATAATATCTGTCTCAGAGGTGGTTCTTGACAGGCCAAAGTCGCATATCTTGAGGTCACACTGCTAGTAAGTTATTAGTCAGATCACGGTAGATATAGAGTGTAATATTTCAACTAATGGAAGCTGATAAAGGAAATATGAAACGATTAAACGCCGATAATCAATATACAGAACAATCACAAACTAATATAATTCTTTTAAGCTTATCAAATAGCAATCCTCCAGAGTATAACATTGCAGCCTGAGGGAGATGCATACTAACAAAGTATTATGTGAATTATCTCGATACATTTTATGTGTCTCACTTTCCCCGTACATAGGGTTGCCTATAATCACACATCAAGGTTTCAAACACTTACACAGAAATCAACCCTAAACACACAAAGGAAGCAAGCTAAATTAGTTAAATAAGTAAAACAACAAAGATCATTTCAGTTTACTTACAATAATATTGGTAGAAAAAGTAGATATTATATCAAACTCGTTTACCATATCAACTACAAAGTATTTATAAGACTGCAACAGAAAAAATGAACTGGATTGTACAAGTCCAAGTAATCAAGCATTTCTACAATCTACATTACGCGACAAGGTAAACTAAATCACATCAGCTATAGAATTCATCACAGAGTGAATTCCTTACTTGACAGTGATCCTCCGTGAGCTTCTGAGAAGATTGTATAATTTGATGCAAATCAGTATCCATCAATTCATAAACTATATACACGTCACTAAAATTCTCCTTATCCGGTGGCGGTATAACATCCTTGATCTTGATAACCTTCTCAAACACAGAAACAACAATCAACAATAAATTGTAATTCAATATTTTCAAATCAAATCCACAAAGAACATACTATAACATACATTTTCATGATCCATGTGGGTCAGCAACTTGATTTCCCGCAGGGTCCGTTTCGCATCGATTCGATTATCAAATGCATTTCCTATCTTCTTGATTGCCACCTCTTCTTTAGTCTCAGAATCCAAAGCAGAGCTGCCAAAACTCACAACTCAATAAACCAAAACCCCAACAAAAAATAAAGAATCAAACAATAAAACAGAGCTAATTTGAGCTAAACACAGAATATTTACAGCAAAAAGTTGGGATTTTATTGCCACTATCAAAACAACTAGTAATAAATAAAAGTTGAAACAATAAAATAGTGCAAATTTGAGCTGAATACAGAATATTTACAGAATAAAGTTGGGATTTCTATTGTCATTGCCAATAAAATTTCCAAATTTTTAGGATTCTTGTGGTCATTACCAAAAAAACTGACAATACATAAAGGATCAAACAATAAACAATGCTACTTTGAGTTGCACACAGACTATTTACATGATAAAATTGGTTTTTTTATTGCTACTAGCAAAAAACCAACAAGAAACAAAGAATCAAGCAATAAAAAACAGAGCTAATTTGAACTAAATACATAATAGTTGAGTTTTTCATTGTGATTACCAAACCATGCCATAAGCACCACGACCAAGGGGTTGAATTGGAGGCAAGTACTTGGAAGAAACTTCAAATGAGTTGCCAAGAACATTGTACCTACTGTATTTACCATTGTACATTGGGATACCATTTGATTGGTTTTCATTTGGGTTCTTGTTTTCCATTTGTGATTGGTTTTTTAGGGATTGTTTGTATGTTTGTCAACTTTGTATAATAAATTAATTTATGAAAGATGATATGAAAAGCTTCAATCTTTTTGTAGTGTGTGGGGTACTTTGATTATGGAGGTTTTTAGACAACCGCGGACTAACAACTTTGAATTTTGAACAGCTTTTGGGATATTACCGAGGAATTCATTAGTAGATGTAAGTAGATAGAGTTTATTTTTTTAACCACTTGAAGAGTTGCCAGAGACTCGAATTCATGCTTATACAAAATATTATACGAGGTTATCGATACTTAATGCTTCAGCTATTATTAATCAGAAATACTCGAATTTAATAAACTCTTTATCAACTTCATTTGAAGATGTCGCTCTAACGGATTCAATTGACACTGTAAATTTATCATTTAGAATTTTGAAAGTGACGGTCTTGGAGATCTTAATACCTATATCCAACTGATAATATCGATGACTTCCTACTATCATTAAAAACTGCTTCTTTTTATCGATCCAACTCATCACTGACTACATCATTTTTCATTCTCTTTGTCTTTGCATCAGCCTTTCTTCAACCCTTCTTCATCACCAAAACACCAAAAAACTTAAGAGTTTCTATTGCTAAAAATGGTTCACAAATTTCTCATCTTCTCTTTGCGGATGATAATTACTTTTTCATTCACCTTAACCATAATAGCATCAACTCTTTCTCCTCAACTATCTCAACTTTTTGCAACCATCATCATCACAACCCTACCCTTCCACACCCTCTCAAATAAAATCTACCATTCTCCTGACGGGCATCACGGTTTCCTGACACTTTAAGTACCACTCCTGGGAATACTTGACACCACCAATAGAAAGCAAATCTTTGCCGATATTATTGACAAAATCAAAAGAAAAATCTTATCCTGGAAATCCAAGTTTCTCAACTTTGTTGGTAGAGTTACTCTCATCAAGTCGGTCCTCTAAACTTTATTGGTTTATCCAATGGGTGTTTATAAATTTCCTATTACTACCCTTCATGAAATTGATAAAATATTTGTAAACTTTCTTTGGGGAGGCGTTCAATCTTCATCTATTCATTGAATCAAATGAGATTTTCTCCATCTTGATGTTGATCAAGGAGGTCTTGGTTTTAAGTACTTGCATCAAATGGATGGCGACTTCTCCATCACCCAACCTCCCCCATAACCTCCATGCTCAAGTCAAAATATTTTCCCAACTCATCCCCTCTAATGTCAACTATCAAACCAAATGTTTTCCTGATTCTGTGAGAAGTCTCCACTGCATCACTGGGTGATTGTGGTAATTCAATGATCTCGATCAGAGAAATGGCAAACATTTAATATTGGAAAGACAATTGGCTACCTTATTCCAACTAATCCAATCTACCTCATACAATATTTCATCCAATCTTAAATGCATCTCACTATTATTGACTCTCATATCAATACCCACTGAATATAACTGTGATCTCTTCCATCCAACATTGTTGTCAAATCCTCAAATTATTCCGATTGGAGAATCCCATATTCAAAATCGGGTCCAAAGACTTTTCACCATATTCACTTGTATCACCAACACCTTCAATTAATTTAACTTTTCCTTTTATACTTTTATCCTCAAAAAGCCTTTGAAAACTGAAATTACCTTTTTTCCAAAAAATTAAATTTTTTTCTTGAAGCTTTTCATAGCTACCAACCTCCGACTTCCATTAAACTAAGTATCATATCAACCCCATTTGCCATCTTTCTCAAAATGAAAAAGAATATCTACACAAAACTGTCTTCTTTATTATTTTTTCTCTACCATCCTCTATTCATTATCTCTATCGATTCTAAAATCGTCAAGAATAAAATATATAATAGCAACTTTCTTTCGTAGTAATTTTCAAGTCATTTGACTTATCAAGGCTTCAATCAAATTGATCCTTGTCACAAATGGACCCGAAGGCTTTCCAAGCTCAGATTGGACCGGCTTAGCAACAATAGATTCAATCTCCCTATTATGAGAAATAGAATGAAAATAAAGGGGACGTACTCACCCATATCATCCTTTCAGATTCATAATTGCTCTGCACTTGAACTCCAATCAATGTAATCGTGAAATCAGGAAAAGAGACACTACGAGAGCACCTAGAATCTGGCACTAGATTAAACATCAAATTCATACATCCCAATCCTCAAACAACATGAACAACATGAAAGCCTCAAAACCTTCTTCAAAGTCATTCAACACCGAAACGATATCCTTAGATCAGACACAATCCTAGACTCAACTCGCTAGAAACAGAGTAACAAACTGGGAAGAGAAAATCTCTTCACCTTGGGAGCATGGCTTTTTGAGCGAGGAAAAGGAAAGCTTTTCATGAAATTAAAACCAGATCTTCTTAAATACCAAAAGTCTAATCCATCAGTTAAGAAACTCAGAAGAAACGCTTAACTCATAACTTAATTTAGACCGTTATGACTTCTAATCAAATAATGAGTCACTTTAAAGAGTTGGAATTCCATTTTAATTAATCTGACTCATTTAATAATCAATAAGTCAATTAAAATAATTAACGAAGTCACTATCTATCAACTTATCAAGTTATTCATCAATTTCATCTGTTTAATTGATTAAATGCAAGTTTAATCACTTGATGTTACCAATATATATTTGACAAATATATAAATATTGAGAGATACGACTTCAATTATATTAAGTCTCATGCACTTCATGCATAAATAGAGAATTCAATTATAATCAGATGTGGTATTTAATCTTTCAGACTCGTATAATAGTGTTGTATAATAACACCTAATCAATTAATATTATTATAACGATTAATGAGTGTAAGCATTCAAGAATCACTCATAACCCCTTAAATTATCAGCTTTAACTCACACTAATATAGAGGCACTATGAACACTAGTTCAAAGAATTCATAGCTTAACTTAAATTTTAGAAACGAATTTATGCCACACAATTGTTTGAACGAAATATAATAAAAAGTGGGAATAATTTCATTGATTTCCAACAATACCTTGGTATTTAATGAAAAGCAACCTAGATGGTTACTTGACACTTTCAAAGCAAACCATTGACCAAGGCAACTACCTTATCCATCCCGAGCATGATAGTCTGCAACTATTATTCAACATCAATGGTTTCTTTCTTCGAGAGGCAACTATAGAACATTACCCTTCTCAAATAGCTTAATTTTATACCATTTATTCTCAACGATGGATTATTTTCTCTGCTCGTATAAACTATCACAATCAAGAATGGAGATTCCATACTCCAGTGGTGTTGATCTGAGAGAACATATGATCGTTTTGTTTACCTACTAATATGTGATGTTTTTTTCAAAATTTAAAAGATGTTGTTATTAGCATAATTCAAGATTCAGAATGCCTGTATAGCTACAAACATCTTTATTTTGATTAATATTATGGATTATCTATATAAAAAAAATACCTATATCCCTTAACTCCTTCTCTCATACAACTCTCCCTAAAACACTAGCCTCCATCTTCTTACTCAAGATAATTTTCTAGGGTAGTATAACCACCATTTTGGTGGTTATTCTTACCATTTTATTGTTTTATTTTTAATTTTCTTTACACATTTTTGTGTAATTTTCTTTACACATTTTTGTGTAATATTTTTTTCTCCTTTAATAAGATTGATATTTATTTTTCGATTTCTTCATCCAATTGAAACATACTATATGGATGTAATTTACCCCACTATGCAACCGATACTTTACAAGAAAGTGGTTGAAGAAGTACTCCGGATTGAAGATGTCCAACCATCGAAGACATTCAAGATGTTAGAAATGTCTCGAATTTAGTTACGCTTGGGGGTCCTGGTACATATAAACTTCTTAGAGTTTAGTTTCAATAGTTGGTCCTATAAAAGGGCATTAGCTTAGTTTTTCGCACCAAATAGCTTGCGGGCTTTTGTGAAGACTTTAGTAGCATATTTCCAACTATTTCAATTAAATCTTGTAACTGCTCCTCCATCCGCTATAGTGAAATTTCTCGTGGCTCTCGCCTGCATTTATCCAAACAAACATTTATTTGGGGATACCAATGTAAAAACTCGTGTATTTTCTTTCAAGTCTTTACTTAATTCCTAGTCTCGTACTGTTGTTCGTTATAATAAACACGTGTTCGTTATAACAAACTGGTATCAGAGCTAAGGTTATCATCGACGAGATGGGTGGTAAAAGTTTGAAGGTTGAGAAGTTCACAGGGAGGAATAGCTTCAACTTTCAAGGCGGCAAATTGTCAGGCATTTCTAAACGAGAAGCGGCTTTGACACCTTCGTGAAGCCAAGGTCCCCCTCGAACCTCGAGAATGCATTACATCTCTCGAGGAGAAGCGCACATTCAACGCTGTTGTTATCACTGAGGGCGACATCATCACAAGTTTTGAACAAAGACACACCGACGGATTTGTGTGTTTGTAGAGTCTTCTTACACGATCAAGAGCTTAACCAACAAGTTGCTCTTTAAGCAAAGTCTATTTGGCCTTCGAATTCAGGAAGGTACATCTTCAAAGATCGCATAGATCGATCTGGCCATTAGATTTGCATAATATTGAGATTAAAATCACGACAAGACAACAGACGATATTATTGCCTCATTACTTCCATCCTATGAGAATTTTAGAGAATTAATGACAAACTAAAATGACTTCTTTATCTTTGAGGAGGTTAGGTCGGCTCTACAAGAGAGAAATACTACATACTTCACAGTGGTCCTAGTTTGATAATCGTGTCATTGCCTTATACCAATAACAATCGTAGAGTTACGGTAAACCTGAAAGAAAGTTTCTCCCAAGAAACCATTCAAAAAGGGTCCGGATCCAGGAGATACATGTAACTATTGTAAGGAGAAAGGTCACTGGAAGAGTGATTGTTCCAAGAAGCAGGGGGCGGCAATTTGGTAACGATCTGGGACCGTCAGCTGTTATCGAGGACGGTTCAAAACCGACGAGGATTATCATCGCATTAGTTGCCAATTGACGCACATATGTCCGAGGAGAGAATGGTTCTGACATATGAACAAGTGATGGTGGGAATATTTCCATGGCCAATAGTTCTACTTGTAAGGTGGCTTCGACTGGGTTCAATCGCTTTAGGACTCATGACGGGAAATGGTAATTTTGAATGACGCGAGGTATCGCGCCACATACGACGAAGAATCTTATATCTCTCACCATCTAGACGTTAAGGGGTTTAGCTTCAAAGGCTAATGTGAGTCTCCTGCATGTCCATAACGATTCAAAAGTGATTCGAAAGCGCATGGGTACTTTTGTAATTTTGCAAAAGGCCAGAGATTCTGCATTAAGCTTCCTCCGAGGCTGACAAAGAAGACAATACCAAGTCAGTGGCATAACAGGTCAGTATACGAGTGAGAGGGATGCAAATTCTAGCCAAGGATAATCTTCTAGGTGTGCATGAAAGTTAAGGATCTCTTTGCGAGTATCACAGATTTCGAAGCTACATCGAATCGTTCTTTATGTAACTCATAGACCAACAAGTACAATTGATTACATCCACTCCGATTGTTGAGGTCCTTCACGTGTTGATTCTTTGGGGGGTCACGTATATTTTCTATCTTTGATTGATGATTACCAAGGATGACTTCAGTAGTGTACATAATTTAAGGTAAGGGCGACGCTTAAGCAATTCAAACAAAGGGAAGATTTTGGTGAAAATGAGATAGTGGGCAGATCAAGAGGTTGAGAAATCGACAATGGTTTGGAATTTCGCCATCCGAAGCCTGATGAATTTTCAAGAATGCAGGAATTGCCGCATCATACAGCCGAGGCACACCCCGCCAGTAACGGGCGTCAGACAAATGCATTTATCGCATACTTCGAGAAAGGATGTATGCTCTCGAATGCCGGACTAGAAAAGAAAGTTTGGTCCGAGGCGCTTAGTATAGCATGTTAACTGATTAATCGAGGTCATCACATAGGCATAAATTTGAAAAACCCCTTATGAATTCATGGGTTCCGAAAACCGACACTAAGCTCGGCAGAGCTTGTCACTGGCTTACTATCATGAATGAAGGAAATTGGAGCCGAGGAGCGGGGTTAAGGGAAGGCTCAGAGGCTACTTGATGGCGTGAAAGGCTATAGAGCTCTGATCACCATCCGGCGGAGTGGCTATTCCCCGCCAGAATGTCATTTGGATGAAAATCGAAGGCGAACCTAATTCCTCAAGACTTCGACAAGGAGATGAAGATGGTGCTGAGAAGCTGTGGAGTAGAGGACTCCAAGGCTAGAGACGGAGGTTGACGCCTCACCACATTCCGTGAGGCGTAAGATCAATCGCTCCACCTCGGTAGAACATCGAGTTCGCCCTGCATCGCCCTGTAAGAGCAACTACGGAGCACTCCTCCTACGAGGTACGGATATGAGGATATGTTGCATTTGCTTTGGCTGTGCTGCGTAGTGGTTGATTCTCATGAGCCAACTTCTTATGCAAGCGTTACCAAGATCGAAGGTTCCGTCTAATGGCTTGGCCGCTACGTGGAGACGGTATTGAAGCTTCAAAAGAATTAGACTTGGAAGTTGACGTAAAACCACAGGAAGAAAGAAGGTTGTCACTTACAAATGGTTGTCTAAGAAGAAGGAAGGCTGTCACCAATGAGAGGATCAAGATAAGGCTCGAGTTGTTGCTAGAGGTTTTAGTCAAAGAGGGAGCCGACTACAAACGAGATATTCTCACCAGTAATGACATACCTCCATTAGGTGCTTTTTGCTATAGCTGCACATCGTGACGGAGCTGACAACTAGATGTGAACACCGCTTCCTACATGGAGAGTTGGAAGAAGAGATTTATATGACCCAACTGCATCGCTTTTCCCAAGAACCCAAAAATGAAGACTACGTTGGTGTCAAGAAATATTTGTATGGTTTCACAGCCTCCGATGTAGTAGTACAAGAAGTTTGATAGCTCCATGCTTGAGATTGGGTATTTGAGGAGTCCATATGATAGTCGAGCATACTACAACAATAGTCAAAGATGATCATTCATTTACTTGGTATTGTAAGTGATGATATTGTTAGTCATAGCATAACAAGTCGACATTCGTGTCAGCGGACTACTCAAGGCAAAGTTTCGATATGAAAGATTTAAAGTGCCAAGAAAAATTCTAGGAATGGAGATCTACGTAGATAGAAGAAGTCGAGGAAGTTTTTCTTGTCATGTATGGGCTGGCATTGAGAAGATTCTATCACATTCGTATGGCTTCAAGAAAGCTCTTACCGATACCTTTGTGAGCTTCTAATACACATTTATCTCTGTGGCATTTGCACATAAGTCATTCAAGAAATGAATACATGTCTCAGTCTTTATGCTAGTGCAGCTTGAAAGCTTAATGTATGTTATGGTATGTACTAGACTTGATCTTGGCCACCGTCAAATACATAGTAGTTCATGTGAGAGCTAGAAAGCGAGTATCAGTAAAATAAAAGGATATTCGATATTCTTGAGGCATATCTGGATGTGCTGGTCTCAAAGAGGGCGGTGATAGTCGTTGTATTATTTCTCGGATATTCGGGACTACGTTGAGACGTGGATAGCAAAAGATCGACGACCGGCCATGTGTTCACTCTCGCGGTTCTGTGACTGGAGGCTACTTTCAGCCCACAATGACTTTGTCTACTAATGAGGCAGGCATATGGCTTTGACAGTAAGTCGCCAGTTAGGATCTCGTCAGAGAATTATCACCGATTTGGGACTACATCATACCAAGCTATCACAGATTGCGGATACTTTCAACAAGAATATACTGACCAGGATCAAGTTCATCACGAGATGATCAAACACATTGACGAGATATCATTTCCCCGAGGAGTCAGAAGAGAATCAAGGTAAACAAAGCCGGCACCGCAGATAACCTAGTTGATATGTTTACTAAGTCGCAGCCTATAGAGCAAGCTTCAACATCGCTTCAACTTGCTAAATATTCAGAGTTATTGAAGCCAGCTCGCGGCGTGTTAACATCTACGCGCAGCCACATTCGCAATTCCTCGCATCTGGTACATTGTGTACGTCTGGCACATCTGTTCATTATCTGAGCACATCTGGTACTGTAAGTACATCTGGTGCTAGTCTGGGAGGAAACTGTTTTTCTGGTTATCTGGCATCTGAGAAGAATTCAAGTCAAGGTGGAGATTTGTTAGAAATGTCTTGAATTTAGTTATGCTAAAGTCCCACATCTAAACTTTAGGAGTTTAGTTTCACAGCTAGTCCTATAAAAGTGGCATTAGCTTTTTTAGTTTTTATTTGCATCAAATAGCTCAGCTTTTTGTAACTCTTAGTAGCATTACTCAACTATTTCGCTAAATCTCTTGCACTCGTCCTTCATCCGTTATAGTGAAATTTCTAGTGTGGCTCGCCTCGTGATTAGTCCAAACAAACGTCATTGGGATACCACGCAAAAACTCGTGTATTTTCTTCATTTACTTCTAGTCTCGCATCGTTGTTCGTTATAATAAACACGTGTTAGTTGCAACACAAGACTTGGAGATAGGCGCTTAATTGTATTAATAGGTTAGATTACAATAGTCTCTATTGTATTTTTTTTATAGATTTCGATTTGTAATCTATTGTATCTATAATATGATTAGTTATTTATGGGAAGTACTTTAATTTCTGTTTGATGTTTATGTTCCCCTAAATTCAATCAGATTCTGCATTAATTCTAAGGCTTAAGAATGAATATCAATCATCAATTTAGTTTTAGTGGCTAGCAGTATTCAATTATCATCGAACTACTGATTTCCATTCCATCACCAATTTTTAACGTTCCATTCCTATCACTCATCGACAATTGTCAATTTGGTCCCGACGCCAAATGGTCAAGTAAAAACACTAATAGCTATCAGGAAACTTAATTATTTTGCCCCCTATTTCAAGACACATGCTGAAATGTCTATTTTGCCCCCCTATTTGCAAAGTTAGGGAAGTTTCATTAAGGGCAAAATTATACTCTACCAAAAAAGTTACTAATTTGACTAAAATACCTTACTGAGTTAGTGTTTGACGGCTATTTTGACGCCGGGACCAAATTTAAGCAATTGTCGAAGTTGGGTGACGGAATGAAACACTTTTAAAATTGAGCTTACTGGAATGAACCCAAATAAAAAGCTTCAATAATGACAATGCTTTAAATTTTAAAAAAATACCTATATCTCTTCAAGTTTACCTTATTTGTCAAAAAATAGATTGGACACTTATTATTCCAAATATAATAGCGTATATGATCAACCAACGCACGAAGTCCAAATGCTATCATCTCAACATTTGCCTAAAAGCTATGCCCTATGGGCTTTGATAGCTTTCTCTATATTGAGCTTGTTAAGATCAATCCAGTTGATAGCCTCGTCTGGTGACGAGGTCCAAATTCCCTATTTTAGATGAAATCACAAGTAATATATAATGAAAGCCCATTAAAGACATAGTCTATTGAATCATTGTATTGCAATAATGAAGACATCCTATCTAATTCCTAAGTCAACAAACAACAATTTTTTCACTCTTCCTCACTGCCATTTTCAGAACAAAATCATAGGTTGGAGGGGACGTTTTCAGATTTTGTGGGACTCAAATCTACTTATGTGGCTGGTATTGTTTTGAACAATTTGGTATTTGGATTGGTTAGTGTACTAGAGGGTTGGGTTTGTTGTTGTAAGAATATCAAAAGGGTTGCCAATCAAAATTGAGAAGGACAATGGCTACATGAGGTATTTCTTATATACATGTTTCTTGATGATTAATGAACACTACGCTCCACCCAATTTAAAAATATCATAAATATAAATATTTTAAACAAAGTATATATAATCGGTTCGGTTCGGTCGGTTTCGGTTCGGTTTATGCTAAAATCGAAACCGATAAATTTTTGTCGGTATGATTTTTTTTTTTTTACCATTTCTGCCGGCCTCTACTTTTTTCAACCAAATCGGGTAAAAAATCTGTTCGTTCGACGGCTTTTTCGTTTGAACCGAACCGAAAACATCCCAAAGATACGCATCAAATATATTGGCTAATGAATGTAAAGATGAAGCAACATTTAAGAATTGTGTAATTGCCTTCTTTAGCTCTTCACATAATACAACTTGGCATAATGAAGATTTATTTGCTCAATTTAGGTATTTAAGGATGATGTAATATAATTACATGATGATAATTAAATCACTTTTTTATACTTCTCTATTACCCTCTCCACATAATGTTGACTTGAAGCCAATTTTTGGCTGGTGCATTTTGAAACTATTGGGACATGGCCTGGATTCTGCTGGCTGTTCCGATCTATGTCCCCTATCTCGACTTGAGGTGACTGATTTTCGGGAGGCAGGTCGGACTTGCTCGTCCTCGATCCTTCTCCCGACGCTGGATCCACGACCTATTTTGAGGTGGTGTCGATAACTTGAAACATAAGTTAGGTTATATCTCTTTACTTTATTAGGTTATTTTATGAGTTTAGATCATCACACAAATATTGTATCGTATAAATAATTATCCTAAGAATATTGTGTCATAATATTCTCAAGACACAGCTTTTGTTTTTGGTAGGCTTGTTGAGAGCTTCCTTTTGGTGATAGCAAGCAGTCACTAACATATTATGTTTAATAGCCAGAACGATTTTCCTGGTTTATAAATGCGATTCTCAGAATGTGAGCGCATTCCTTTCACATTGAAGGAACCCGTATAAATTGCTATTATTTCTCGCACTTTAAATTCCTATCGTTTCCATTATCATTAAATTTCGAAAGCAGATGGGGCTATTTTAAATCCTAACAGATAATGCATACAACTTGGGAATAATTTTGTTGAATTTTTACACTAATTAAACAAGAACACTAATTAAACAAGAACATTTGCGGTACCCACCAACTAGATGCATTTTGGTTCAATTTTTGTATTTTTACTCAATACCGAATTTAAGCATCAAACTTTTGATAACAACATTATTACAAATCGAGAATGCATGTAAAATCAAATCTCTGCCTGCCAAGAATTGTAGACCCGATACCAAAACAGAAACGAATACATAGATTAAAGAATTTATAAACAGTTAATGGATTTAGAGGTTATGACTTAGTAGAGTTTGTTAATATATAGTCTCCAATCAATTGAAAATAATCCATCATGTTAGCCCACCAACGATGACTTCGACAAATACGGAGTAATGCCGTATTATTAATCATGCATTATTGAAAATGTCTTATAACTACTAGTCTACTACATTCTCCTTTTTTGACCTGTACTTAGATAAATAATAAAAATCAATGACTAATTATTATTAGTAATTAATTTCTCATCGTTTTAAACTAATTACACTTGTTCTCTTTAAAATAACCCAAAAAAGTACGAGGAGTATTACTCTGCATTCTGCAACCTTCTGTAGGGAACTTTTGGACAAGATAGTAAAGACAAATTAATCACTCCTTTTTTAAGGTTTCTTCTTATTTTACCCATTTCTTGTTTTGCTGTTCGTCCACTTTGCCACTTGCCTCAATCTCTTTAATCATTGTAGATTAATTTATTATATAAAAAATTTGATGAAATGTCGTCATATACTTATATTTGATGGTTGATGTAGGAAAAACCGATATTGAGGATTAAAATCTCATATAATTAGATTGTAAATTATTATTTACATATCCGTTGTTTTATACCAATATAATGTTTTGTGAGCAGCATTGCAATAATTAGTGGTTAATTAGACCCCTAATCATTAAATATTGTACTCAAAATATAATCCTATCTATCTAGACTGTAATACTGAAGTGGAAGGTAGAAATCAAAATCACGTGTTTATAGAAAACCTCAAAGTGATATGGTGGTTGTAACCTTAGCACAAACGAGGAAATAATTGAAACTATGAAAGGGAATATATAGATAAAATAATAAAAATATCAGAAGGGATCCACACTGTATGAGTATAATTTAAAAGGAAAGGTTGACTAAATAAAGGGTGAGATATGATTACTAGACTTGCTATGACCGGAGAGGAAGCATCCACGTATTCCTAGGTAACCTCATCACCAAACCTAGTACTATCACCTCTGCCGACATAACGCTTCGTACTTTCTTCATCCCAGAATATTTTTTCAAAATAACAATCTTATAAGTATTTTTTATTTTGATTAAATAGTGAATAAGTTATTGGAGGAAAAAATTTAATTGTGAAAACAATTTAAATTTACATAAAATTTTATGTATGTCAAAATGATCCGAATAAATTGGGATGGAGGGACTAGTACATAGTAATAATAAGAAAATGGGATATGCCGAGTAACTCATAATTGAAATCCTTCGAGGTCACTAATAAGATATGGTAGGTCAAGAATATAAATGAAGTTAATAATTTCAAAGAGTAAAGAGGTAACATATCATTATTCGGTCGAGCTACGCGGTCATTTCTTCTCCTCCCTTGATTGATTTTTTATTGTTGTTGCTTGACGTGCTACGAGAGTACGAGATAAGCACGTGCTAAAGTTCCTTAATCTCTAAATTTATTTTTAATTAGCAAAACTCATAAATTTTATAATTTTAATTGACAAATATAATTTTGATTTTACCAATACTATATTAATAATATAATATTTAAATCCAAAATTTAATATCTGTGATGATCATAACTATATATGGAAAGGAGAGTAATAATAAAATAGGCAAGTCGTTAGGATTTAAGACTCTAAATCACTTTCGTAGCTTCAGTTAATCAATAAGCAACGCATGTAAATTTAAACGCGAAAATAAACAGACACAAAGATTTATACAAGTTCCTCTCAATGTGAATTGCCGCCGCAAATCCACTAACAAACCGTAAGATCAAGCATGTTCTCTACCACTAAATTTATAATTCATGCTGAGTATTTTTCTTATACACCGAAAAATCTCAAGAACAAAGATAAATCCCCTAAGCTTCTTCAACAAAAACTACATGTTTCAATAATACAATATCTAATATTTTAGACGACATGCTTATTCTAAAGATTTATGCGTGATAAAAACTCATGTAAACATCCTATATTTATAACAAACAAAATATATCGTTACTCAAGAGATATATACTGGGCCAGACTAAATTAAAAGAATAATTGTAGCCCAAAACCGCTCGACTGTGCCTTTCAATTCCAACATACGTGAACGCCAAATCGATTCCATTGCTAAATACACTTGTGAACCATAGGGTTTAGGTGTCCTTGGATCCTTATCACTAAGGTGTTAGATCTCAAACAGGACGAATCTTTGATAGAAATGTTTTTACGGAATAAGACAAAATGGTCCCTCAATAAAGAAAGAAAATAAATTTCCAACGAAGGCATTCTGGATGTGGTAAGAATATAAATGCTGGACACCTACGATATTATAAACTATCTGGATTACAGAGATAAATCATGTTGATGAGAACAAAAAATATATTTTGTTTATTGATATGCAAAAGAACGACTATGCTAAATTGCTAATTATGCTTGAATAAATGAAACATATGCATGGCAAAAACTATTTCCAAAATTCAAAGTATTCAAAGCTGCGATGAAAATAGTCATCAATCATAAATTCCATATAAACGGTAATTTTTTTTGTGTTAAAAAACTACCAAATAAGTGAGGTGTTCGTTTGGTAGCTTTTTCCAGGAGTCGTAGAAATATACATACCAAAATAGAGGAAGAAGAGATGAATAATAATAAGTACAAATAAAGAATATCCGGAATTATATTGTTACATACATTTTTAAAAAAAAAAAGGCATATTTAACATTGATATGTACCCGTCCACCAGCCCACTCTTCCTTATATATAGTACTCTCTTCATCTCATAAAAATTGTTCACTTTTGATTTTTTCAATTTTTATGCTTAAATTGATCAGAATATTTTTATTTCATATGGCAATATTTTTAAAAATATATCAATAAAAATAAAATAAATTATTAATATATTTTTTAAGATTATAAACACAAAAAATATTTACTTATCAAAGCCAATTACGAAAAAAGAGCCTCTAAAAAGGGTTATATGCTGTTACTCTTGGCTCGCTTTGCTTCTTCAAATCGATGGAGGAGTACTAAAAATAAACATAGTACAATGCCGTCATGTAATGGTCAAGATTGTGACAATAATAATGTACTAATTTAAGTTGAGAAACAATTAACGAGAAAGAAACCTGCGCACCATATTTTCATTTGGTTATTACATATATAGACGACAGGCACACAATTTATATGGACTATATATGACATGTACAAACGATCTATTCGATATGATGGCGCATGGAACTGTTTCCAACGTACACCTAAATAAATCTATCCAACAATCATGGATTCATGGAGGAAACAAGAATAACTTTTAGAATAGCCCGAATAATAAAAAGTATGTTTCATACTGTGGATGAAACAAACAATATAAAATTATAGCACAATTGAGAATTTAATAAACAATATAAAATTATAGCACAATTGAGAATTTAATACAACGTCCGAAAAATTAGGACGAATTGTGGCCCTGATTGGTCGGCCTATACTTCGCCCTTGACAACAATAATAAACCTTTCAAACTAAGTACATCTAACGATCTCTCGGCGCCCCATCTCGGTATATTACGAATGTTTAATCGAGGATAACGCCTCAATTGATCTAGACTGTAATCCTTCCTTTTAACCACTTCCAACACAAGGCTCGCCTCTATGCATATTCGAACTCATACCACATGAAGAGACGAGACTACTGATATTAACACGAGATTGAGTAGAAAATATTATAGATTGATCTGAGATTTGCCGCTTCCGGCCCTGAATATAATAAGATGAAGATGAAGTTAATAGAATATAAAGTAATCGAATAATATTACTTTGCTAATACTTTTGATCATTACAATAATAAATCAGAGTATATAGTATACGGGGATTGACTTAATCCTTTCCTAACTCATTTTAATCTAACCCTAATGGTAGATGGACGATTAAAGATGGTGGTCGGACTGGCTTAGTCTCAACACTCCCCGCTAGTTAAACGGGAGAGAATCCGGGTCATAGCCTTATTCCAATTGAAACTTCGCAAACTTCTGAACTTGACCGGTAGAAGCAATCGTTGAAGAACTATAACGCTAAACTTTACCTTTTGACCTTTAAAAGTGGACCCGATTCAATTAATTAGACATGAGAAAGAATCGATAATACACAAGAAAAACCCTCGAAAAGCAAAACTACTCTATTATTAATAAGACACGAAACCAAAAAGAAAAACATTTGGTTGGAGGAAAAGAAAAAATGATGTAAATAGAGGACCAAAAATATAAATTTAAAAGAAAAAGAATTAGAGGAGTAAGATAAGAATTTGTGGAATTAGAAGAGAAAAGTAAAAGAAACCGCTGGAGTTAAAGAAAATGCTAGCGTGGAAAAGAAAAACTATTAAGAAGAGAAATTGTAATCAACAAATCGCCATCACCTCGTCGGCGATAAGTAATATAGAAAATCATAAATTATCAAGAAACTAAAGAAAACATCGCGAGAGGTATATAAAGGAAAAAAAGAAGAAGATAGATTATGAAACCTCCTTCGAGGGAAATAACATCGCTGCAGAGCATATAAATTTTCAGATAAAGAAATTTCCATAAGTTAGAAAGAAGAAATAAACGTACAGAAAAGATGTCCAAATTTTTCATTGAAAGCAACAACTTGACGCCATTCATATAAGCAGTATCAATACCGATAAAAACTTGTCGTCGACTTAATTCAAGTGGCCATCACGATCATACGCATTCAATGGTTCGTGTATTTTTTATATGTGAAAACAAAGTTGTTTCTTTGAAATCACAAATGACTCAAAGAATAGATTACGAAAATAAGAATACGCTGGTTGTTACTAATAAGGTACCACCGTTTTAGGAGAAGAATGGGAGCCGAAAAAATCATAAAATCGTAAAACTACTATCGGAAAAATAATAATAATAACTCATATGCATGTCGGACGTGGTGGTTTTAGCGCAAGAACACCACATGCTGCTGAAAACAATTTGATTCTAACCTGTAGCCTAATACCATAATAGAATATAAAGTACTGAATAATATTATTGATAATATTTTTGGAATCATTACAATAGAATATAAACATGATGGACAAGTATTGATTGGGTTTCGCCTATAATAAAAGTATTGATTTTCTTACTTGTTATTGATTCGATTTTTTCTTCCCGTCTACGAAGCCACGGTTATTGTTGATTCATGTAATACCCGACAAAGAAAAATGTGTATGTGCGTGTGTGTGTGGTATGGGTGATATGTTGATAAGATTTGATTGGTACTTACCTATACCATCAAGACGCACCTTCTTTTCGGTTCTCATCCTATGCTAACTCCATCAAGTGTCAAGGCTGACTGGGTAATTTAGGACGGGCACCACCGGGAAGTTTCTGCGAGCACGCGAGCGGTGACAAACGTGGCCGGAGCACCCGCGTGCCGCGAGGCGCCCATCAAATTCCATTAACGCATCGAAATGGGGCGGGCGCATAAACGGTATCGCAGCAAAGCCGTCCTAAACCGAGACGGCGCTACACTCAAAGCGCGGACACCTCTCGAGGTCAGAGGGAGCCACCTCTGTAATCTCTGGGCCACCGGACGGTACGTCCCCGACGCTATTGCGCGCCAACGGCGACGCTGGCGATTTGGGTTTATTGCAATACCCGACCGCAAAACGCAGGTGTGATATGTTTGATATGATTTGATTTATACTACTCATACCATCAAGATGCATCTTCTTTCGGAAGCTCATTCCCATAAACCCAACGTTAAGCGTACTGAATTTTAATTTGGGATGCGACCCACCTGGAAGTCAAAGGAGCACGCGAGCGAGACAAACGGCTTGAAAGCACTGCCAAGGCTTAGAGTTACCATCACTCCACACGCACCGACCCGGACAAAGGCCGGGTCAAGCACCATCTAGTTGTGTACCAAACACATCCTTAGAAACCTATGACTAATACATACAAATAATTATGGTCAAAAGTTTGAGAAAACATTTTGTCAACATGGTAAGTTGTAAAAGGTAACATAGTAGTTCCTCATACCCAAAACTGAAATAGAGACTCGTACCTATTTGTACAAACAATTGCTAAATTGAGAAATAAAATTAATAAATCAAGAAAAAATTGTTCCATTCCACTTGTGACTTGTCCACATCCCATATCCGATCTTCCTCCCTCTACATTGGTTAATTCATACTCTTTTGAACAATAATATTCACAAATTTCACACGCATACATCTATATTATTTTCAGACATCTATATATACATACTCATAGCCTCATCAAATTTCATACAAGTACACTTGTACTTCTTAAAGATACCATTTCTATCTACTCACAATCCTTTCCCTATATGTAAATGTACTGTTAATTATATCTAGTCCATTTTTCTCATTTGGGTCATTTCTTGCTGGAAATATAGATAACTTCTTACGAGGTTTGTATTGAACGAGTAACTGAGAACCATATAAACCAACTCGTATTATTTAACATATTTAATTTGGGACGAGTTCTCCTTCAATATTCTTGTTACCATGTTGGATCTTAATCAGGGCCTAGACTTCAACGAAGAGGATGAATCAGGAACATCAAATTCATCTATACATAATGCTGAAGCCGGAGACGATGAGTTGGTGACTCGTCAGTTGTTTCCTGTAACAACTTCAATGGACCAGGCCAAAGAATCGAACTTTGTTAATGAGAGTATTGATCAGAGGACTAGTATTAGTTGTCCATTTGGTTTGACTTTTGGTGGTCAAAATTTGAATGCAAGAAATGGGGAAATGAGATTTGTTAGTCAACCTAAGCAGCAACAACAACAGCAGCAGCCAGTGAAGAGTAGAAGAGGTCCTAAATCAAGAAGCTCTGAATATAGAGGTGTCACTTTTTACAGAAGAACCGGTAGATGGGAGTCACATATATGGTAATCTTTTTGTTCCAAAATTGTTTTCTTTTTAGCTAAATTAATGATACATTAATATTAACATGCCACAATGCCTATAAAGAGTCTCTCTCCAAAAGGGTCTGATATTATGCAGCCTTATCATGTGATAACAGGAAGCTGTTTCCGAACTTTGTTTAATTTATTTATAAGTAAAAATGATAACTTTGTTAATAGTGATGTTGTTTTACTGTTTTTAAGATTGATTTTGATTTGGTTTGATAATGTTCCTGCAGGGATTGTGGGAAACAAGTTTACTTAGGTAAGGGAACTGAAAAAGGTTATTTAACTATTATTCTGCTTATAGTTAGTTTTGATGTTTTTATGAGATTTTCTAGTACGGATTTTGATATAGTTAAGGTTTTTGCTATTTTGGGAAAATGTTTGATTATGTTTGTTTTTGTGGGTTCTTTTAGGTGGATTTGACACTGCCCAATCGGCTGCAAGGTATAGATGATTGGTTGATTTGTTTACTCAAACATAAGAAATAGATTATGGTACTCTCTCTGTTTTATTTGTCATTTGTATGATTGTTTGATGAAATTAATGTCAAGTGGTTTTTTGGTAACAGAGCATATGATAAAGCTGCAATTAGGTTTAGGGGTATTGAAGCTGATATCAATTTCCAAATCAGTGACTATGAGGAGGATATGGCACAAGTAAGTCAATGTAGATTGTTTTGTTCTTGGTTTTGAGTCATTCTTTCAATTCGATCTTTATGTTCCAGATGAAGAATCTGAGTAAAGAAGAATTTGTGCACATACTGCGACGACAAAGTACTGGATTCTCCAGAGGGAGCTCAAAGTATAGGGGAGTAACATTGCATAAATGTGGGAGATGGGAAGCGCGAATGGGGCAATTACTCGGGAAAAAGTGAGGCTCTATATCCTCTCATGTGATTGTTCTTGATATATTGTTAAAACTGGAATTCAACCAAAATGCGAATTTATAGTTTCAAGAACTCAGAACATGAAAAAGAATTTATGTTGGGGATTGGGATGATTTCATTGCAGGTATACATATCTCGGACTTTTCGACAGTGAAATAGAAGCTGCAAGGTCCTTGTGATAATGGAATCATCCTCTCTCTCCCTCCTTCTTACTGAATTACATTTCTCTATATTCTTAATCAACCTCAATATATTATCAACCACACTTTTCCCCCTTTTGATTATTGTTTTCTGAAAATCCAGGGCTTATGATAAGGAGGCAATCAAATGTAATAGAAGGGATGCTGTTACTAATTTTGATCCAACTTCATATGACTCGGAAATTGTATCAACGTCCCACAATGGAGGTAACATCTCGTCTTTTGTAGCATATATGATGAGAACTCCTCAAGGATTAATCACCTTTGATCATTGCGAATCTTTGAATTGCTAAATCTGGATTCTCTTTGATGCCTTTTACAGGGAACCAGCATAATCTAGACCTGAACCTAGGAATGTCAGTCTTGGGACCAAACAAAATTGTAAGTAATTTTCATCAGCACTTGTTCTATTCTGCAAAAGTTCTTTATGCATCATGTAAAAGATTATACAGAGTAGTACATTTTAGAGATCAAATGTTGCATTCACTTACTAACATCTGTTCAGTGTTGGGACTTGGTCATTTCGACGTTTAGATTGCATCATTAAGATCTTTTTGACATGAAAGACAAATGCCAGTCTTTTATGTGAACTCCCAAACCTGTTTTGAATAAATTTTCGACCTGAAAATGTGTTTTTGAAGATGAAATGCTGATTTTGACAGGAAAGAACAGCTGAGAAAGGAATCGATACACGTTCTTTACAAGGTCCACGGTATCCATGGCAAGTGCATGATCGAGTTAGGCCAGACCTAATGTCAATGAACTCTTCTGCAGCATCATCAGGATTCTCATCTCCGGTTACCTCTGCTATTTTCACTTCTGCATCGTCCTCACACTCAACTTATCAACCATCATTCAACGTCTGTTTTTCTTCATACCCATCATCATCAAATGCATCGCAATACTATTTCCACCAGATCAGGCCTCCATCACCTCCACCCCCATAAGTAAATATGTTTCCAGCTTTGCAATGTATATGTAAATTCATTGACCATTTCAGGTTAAAGAATCAAAGAAAAATGTCATTATTGTTTCAGCATTAAGCCAATTGCTTGTAGTTGGCTTGTTTAATCAGCCGAATAGTTGGGTTTTTTTTATTCCAAGATTATTGTTGAAAACATACAATTCTTCCTAAATACCATTTTGCATATATGCAGCTGGTCAACTTATTTATGTATGAAACTAGCCAAGTTCATTGAGTAGATTTATCCCAATTCAATTGTTACCAAGAGCTATCAAGGAACAAAACAGTGATACTTCTTTGAGAAAGCTTACTGACAGTCTATAGCTCCTTTACAAACATTTTTTTTTTAAGAATTCGAAGCCAAACGCTCCTAAGTTTTTTCACTCGCTACCAACAAAAATTAAAAATCTTAACTCGATTTTATATATCTTGATTTTGCTTGTAACTTGAGAGAATTGTATAAAATGAAAACCGAGATAATCTTTTAACACTGAGATGATGTACTATGAAGATCTTTTCCCTAAGAGAGTGGACATCAATTGTTGTTGCTTTGTCGAGCTTATTATATACTCCACATGTGAAGGTGCATCATTTTTCCAATTGGTTTTGCATTGCACTAGAAGTCACAATTAAGGTTGCACATGTTGCATATATTATATTCCATCTCAAAAAATACTACTGGTCAATGGCCACAAGGTTTATTATATAGTACCATCAAATCAACCAGCTCATATGAAACTCTCACAAAATTACATATGTGCATTATTGATTAAAGAATATATAAGTTGACTGTTTAAATAAAATGGGTAGAGTCAGGTATATTTTCCTAGGTAATAGTTCAACTTTTCACTTCCTTGACTAGTTATATACTTATATGTTTATTAAACTAAGAGTAAAGGTAGATGCTCGCCTAGCCCAATCCAAACGGCCCGACTCGGCTCAAGGTTGGGAAGTCGACCAAACTTGGCCTGCCTATATCGAATGGAAATTTTACTTGAGCCTACTTTTAGGCTTGTTGGCTCTAAGAGCCAATCCCGCGAGCCTGGGCCTTTAGCTTCTATGTTTATATTTAAAATTATTATATATTAAAGCACTTTGTTATAATTTTATTTATTTATTCAAATTTATTATCAATGACCAACGTTATTATGATGAATTTTTATTATAATTCAGCCAATATCCAATTTATCAATCGACAATTAACGCTTATCTCTATTATTTTTTCAAGACTTTATCCCCTTTTAAAATTTAAAATTTCCACCAAGTTTCGAAATTTCATTTAGTTGGCTTAATTAATGAATAACAACGAAATTAACCAAAATTCTTCCAAATTAAAACTCGACTCATTGCTAATACTATAACCCATCCCATGAAACGATTGCATTATTGTCATGATATATCAATAGGATATAATAAAAGAATTTTGGTGGACCTAACAAAAGAGCCTTATGGAGTTATGGATTGTAACATTTTTCATGATTTAGTTATAGCCAGACCCCTTTTGTTGCTAGGTTAGAATTAGGCTTTTGTTTATGCAGACTTGAGGGGCAGGGCATTAATTCTTTATCTTGTCTCTCACTCTAACACCATCCACAACACTCAGTTTAAGAATATCAAATAACACATACTTTTCATCAATACCCAAAGAAATATTATTTAAGCGCACAAATTAAATTCTTTCACTTTCACATCACTCCAATATATATACTCTATCATATTTTTCATTTTCTTTATTTATTTCATATATATAATTACTAAATTCTATAATTACTACAACAATTGACATTTAAAAAATTAATTAAATTAAAAATATTTTTTTTCAATTTCAAAACCCATAATATTTTAATACAATAAATATTATAATTTTTAAAATAACACACAATATTATTCATCACTCGAACTCGAAGATATACATAAAAAAATCTTCGATTTTTGGGAAGGCCCAAATGACATAAACCAGTTCTATTTATAGAGCTCGAAAACGAAAAATAGCCAGATAATTTTTATTTTTTATTTACTTAATTATTGTGCAAAATATTTTAAAATTGAAGAGAAAAAAAATGGACTAAATCAGAATCTGCCACGCGTTGTACTGCCAGATGAGTTAAGACAAAAGCCTGGCAGCCGCAGAGAGAAGAAAAGAGGCTGCCACGTGTTGGCCAATTGTTGGCTAATTTTTTATTTTATTTAATTTAATTTTGCATGGGCCCACTTTTGGGTGTCAAAAAAATTTGTTACGGAATAAATATTTATCCCGGTCTCACAGCGATATTAAATTGCAGACTCAATCGATCATTATCGATTTAACGATCCCTCGTCATTAATCTTAATCGATCCATCATAAAGTGTATCTAAAGCCGACACCGGAAGAATAAGTGAAAAACATAAAACATTAGGATATATGAGTAATTCATACTTCATACATCACTAAAAGGTTATCTAATTTTAATTTTTGAATGTTGTAATCGAATATTTTTTTGTATAATATTTAATAAAAATATGTCAAGATAAGTCTTTTTTTATATACATATTTCACTTTATATACTTTGGGGCGATCTAAGCAAGAGCAAGAATATGATGGCCTCTTGCACTTCTACTTTCTCTAATAAAATGTGAGCATATTTAGTGGAGACTAAGACAACGAATTAGTGGGGGCTCATTGTGTTTCACATTTCTGCTTTAATCATTTTTCAATTTGTACAAGTATGAAACCACCTTGAATGAGTGATATACTAAAGAAGACAATTTCTATATTTCAAAGAGACAGAGGACAATGATGAAAGATTACTATTAAAGAACAGTGATTAACCAAAGTGCTATGTATGGTTCTACATATATTCCCTCATCATAGTCATCCATCAAAATTTCAGTACATTTTGTAGTCTAACAAAGTTTAGTACTGAGGATTACACAACGTAAAGTTCAAAACTGATTTTTTAAGTGATTGGTTTTGACCTTTACATGTAAATATGTAACTGTATAAATAGTATTGATCTCCTATTCATTAAAAAGAAAAAACAAACCAAGAAGATATAAGGCAACAAACAAACATCATAATCTCATAAATTATTGGGCAACTTATAAGAAAGTTCATAGCAAAATAAGCTTCGAGATTTTCTTGCAGGAGAGTCTCGCTTGTGACGGGTAACTTTTGTTCTTGAAAAGAAGCTCATCTTGAGCAAACATATACATCGATTCTTTTAAAAGTACTACCAGTAGTTACTAGTTAGGCACTCAATAGGCAATAATGTAGCTACAAAGCGATATCATGAAATTCGAATATCTAATGCGACTTTCCTTCACAGATGCACAAACAAGCAAAAGTCCAAAAACTTTTTGATTATCAATGCTTATTAATTCCTCGGTCTGCTCAGGTTGGACCACCACGACCAACTATATATCTCACTCTATATTTCTTAGGAAAATATTGAAAACTGAGATCACCTGCACAGCTTTTGACACACTGGGAAACTCGACACTCAATTGATCATCCTGAGCTAGAGCTGAACCTTGTTCACCTGAAAACACAAGAGAACACTTGGATTATGCATCTATTTCTTATTTGATGAAGTTTATATTAACAGTAAAGATCTTCCAATAGTAGTAATAGGTAAATGTATGCATAAATACTTTTTTGTTTCCGGCATGATACCAGTAGTACAAGCACTCCATGATAGAAAATTATCAGAACAAAGCTAACAAAAACGGTGTAAAATAAATTGTCAAAGGAAGAGCAAGTAAAAAACTCAATTAGTAAACTTTTGTTCGTTTTCCTTTTCCTTTTCCTTTTTCATTAAATTAGCTTATGTTACAAGTGAGATCCAAAAAATCAAATGATATACAGTCCTTATACTGTGTCAGATAAACAAAGACCTAAAGCTGAGATTATAACAAGCATCAGCTAAATCAAGCTCACCTGCTGGTTTTCAGATACCCTCCTTGTCAGGGTTTATCCATTCACCAAATTGAAGTTTCCGAGTAAGACCGATCATAAACGACTTGAACCGTTATTTTAGTGCAAACCTTTCAAAAGTGAACAGCAGTCTACTAAGTTATATTTAGCGCCAGTGCTCCAAGGCATTCCAAGCATCAGAATGTCAAGTCATTAGGAGTTAACATCCATCAATATAAGATCGATCCCTTTCATCAGTACAACAATGTTGACCTAGCCAAACAGGCTTTCTCCTCATCAATTCAAATCCCAAATGTCCTGTTATATATATCTCCTGAACTTGGTAAGCGAAACTTAGATTCTTCATTCCCAGCGTAGAAATTATTAAATCCCAACCTTTCATTTCTAAGGAGTTCAGCCATCACAAATTCATTGCTACTACGAACGTCGTTCCAACCTTCCCAGTGGCCATTCGTTGAGATAGGACTTCTATAATTCTGATAATTCAACTGAGTGAATGGAGACAGGTTTTCAGAGAATGACTGTTCTACAACCCGAGAAGGAATACCATAGGCATCTTGAAGGTGTGTAAAATTGTTTCCCATATTGGAATATCTTTGGTTTTGTTGTGGAGACAGCGATCTTTCCATCAATAATTGAAGCCGTGCCTCATTCTCATAAGTACTATATTGAGAAGGAAAACTAGACCTGGTGTCTAATCCGGAGCTGTTAAGGCCAACTGGAAGCCTACCCTTACCAACTGCCAAAATTGCAGGATCCATAAACTCAATATCTCCACTGTTGACCATATTTCCAGCTGCTGATGCTTGATACTGATTTCTCATCAAAGATGAAGTATCAAGCATGTGATTCCCTGAAATTACAAGGGGGGATAGATGAACAATGCAATTCCAAGCGTTATTCACAGATAATAAGATGCAAAGAATGTACAGGGTAGAACTCACCAGAGAAGGGATCAAAGGACTGCTCAACTCTCTCTTGAGAGGTAAATCCTGGAGGTGGAGCCCGGTTGGAAGGTGAAAACCCAGGAGGGGCTGATACATGAGATCTGGAAACTGATTTTAAAAAAAGGAAAAGGAACTTAAGGCGCACTTCAATTCAAGCAAAATAAACACATGGATTGAGCCTTAAAGTGGTTTATGAAAATTTGTCACAGTAAGATTGTGTCCATTCTCCATAAACAAAACTACTCCCACACAAGATACAAACTATCTAAAGCATGATTCAACTACAGAAACAGAAGCTCGTGAAAGAAGACAACTGAATAGTTGTAAGACTACCAACTGTAAGGCTTCTCCAATCTTTATTCAGATAATGATAGTCACAGAGCATAGACATCTAGCTAAATCTCCCCAAAGAAAGGAAGATAAGGCAGAAGTTACAGGACAGGACAGCAACATCTTACGACTTTGAAAAGTACTTCAAATATAGACGTTACATGTCGCCCATTTTATTGTTGGTGAAAATTTTGACAAAATAGTTTTTCTCAACAAGCAACAAAATAGGATATGCAGGCATCACTGGACGAATGTTAGTAAGGCGAAGACATCATACGCAACACGCAAGGTAGCACTGACTCGGGTACGGGGACAGAAGCGGGGACGGGAACGGGGACAGGAAACGCCTAAATAAAAATTTATGAATACGGGTACGGCATGGGTACGTCAATAAAAGACATAAGAAAAAATACTCATATTAAAATATAAAAAAGTCACACATAAGTATCAACAAAAAAATGAAACACTTTAGTCTAATATCTTAAAAAGCAACAAAAATAAGCTACTCAACGAGTAACTCATTTTCAAAATCCGGCTAATCTAATGAGGAGGTGAAGAAATGAGAGGATTAATAATAAACTGAAAAAGCTAACCATGTATTTTTATGTTTTATTTTTATTTTAGTTTCCTTTTATACGGGGATACCTATATACACAAGGAAACGTTTCGGAAACGTCTCGATCATGGTCCCGAAACGTCCCCACCTTTCCTGAGACGTCCCCATGCTGTCCGTGACGGGTCTTATAGCTAATCAAGTACCTGGTATTTCCGAAAACACGTCCATCTCATAAACTCTTAACTTAGTAGCTGTGCATATGGAAGCAAAAGTCTCATGACCATAAAAGTAACATACTATAAGTAAGTCATCCATCAAAGCGACATAAATGTATGGGCACACGAGCGCCAGCAAAGCAAAAGAAGAAAAAAGAAAGCTAAACGGGCGCAGCAAACTTCTATCAAATACTTAACAAGCAATAAAAAGCTAATTGCACAGAGATTACAGTGAGATTAGGAAGAGAGACTAACCGGATAGCTTATTAGACGATCTATATGGATAATTTCCAGAGAGACTATCAGATTCCTCAGCATTAACATAAGAAAACCTGTTGCGAGTATCATACTTATTGAAGTGAGAATTTCTATCATTTGTGAAATCTTGGTGGAAATGACCATTTTCTGTAGTATTCCCAAGATGACCTAAAGATGGATCAACATAAGGTGCTTGACTAACTTGCTCTTCTCTAGCAAAAGAAAACCTAGATTGACCATTTGAATACGCTCTCCGAGAACTTGAGACAAGAGAACCTTGCTGATGATCATTATCTTCCATCATCTTGGTTAAATTTTGTCGGGAAGCTAATGGCTCATCCCATGGATCAAAATCCAAAGACAATATGCTCGAAATTATGCTGTTTTCCCCAATATCATCAGTAGCACCACAAGAACCACTGGCACTTTGAAATCTCTCCATGTGCTTCCTTTTATCATCGTCAGAAAACAAATGTTCAACTCTCATATGCCCATCAAATCGGCTGACCTGATTCTCGGTATATGCAGTTGATATAACTGGTATATCAGAAGTCTTTACTACTGTATCAACAATATTATTTACAGGATGAAAGTTTACACCAATGGCAAGCGAGCTCGTAGCTTCACGGTTCAAATTATCACCGGAATAGTTGGAGGGATGAAAGGAGTGAGTCAAGTTTGGCATATAAATTCTGTCAGTGACAAGTTCAGGATCCTTGAGACGTTGGTTATTAAAAGCTACCACATCATCTTCAATTTCATGGGGCACGATTTGGAACTTTTGCAACCCTAAATTCAAACTGGAATCAGAATTCTCATTTAGGACAGAAGTCTCAACTCCTGAGGTTGCGGTTTTCTCATCTCTGTAGGAAGTAATTGGTTCACTGAAATGACTATCATTTTCCTTGCATAATATTCCCTCATGCGCATTAATATTCATTGAAGACATATCAGAGCAGAGATTCTGGGCTTTCACTCTGGTGTTATCTGAATCTTTTCCTAGACTTGGTCCACAAGACATCTCGGCCGGAATGGTAGCACTTGTAGGAGAACTAACATGCATTCCATTTTCCTCAGGTGGTATTTGGCTATTCACAGATGAAGACACAGGAGGCTCCACTGTAACAGTGATCGCAGCATTGGTGGTCCGCCTATCTACATCTAAGTTCTTCTTTAGAGACTCTGATTTATCATGTTTAACATGAAGTTCACCATTAGGTAAGTGCTTCTTAACCACATCAGATTGATTCTGGTTTGCAACTGCAGCAGAAAACGTTACAGGAGCATGGTCTGTTTTTTGCTTTAATTGTCCATTGGAAGGAGTTACACTCGCAGGTTGGTGATTATTTGATGTGCGTGTTCCCCTGAAAATGCAGTCATGAGTTAAGAGTGTAATCAAACTATACTTGAAAAATGGGGACATTTAGATTAAAGGCATACCATAAGGCACCAGCAGGAAGACCAGATCTGCCAGAGCTACTATTTGGCGGAGAACCTTTGGTATTACTTACTGAATTCTGTTCAGGGTGCAAAACTATTGTATCAGAAGATCATTGATGTGAAACAACAAAAAATCCACAACACATCAAAATGAGTAAAAATTAAAAAATAAAAATAAATTATGTTTCTTCGTGTAAGATGACATGTCCATTTGCAGATTGTACCAAAGCTTATGGTTAAACCATTCTCAAGGCTTAAGCTTTGAAACTGTTTCAATTAGAAGACACAAGCTCACAAAGGAAGTATAAAACCTAAATGCTCACTAATTAGAGGTGACACAAAGATCAACCACAAAGGATGGCAATTATGTAAATATGAACTTACATTTGTAGCACTTTTACAGGCAACTTTAACGGTTGAAGCAGAACTGATATTGCAAAAATCATCTGCCGGTGGTGGCAGAACATCCCCTGTACGGTCTTGCATGCTATTTATAGTACCTGTAATTTGCTCTACCCTGCTCATTTAAAAAAAATATGAAATTAAAATCTTGAGTGAACAATACTCAAAATAAAGCCCACCGAAAATGACATGCAAAAGGTCATAAAATCATCCTCCACCCCCATAGCATGAAAGCATCTTTTAATCACAAAACTTGGGTAAAAGATGAACATAAAAAAAGCTTGACAGATGGATGAAAATCAGGTAGAGAGAAAAAAGGGCGCATTTACATTTAGACCATTAGCATAATACTTGTATTTCATAATAGCCCAGACAACAAATAACAAAAGACCACTTTTACAAGAAAACACCATATTTTACAGGGAAAAACCCTACTATGAGACACGTTGCAAAAAATTTAGAACCTTAACAGTAGCAGAAAATATACCAATGGAGTACCATTGTCAGACAATACCTTGTATAAGCTGATATTATTTCATCTTTAGTATAACTATCCTCTTGTGATCCAATCTCATGCAAATAGAGACAGTCAGGGTTGCTGCAAGGCTGAAACATAAAATAAATAATAAATAAACTGTGAGGAATTTGTAAGTGTCAAAAGAGTATAAGAGCACATGCGAATCATGCACATAATTCAATAATTCCAAACTTAAGCATCACCAGATCCCATACCACATTTCTCAGCCAGGCATGGCAATATTTTGTAGTACCAAAACATGCCCTGAAACAATTTTTTTGAAAGTGTTAACATGTAATATTGTGTACAATAAAGAGATCTTAATATACAAGTGCCTACTTTAAAGGCCTGCCTTCCAGCACAAATCCATGGACTGCCTGAATGATGTGGGTGATGGATAGTTACACACATCTTCATCAGCTAAATTAAGTGGCAACCCCACAATGTAAACAAGGTTCCTTTGGATCACTCGTACACTGCCAAGCTGCTTTCTTCCCTCAGATGTTTTGTTTTTGCCCTTTACTTTTCTCTCAATACTATCTCAGCACCAACTATGACTTGTATGAGATAATAAAGAACTGTATGACAAAAGAACAAGGACAAAATTCATGTAAGTCACAGGTTGGTGTTAAGGTTATTTATATAATTACTTTCCGCGGTCTGCTGCCATCCCAACAATCCTCTCCTTGTTGTAAGGAGTTCGACATGCTGGACACCGTCCTTCTGTCTGATCCTTCTCTGCCATGTCCATAATGTGATGCCAGCACCAAACACAAATCTGTATTCCAAATACATTGACTCTAAGAATAATAATAGCTGCCTCAAAATATCGATTATATTCAAAACTCTACTGCAACTCTATCTAGAATAGCTTTCGGAATTACAAACCATAGAAACAATGGAACAACTGCACTAATTTCACAGAGGCTTGTGTAAAATTTGGGTTCTGAAGATTTATATAAAGAAAAACAGTCTAAATTTTTTATACAATTTTTATGCTGTGGGATTTTAGGGATTAGAAGGGTAAGTCAGCTGTCAACTTTGATGATTGGGAAGGGGAAGCAGATATCCCTAAAAATTATGTGTTTGATTACATTGAAATGGGCTCGCTAACGCACTTACTTCGCTGGCGTGTTTCATGCCTAATGAACAATGTCAAAGCAAAGTGAATGAAGTAGTTGAAAAATAAGCGTAACTAACAGACAAATTATAACTCGTCAATTTTCCACTCCGAAATATGATATGATGCATTTAAGTCGGTGGAATTGCATATTGACATAAATACATCATATTGCAGTATCTGCTTTAAATTGATGAAAATGTAGAGATAGAACTACTAAATGCCAACAGAAGCCAAAACTTTAGCAGACCTCGTATCCACACTTGCATGGTTTCAGATGCTGGTCAGTCAAGTCCATCTCCTCGGCACAGAGAGGACAAGTCTTATCTCCTTGGTCGCTCATTGTTACCTTCATAGGAGGGCAACACATCAGTTATCATGAATAGGGAAGAAAGAAACATTACCACAAAAAATAACACACATCAAAATAATGAAACGCATCAGTTTTTGCATATAATTAATGGTCGAACGAGATCAAACGATAGATAACACATATCCTTACAATACTCACTTATGCCACATATCACCCAAAAAAGGATATATTATATTATAAAGCCACAAAACAACATAATCGGTCAAGAAACTTCATCTCTATAGGCAAGTAAAAGAAATCAGACCATCACTCCGGTGGAGTAAGAAACTCCAAATGAGCAAATCTATTCCTCAACGATCCTAATATGTTACTGAATTTTACATTAGATGCAACTTAACCCTCAAGAATTAGTTTTTATTACAACATACAAAAGCGAATACAGCTAAACAGCAAAAAAGAATGACCTCAAATCAAGAAGTTAAACCCCAAAAACCTCATCCTCGTAAAATGGAACTCAAAGATAAATCATTCCAATTCACTAATACTCGAAAATCCAAATTCAATTTAACACATCAAATTAATCAACAATTTCAACCATATATAGATGTAACCTCAATTTCACTTTTGAAACGATAGATGATCGCATACACAAAAAGAGAGACAGAATCAAATCCAAAGTCCACAACAACTATAAAATGTTGAACTTTACTAATCTTGGTCAACTGAAAAAAGCCAAATCCAAAAAAAACCCAAATTTAAACAAAAACATAAATTCATTTCCAATCAAAGTCCACTACATCTATAAAAAAAACAAAAACTTTATGCAATCTTGGTCAACTAAAAAGTCCAAATCCAAAAAAACATAAATTAATTTCCAATCAAAGTCCATGACAACTATAAAAACCAAAACTTTAAGCAATCTTGGTCAACAAAAAGCCAAATCTCAAAAACCCAAAATCTAATCAAGCATAAATTCATCTCTAATCACAGTTCAAAGAAGCTATAAAAATCAAAACTTTATTCAATCTTGGTCAACTAAAACGCCAAATCTCAAAAACCCAAATCCAAGAAACACATACAAATTCATTTCCAATCAATAAAAAACCAATTAAAACATTAGATCAAGTAAAAAAATCAATAAATTGGGATCTGACTGAATTATCAATCAAATTAAATTGATTAATTAGTGGAAAAAGATTCCAGAAATGAGAGTAGCGAGCTTACTTGAAGATTGAGAAGTGGGTAGATAGAGAAAGTGAGTAGAGAGAGAAACAAGGTACAACACACCAAAGCGAGGAAGCGATAGAGGAAATCAGGAAAGTATGTGAGAGAAGAGAAGAGAACCATACTATGATAGCCTTATTTATTTACTACTAATCCGTTGACAGTCCCACTTTGTAATTTCATATTATAATATTATAATTACATTATGGTTTAAATAATATAATATCATATTATAATTTTAAAAAATTAAAATTTTATATTTGAACATATCTATTTGAATAAATACTTTTCAATATTTAGAATACATTGGTAACTACTCTATAGTGAATATTCTGAAACAATTGAAAAGATCGTTTATCTCTTTCCGTGTCTCATTCGGTGTCTCCCGACTTTATAAAATTATGTAATGCGAATAAGTTATCCTTTGTTACACCAGATTGCTAAGATCGCGGATATCTGGTTGTTTTAAAAAATAATTTAAAATTTTAAAATTAAACATATGTCATGTTTTAAAAGTGTGTCATATAAAGTATAATAAAATATCAAGATTCGAGGACAAATGGAAAATTGGAAAAATAAATATTGGTTTAGATATGATGATAAATTGTTTTTAAATGGAGTGCAATAGGACGACATTATAATATTTTGATATGTAATGAATGTCCTTGTGGAATGAATTTGTTTAGAGATTGTGATAGGTGATCTCACATTCATTTAGCCAGGATTTGAGTTTGGTATAAATTTAAATGAATACATAAATGATTATAATTTCTTCTATTAAAATATTTTGTGTTTGGATGGATTATACATCATGTATGTGTCATAATTCATAAGAGTGAGTTGTTAGATGATATTCTTACATGATGTAAAAATTTACAATGTCAATGAGACATGAAATATAGCAAACGAAAATTGATCTAGATAACCTTTTTGGTTGTTTGACTATTGATGGTCCATAATGTACTTTTTTGTGTAAATGAAATGTTGCTGGAATATGAAATCTATTCATTATGATAATTTAATTCCTAAATGAAGTATTTAAAATGGGGAAATGAATTGGGTCTAATTTATTTGCTTAATTCAAACATGTCATCTTTTAAATATAATTTCATGTTCTCACCATAAATAAATCATATAAAAATACAGCAAATAATTACTCCGTATTATTGTTGGGGTGTTGCTAATTTGATTCCATCAAATGATGTTATTAGTCGTCTGCTAATACTGATTCGGTCCATTAAAAGTGGATGTTTATAATTTATTGTATGTATCTTTGGCTTTGATCATAGTCCTGAGTGAATTCTAACATTGATGTGGCTACTGATTAGATAGGCTCGTTGTTGATAAGCCATACCCAATTTTATGCTAGATCAACTTGGGTCCAAAATTGAGCATGTTTAGATAAGTTTAGCATCCTCACACCCGATATATCGTGAGGGTTAAACTCGAAATAGGATCTACATATAAGGAGTCACACATGTTGTCCATTAAGGACCCAATCTAATAGAAATGATTGAAGAGTTGTCATGTCCAAGTATTTATAACGGTAACACCAAGGTAACCTGGCACAAGAATACGTAGCAAAAGACACAAAAAATTTATACAAAATGGGCCAAAGCTTAATGGGCCCCGTCGTGTGTGTTACCTTCGCGGACTACGTGGTTTATGTGTAGGCCTAGTCTCTAGTAATGAAAAACAATCAACTTTAAAAGACCTACAAACTACTTAGACTTCACTACAATATCAAGCTCAAAGTTAATCACTCTAATTCATTTTCTCACCAAACACATATAATCGCTAGAATGTTCTATACTATAAACTAGAGTAAAGCTCCAATTTATAATGCGATCCCAATGGCTAGTTAAGTGAAGCCACCTTTGATCATGCCTCGATCAACCCAAGAACTTTGATTGCAATCTTCAATCTTCAACCATGTTGAAATACTTGGCAGCCCGGAAAAACTTTTCCTTGGCGCCAACCGAGATTGATTGTTTCCTCAAAACATTTAATCACCACGGTTGCATCTCAATCATAAGTCGCTTCCAGTTAATGATCTACCTATTAACTCCTCCATCGACTGGGTCAAACATCTAAACCAAGTCGACTTATTAATGCACTGTGATCTTTTATCATTCCCCAATCAATCCTTGTTTGATCCTCACCAATGCCCCTCGCATTAACTCAATTACCATCTTTTGTCTTTGCTTTGCTAGGCTGGTACCTACAAAACATGTCACCAAACTCCTTTTTATACGGCACAAAACCATCTGGATTACCAATTATTAGCATCTAGAAGTTCACGACAAACTTGGTGAGTCTATATTTGAGTAAACCAAGCTCCCTCAACTCATGCACTGTGTTTGCTACTTCCAAACACCAATAATCAAGACAAAATAATAGGTTTTTAACCGAAACGACCAACAAATTCTAGAATACCGTTGTATACTAATAGATTCAAAACCAAAAGTACTCCCCTAACTCATGCAACTGTCCTGGCTCAAACATCTTGCAGAATTGTGAGTACTCAAAGGTACTTTTAGATATACACCCATCTCACAAAACCTTCCTTTGCAAATCCAAGCTAACTTAAAACAACGGCATTGTGAGATGTATTTGATAGTCCCAATCAACACAACTCAACCCACATACTTATTAAAATGTGCAACCACACCTTTCTACAAGTTAGCTATATTGTTTAAGAGAATCAAGAGAATGCTTGAAGCATTCACACACTTACCCAATGAACAATCGACTAAGGTATTATACCTCACAGTCATACAAACAAAACCTCAAGTAGAGAATTTTAAATAGGCCACAAGCCAACATAACCTAAGTAGTTTAACATAACGTAAACCAACAACAGTCAACTTCAAGTAACTTAACTTCCCCTTTTTTCCATACAAAAAAGAAATAGAGAGAATGCCTCAAGCATTCTTAACCACCACCGCTTGTAATATCGCGAAGTCTCCTTACTGAGGAATCACATACTACCTCATGTACCAAGCCCTGCACTTTCTAACCAAGCCCCCGCAATACAAGTACAACATCGTCCATCTGGTGAGGGACGTAATTGGTATTTAACACATACTCAAAGAAAAAGATCATTACCATATAAATTTAACTACACACTATCAAACAAAGATAAAATAAAATAAAATAAAATAAATATAGCAACAAAAAAGAAGGTTACCAACGTTAATGGACGAGGAGATGATTCCCACCCCTTCCAAATCTTTCTCTTGCCAAAGCTTTTAGAAATGTCGCCAGCCCGAACTCGAGAAGTCAAGTTCCACATCTTCTTTTTGAACATGATCTCAAAAAATGCCTTATCCTCGAGGATTTGCGAAAAACAAAAGATTCTTTGAGAGGCATATTGCGCTGCCGCTATTGCATTTTATAGAACCTTAATTTGTGATTTAAATCCAACAAGGTTTCGCTGATCCATGTAGTTTGAACAACATGTCAGCCTGATACATATTTTGCTTCTCTTATCATATGAGGTATGTACTGGCAACCCGGTGATGTGTTGATAGACCTTAAAGTGGCACCCCTAATTGTACTTTCTTATCAAGCTTACATCCTTCTAATCAAAGATTCAATAACCTACTTTGGTTGAGTTTCCTTAGGAACCATATCCCGCCGAGAGTCTCGGTATTTCAAAATTTCTCTTTGATTTAAACAAGGCATTCCTCATAGTTAAAACCTTCCACTATCAATACACAATAAACATACGTAAGATATAGTAGACTTCAATCACTTCTCAGAATCTCGTCATCACTTTTCTCAAAAGTATCTTCTTAAGTTTTACACCCTATAACTATAGGGAGTGCTTATTTTCTGAAATTTTTCATGTCAACCGCTTTTAACAATTCTCTAGTGTATTTGCTTTGATATAAATATTCCATGTGTAGTTTGTCTCAATTGTAAGCCCAAGAAAATGATAACTCCCCCATCATACTCATTTCAAACTTCGACGTCATGATAGTTTGAAAATTCCTTACAAAGATAACTATTAGTAGCACCGAATATAATATCATCAATATATATTTGAACAACAACAATATCATGACTTACGATTTAGTGTGAAAAGAGTAGTATCAATATTACCTCGCTTATAGTCATTTGAACCGAGGTAAGTTCATTATACTATGCTCATGAGTCAAGCTGAGAATCTCATAAAGAGCCTTTTTAAGTTTGTACATACGGTCGATGACGGATCTTCAAATCCTCGGAAGTTGTCTACCACACCTCTCTTGTAGTTCCCCATTTAAGAAAGCGCTTTTTCACATCCATTTTGATACAACTTAAATCCATGAATGCATGCAAAGCACCATAAGAACTGAGAGATTTACTCAAGGAAATGTCCTACCAAAGTCCACCCTTTAAATTTGAGTAAAACCCCGCCTTACAAGTCTAGACTTGTTGCTCTAATGTTACCGCCTTCACCGAAGTTTGTTCTAAAACCCATTTTGTGCCAACCACAAGATAGTTTCATGGGTTCGGAACAAGATATCAAACATTATTTCTTTCAAACCCTATCCATTTTATATTCGTTCAATAGTGGAAATGGTTGTAATTGCATAACTGCATCAAATTTATCCATTTTATATCTTCAAGTACTTCCTTGATATTTGGTTCACAGTGAAAATGAATGCTGTAATGCGATTGCTTCACTCAAGCCAGCTCTTGTTTGAGTCCATCAATCACACTCCACCATCGACTGGCGCGGATGAGACGATAGGTGCTTCCAAGCTGCACGAAGTCCGATTTTGGTTCCTCTTGAGCTCGATTCAGCCACCAGATTCTCGAGTTATCTAAAATTCTTCATCATCATCCTGAGGTTGTGACGGTTTCATCACATAACATTTATGGATTCAACGACTTTACCGGTTCTGTTGAAAACTCAGAGGGCTTTGCTCATACTGAAAGTAGCCCACCAACAATACTACTCCGATCTTGGTTCAAATTTCCTTTTTCTTCTCTGGATTCAAACAAAACACCCAGATCCAAAGCACTCTAAAATATGAAATGTTAGAGTTTTATTAAACATAATGAGCATTGTGTTTTTTTCTGCTAAGTATAGGTCTGATTAGGGACATCGATTTTGATAATGGCAAGAAGTATTACAAACTTCTCCTGAAACTCTCAAAGGACAGTCTTTTACCAAGACAGGATCTTCCCATTTCTTGTAGTATTCTCGTTCTCCCTTTCTCGCAACTCCATTCCAATCAAGCTTAGCCGGTATAACCCATGTTTGGATTCCATGGTTGTTACAAAACTCTTTAAATCCTCCAAAAAATTTGTTCCCCGGGTCACTCTTGGATCTTTTGATATTCGACTTGTTCATTCGAACTCAAGTGACAATCAAATTCCCCGAAAGTTTCATCCTTATGACTTAAGAAGAAAACCTAGTAGAACCGTGAATAGTCATCCACCACAACAAAGGTATACTTCTTTCCTTTTGGGTTTGCAACATTTACTGGACCGAATAGATTCATGTGTAATAGTTCTAGAACTCGAGTGGTGGATTTACTTTTTGAATTTGAAGGTAATCTTAGCTTGTTTTCCTCCAATTGACATCCTCTCACACTGGGATCTTTAAGAAAACTTATCTTTGGAAGTCCTCTCAGAATCGTGGATTTAAAACCTTTGGACGGCAGGATAACAGGTGTCCCATTCTTCTATGCCACAATTAATTGGTCACTACTGATGCGTACCAAGCTTAGATTTTATCTGTATGTGCTTGAACACATACATATTCCCTTCTTTGATAGCCACCAGAGTTTTCTAAAGTTCTCCTCCCCACAATTGCAGGCCCTCAAGAAGTCGACTTTATCCCTTTATCACAAAAGTTGACTAATGTCTGCTAGTTAAAGCTTAGTCCTTCCACAAGCCATACATTTAATAATCACCTTCGCCCAACTCTAACCGTCTTTACCAATGATTTTTCTTCTCTCCGGAGTCTCCAAAGTGACTGCTTTCATCATCACAGCAGGCTGGGGAGAACAAAGACTTGTTTGCGTCATGTCTTCTGAAAGACCCACCGGCCTAGAAACCATTCCACTCTTCTTCTTTGCTCATTACCAAGAATTATTAAAAGTCCTGTTTCATATCTCTTTCCTTATCTACATTCGAACTATAAATATCCCCTTTTCTTGACACTCCTATAGTACGCGCTGCTCCTCCCGGCTCGCTTTGTTGGATCAAGTATAGAAGCCTCTGATTTTTCTTGATCATTTGTACTAATTTTCTTTATTGGACACCCTTAGCAAAGACATTGGGGTAATATTTCTCTCGACCCCTTCTTCGACTTTCATTGTTTCATTCTTCATCTCTCATACGATTGAACCTCCAAGTTAAGTCCCCAAGAGTTACTTCCATTTGTATCTTGAGATTGTCAGCAGGGCAACCATTGCATTCCATGAGAACTTGTATTTAGAGAGTACATCAAGTACCTGTTACAGCTGCAGTAATGTTTGGCAAGATTTCGAAGTTCGTTGGATGAAGCCTCAATTGTCACGAATACTCTAATGTCTTCATTGTGAAAAAGCTCCACTTCTTTTGGTAAGAAGAACAATCCGATTATCCTTGACTTGACTCAGACCTTCATAGGTTGCGTAGAATGACATCCTACATCTCATTGGTCAGTTCCTCACACGCACTTACTCTTACTATACTCATTAGGAGTTAGAGCCTTGGCGACGATATTTCTTTGCATTTTTATTTGAGTGAACCTTTTTTCTCTTTCCTCATCATCCGTAAGGTCATCAATAGTTCTTCAGTTGTCTCCATCCTTTGAGTTTGACTTCATAATCTCCTATCAACACGCAACAATCCAAACTTAGCTGAGTCGATGTATGTTCCTATTCTCTTAGAATCCAAAATTAATTTTGTCGAATGTAGGACTCTGTGGACGAGACCGAGTCTGCCGAGATCATAAAAAGCACTGTATATAAGCTTACGATCATTGAACACAAAGATGTTATTAGTCTTTGATCAGTGGTTCCTCAGTTTCCGAGTACCACTTCGGTCTCAAGAGCATTATAATGAAAATGAAAATATCTGCCTAACTCAAGTAACACCAATACAGAAAGCAGAGGCAGTTGGGCCGAACTTGCCCCTGCTCTTAGTGTGTCACCTTCCGTGACTCCACCGTATTTCACTATACGTATGTGGCTACTCTCGAATACAGCATAAGTAATCAACCGTATACCTAAGAAAAACTAATGATTTCACTACAATATTGCTTCAAATAAAGAATCACTCAATTCTTTTCTCATCAAAACACATATAATCGCTAGAACAACTGATGCTAGTAAACTAGAGTAAAGCTTCCTCAATTTATAATGATCCCCAACGGCTATGATGAGCCACTTTCAACACGCCTCAACCATAACTTGATTGCTAATCGCCAATGCTTGATCAAGAATTAATCTTCAACGCTGCCAGGCTTAAGCAGCTCCAGAAACTTTCCTTATTAACTTCAGATTGATCGCTTCATCAAAACATGCTGCAATCACCATCCAATCATAAAGCTCAGTTTTCATGAAGTTAATGATCCACCTATTAACTCATCCAGATTCTGGTTCAAACAATCAAACCAAGCCGATCTCCTACTAATGCACTCGATACATTTTGTATAATCCCACTAACCTTGATTGATCCTCAAATTAGTCCCCTTGGGCATTAACTCATCACGATCTTGTTCTGATACGCTTATCGTGTTTGTACCCACAAAACATGTCATCAGCTTGTAAGAATCACTTAATAGATAAGACTTGATTTTGTTTAATTACTAAAAATTATATGTTTGAAAACCATATGAGGAATGTATCTCAAGCTTACACAAAGTTATTCTGCAAAATCCTCATTGTGTAAGTTTTATGAAATATTGCTAAAAGACATTTATATAAAGTTTTTATTTCGGTTTTAATTTTCATTCTACGAATGCAAAAGTTTTTATTGAGAACTAATCAATCTATTTTTGAATTAATAAAAAAAAATTTCTAATTTAATAGAACGTTCTATACCAAATAGTGGGACTTCTTACGATGACAATTTCCTACTTTTCATACCTTTATAAACACCAACTTATTATCCAATCAAACCCAACATTTATTCTCCACCACACGATCATCCAATCCAACGGCTGAGATCCCCTTATCAGAAGACTGTATTCAAATCCCAGGCGATATACTTCACTCATCATTTTGTCATACCATGTTTCTGCCTGTGCCTCCTGCCGCCTCGATTTAGGGGTTTACGATCATCATCAAGGTAATCTCTCATTTTCATATTATTATTTTAACCTCATTTCAATCGATCTTCGTTATGCTTTAATTTTATCAGCATTAATAATGTTATGATTTTGATTTTATCAGCATTATGATGTTACGATCGTGGTTTTATTAGCATTTTCATGATCGCGATTTTATTAGCAGCATTTTTAATGTTACGTGTATGATTTTATCAACATTATAATGTTACGATCGTGAATTTATTAGCATTTCATGATTGTGATTACATTTAGCTTACGATTGCGATTTTATCGGCATTTATAATGTTACGATCGTGAATCTATTAGCATTTTCATGATTGTCATTTTATTAGCATCTTTTAGCTTACATACGATTGTATTTTACCAGCATTTATAATGTTACGATCGTGAGTTTACCAGCATTTATAATTAATTTATTAGCATTTGCATGGTTGTGATTTTATTAGCATTTTTTAGCTTACGGTCTTGATTTCACCAGCATTTATAATATTATGAGCGTGAATTTATTTATTAGTATTTGCATGAGTGTGATTTTATTAGCATTGTTCATGTCGCGATCGTGATTTTATCAGCATTTTCCATGTTACATTGTGATTTTATCACCATCTATAATGTTACGATTATCCTGTTTATATGATAGTGTTTCAATTTATTTGTCATCTGATTTTTTTGTTGCGGCTAATCTCATATCGATTCGTCATTTAATTTCATTTTTCAATATTTCAAAATGATTAATGGAGATGTTCATAGTGTCTGATCTATACTACAAGCAGTGACTGAACCTGAATTGAGATTACGTAGTTGGATATTTGAATCCTTAGAGTCATGCAATTGCATTTTGTTAGTTACTACACATAGGGTCGGGATGATGAATAGCGTGATAATTTTATTGGTGACTTGATCGATGAATCTTGTGATCATAAGAACCATTGCTTAAATATGTGTAAACACATTCAGTTTTGTGTCATTCTGTACATCTATATTTTGTTGGCTCTTATAAGTCAATATTTTAATGTTGGCGTCTCTTGCAATTTGTGAGTACTTTGGTAACACTGACTTGTTATATTGCGTAGACACCATAATGGGGAAGTCCTACCCAACTGTCAGTGCGGAATACCTCAAGGCTATTGACAAAGCCAGGAGAAAGCTTAGAGGATTCATTGCTGAGAAGGGATGTGCTCCCCTCATGCTCCGCATTGGGTAAGTACCACAGTGTCTTTTCTATTGGTAAACTAAACTGTGGTTGTTTTGTATTTCTTTGCCATTCTTAGATGCTACTGTTTCAATTTTTTATTTGATGGTGGTTCGTTTCGAACATCTTTCAGATGGCACTCTGCTGGCACATATGACCAAGCTACCAAGTCCGGAGGTCCATTCGGCACAATGAGGTTCAAGAATGAACAGTGTCATGGTGCTAACAACGGAATTGAGATTGCTGTTAAGCTCTTGGAGCCCATCAAGGAACAATTCCCTATCCTCTCTTATGCTGATATCTACCAGGTTATAAATTATCCTCTTTCGCTGACAGTGCCAGAGCCTTTCATTTGGCATCTATCGGTTAACTTGATGCTCATTTTGTTTGTAACGGTTTCACTTTCGTTGTATAGCTGGCAGCAGTTGTTGCGGTTGAGATTACTGGAGGACCAGATGTTCCTTTCCATCCTGGAAGGGAGGTTAGTGCAAATTCTTTTCTTTTTTTTTCGTATATAGGAACACGATTGATGGTTCCTTGTGTTACTAGCTAGTATTGCACATTAGAATCTGTTTCGTGTTGCTACTTGTAATTGTCATCCTTATTATATCAAGTAGTATAATGGATAATGCTACTTGTACTAAAAGTTTCTATCCTCATATATTATCTGTTTGATTAATTTATGATTAACTTTGACATCTTATTTGACCTTCAGGACAAGCAAGAGTGTCCCAAGGAAGGACGTCTGCCTGATGCCACCAAGGGTAAGTAAATTTTTTCTTGATTGTGTTTTGTAACATTGTCGAGCATGCAATCATCAACAACTGGGTTCGAGAACTAGCACTATGAGTGTTTTCTATACTAACTATCTGCATCATAAAACTTATGCTTGCAGGGAATGACCACTTGAGAGAGGTATTTTGCAAGCAGATGGGTCTTTCTGACGCTGATATTGTTGTTCTCTCTGGTGGCCACACTCTGGTATGTGTACTCTTATCCCTTCTCTATGTTTATGAGTTTCTCTCTATTTCCATACGGTTGACCTCTAAATTATTTACAGGGAAGGTGCCATAAGGAGCGTTCTGGATTTGAGGGACCATGGACTCGCAATCCTTTGATCTTCGACAACTCATACTTCAAGTTAGTTCATGTCTCCTCCCCCATCTTATCTCACTAGGGAAGTAAATTTATGCCTTACATTGATTTCACATTCATCTCTCCCAGGGAGCTTCTTTCCGGGGAGAAAGAAGGTCTTCTGCAACTGCCCACAGACACGGCTCTCCTCTCTGATCCTGTCTTCCGCCCCCTTGTTGAGAAATATGCTAAGGTATATTGTTCTTGTTCAGACTGCAAACCAGTTCTTTTGAAGCAGACTCGTACCTCTTCCTTGAACAACTAGTTGATCAATTTATTTGTGTTCCAGGACGAAGATGCTTTCTTTGCTGATTATGCAGTCTCTCACATGAAGCTATCTGAGCTCGGGTAAGGGTCTTGATAGTCGTACCTTAAATCCTTTTGCAGTAGTTTGGGTTATACTATGCATTATTAAGCTGCGAGACTATTGGCTAATGCAGATTTGCTGAAGCTTAAGAGCTATGGAAGGGTGGTTTCCCGCACCCGAATTTTATGGGAAAACTTGGTGCAATTGATGTTTTCTTCTCGGTTTCATCTTCTGATTAGTGTTTTCGATAATGGTTTAGAACTTTTATTCAGATTCCTGTGAACTGCGAAGGATGTTAGAGTTCTTGATCTTAGTATGGTCATGTTATTTCGTCGATTTCTGGAATTGAAATAAAGCCAAGAAAGCTTCCCATCTATCGTTTTGTTATGCTTTAACTGAAGTTCCCAATTATTGCACTTGCATGTTTTTTCATTATGGTATCTCTTTATGCATCCCATACTTTAGATAAGTTAACTTGATGCTTGAATAAATTTGAAAGATTAGGCACAATTGAGGTGACATACTTGTAATAATTGTCTGGAGTTGTTCATGAGTCGAGCTGCCTGCCTAATCAATGTTCAGTATTCTTAATAGAACGCTGTCGTCAACAGCCAAGCAACCTATCTCGCAGACAATTGTTCAACTACTTGCTCAATATAATAATCGGACAAATACCATGGAATTAAAGAAGCGTGTCCTTATGGAAAACCACATGGAAAATAAATCTCACCGGTTGTTTGGCTACGACCTTTTTTTTTTTATATTGTAAAACGTAATGTAAATAATTTTATTTTGATTCTTAAAAAAATTAAGCTATGCAAATATTGATTTAGAGCGAAAAGAGTGATGAATTGGTGAGGGCCCATGCTTCTGAGTGTCAAAGTATTGGACGATCTTTGTCAGCAGAATATTAGCTTTTTAGTGAAATGATAATTTCTTAATGAAACTTCACAAGCCTTCTGACACCAAATGGAGAAATGAAAATAGTCATTCAGCTAGCAGCTAACTTAATATTATTTGGAGTGTGTGTATATGCTTATTCGATAAAATATTTGATATGATAATATGTTTATCGTTTAGAGGAATTATAAAGAGAAAATATGAAATATTTATTACCAGTCTTATGAAGTTGTTAATAATGAATTAATTCATACTAATAAAATTTGTTATAATCTTTTTAAAATTGTCTGAACTTGTCACCTATTAAATACGGAGTAACTTTTATGATTAAGAGCTATGGATACAAAGACAACATTCATTAACAAAATTATTACAGTATTAAAAAACCATTAATACGGAAATAAAGATAATCATGTGCAATAATGCACCATTCCAATTATTGAGAGGGCTGTAACAGCAAAACATATAGTCCAAAAAATGAAAAATAATGATATCACGGCGGCTAACAAATAATGAAATGAGTCATGATCATCACTTGAAGTTCCAAAGTCAAATTGTCAATTTTGACAACTTTGTCAACACTTAGACCCTCAACTCCTTGACATAACCGTGTCCAAAACTCACTTCTTTTTCCTTTCCTCCTCCTTTCCCTGCATCTTCCATTTCTACGTCCCCAAATTTGTTAGTCTTTTCACTTCTATATATGTATACTTATCATCTGAATTGGATATAAATAAATATAAGAAAAAAATATTTATCAAGATTGAACTAGTGATAATCTTTCTTGATAAAAATATTAAAAAGTTGAAGTGAAAAGGCTATGGCTGATATGAATGGCGCAAATGGAGGTCAGCAACAATTCAACCCCGAGTTTGTAGCTGTTCCTACTCATGGAGGTCAATATATTCAGTACAATATATTTGGAAATAGCTTTGAAATCACCAACAAGTATCGTCCTCCGATCATGCCTATTGGCAGAGGAGCTTATGGAATTGTTTGGTCAGTTAGTTTTTGAGTTCTTGATTTTTTTATTTGTTTTTGTTGTTGAGCTGGATTGTTCTTTATCACTTCATGGTTTGATCATTTGAGGTCAACGGTTAATTTTTTTGATGTTTAAATTCATGCCCCAATTGACTAGTTTGATTCTAAATGTTCAAAATTAGTAGCGCTCGTAATTGTCATTCGTAACTTAGATTTGAATCAAAATTATCATGTTAATAGTAAAATATGTTGAAAATGTTACGGAGTATCTTTTAATATATTTTCATCAAATAGTATATAGTTTATACAAAAATATTTGAGTTCAAATGTTACCATCAAAATTTAAACTAGACAATCTTTTTTAGATGGAGGGAGTATACCTTTTCTTCTTTCTGTTTTATACGTAGTACTATAGTACTATATATAAATGTTAAAATTGTTAGTGTTTGACTTTTGTATTGATTCTTGCTTGTTTTGGATGATTGTTTTGTTCAGCTCAGTGTTTAATGTGGAGACAAACGAGATGGTGGCAATCAAGAAAATTTCAAATGCATTTGATAACTACATGGATGCTAAGAGGACACTTCGTGAGATTAAGCTTCTTCGCCATCTTGATCATGAGAACGTAAGTAATTCGCCATTCGAAAGGCAAAAAAAAAAAAACCAAATCTTGTTGCTAATATTCTTGCTTCAGTTCTAGTTTGTTTATTTCCACCCGTATATGTTTTATTTATATTGGCTTAGTTGTTTTTGGAACTAATTGTCATGACTTCGTTATCAAATAAGCAGATAAGTAGTGCATAATGTCTTGAGTGATATGATCACCTTATGCTATCATGATCTCAATTGTTTCGTCTTATCAGAACTTCTTATTGCAACTTTCGATTTTGTGCCCTTCGTATGTTTCCTTGAAGTTTTTGATGTTTCTGTGACATGTTTTTCCTAGTGTTGGGCCTTTGAATCATCATAGCTTTTGGTGGTGTCTGATAGTTAAGAGGCCTATACCTTCACTTTTGATTTCTATATACTTTAGACATCTGTCTTCTAAGATAACATCTTAGCGTGCCGATTAGAATTCCCCTTCATCATTTTTGTTTACTCCAAACGAAGTGCTTAGAGTTCATTCTGGAAAGTTTGATAAGAATGATAATTTCATAGATTCCTGTATGGAGAAGTTGTCATATCTCACTATATATTTTTTTAAGGTCCTTCACCTAATTATCAAACATGTCATGCAGGTCATAGCCATAAGAGATGTTATTCCTCCACCACTGAGAAGGGAATTCAATGATGTCTACATTACTACAGAACTAATGGACACTGATCTTCATCAAATTATTCGATCCAACCAAGGTTTATCCGAGGAGCACTGTCAGGTACTATTCTGTTTAATGGTCATACGAATTTATCTAATTTTGTTTCATCTATTTTTCAATTTTACTAATTAAATGTCCTGGTGCATTTTCTTGGCATACAGTATTTTCTATACCAGGTTCTTCGAGGTTTGAAGTACATACATTCTGCAAAAATTATTCATCGTGATTTGAAGCCAAGCAATCTCTTACTAAACGCTAATTGCGATCTCAAGATATGTGATTTTGGCCTTGCACGTCCGAACGCAGAGAATCAGGTCATGACAGAATATGTCGTGACACGGTGGTATAGGGCACCTGAACTGCTGTTGAATTCATCAGATTACACAGCAGCAATTGACATATGGTCTGTTGGCTGTATCTATATGGAGCTCATGAACAGAAAACCCTTGTTTCCTGGAAAAGATCAAATGAACCAGATGCGCTTATTGATCGAGGTAATGAACTGGAATTTAATGAAGTACTCAAATTGAGCATTGGGAAAACTCATTTTTTATCAACCATCATCGATGACCCTGTTTATTTCTTGTTTTTGTTTAGAGAACATGCTTCAATCTTCGTCTTCCAACATGACTAAAATTTACTGCTCTGTTAAAGATAGTTTACAAATACTTCCTACATTGTATTCTAATCATTGCAACTCCTCTGCAATATTTTATCACATAGTTTTCTTCGCCATTTTTCTTTCAGCTTTTAGGCACACCTATAGAGTCAGATTTTGCCTTTATCCGGAATGAGGAGGCAAAGAGGTTCATTCGACAACTTCCAAAATATCCCCGGCAACAACTAGAGAAGGTTTTTCCTCATGTAAACCCCATGGCGGTGGATCTTATTGATAAAATGCTAACATTTGATCCCACCAAAAGAATTACAGGTTAGTAGTATCTCTTATTACTTCGTTGATGTTTTTTACTTATTGAAATGCTGTTATCAAATGTACTAAAATCAAACAATACATGATTTTGCTATTAGAAGAGACTGAAATTTTATCAAACCATTTTTTTTATTTTCTGATCATCTTATCCTTTCTGTTCTATTGGTCTAATACTATTTTCTTGATGCAGTTGAACAAGCACTAGCGCATCCATACCTTGCAAAATTACATGATATTTCCGATGAACCTATCTGCCCGATACCTTTCTCCTTCGATTTTGAGACACATGCATTGGGAGAAGAACAAATAAAGGAAATGATCTACCAAGAATCATTGTCCATGAATCCAACATATGCATAAGGAATTGATCTCCCGATTGAATTAATGGTGTTAGCAAGTATATGCCTGGCAAATGACCAGTAACACCATCCAATCTGGCCGGATTTGGTATCAAGTTATTGCACCATCATCTATGGAGTTATAATTTTGACATTGTGAGTTCATAAAGATTGCTAAGATTTTTTAATGCAGATTTGCTCCGTTTTGAAGTTCATCGGATTCTGTCCTCAAATGATCCTCATTATGGTATCTTCATTTTTTCTTCATGTTGTATCAATATCCTCCCTTGTACTAAAATATTTACCTATGTAGAAGATAAACCTAAGATATTATTTGTTATTTTTTGGATAACTTATTATAAGTTTGTTCGAGCAATCTCGGTATGTAACAAGTATGTCAAATTTTCCATGTATAAGATTGAAATGAAGATTACATATAGTGTAATTGTTCCTGGGTGAAGTCACAACACTTTCACTCTATTAATCTTTTGATAATGGTAATATTTCATTTCTTTGCTATTTCAAAATCATTTTTACACTAAGAAGTGAAGTCAAGTTATTAAGAAACATATTCTGCAAGCCATGATTTAAGAGATTATACAAAGTAAGCATCTGTGTTGAAGAAAGATCAATTCAGCAGCAATTACAAATCAAAGCCTATGATGGTGTTATTAAGAAACGGAGATTGAACGATACTGGTACATATTCTGATGCTACTTTTGAGGCTTCTTCCACAGTACACCGATTTTTTTAAGCATGTTTGGGTTTTTCCTCTTCAGCAAGTCTTCGTCCACATCGTCAGGGAAGGGTGACCCGCCCTTTCCTGTCCTCAGGTTATAGGGGCTATCCATCGATCCTGTTCTCTCAACATATTTCCCGTTGTTTCCTGATGAAAGAATAGCAGCAGCGGCCTCTGCAGCTTTTCGCCACTGATCAGCCTGCACTTTCAATCTCCTCAGCTCCGCTTCCACCTCTGCCTTTGCTGCTTGTGTTGAATCCAACTGCTCAGCTATGCGGATAGCTTTCCTGTTACTCTTGTCAACTTCCTCTTTCATGTAGCCAACCTTCATAAGAGCCTCCCTCTCAGCAGCCCTCGCTGCTTCTTCTTCAGCTCCAATATCTTTATCCATTTTGCCTAAGTTCATTTCCTTTTTGTTTGTAACTGACTTTAGCATCTCATTCTCCTCTGAGATATTATGTAATTCAGTCTCCTTGTCCATTAAGACTGCTTTCAAGCTCTCTATTTCGGCCCTTGATTTCTCGAGCAGCTTCTCCAGCTCATTTTCTCCCTGCCCTGATTGAACAGATTTAAGCCTTGTGTTCAGAAATTCATTCTCCTCGCATATTCCTTGCAGCTCAGTTTCCTTATCCATCAAATTTGCTTTCAAATGCTCAATCTCAATTTTTGATTTCTTCAGTTCAGTTTCCAGCTCATTCTCTCTTTGAATTGATATAAGTTTAAGCTGCTCCATCAATTCATTAGCGCTTCTCATTTCTTCTGCTCTTTCATCTTGTTCTGCAATGTACCTGATCTCAGCTGCTTCAAGAGCAGACCTCAACTGGACTACTTCAGATTTGACAGTATCTAGCTCTTCTCTGATACTATTGGGTGATTCCTCTGGCACGCCCCTTGATTTTCCACCTTTCTCGCGACCAAGATCTTGTGCCTGATCGGCTGAAGTCTGATAGTCAGTTCTAGCAGCACTAACCTCGAAAACTTTAAATTTGTTGACAAGATCTTCTAGTGCATTAACACGTGTCCTCGACTTTTGCAACTCTGAAGCTGTAGCATCATAGGCTTCCATAGACTTCACACCCGCTGATCTGAGTGTTTCAACAGTTCTTTTGGCTGTTTCTAGCTGCATCAAGGTTTCAGAAACAATGAACTTTGCATGTGCTTCTGACTCTTTGCAGTCCCGAAGCTGATCTTTGACATCTCCCATGAGAAGAAGAGTTTCTGCTAGGTTTTCCTTCAAACTTTGGAGTTCACTTTGTGCTAATTCTGCATGCTTGGTCTGAGAAGCCTCAGATTCCGCTACCATCATAAGTTGATTCTTCAATTTTTCAATCTCATTTATGGCAGTTGCCAAAGTGACCAAGTCGACAGAATGCTGTTCCTTTATAATTTCAACGTCAAAAACGAGGTTTTCGTCCTTTTTTTCAGAGGTTGATTGGTGGACTTCAGTCGTTTCTTCAGATGCAGAAGGTTTACTGAGATGCTTCTGAGATTCTTTTAGTTCTACCGTCATGGCTTGCAACTGGTTCTTTGATTCCTCTGCATCTTCCTGTGCTTTCTTTCGCCATGATTCTGAGGAGATCAGCTGATCCTTCACCTTCTCCAAATCACCCTCAAGTTGAGAAATCTGAGATTCTAGTTCAGCAATCTTGCTTGGTCGCTTCTTCTGCAACTTTCAAACAATTGCTGAAGTTAGAAAATTTAGGCAAATAATTCTGTGTCATAGTGACTTCTAGATATGGTGCTTTTTATCACAAGCATAATTGAAATCCAAAAAAATAAATGTTGAAAATAATTTGAGATGGCAAAAAAGGCTCTGGAGAACGGGATAGAAATATCTAACAGAGTGCCTTCAGGGCTTCTCTTAGCATAGAGAAGAGATTCAAGTCCAGAAAATGATGATTTTGCAGAACACTTATCTGATCTCAAGATTTATGACTCTAGGAACATAAAGCATGAAACATGAACTGTGAAATTTTATTAAAAGAAGAAGTAGAAAAAATACATGTTAATGTAACAAAACAAATAAAAGAGCATAAGAGAAGAAAGGCTGTTAACTGGAGTATCTAAGAATGGAATGACTTTTATAGATTCAACAATACCTCCCCGCCTGGACTTCGAGATACCCTGCGTTCAGAGACTTTAGGACTTTTATCTTTAGGAAACAAGCATGTTTTGTTTGATGGACTTGCAGAATCAGAATCCTGCAAAGTTGGTTTCAGCCGACGAGCAACTCGAGGAGAAACTTTTGGCTGCCCCTCCGAAGAAACAGTTCGCGGAGAGGTCTTTTGAGGCACTTCAAGGGAACTGGCTCGTGAAGAGGACTTCCGAGACGCCTCGGCTGAACTAGTTCTGCAACCAATTTACGAGACAACTTACACAAGGAGAAAACACAAAATGAAAAAAGAAATTACTACAAGTAAGAAGTAGAACATTCAAATGACAGGTCAACTAAAAGCTGTAAAATGATTATCTTTAGGAACCTGTACACCTATAGTTCAGCAACAAATAGTTGGAAGACATCTATACTACAACTACAACAGTATGCACACACACATTATGTTCAAGAAGAAATTCAATTTAAAGCTAAGCAAACTCTAGGCAATTAAGCAGTAACCAAACAATGACTGAATGAGTGTTTCCAAAAAGATGATCTACCTTTTAGTCTCTTCCTTCAATGAAGAAATAACTTGTAGAAAAAGACTAAAAATAACAATGAAAGCTACTGTACCTGATAGCGGTAAATTCTTGAATATTATAAAAACCATGGACTTTTCACCTTAAGATAGTTGAGTTGAAACTGCCCATTTAATTAAATTCATGTAACTGTTGAAATAAGGAGATAATACTCATTAAAGATTAATAATTACCTTGCTTTAGGCGTCTGCATATCTTAACCACCTTCTTCTCCACACAATGAAATCCAAATATGGTATGTATAGAGATTATTGATACTTAATGCTCTTTGCCCCACTGTACCAACTTAGCAACAGCTACAGCACAGCCTGAAACAAGAAGAAACATGGGGACTCCATTGTAAAAATAAATGCACCTCAAATGCATAAAAATAAATACAATAAACAAAAAAGAAATATACTGTTACCAGGTAAAGTCAGCCAATCAAAAATGAAAACTATAGTTGTCCAAACATAGAAACGGAAAACAATCAATATTGTACCTTCTTTTTGTGGCTCACCTAAAATGACATAATTATCTTTCATACAACTTCACTACATTGAATGCATGAAGAAGTTTCAAAGAACGCTAGATAACATAATTAATGTTTCTCACGAGGCATGTACAGTTATAAGGACTGGCTTGTTAGCAAATTGTTCTACCCCTCAATTGTATGGTCCCTGGACTATAACTTTTTCTATCAAAGAAAAATGTGATGTGGGCCATTTGGTAATTCAATTCCCTCTCATGGGTATCTTGAGGATTTTGAGAAAACCTCCATTTATGCCATATATTAAGGGCACCAACATAGACTTTAGGCAGGTTAATTGATAATTGGTGATTTTTTAAATTAAACTAGCAACTTGCTATGCTAGATTCTTAGGCACTAGCAATATTGAAATATCTTGTATTTATTTTTCGGTCTATTCGTGATTGAGTCTGATGGCATTGATGAATAGTGGCTGACGGATCTCAAATTGTTCAGAAATTTGGCCAACATGAACATTTACGGAGGCATGCCTAAAGAATTCTCACAGCAGTCGATAAAGACTGTAACTTTATCACTCAAAACTAGTTTTACATTCCAGACAACATATTATGCGAATAACATAAGGGTTAAACAACCAACTAATTAAAATTATGCAATCAATGCAGTTCAGTTATTGAAATATCATAATTTTAGTACATCTTAAGGTGAAGACTGATCAATTTTTAAAGGATTTCATTATTCCTGTTCACCAAATATTAAAGCTGAAAGATTCACTTATAAGCATAAACAATCACAACATTCCAAAAAAAAAAAGTCCCATTTGTTACACTTCTTTTACACCAAAGGGGTCAAATGGTAGGAGCTAGGAGTATTAACTGTATATTTTCGAGCTTGCATGGTTGTCTAATTAAGCTTTTATATTTTCTTATATTTTTTGTATCTCATTTTTTTTTCGTTATTACTATGAAATTATGAAGTTAGCTCGAAAAAAAAAAAAGCAAACCACTATGAGGAACACTTATCAAACAAAGAAAGAATAAGATTTCTATTCTTTTAACCTTTTTCTATTGTTTAGCATTGATTATTATGTTAGTCTCAAGAAGATAAGAGGCAATATGGCAAAATGATACATAAAAATGGTGGGGAGGCTTACCAAGATATAAATGCGACGTGGAGGAATTTTTGGAGCCGTTGAAGGAGATTTGTAAGACACCAGTAAACAAACATCAAATAATAATATAGTACTAACAAGTATTGTGTAATAGATTGAGATGAAGAAAAATGTGCATGTTGTTGTAGTAAGAGCATAAATTTCAAGGCCAGCTGCTACTATACTAATTTGCTTGTATTTATGTCAAATGAATGTACTTTAGTGCTGGACCAACATAATAGATTTGAGTAGAAAAGAGGCTTGTCGTTTTTATGCCGAGTGAAGACCATGGACCCAAGAAAGCTAGGTAACCGCCATTTCAATTTCAAAAAATATCGTGTAAATTTCAAAAGGTGGCCACAATAATATTTGAAGAGATATGTATTTAGAGATGACATTTCTGTTTATTATTTAACACGAATAAATTTATTAATTATGTTGTTGATACAAATAAGTGAAACGACCTATTAAAATGATGTATTCAGAGTATTGTATGTTGTTGTATGTTATTCGATTTGAGGAGATGATGATTTCCTATAAAACCATTTTGAAGGGGGAAATAGATCGTTTTAGCATGTTAAAAAAGGTTGGAAACTCTCAGCCTGCAGAGCACAGAGGTAAATTGGGAGGATGTGTATTGATGGTTCATATAAAGCCAGCTCATAAGAGGCTTTTCCTGGGAGGTAGAGGCATAAAATTTATCTGGCAATAGTCTCTAGGTTTTCTGGATAATCTAATTCCTTAGATGTTTTCGTTGATTAGTTTTGATGGATATTAAACTTGTTCGTTTAGAATGGGGATTGTGGAATGGACTAGGCTCTATAAATGACTAAAATGAGTGAATCGGCCGCTATAGCCCACTGTCCATGTCTAGTTGTCTACTACATAAGAGCCACACACACATCACGCATTTGTCCAAAGGCCTCAATCCTTATAAGGCCTGGATCATAAGGATTTTTTGCTAGCAGTACGTTAGGAGTTAAATCATTGACTGATATTTGTATATTTATAAAAGTGTGAAATAGAAAATATAGTTCGAGATTAGAAGGAAAGCAGAATTGAAAGGAAATGCGGTCGCGAGAGCGTGTCGAAAATATGGTTTTGGTCGAAGCGGTAGCTCATGATCATGATCCGAATGTGTGGTTGCGAATTCGGCAAGGGCAGTATTTATAAAAATTATCTTATTGTAATGTTGAAATATCTGAAAATCGTATAACAATTGTATTCTTGTTTTATTAAGAAATACAAAATCATATAAAATGATATTACTTCATGTTATTTGAAAAAATACAAAAATCATATAAAAATAATGTGTGTTTGAAAAAATATCAAAATTATATAAAAATGATATTTTTGTGATATTGAGAAATACACAAATCATAAAAAATAATATTTTGGCTGGTATTGAAATACACAAATCATAAAAAATAATATTTTTGTGGTATTGAGAAATACCAAAATCATATAAAAATAATGATATTTTGTAAATTGAGAAAATAAATCGTATAAAAATTGCACATTATTATTAGGATTGTGAAATCCCATCGTATAAAAATGTGGTATTTTTAGTGGTATTGAAATCTAGAAATCGTATAAAAATGGTAATATTTGTTGTGATAAGAAAAATACCAAATCGTATAAAAATGGTATTTTTGTGGTATTAAAAATTACCAAAATCATATAAAAATGGTATTTTTATGGTATTAAGAAATACCAAAATCATATAAAAATTATATTTTTGTATCTATTGACTGAATGTACAAAATTATTCATATATTATTATATCATAGACAGAATGCACAAAATTATTCATAAAATTTTGTAGGTGTAAGAAAATTAATTTCAAAGCATAGGTGTTTATGTTTCAAATGTGAATTATGTGTACAAATGTGAATTGTGTGTTTGTCATAAAATTTTCGAATGTTTGTCCAATTAGATTTAAAGAGCCAGGCAAGAGAGAAGGGGAGGGGGTAATTTATGACACTCCAAATAACACCCATTTCATCATTTAATCTATAAATATAACCTACTCCAATATATAATGACCGATGAGTAGTATAAGTAGTTAGACTCATCTTCCCCTCAACAGAGAAACTTCATTCAATTCTCTACTTTCAAAACACAACCAAGGATCCAAAAGATAGTATAAAAAAATACACCATCATAATAAATTCAAGATGAGAACAAGCAACCATCTGATAGGTTTGCTAAACTTCTCGACATTTCTTCTATCAATCCCCATATTAGGAGGTGGTATTTGGCTAAGCACAAGAGCCAACAACACAGATTGCATGCAATTCCTTCAATGGCCATTGATAGTCATAGGCATCTCCATCATGGTAGTTTCCTTAGCCGGTTTCGCCGGTTCATGCTACCGTAACACTTTCTTGATGTACCTCTACTTGTGGACAATGTTTGCCATCATAGTTACCCTCATTGGCTTTGTCATATTTGCTTATTCTGTTACTGATAAAGGCTCTGGTCGCCCTGTGATGAACCGGGTTTATTTGGAATATTATTTGCAAGATTATTCAGGGTGGCTTGAAGAGAGGGTGACTATTAGTGAAATTCATTGAGTACAAAATGGTTGCTAATATAGAGGTATCTCATGCTTGTCCCAAATTGGGATGATTCAGCGAGTGATCCCTGAACCTGCTGAGATGTTCTACCTCAGAAACCTCAGTCCTATTCAGGTAATGCCTTCAAGTTTAATTATTGTTTTTTTTAATAGTTAAGATTATTACAATAATTCTCAACTACTTCCCCTACAATGAAATTCAAACCTTGATCACTTACTATTACTAAGGATTCTAGATGTGTCATTAGCCAATTGGATTATCTAGTTTTCTTTTAATTATTCGTTTATTCAATTTGATGCCTTTAAAGAAAAGTATGTCATTATGTTGCTTATTGACATGGAAATTATTGGAAATATTTTTAATTATGCATCCATGTTTTGTGCATACTTTTAGGTAATGGTAATGTGTAATCTATAGACATATAATGAATATAATAAGAAGGAAGCTAACAGCAGGCATAAGCACACACACAAAATGAATGATCGAGCTGGTAAAATGTTAACCAAACTTTTAATTCATTTATGAAGATGAAATGTTCTAGATTAAGAACCAATTTGTAGTATAGTATTTCCTACGTTTTTTTCAATTGTTGTTTTAGTCAAAAAAATTTGTTTGAAAATAATTTGTTATTTTAATATAATAAATAATATTTTTTATATTTTAATACATCTTTTTGACTAAGTTTTTCTCTTTAAATTAACAAACAGCCAGGAGAATTAAATTGTTTTGATTGATTTTAGATTTATCGTTTCGATGCAATGTTACATTTTTTGCTTGAATTTATGTCTGAATGGTAAAGCAATAATTTAAAAATGGAGGGCTTTGATGTATTTATCAAATATCATAAACAGACAATATTAATGACATAATTAAATTGGGAATTGCGCATGTTACTTTAGTGACATTTGGTCTAAAGATAGGAAGGCCTTGTAGCTTCTACCAACATTCTCTAGGTTGATTAATGAAAAGGTGGACTTTTTTAACAATACTTTATTTATCAAGGGATAAGGACATATTATTGGTTCATGCTCACTTTGTCGTATTATGAAGTGTTGTTGCTTAGGTAATCCTTAAAACGTGTTTTGTTGCACTGATTAAGGACTTATTTGTAATCTTTTCCAAAAAATAATTATGTAGCTAATAATAAGATCAATTTGGAGAGTGATAATGTTTGACTTTTGCTTATTTAATCTTATTAAAATATGAACTTGAGAACTTAATATTTTTTATCTTGTTAAGAAATAGAGTAAAGTATTAAGTGTCCTTCAAATCCGTGATTCAACTATTTTTACAAAACGGAATTTTAATGTTTGGATGAGCCTCAACCGATCTTTAAATCATTCTTGATAATTGACCTCTTGTAGTCTTTTATTTGATTCACAACTTTAGTCTTTTCTTCCGATTCCTTATGAGTCCTTTTAATGTTCCTTGATTATAAAGGATGGAAAGGGTAGTGGAAATAATATTTGGGAATCCAGACTCTTCCATTTTGATTATTAGCTAAATTTGAAATATATGGCATCTTCTCCTTAATCTTTATGGCCATCTCCTACTTCTTTTTATTGTTATTCCACTTGAAAACATGACCCCCCAATGTCTCAATAAATGAAATTTAATCATTAGGCACAACTATTATTATTCACATCCATAATATGCCATCCCAACCATCCTGTATGTTCTGTCATTTACCAATCAGGCCATCACCACTGCTTTATTATATTCTCATCACAATATTTGAAACATGCAATTGCCAATCAGCATGCACAACACAACAAAGTACCCCCACCAAAAAATAAAATTAATATACTAACCAAGAAAATGATTTAGAAATCGTTAATTATTTTTTTATTCTTAAGAATCTAATCCACAATATTGGACAAGATAGGTTTCAGTTACTCATTTGACAAGGAAACTAATCGTTCTTATGGTTGTAGTCTGGTTGCTGCAAGCCCCCAACTGCATGCGGCTACAGTTACGCGAACGAGACTCTATGGATCTCTGGAGGTGAATTCATAGCTGCTGATATAGATTGTGCTAGATGGAGCAATGATCAAGAACAACTCTGCTATAACTGTGACTCGTGCAAGGCCGGTGTGCTTGCCAGCCTTAAAAAGAGCTGGAGGAAGGTTTCTGTGATCAACATTGTCATGTTGATTCTCCTTGTAATTGTCTATGTGATTGCTTGTGCTGCCTTTAAGCATAACAAGAGGATTGATAATCATGAACCATATGGTGAGACCAGAATGGAAAAGGCTCAACCTAGCAGGATTCATTTCTAAGACCTACTCCTATATATATGCAAAGTGTAACAAACTTCAGAACCAATTCTAATCATTTATCACTTTTATATACATGATCACAATCTGGTTAAATAATTTATTTGCAGAATTGAGTTTGTATAGTTTTGTATAAACTTTAACATCTAGAACATGTTTGAGACGTGAAAACATTAATGTTGCATACAAGCTAAATAAGTAAGCAATGGCGAGAGCTTAATACACAGAGCTAATGGCTTTTTTTCGTTCTTGACAAATAAAAACAATGCAAGTGTATGACAGTGTTCCTAGAACACCAGACATGCATCAATGATTCAGAGTACACATAATGAACTAACTTTGATAATTATGAACTGTCTAAGATGCCAACTAGTTTTGTACATATACTAACATGATCGTTTATTAAAACAGATAGATAGCATAGTGAATCTAATAATATTCATTGATTTATTTTGTAAGAAAAAATAAGTTAATAGAACAATTATTTACAATGTATGCCCCTTATTCGCAATGAACATTTTTCTTGAAGGGGTGCAAAATCAACGATTATACTAGATTCATGAGGTAGATAAGCGAATCTTGCCTATGGATCCCTGACGTGGACTGCCATATGTTGATAACTATCACAGCCACCTGCTGCTTTCAGGTGATTATAGATTGCGCCATCAAATTCTTTCAACGTAGCTCAACAAGGCTGGCCGAATTTCTGCAGCAAAAGAGAAGTTGGAAATTAATCAGACTTGACTTCTGATAAAAGACATCCGTTTCTGTAATACCTGCACATTTCATAACTTATCTACAGAACATGTGAGCTCTAAGTTGATCATTTTAATCATCATAACCTAAAACAACAAGGTCAAGGGTCCAACTTTTGTTTCCCCGGCGTGAGTTGCAAAGTCAAATTTTAGATACCAAGGCTAAGAACACTGATTATAGATACTGAGGTGATGTGATGTCAAAAGTTACAGTGTACCGTAAAATGATAGGAGTACCTTTAAACCAATTTTTCTGTTCTTCTATGCAACAATTGCATTGAATAATGTATATTGTGAAAATCAAACCTCGAGTTCAATGTAGGTTGTTAGAACAATCTCTTGGTAGAATTGCATAGAACTCTCTTGTTAGTCCTTTCCATCTTGATTTCAGCAGAAATGTCAAATAATGTGACATATATATGATATATCTAATTGGATGCAATGAAGCACTAAAGAACCTATTGAATCCAGACACAATTAATGACTCGGCATCTTAGATTAAAATCCACTTTATCATGGAAAAAATGTCAAGATCTGCTTAGTCTATTGCAGAGCACAGTAACTATATTGTCATTACAACTGAATAATCATCAAGATCTAGAAAAAAAATTGGAATCAGTCTCGAGATTTACCTCATTCATTGAAGAATCACTTTCCTGTTCAATTTCACGCATCATCTCCAATGTCAGCCCAAACCATTCATCAATCCATGCAAAACAGTTGCGATGGCTTTCGAGGAACAGTGCTCTCTCACCCTACATTATGTCCATACTGTTATTAATGGGCTTCACACACTGCTGAGTCGAGAGATGACTATTTTGATATACAACGTTGAAAGACTTATATGTTCCATAGATTCACTGAGAAACTATAAATGATTATCGTTGCCATACAACTATTGAGATGTCAGTTAACTGAAAACTGAAATAAGAATGAAATTTAGAAACATTGTAGCTCTTTTCAGTTACTTATTGGTGGACGAACAACATGACCAGTAATTTAAATGGCACTCGTATACGACTAATAAAAGTTCAGGACATTTACCGCAAGCAGTGCTTGCTCAAGCCTACGTCCAAAGCCCCAGTATGGAACATCTACAGTAACCAACTTGTATGCTGTCATAACTGGATTGCATTGCACCTGTATAACCCAAATGAGTATTACTCTTACTCTAAACATGCTTCAGTCTACAAACAAGTGATTCTGAATGAGGTTGGTTTAATATCTAAGTATAGGACTAATAACTTGTATGTATTGCTCAAGTAGTCAAGTACCCTTATTATATCCCTGAACTTCAATATTTGTTCTACATAATGATTCTTCTACTAAGTCATGTGGGTATCTCACTATTATGGAACATAAGAACTACCAGTTTACGGTCTAACGAGTTAATTCCAAAATAAAGAGAGGGAAAGGTTCATATTTCTATTAGGAGAAAATAACTCGGTGATAAATCTGCCTTTTGAAAGTTCCACCAACCTGCCATCCATCCGGAAGTGGACCACGTCCAGTTCTTTCTGATTGAAAGGTTGAGAAATCGACATTGCTCCTTCCAACTAGGTAACTCCAATAATCGCTGGGAGATGTGGCAATGTCAATAATTTCCACCTTCCTAGCTGCTAGTTGCTTGTGACTTAAACCATGCACCTGTATATGTTGATTCGAAACTGAAGTCAGCAAAATGACCAGTTGGGATAAAATGCAAGGAGCTCTATGACTTGAGTTTTTGCTTATAGGTGTTTCTACCAAGAACTATGAAGCAACCATTTTCAATTCCACAAATGATGTGCTAAGAAGAAGATTGTCAACTTACATTTTCACTGCACCCGTTGTCAGCCTTATGGATAGTATCAATGGTGAAAACAAACCTATCAAAGTATGGACACTTAAATTGCGCAAACTCTTAGAGAACCACAACAAAATATGATCTACGATAACAGATGACTGCATTTTTAAAATGATTACCTTAACAACTGAATTGGAGCGAAGAGAAGTTTATGGACAATGACAAAAAAAAACATCAGTACATGAATCATTAAAAGTTAGACACATGTAAGTCAATAAGGACCTTGGCTCATTTCATGGACCTGATTTACATCTTGGATATGCATTCCATGCTTCCTCCTGCATTACAAGAGCCTCTGCTGGGGCAAAAGCAGTCATCCAAGATGGAGCTTTGCTGAAAAAAATAGGTTTATGATGTCAGGCCAGAACATGTAAATGAGTTTATATTACATTCTACAACCTCCATATTTCATTTGAATAACCTATTTAAGAGACAAATTAGGTCATTCAAATTAGCACAAAGGAAGAACAATCTTTCCAGAATCAACAACAAAGAATAAATAAATCAAAACAAGACTGCATTTTGTAAATCAACTTGAATTGTAACTACATGGAAGGATAACTATATCAATGTACTACACGCATCTGGATCAAACAACGTGGCCACCTCCTCCACATTGTCACACTACTTAGGACTTAGAAAGATGACTTCCCAGAGCTATTATAGTCAGATATATACAAGAACCAACTTTAACTCCACATTCATTCATTAGCATATCATTTTAAATACATGTTTTTGCGTTTGAATAAATGACAAATGACATACTCCGTATATCTTAGACCATAGGTTCAATCAGTTTCGACAAAATACCTCTGTAATCGATATAGCTTCAGCGTATATTGACCCTTCCCATATTCATCATCCTCGAAAGATTTGTTCTCCAACACCTCCACCCCTTCAGTCCCTTTTGTGCTCTGCTGTTGCATTTTCATCACCACATACATCTGTGCTATCTGATACTGAAGCAACACAATTCAAAACTAAATCATTCAATCTTTAAACAAAAAAGAGCCTGCAGAATTAATTGATCAACACTTCAATATCTTTACCTCTTCCATTGACAAAGGCATAACAATTAGACTACGAAAAACCCCCAGAAACAACAACTACAAGTCAAGGCTCAACCAACTTTAAGCAGGGTTATAAAGATTTCAATTCTTCATTAAAAATACTAACCAAACAATAAATTCAACATAATACAACATAACTTCATCTATTCTAACATGCCAAAGAGAAAGTATATGAACTCCATTAAATTTTCAAACATTAAAAATAAACTTCTTATCACATATAACTAAATCTACTTTGCTAAGTACTCTGCATGTAACAAATTATTGCAAATACAATAAAAACACTTAGATCAATCAATATATAAAAATAAAACATATAGGAAGATGACTAAAAGTTATGCCTCATGACTCATGCAACATGGCAACTAATGAAGGATACAATTCCTTGGTCTGAACCATTCTTCTTCTTAGTAAAGAATCAAGAACTCAATACCCTTTGATCAATCAAATCAAAGGAAACGGGATATATATAAAAATAAACTTCAATTTTTAAGTGGTCTAAATAAAATTGTTATCTTGAAAATAAAGTTCTATTTGACTTTTTTGAGTTAGATGGTATTAAAATTTGATTATATTCATTTTGTTATTATTATTAATAAATTTGAGAAGAGCACATTTTCAGGTATCTCTTTTCGTAGACAGATATATTCGGTTTGAAGTTGGCTGATGATAGATTCGTCACGTAAAGGTTTTCTGGCGGTTTCTATCAGATTGTGACAGTTCAACAATGTAGTACTTTTTATTTTCTTTTTTTAGTACATAATTAAATGGGGAAGACAACAAGAAGACGTCAAACAATTAATGTTGATATTATTCTATTTGATCACTTATTTTGTTAATTTTTTTTTTATTTTGATTACTTATGTTTTTCAATTCATCGATCTTTTATTTATGTTGCGAGAATATGATTTTTATGACTCTAAAATACAATAATGAAATTTTATCTATTTGTTATTTTGGACTTGGTTTTACATTATACGTGCATGTATTAACAAGTGGAGTGATAAAATCATTGTATATATCAATTAAATTGAATATGATTAATAACCAAAATATGAAAACAATAGCCTATAGTTTGACTTGAAAGAAACAAAGAAAGTTAAAATCAAAGGATATAGGGTGATTTTTCAAAAGGAAACATAAGTTATAAGACGAATTTAGATGTAATAGAGGTACATGTTGAAAATATGAGATATTATGTCCCATAAATATATGTCCAGTTGAATAATTAGATTGTCATCGATTGTTTACGTTTAAATAATAATGAAGTTGGAATATGTTAATTGTTGGACAATTAATATATTAAGATTAACAAGATTGGCATAAGGAGTTATGATGGGCTGCTTGGGATTCGCTCGTAATTTCTATATTAATATGATGTTCGAGTTAAACATAAATTAATATATTGCTAATTCGTCCCTAGGGCCTCATCAATGAGGTTATACAAGGAAGAAAATGTTTAAAAATAGTTTGTCCCCGGATTGGAGGTGGGAGGATGTTCATTTTGCAGAGCCAAGACTTACCAGCGGCCTTGGTAACTTGTGTTAGTACTAATATGCCAAAACTCCTACTACGCCCGAGAGAGCAAATCCGGGGAAAATGAGCTCGAAACCCCGTGGATCGGAATGCGTGTGCAGGAATGTTGTTCGAAAGAGGGGCCTGCCATGCGACACCACCTTTGCTCCCAGTGGTTGTTTGCACCGGGCTTCGAGGTGGTTCGCCGGACGGCAGGTGCGTCCGCATCGACAAGTTCAAACTTCAAAAAGCGTTTTAGTTGTTATGATTCGGTAAGGCGCCGGTCTGGCAATTTGTTATAGATTGGTTTTTAATTAAATAATGATGGCATTAATTAGGTTGTTGCAAAATTTCCTATAACTAAGATCCACTTAGGCTCGCTTCCCGGCGTGAAGAAGAAACACACCACAATTACACTAAAATTGCGAGAGGCTCCCATTCTCTTTTTAGAATTGTTTTTTGTTAAGGTGATACTCAATTTCATTAGCGGTTAAATCGGTCGGTTAATAGTGCTAGTGAAGGCGATCTTGAGGTAGTTTTATCCCCCTTTTGGGGCGTCTGTCTACGTTGTCGCCTTTTAGGAAGAGAGGATCGAATATCGTTTATGGGCTTCATTCTAAAAGCATTGACTCCGTCTGGTTTGATATTATTTGTAATCATTTATATTATAATCGTTGGTTGTATTTCATTATGAACATTTTGTTATTCTTTTCTGAAGTATTGTTGTATAGTTAAATTTCATAAGTTCCCTACAATTTTTCTATATATAAAAATTAATTTATTTCACTTGAGTTGGGTAGGATGTTGTGCATGTTCGCGGCAGTTGCTTCATGGTATGATTACGTTGGGTTCGAGAAAAAAAATGGCGTTCCCAATTAATCTGATAGCCAGTTCGACGAAGGTTTTCTACGTTCGTCTCGTTGTTGAAGGGTTAAGAGAAATCGTTCCTTGTTTTTAAAATCTGAAAGGTTTGAAAAAATGACTTTTAAATGACTAATGATGGAAATTTACGTATTGAATTAATTACAACGGAGTCCTATATGTATTGATGAAGAGGAAGAAGGTTTTTGAAGATCTAGAAGAACTTTTTTATTTATTTATCAAATTTGAAGTTGTTCAGGTATGTTTATTTCAATTTAGGCGTGCGTGTTAAATGCTCAGAAACGAGGAGGGTGTTAGAGTTGAGTATTGGGCCTATTATATTAGGTTTAGGTTTATTAGGGTTTAAATTTAATATTATCTATATATATGGACATGGTTTATTAGGGTTTAAATTTAATATTGTCTATATATATAAATATTTATTATTGTAATAGGACAACCAAATATCGTGCAAGAAAAATTATGATTTGCCTCTCCAATAATAAACCTTGATATTCACAAGACTTGAAACGATTCTCCCCATAATTTGCTCTAATTTATTTGAGACAAATAGCAGACCAAAAGTGATGATCGGGAGGAATGTCAACTTTGAACTTAGTGTCTTCTAGAGTCCAAGTTTGGCTTACTTATTAAGAGGCCTACTTCTATAGCTATTAGTTAATATAATACTCGTAGTTAGGTTATAAGCTTATTCAATTATCCAGACTTGGTTGGGACACCATTTAGAACTCTGGAACATGAAATTTGGAATATGTTGAGGACTAACTAGTGTGAGTGATAACAAATAAATTTGTGTACTTAGTTTACAAGGCTAATTAAGAGTAGAAACATGACTAATTGATGATTATAAATAAGTTTCCTTTTTCAAGGAAAGCAACCCGTTGACCCAAGATGAACGGACCATAATAATCCACATGCTCCCCCATCTGTGTACAGCCCCAATAATTAAAACTCTAGGTACTTACCAAATTGTCAACTCCCAATTTGCATCTCTATACTGTATTATCTACATATCTTCTTTTTCACTGATAAAAAAAAATCAAATAAACAAAGAATACATTATACATTGTTTACAAATAGCTCCCAAAAGTTGTCCACCACCCTTTCATGTATTTTTGTGTGCATCCAAAAAATAGCAAGAGTTTACTAGATGAGTTAAAAAATGGCGATTCAGCTTAAACTTTGTGTCCGTCTCTTCCTGGCGTTTTCTATTATCTGTTCAGCAAGAAATACCATTTCAATTTCAGGTATGCATGATAGACCATCTATATTTGGTCTCAAGGTGTTGTATGCGTTTTTTTCCCCTTTAAATCTCACCCCTTATATGAAAAAATCGAATTTATGACATGTACATTTAGAATCAATTAGAGACGAGTGCAATCCTAATATAGCCTAGTAGGTATTTAGGTATATTTGTATGAGGGGTTAATGGCGCTTAATCGATATTTCGTGTTTAAATTAAGTTGATCAACTTTCATTGTTTATTTTATTTTGATCAACCGTGTTTCCCAAATTTCGTATGCAAGTTCGTTTGGGGTTAATTTTCCGTTAAGTGAAGTCATGTGAAATTTGCTGGCATGGCGAAGTGATAAATTAGTGCATTAAGTAAAAATGGAGTCAACTATCCAGTCGGCGTATCTTGCAGAGGCGATAGCCGGGCTTGATTTCTGACTACTTTTCGGCGACTTTCCATGAAACTTATCTCAAAAGCATGATTTTAGCAAGCATTTGGGCCAGGCGTCAAATTTAGCTACAAACTTCGTTTGAAAATAAATACGCGTTTTACCATGTGACAAATTCAGTTGCCGCTTCCACTTTCGGGCATTTTGGTGCAATTTGGGCCAAGCGTGGAATTAAAGGCCAAAAAACTTCTAATTTTTTTACTTGAAATACCCAGCGCGCTGCTTCGCCGCAAACCCTACACTTGCGGCCACATGGCAGTGAGTTCACATTACGTCTGTACATATATTGGATTCGTAATAAAGCTATTAAACTATCTACAGTACCGTGTTAAAGCATTATAAAAAATCGATGAAGTCCCTGTCATTATTAGCGGCTCTGAGTCTGTCCACGAAGTCTACGGGGGTAAATTGCATGATGTGCGTCGATTGATGAGAGCGAGATTCCTTTAAACCGGCAATCACGAGATTCACATGGCAAATGACTCGAACCAGCGCGCATGAAAAAGTTTAGGGTATTGACTGACTTAGCAATCTGTACATTCTTAGATATGTTAAATTGTCGCCCCGAGGAAAAACCCGAGAAATTTCAGCAATTCGAGATTTTACTACAATTACTTGAAATGCGTTTGGATAACATTCTTTTCGATTGGGTATGACTTATTATTAAATGCGACGGTATGATCCCAATTTTGGAAGAAAGGGGTGATATCGTAGTTCTTAGTGCATGAAATGGGGTTGTTGGGTGCTCTATTTATTAAGGCCCGAGCTAAACAGTGGCGAGATAGGCGCGTCCGTAAGCTGATAAGAGGATGTATAAGATTCCTCGAGAATAGAGAACCGTGATAGTCTGGGACACTTGAACCCAGTGAATCGAAAGTTGGATACACATTCGATCTCGCCCAGATATTGTCCCCATCCTCTGGGAGAAGTTGTTGAGTTGAAAAAATTTAGGCGATGAACCCGGGGGGCTTGAGGAGGTCGGAGGCTTGGGAGGAGTCCAGACCAAAGTCCCGACACCGAGGCTTGTTTAGAGGCAAAGGTTTCGGGGCTTGAATTAAATTAGACGAAGTCGGCGGTCAGCCATTTGGATCGGATGCAACTAATTTAAAAGAGGCGGTTTAGGTCACTTTTGGCCCGAGTTTCTTATTATCTTTAGGTTTTTAGACTTAGAGTGCAGCTAGATACATATATATATGTGTTAGGAGTCTCACATGAGTGTGTGGAAACCGTCACTGATGGTGGTTGGAAATCAACACTTGTAGGTTAGAATAGGGATAGTTTGTTCTTCTTCTTAGAATTATGAGAGTTTAAATAATTCTTGGTGAGGTTGTGGAAAGAGTCGTGAGAGATTCGAGAGCATATATGAGAGAGGCACGTACGGAGTTTCGTGTGAGAAAAGCGTCCGATTGAGGATGGTTGAGTAGGGTTCTTGAGTCTTATAGCAATCTTCGTGATATTATTAGTGGATACATGGGAGGCGTATATACCTTTCACATTGAGGAAACCCGGGGTAAAAAATCCTTTATGTCCGATTTAATTCCGTTATTTTCTTTCGGTTTGTCATATCGAGGAATTAGTATTATATCCATATGTTTGGATGTTGTTGTGCGTCTTGACGGGATCGAGTTATTGTCAATTATGGGGTTACCGATGGCAGTTAGGAGCTTCCATCCCGAATTCGGTTGATTCGGTTTTGGGGTATTTTCGAGCGGAAGCGGCTTTGATACCATTAATTACGAGATGGAACGAGCAGTTATTTGAGTTCCGATCATCGGTTCGATTCGGTTCGGTTATTTTAGGTTTTGTTCGGTCGGTTTTTGTTATTTTTGATTCGGTTTACAGTTATTTTCGGTTATATATATATATAATTTTTTTAAATTAAATTCAATCGGTTGATTCGAGTTCGGTTCCCGAGCGTGATCGGTTCGAAACCCGAACCGAACCAAAATATTTTTCGGTTTTTGTATTTTTCGAACCTAAATAAAATTTCGGTTCCAATCGGTTCCTCGATTTGGGTTATTTTTCGGTTCGGTTCGTCGGTTGGGACCAGTTGTATTTTAATGCTTTAATAGCGATTGTAGGATTTCTAACAATAGTTTGGTTTTGAACCGGCGTGAACATATTCCCCAACCAATTTATGGTCCGTCCCCATTAACAGCTCCGGACACTCGACCCAGAAGAATCTTTTTTAGTCTTTTGATAATCCATGATTAACTTTATTTAGTATCTCTACTCTTTTGAGAGGAAGTCAAAATCCCCATGTCTCCTTGAAAGAAGAAGTGGACTCTAGGGGTACTCACCAATTATTGATCTAACTGTATCAATTGTTTTGTAGATCGTTCACAGAGGCGTTTTTAAACTATTTAAAATCGAATATAAATCAATATCTTCGTTTCAATTCCAATTGGATTAAGAGATAAAGTAATATATTATATTAATTATAATTACCGGTTAGAGGCATATCGCAGGGGCCAACGTGTTAGAAGCGTTATGGTGTGTGCGTCCGCGAGCTGTATAATAATATTCCCAGCTAATACTTACGGAGTATAGTATACCTATTACTCAAGGTTTTTAGTTGTTATCACAGCAAAAAAAAAACTATTTTAAAATATTTGTCACTTTAGATTCCGATGCAACGTTTGATTGGTTTTTTTACTTTAAACTTACATTTAATGTATATGTAATAAAAGCTTTTAATACCTATACATTCATTAAATTATTGTTTGATTAATTAGGAATATATATGTAAAATGTCATTAATTATTAATTGATTTTTAATTGATGTAAAAATTACTATATGATAACTAAAAAAAATCGGAGGAAATATTGATTATCGCTTATCTCAATGCGATTATCAAAACTTATTATACTTTGAGATCATCAAACATTAATTTTAATTTACTCCATGGTCAGATAATTAAGATATATACCGGATCGACCTTAATTAAACCAATCTAACCTATTGTTTCGTAGTACTTGGAAAATACTATATTTCCTATGTTTCTATTTACTTATCTTTTTAAGTCAATTTTTTTGTTTCAAATTACTTATTTTTTTAGTATAAAAAAATTATAATTCTATATTTTTAATATATTTTTTGTTATTAAATTATCAATCAACCAATGATATAGTTTCAATTAATTATCATTCTATATTTTTAATGTACTTTGTGACTATTTTTTTATTTCCTTTAATCTATATGCAAATGATTATGAATATAACTAAAAAATAACGTATGGAATATTAATTATGAAAAGTACACAGTAATCAACATGATGAATTATATGTATCATCATGTATGTGCATGATCATGAACGTAAATAATTGTTGGATTATTATTATTACTTTTTTTTTCTAATTTGTACGTGCACATGTTAATAAATAAATATTCTTCGATGCCGATTTCTTGATTATGTAGTAAAAATTCTTTCTTTCGCTTTCTTGTCGTATAAATTGTCTGACTTTATCTTGTCTTTTGAAACTTTTATCGCTTAATAAATCTTTTTTATTTTTCGCTGATTAATTAAAGTATTTTTAATAAAGTATCTTTTTTGGGGTATATTAGTAATCCCAGCTGCTTAATAAAATCTTTTGCATACATGATTAAGTAAATTGGAATGAGGAGTAAATTAGGACGGAGGTATATTTAATATATCTGCATTTGAGATTTGAAATGAATTTGTTTGTAAAAATGTTTCCTCATTTGTTTTTTAAATGTTATTTTATTTTCAATTTACTTTTTTAAGTTTTAACATATGTCTTTACTCTTTAAGATATATGATAGAAAAACTGTTACTATTATTATTTACAGGGGGGGAGGAGATAATAAAGAGCTTGGAATTCGGAGGAAGGTCTTTAAAGATGAGTCTTGATGACTACGATGACGCCTCTGCAAATAGCGGACACGATCCAAAGAACAGAAATGGATTTGGACATGGTGGTGGTGATTTCGGTGATGGTGGTCGTGGCCGTTGTCGTGGTGGTCGAAGAGGCATGTGATCATATAATTCCAGGCCTCATGTTCGATGATATAATTAATATGACCAAAGTCATTGTATTATTATTATTATTATTACGGAGTATTATGTTCCCCTTTTAATTTTAGTTTATCGTTGAATAATAATGGGAGTAACTATGTAGACTACTAGTTACTATACGAACTACGAAGAACGTCGAAAGTAGCATAGCTTTGACATGTATAGAAACACACTACAAAATATGTTTCGACTTTAAAGTTTTGATTCTCTAGCTACCTAATTAGTTAATTGCATTGTAGATAGTGAAAATTTATTAAAAAAATTAATTAAATTGATTAAGACGAATTAATCAAGTTAACTAAATCGAACCATTAAAGAAATGTCACGTGATTAGGGTTCTCGATCGAACCCTAAATTTAATGTAAAACCCTCATTCGCATAAGGGTTTCCGAGAAAATAGCCCCGAATCAAATGTTCATTAAATCTAGGGTTCGAGGCTAAAAATCCATAATTTTATCTAATTAAAATTGGTAATAGGCGCAAGGGGTGAAGTTCGGGCTTCGTGAGGTTGAAATAAAGGCTACAGAAAAACGAGTTTGAAATAAAGACTTGAAGGAAGTTCGAATTGATATGAAAATGCATTTGACTAGAAGAACACTACATAGGAAATAGGCAGCCAATTTCAAATTCTGCGGAGGAAAGTAATTACCAATCCGTGAGGTTCGGATCTTTGCGCTCAAATTTAATAGTTAAGATCGTGATCAGCACAAAATAAACCAACCAATGGGAAGCAAGTAATGAAGCCCAAAAGGCCTATAAATACCCCCCCTATTTTGAGGATTCTCGACCATAAATCATGTCAAAAATAAATGAGAAAATATATAGAAACGTCTACAAAATTTCTACAGTTAAAATGTTTAAGCGATCGACAGAAGCGTGGTGAGCTGGAAAACACCTCCAGAATGGCTTAAAATAGGCACTAGAAATTAATATTCTTGAACAAACATAGTAATTATTTCCAAGTTTGGAGCAAAATCTATCGGAATGCATTGCACTTCGAGCAGTTCGAATATTGGGAATAAGTTAAATAGCCCACGATTATTCAAAAGTCTTGAATGAATACATTATCTCTTAAGTTTGATTCATCGAGTTCCCGAAATATAAAAATACATTGACGTTTGATCTCATAGATCAGTTCTGAAATAGAGCTTATTGCTAAAGGCCCACAATGCAAATGATGGTGTCGTCAAACAAGTTAGACAATGCTTGTCTTGATAAATTAGCTAAATGACAATGCTTAATCTTAGTTGTAGTATAAACTAAACGCTTTGTAACTTAAATCGATCTCGCCTAAATTCTTCTGCAATAACAAAATTTCTTCAGGCCGTTATAAATGCAAGTTAAAGCGGCCAACTGCTTGAAAAACTTAAATTAAGTGGTGAGGCCAAAATTTCGCGCTAAGTCCACTTGAGGCGGTAACATCACATTACGGTCCTTCAATTCGTATCTTCATCCCATTGCCAGAAGGTGAAGTCCCACCAGCGCTTAAAAGCAGAGTCAGCAGCTTCTTGAATCTTGCCGATGGAGTCATCGAGTCTAAAATGAGCAGACATTAGAGTAAATACGTCCGTCTGAGAATCTGTTTGTTAAGGCTCCTGGACCCAATATCTGAAATTGACCCGAGTCTGAAGTTCGTGAGGCAGGGACACGTATCAGGTTCATGTAGAGCACATATCAGAGTCAAATCAAGCTGGTGACTTGAATCAAGCCGAGCTTCATTACCGAGCTCATATCTGATAAATCAAGTCAAACAATCAAGACATCTTATAAATGGATTGCTTAGAAGCGTTTAGAGATGTGGATTTGGATAGTCGTCACTCTTTATTTTGATAAAATACGTATATTGGAAAATTTCTACAATAAAATTTTTTATTTTTATACTCCTTTCATAAATAAAAGGATTCTTCTTTGCATTAACATTGCTAGTAACTTCATCAGACTGACATGGTAGAATGACCTTGGTGATCCCATGAAAATGATGAAATGAATGAAACTCAACCAGTATCAAAGGGTTTTGAGGCGGGGATAAGTTATTATTGGATCAACTCATATTGTCAATGAATGATCGAAGATTTGCAGACATGTTAGGAATTGCATTGTTTTCTTTGGTATTGAGAACTCAGGTTATTTTTATATGAGATTGACATTAAGTGAACTTTTTCATGAGTCGAGGACTGTATGATAATTTAAGGAAAAAATTATTGACATTTTGAGTTTGGCTGGGTTCAGGCCCAGGAATATAAACTTACGGCATAGATTCTAACACTAAAACTACACTTTTACGTGGATATTGTTTTCTGTTTCACCAAAATATTATATTACCTCAATTTCTTAAAACTTGATCAGTTTATTCATTCAGCCAACTAAGATGTAATTTGAATAAGCAAATAATACATGTTTCAAGATTTGAGGGTCAAGGTATCATGGTAATGGCCAAAATTCGGTTGGCTCAGTTTCAAAACTTCAAAAAGGAATTGGGCATCAAATTCCAAAATTTGATTTTCAGATGAAAAACAATCTATAGATGCATTTGGGTTTAAAATTTATATAAATCAAATTAAATAAAATTTGAAATTTAATTTGTGAAATATCACATAAAAGAATATGTGCTTTTGAGATATATAGCAGTGGTAACCATATTTAATCAGTGGGAGGACAGGGAGACAAATTTAAAACAAATTGATGAATCTAAATAAATGACGTAAATAATGGGAAAAGTAATGAGCATGATTTTATAAGGTTCCATAGTGTAGAGAGACCAGCCTTCTTAACATATGATCATTCAAATTGGAAGGTTGTTTATAATGTATCCATTTAATGTTAAATGTTTTAACAACATTACTCAGTGCAAAAACTAAAATAGTATGGATGATGATTCAGTAAGTTACCATAAAGGGCCATTTGGATGGATATTTTATGATGAAAACATATAGAAAGGTCTCACTTTATAGACTTCTTTTAAGCATTTTTTTTAACATTTCTCATGAGAGACTGTTTTTCAATCTGTCTTGACTTCGTTTCATAGCACTTGGTCATAAATGAAGGTTAGCCCAAGTTGACATAACTTTTGGTTTCTATATTTACTTTATATCAGTGGATTAAGATCTCCCGGAAATCTTTCAGTTTGTGGCTCATTCTCAAAACCCTTGCGTATAGGTAATTTTCATGGTCTAACATGAAACTTAGAGATTTTGTGGGATAATGTGTTCTACTGATTAAATAAAGAGGTTTGACAATGTAAATCTTGGCAGTTAGTAACATGCTAGTACTATTTCAATCTTCTTATAGTTCTCAAACTATTCAGACATCGTTCGTATGCGATATGGAGACCTAATGCATGGTTGCATACATAGGAGCTTACTCTTCCATCAAGCGCCACTAATTAATCTCTGGGGTTGTTCTATAGATGGTAAATTAACAGCATTATAGAATAACTTGGTTTTATTTGGAAGCAGTCTTTGATTATTCTTCGTAATCTGGGAGAATCTGGTCTAGGTATTAATCCCGGTACTTAATACTGGGGTGCTTAAAATTACAATGAAATTTCTTGACAACTCTTTCTTGACATGTTGACTCTTTTTTAAAATCCATTTTCAAATATATGTCCATGTAAAAGAATAACAGCTCTTGAGCCTCTGTTATAACGATGAATGCTCACAAACTTCCTTCTTTATAGGCACTTGACACTTCAGTTGCTAACCTGTAAAATATTTCTTTAATCAATGCCATGTCTGGTTTGCATCATTTGGCGATGGAGATATCTTGATAGAGCAGTCTAAATGACCCATTTGATATTCTCTTATGGCTACGGCGGTTTTAACAGTTCAGCGTCATATTAATTAAATCAATAACTCCGTCGTCTTTAAATTATTTAACTCGGCTTTAATTGAATCGCGTTATGCTGGCTTGCATCATAACTAATAGAGCTTTCGCCTTTGTGATTAACAATAAAAAAGTTAGCGAGAGGAGAATACCTACGAGTTGAGTGCAATCTTTACGTCTTTTGTGACCGTGTTTGTTCTGCTTGATTAGCATCGAGAATTGTTTTCTCAGTGACAGCCTTGATTTAATGTGTTCGAGATTCGAGGAGTCCGAGATTAGGTGTCAAGTAATATAATGAATAAGAGCAGTATCGTCTCCACGAAATTCAAATCTTTTAATTCTTAGATTAACTTTTCTTAATCCTTAATTAACTAATAATTCGAGGATAAATCTTTATCCCAGACTGTAACTAAATTGACTAATGATAGAATTAGCTAATACTAAGCTGAATGCAAAAGTAGTGGATTGTGCTTAATATTCAGTATAGTCGGTAGCGTGATTTGCGTCGGATCGTCGATTCAATTTAACTAACGATTCTTATTAGTTAATAACAAAGCATTCTATCTGATTGATATTCTTACCGATTAACACGATTAAGTCTCACAGAAACTAAGCTATATCTACATGATAACTTCAAAATGAGGAATCTTTTTAATAACCTTGTTAAATTGCACGTGGCATTACACTCTCTACATGGTAAGTGAAAGCGTGTGATTACGATTATTAATTAAGTAGTAATGACCATTTCCTAGCAATTAATCGACATATGAGCGACTTAATATTGATATCAAAGATATTAAATACTAATTATGCCTGATAATGAAATTATGAAAGCTGGAAATAAATTAACTCTCGAAAATTAAATCATCAAATCCAATACATCGTAGTCTGACTAATAATAAAATTAGTTCATAATAAAAGACATAAATAAATACATGAGGTAATAGCATTAAATCGCCCAGCAATAAAATAACTTGAATTAAAAATATTCGAACCCGATTAAAAGTAATCAACTCCAGGCTTCCCGATGGTGTGCCCAGAAAGCTCCAACAGAGATTGATGACTTAACTACGAAATTACGGATATCCGCTTTTCTACTAGCTTCTCCTCTTGCCCCCGCGGTTACCGTAACCTAGCCAGTGATGGGTCGAATCCACTTATTCTTGGATCGTGACTCGTATAGCAACTCTTGTCAGATTTGCTGTATCTTGATTCGAGGCCGATTCGCTTCACTTTTAACCGATGGCACTGAAACTCAAATAAAGCGAAAACAAGGTCGCGAGTATATCAGGATTAAAGGTAAAAATAACATCGGCTAATACGTAGTGGGGCCTCGAAACAACATATAATAAACCTTTACTCAGCTTGCGCTTTAAGTTCTTAACGTCCTTGACAAATGACATAGAAGCAGAGACAAATTAAACCAAAAGGATCTCGAGTGCCGTATATCATTGAGGTTCTCAGACGACAATCAATCATGAGTATGGCTCTTCCTGCTGGCTACGCGTAATATCGTGATTCATCGGGTAGATAGTGCGCTAGTGAATTTCTCGAACTACCCGCGTCATTTCAAAATGTATCCCAGAAGTGAAAGTTCTTTATTTACGCTCGATTCTACGAATCATGAATGTTTCCTACCCGTATGCTTGGCGGTTGCTCATTCATCGATCCATGGCAATCGTCACGGCCTTATAAATCGAGAAGGGTCTTTTATAGGGGTTATGTGGGAGGCTTGAGTGTGAAGGGTAGGATAAATATTTGGCTCTGGACTTTAATACTTGAGGAGATGTGAAACTCTGAATTAATTATGTTGAAAATAGCATGTCTTAACCAGCTAAACTTCAACTTGACATTACGTCTACGTTTAAGTCTGTCCTTGGCTTTGCTTAGTATTAACATTAAGTATATTTTTTCTTAAGTTTTTTTTCATAGAAATGCGCCCCATAAACATCAAAGACTCTTTTCATAATTCGCTTGAGACACAATTTAACTTTCGCTTTTGAGATCATATTTCTGCGCTGTAGCCTTACTCGACTTTTCTTTTCTTTTTCTTTTTTTCTTTCAACACCGATGTTTTTCTCCTTCCCAGCTTGATTAATTCAAAAGAAATTTTAACAAGCAGTCAGCATAGATAATTCAAAATTACCGCATCTCCCAGTAGGGACAACATGGTAAGAATAAGGCTTATAGGCTTATAAGTGCGGTATAATCGTCAAAGAGAAAAATTAAGCCCCAGGCTCGAGGGTTATTTAGTGGATAATATACATTAAGGTTAGCCTTTTAGGACGCGTGGATTATAACACAAATGCCTTCATCGTTTTATACATGCATCTGAAATGCTTGAGAGATTAAAACAAGTTACGAAGAATACAAAAACATGACAATGCTCAGCGCGAAAAAACTCCGACATAAAATTTGGCCGCAAAGAAACCTCACCCGGGTAGGGTATATTCGCTCAACGAAGTTATCAGCTCAGCTTCAATCAAAACATTACCGGCTAAGAATGTCGAGTCAAAAACTCGGGTGTCATGCGTAGCTTTAATCATCGTGAATGACTGTCCTGATTTACTATTGATCCGGGAATATGTCAATTTATCCAGTTAACTTATCATATACTTAAAACCGATCATTCGCGCCCCTGCGGCGAGCAGACATTGCCACCGATGCATAAATCACCGAAATAAAGTAGACAAATGCAAAACTTCCACGACAAATTGCAAGGTGGGCGTTCATGATCAAGAAGGTGGATGGGAGGCGTCCGGCATCTACCGTCGTCAGCCCGGCACAAAATGCGCGTAGCAAGAGTCCCTCTTGAGCATCAGCCTCGGCGCCCGCGAGATGGTATTGTGAACACGATTAAATGGAATCACGAAACATGTAGGGTCTAGAGGCACACGAACTTGCTTTCAAATATAAGCGTTAGCGTTCGGGGATAAACAAATGCGGCGTGCTTAGACAAATGCACCTGACAGCGTATACTAAATAAGAATAATGAATAAGTGCGGCGTCTTATCTGAACGAGGGGTCTGCGAGTCTTGACGGCTAACCCGTCCCAACCCGTAAAAGGCATCTATATAAAAAAAAAGCATTTGCTACAAATGGCCTTGTTGAATATCAGACAGAAAATAAATTACCTACGAATTATGCTCAAAAATACTTAAAACAAATTCGAATATGAGATCAGCCTAAACCACCAATGAAATCGATTAAAAGTGCTTGAAAGCAGCGAAATGATACAAAACCGCAAGCAGCCCGAAATAAAACATAGCGAAAGATAAATCAAACCTAAACTAAAAAATAAAAATAAGTACCGGAAATTTCCTGACATAAAATTGAAAATTAAAAATAAAATTAAAAGCAGCAGTCTGACAGCGATTGAGTGGGCGGTGAAGAACGCCGAGAGATAGAAGCGGCGACTCGCCGGAGGCTACTTGGCTGAGGAATGCGATCGGGCGGTAAGAATAGCCGGAGCTGGGGTTGTGGAGGCCCGACGGAGGCTGCTGACAGGTTGGGCCGATTCTGCGGAAATCGGGATCCCGGCGGGCGGCGACTTGATCAGCGGCCCGAGTGGGGTTGCGCCCGATTTAGGGTATGAGAGAAGATGATCGGATCGTGGCCGGGCGGATGCGCCGGGCAGGGATCGGCGGAGAGGCGACCCGATGCGGCCGAGGTGGGAGAGGTGCGGCTGCGGTAGTGATGGTGATTTGCGGGGAAGGCGGTGGCTTAGGAAGAGGATCGGCGGGCGCGTGGCTTGACCGAGGTAGTGCGAGTCTTGGATCTACTTGGGGATTGGGCGGGGGTTTTGCGAGCTCGCAGTGCGAGGTCTTCTTGAGCTAATTTGAAGCTGCTTTGTAGTCTCTTGAATTTTGATTTTTTTTTTTTTTTTTTTTTTTGGTCATCGACTGGGGTGGTCAAGTAATTGTCCTCAGCAGCAACTAATACGCGGATGAAATTATTTCTGATAAGCGTCCATTGATAGGCAAATTTGACTTTCCATTTTAGCGTATCTGCCCAGAAGCGCATTATTTTTCATGATAGCGTCCGTCGATGGTCAAAATTTGACTCTTTGGCATCAAGCGCCCCAGCGTCACCTAGACCCATCTACTTGATTTATTTATTTTATTTATTTATTTATTATTTTTTTATTTTTTTTATTTATTTTTTTTTTCGGCCTTCAAACTAAGAAATAAAATAACTAGCGATCTAAAAGAGTGGGTTGCACTCGATAGCTACGGTTAACGTCTTTGGCAGAGCGAAGGACTGCTTTCGTTAAATGAGTGAATTACTGCCTTGAAATACCGTATTCTTTCTTTCATGTCGCGTAATAATGTTTAGCGTTCGCATTGACCTTAAAAAGTGCCACTTCTCGCAGGTTATTTCTACCGCGCGTAGGGGAAAAACTTGGGTAATAGTAAGCGGTCGGACCATTTAGATTTTAACTTGCGGGAGCAGTAGTAGTCACGGAATTAAACAACAAAACTTGTTGTCCAACTTGAAGCTTCGAGGCGGTCGCTTATCGTGGTCTTCTTGGTTCGCTCATGTAAATTTTGCATTTCATAAGCTCCCCAAGCGAAACTCTTGAGCTCGTTAGGATCCAGTGATCTCTTTCTTTCTCATCCCAGAAATTTAGAGATTTCGCTTGATAATGCTTTATGCTCGAAACTCCAGGAGGTGACAAGCTTTACCGTAAACAAGGCGATAAGGCATACCCGATAGGTGTCTTAAATCTTGATTCTATACTTATGTCACGTCGTAACTTCTTGGGCAATCACTACGAGATCATTATTTGTTTTCTCTAAAATGCGCCGCTCTCTATTAGATAATTGACTTTTTGTCCATTTGTTTGAGGGTGATATGGTAATGCAACTTTATGGGTTACCCAATATTTATATACTTGACAAATCTGCAAGCCTTATTGCAAAAATATTTACGCTTCGTCAGCCCAATGATAGCTCGGGGAGTCCCCGAAGATCTAGTAAAGCACATTTTTTCTTTAAGAAGATATGACTTCTGTGGCATCGTTAGGTTTGAAGCCATTTGCTTACTTGGCTTGGACCACATGGTCGCGCGTACGAGAATGTACTTATTGAAAAGATGATGGAAAAGGACCCGTAGTCGATACCCCGAAACGTCGAAGCAATTAGCCAGGGAAAATATTAGTAAAGGCATCGTTTTTGCGGGACATATTACATTCTCGACAACGATCACATGACTTCACGAGTTACTCTGATCCTTAAATAAGGTAGGCCAATAAAAGCAGTTAGCAGCAGCTTACGCTGCATTTGTTCGGGTAGGACCAAATGACCTCCTCTTTCCATAAAGGGCATAGCCAGTAACCTAGAAGATGCTAGTGATTTCTATTTCAGGGATACACCTCTAATGATATTATCGGCCACGAACTTGAACAAGAAGGATCTCATCCCAAAGTATTGTTTCCACGTCAGATAAAAATTTCTTCCTTTGTTGGTATGTTAAGCTCGGGTGGTAGGCTCCCGCTACTTGATATAATTAACAAAATGCACGCATACGAGGTGAGCGATTTTAGTGACTACCAACAATTGTTCATCAGGGAAGGTCTCCTTAATGGGTGTTTCTTCTAGGGAATTGTCTGATTCTAGATAAATGATCAGCCATACATTTCGAGAACCCGTTTGTCCTTAATCTCTAGGTCAAATTCTTGCAGCAAAAGTATCCGTCTTATCGACCCTAGGCTTAGCATCTTTTTTTGAAAACAAATATTTTAATGCGGCGTGATCGGTGTATGCAATGCATGAGATCGATCAAATAAGATCTAGAAACTTATCCAGAAAGCAAAAAACAACAATGGCAACTCATACCGGTAAATAGTGTATTCGTTGAGAGGCATCGTTGAGGTTTTGCTCGCATAGTAAATTACGGAATACTTTCTCGTGCTTTTGTCATTGTGCAGCATAATCACTTAAATTATAAATTTCAAATGGGCTTGTCAATCGGTCTGACGACCACGGGCGAGAAATAAGTTTATCTTCCAATATATTAAAAGCCTGCAAGCATTTCGTTAGTCGTATGGAAAGATCATCCTTAACAAACAAATCATACAAAGAGTTTAGATATTTGGAAAAATCAACTTGATGAAAACGCCGATAAAACTGTGACCAAAGGCTTCTTACATCTTTGACACATTTTGGTGGAGGTAACTTTTCAATTCTCTCTACCTTTCTTTGCTCGGCACCATTCTACAGAAATTTGTGACAAAACATCCGCCTTGAACCGTAAAGTGACACTTTTCGATTCGAGACAAGATTAGTCTCGCCAGCTTCATAACAAGTTCAAGATTAATCAAACAATCATCGAAAGAGGATCAACAGAAAAAATCATCCATAAAGACCTCGATGCATTCCTGCAATCAGAGTCGGGAGAATATGGACGTAAATACATCGGCTGAAATGTAGGCAGGGCGTGACCTGCTTAAGCGGCATTAAGCCTAAGCGAATGTACCATATGGACAAGTAAATGTTGTTTTCACGATCTCCCGAGGAGCCTTGCCCGCCTGGAGCCCCAGGTTGTATCCACTGAATATCCATCTAAGGTAGAATGGATACCCGGTATTTTCTAGCGTTGAGTCAATAAATGGTAGGAAAATGGTCTTCCCTGATTCTGGCGTTTAACTTTGGAGTCGATACATTCTCGACTACCAGGTTCTAAATAAATTCATTTTTATCATTTTTAACCACTGATGCATACCCTTTCTTTGAGGTACTGACTTGTGCGGATTTCATGGCTATGAAAACCAGATAAAATTCTGCCGCGTCGAAGCTTGAGAATTTAAACTCTTTACCACCTCTTTGAGATTAGAGTTTGTCGCCCACGAGGGTTGGATAGTGGTTGGCACCATCCTCAGTAGTATTCGTCGTACGGTGAAGAAGTGAGACCGCCCAATGTACGCTATTGTCGATAGCGCCTTTTTATGTACTCTCAAGTATCACGAAGTTTTCTTCACCTTTCGCTCAACAAGAAGAAATAATAACGGGTAATTCATTGGAGTGCAGCGAAAGCGTATTTAAGGTGCGAGGCAAAGCCTTCGACTCGAGGAGTAGGAGGCTTTTGATAGATGGTATCAACTTTGATACGGCTGTGTCTAGTTCACCATGCGCCTTCTACGGGTATAACGTGGGGGCTGCATCATATGCCACCAATGATAATAAGTTTTGGATGACAAGTTCTCCTCTTTGGTATTTGTTAGACCCCTTAGCTTTCTACTGTCTAGGACTTTAACTTTCGCTTTCAAGGCATGTTGCCTTAACGTATCAGCAGCGTCGGTGAAAAACAATCGTTTTGGTTATCGTGGAACTTTAGTGACTTATGCATGTCAAAACTTACTCCTCCCCCGCTCTTAAAATGACATGCATGAGTTACAGTGAGTAGCTAGAAAAGAGTGCACCCTATGATAAAGGATTCGATCTTGGGACATACTCGAGTACAAATCAGGCAGGAGATGACTTGTCTACCTTAACCAAAACATCTTCAAAAGGGCGCGTATAAGATGCGCGAAAATAGACCTATCAATTGAGTAAAGAAATGGTGGTACTCTTTGACCTCCACAAGCACGACCTATGACATGCGACAAAGGCATCAAATTGATACTTGCCCTAAATCACATAACGCTTTACGAATTCAATGCGATTGCACAAGGGATTGTAAAACTTCTGGATCTTTAACTTTTGTGGCAATTTACATTTGGTTATTGGAACACTCTTGATCATTAAAGACCGTTTCATGTTCATCGCCTTTTCTTGGATAAAACATCTTTCATAAACTTGTATTTGAGAATACGCTCCAAGAACTCACAAAAGGAATGTTAATGTAACTTTTAAACATATCAAGAAATTTAGCAAATTGAGCATCAGTTTTTTTCTTTTGAAGCCTTTGAGGGTAAGGAACATGGGGTGGGATATATGCAGAAATATTAGATTTATCAATGGAAACTTCACATTTGGTCGGTATTGTCTTTGTCACGTGGTCGTTTTTCCGTAAAAGAACCGACCCGACCTCAAACTTTTTACCATTGTAGAGTGGCGCATGTGCATGTGTTCGTGGGTTCTTTTTGAGGTTGTGGAGAACCACGTTTCTAATATTGATCTTCAGCTAAGCGGCTGATTGTGCGTCCTGCACTTCTCGAGGCTGCGTCCAATTAAGTGCTTTTCCGCTGTGAGTTAACTTGACCTCACCGATCTTATCCGGCCGGGACTCTTGAGGTTTTACGAAATTTGGATTGATCTGCCCAAGAATCTGGTGAATTTGTTACTCGAGAGATTAGGTTGGTTCCTCAATTATTATTGTAGTTATTGGAGAATGCGCCGTGCGGTCGATTGAAATTGGATGCATATTGAACTTGCTACGTAGGGCCTCGAGACAAGATAGAGTTTCGTGATTACTTACATGGAATTACCACGGTGGAACCATATTAGCGATCCTTTTGCCGCCCGTGTCCGTTCTGCGTAGTTACTCTAGCGAATTGTAGAGAGGCGACACGTAGCTTCGAACTTTGTCTTTTAAATGATCTCAAAGGACCCTAGGCAGCTCTGAGTATGTGCTCGAGGATGGGGCTGGTGTTGGTCAAACGGATAAATTCCTCCCATTGAATATATAAGCTTCGTGAGGCGTCTTATCAAGCTTCCTCAAGCCAGAGGCATCTAATATAGTGCGGGTGCTTGAGTGTCCAACCCATTATGGAAGGTTTGCACCAAATAAGGTCGGGGAAAGCTATGATTGGGACCTTTGCAGGTAGACGCTTGAGAGAAAGCGGATTCTGACTTTCGCCAACCGCTTCTACATGCTTAAATGCTTCTTTGAAACCGCGATGTCATTCTTGATTTGGTGGATTTTGATGCTGGAAAATATCGGACTAAAAACTTTTACCCACTTGCTCCCGTGTAGTCACGTTACGTGGGATTTTGAGCATTCCTTAGCTCATTTTTGCTCTCCCAGGATAGAGAAAAAGGAAATACTTGGTCGATTGGATAGAATCGGCCGAGACACCATTTACTTTAAGTGGCATTTAATCATGAAATTTACTAGATGCTTTCCATTCAGGGGTCTTTAGGCCATTAGTGCACATAGTTGCTTGCATGTTGGATCGGTCTGGGGGCTTGACTCAAAGTTGTTGGCGGTGATTGGTGGTGGCTGGCGTGAGCGGTTAACCCCTCTAATGTAGGCAATGCGTAATCCCTCAAAGTCATCCGAGGAGACAGTCATTATGTCATGAACATCGATCTACTTTGAGATTAAGTATTGAGTTATTGTTGGCCATGAGTAGATGAACTTCATTTCTTCTTCGAGGAGTCCTCGAATTTAGTTTCTAAATTTGTTTTCTCGATCTAGGATCGAAAGAACAATTCTCCTTGATGATGTGAGCGGGTCATGCGCTAAGACAATAATATAATAAAGAGATAATCAGCTAAAACAATAATATAATAATAAAACTTAGCTAAGTTAAAGGGCAAATTAAACTAATATTAGTGAGTATCGGGGAGATTAAATGGCGCCAACTTGACAACACCAATTTATGTGTTAGAATTCGAGGTCAGAGATTAAATTATCGAGTAATATAATGAATAAACAGTATCGTCTCACAAATTCGATATACTAATTCTTAGGTCTTTTTCTTAATCCTTAATTAACTAATAATTCAAGTAAATCTTTATACAGACTACTTAACTAAATTGACTAAGCAATTAAATTAGCTATCTCTTAGCTGAATGCAAAGTATTGGATTAATAGCAATATTAGTATAGTCGAAATGGCATGATTTAAACGGATCGTCGGACTGAATTTAAGCTAGCGATTACTTATTAGTTCATAACAAAGCATTCTATACAATTGATATTATACCAGTTAACAGAATTAAATTCTCACAGAAACTAACTATATCTACATGATAGCTTAAAATAGGAGATCTTTTAATAACTTATGTATTAAATTGCCGCGTGGCGTTACTTGCTCCTCTGTAAAGTAAAGCATGTGTTACGATTATTAATTAAAAGTGACCCTATTTCTAGCAATTAATCACTTATATAGACGACTTAATATTGATATCGAAGATATTAAATACTAATTATCTTAATGTCGAATTATGAAAGCTGAAATAAATTAACTCAAGAAAGAATTAAATAAATCCGATCCAAGCTACATCATGGTCTGACTAATAATAAAATTTAGTTAAGCAATAAAAAGACGTAAATAAATACATAGAAATTAATAGCATTCATCATATGATAAATACTTGAATTAAAATATTCAAACCAATTAAAAGTAATCAAACTGGAGCTTCGATGGTGTCTTAAAACAAACAAAGTTGATGAGCTTAACAAAGAATGCAGAGATATATTTTTCTTTCTGCTTCTCCTCTTATAGGTTCATATAGCCATGTGGTAGGTCGAATCCTTTATTCTTGGATCATGACTAAACATAACTCTTAATGAATTCTTCATGTATCTTGATTGAGGCGGAGTTCCTTGGCTTTTGTAGATAAGCTGCCTAAGCTGGAAATAAAAGCGAGAAGCAAGTGCAAATTATATCGGATTAAAGGTAAAATAACATCGACTAATCGTAATTAGGACGCAAAGCACTATATAATGGCTCTTTTATCATGGCTCAGTTATGCCATCCTTGCTCGGTACCGGCCTCGCCAGAGGTAGCATGTATCGACAAAGGATCTTCGGGTTTGCTACGGGCGAGGGGTATGATCTAAGATAGCACTTATTTGGAAGAGCGATCATCCTTGTCACATAGCAGTTTGTCTTCCTAAATTTTGCCGATTTAAGCTGACTTCTTAACTTGACTTCTCTCCATATATTTTTTATAACACGCTTTCATTAAAGACAGCGTCGCACAGCATTATGATCCTTGATTCTTGAGTCATAGAATGATATCTATCTCGGCATCGTATACTTAAATAAAATAGCGGAAATGTTAGATTTGCGTCTACGTGAACTGACCTAAACAACCAAATACTTTCAAGAAAGATAAGTTTACCTTCTTCGAACTCGCGTTTCTTGGGGAATTTTTGAAATCCGGAGGGATGAGGGTCACTACATTAATCAGAAGGCGCAATATTGATTGCATCCGGCCCGAAACGTCACGGGGAGTAAAGCGGAATGTAACCTCGTACTCCGAACTTGCGTTCATTTAGCTCTTTTATTCGTTATTTGAGCTACTCGTTATGTTGGGGTGTTCTGGAATAGTCTTACACATTCTAATCTCATTCTCCAGCGCGAGTATTGTTTGGTAATCGTGATATATTCGCCCCCGTTGTCGGATCACCGAACACGTCGAGCACCGGTAGGTCTCGTTCTCGACCATAGCTTTCTACTTATTAAAGACACCGTACACTTTGGATTTATGCTTCGTGAAATAAACCCAGAGCCTTTAGTTGCATCATAAGTAAAGTTACGTAATATAATGAACACCACAGCGTAACCAACGTGCAGGTCCCCAAACATGCGTATGAATAACTCTGGCCTATCATGCCAGGAAGCCTTGGATTTTAACAAAGCCCGACTTTTCTTCTACGCTTGTCAGAACCTGACTCTCACGGATATGATGATCAATGATTTTAACTAAATGTATCAAATTATTTGAAACAAGTATTTCATACCTTAGTACACCGTCTTGACACGGCGGTGTGTCATGACCTAAATCTTCTCGAGAATCTACAACGACTTTCGTCCTCGAGGCACCACAGTAGTCTGGAAATGTGCCCGTCTTGCGACCTCAGAGCTACGGTCGTTCTTCTGGCGTGCTTTCCGGTTGTATCGTAGAGCGTTAGATGGCCATCTCCGTCTAGTGACTAACACAAATCAAGCTATTCGCTAGCTTTGAGTACGTATCTCACTTTTATCAATTTCCGGGTAGAACCATTTGTGACTTCAATTACGTATCCATTACCCATGATATTGATGGTTCGTAAGTAATGAGATGAGCCGTCGTAATCTCGGGTTCCTTATAATTCAGCATTATATCCCGATTAGGTATAGTATGAAAGCGATGCACGAGAATCGAGGGATCCCAGAACTAATAGAATAATTAGCAAGCAAAGAGTAGTGCATCTGCGTGATCATCAACAACATTAGCGTCAGCTTATGTTATTGTCCAGAGCCTCGAGAACCACTTGTAGTCTTTCCTCGTAGCAGGCTGTTTTGTAACTAGCTCTGATCGTCTCAAATTTGACTTACTCTGCCTCTCAGCTTTGACCTCCATTTATTAACTGCTTATTTCCTGTCGCGGTTCCTACCTCCCAGCATATCTACATTCGATCACGGAACCGCCTATAAAATTATCGGTCTTGCGTCTTAACGGACAAGCAGCGGCTCTTTACTTATTACGCCCAAAACTCATTTATCGTTCTGCAGAGTTGCCCCAATTGCTGCGACCCTGTGGGCTCGGTAGCGAAGATGCCAATAATATAGGTCTTGTGACTCAAATTCACCCGATAGTAGATAATTGATTTATCAAGCTATTGAAGTCATTCAGAAACTACTGCTAAGGGAGTGATACCGACATCTGAAATTAAACAAAGCCCAGGATTCTTAAACGTGCTTTGTTGTTAGAAGCGGCTTCTAATACAAAACGTGATGTCTTCCAGGATTTGGTTTTGATGAATTCTGCCGGCGGCGATAGGGCATCGTTTGCGTTGAGGAGCGCGTATAAAATCTTATTACATTCTTCGCATTTCTTACATCGTTCTTATTGTTTGCTTAGATTTGGTGATTGAATAAGGACTAATTCTACTTGATTAAGTCACTTTCTTCAATTTTTTTGAAAAATTTAATTTTTCTTCCATATATTTTTCCAAAATCTATAATTATACTTGTTAGATTAAAAATACCATAAATTTTTATATTTTTTTCTTGTAAGTATAGTATATCAAGTAAATCGTCCCTTATATAAAAATTCTCCTTTCACGACTGCTATCATCGGATCGTATTGTAAGAGTGACATATTTGGAAGGCAGAGGATATGAGATGATCAAAAGGGAAATAAGATCCATTCAATTGAGAGAGGCCTGTGAACATACAGATAATATGATGTGAATCCTTAGCTTATCCAATCCACGACCTCTAAATTTCATGTCATTTTTCTTACTACTATAATATTCATTCTGATCGACACCAAATTAATCATTTTTAGATATTTGTTTATTATATGTAACATGATATCATATAAGTTTATAATGTGCATTATCTATATTTTTTATCATTTAATATAAATATAAAATAAAATCAACGAATTTTAGCTTCTGACTTTAAGTTGAAACTAATGTCTCAAATAAAACCACCTTCTCTACTACATCCTTAAATCCGAAAAACATTGTCACATTTTACGTAAATTCTTGATTTCTTCACAAGATGCCTTGGTTTCGAAGCATGCTCCAACATGCAACAACGTTGAACCACATTTCAAAAAAGTCAATCCCAAAATTCACACCACATTCACTAACCCAATGCCTTGAGTTTGCAACTAAGGCAGAAGCTGGTGGGGTTGATGAAGCAGTTATGGCGGGGCTCGAACCGACCAAGGGGGAAGAGAAGCCAAGGGTGGTTGTTATAGGCTCAGGGTGGGCTGGATGTAGACTAATGAAGGAGATTGATACTAAGATTTATGACATTGTTTGTGTGTCTCCCAGGAACCATATGGTGTTTACTCCATTGTTGGCTTCTACTTGTGTGGGGACTCTTGAGTTCAGGTCTGTGGCTGAGCCTATTGGGAGGATTCAACCTGCTATTTCTACTCAACCAGGCTCGTATTATTTTCTGGCTAATTGTCAAATGATTGATTTCAACAACCATGTGGTATGACTTCTCTGTCCCTCGAAAACATTAACATGCACCAATATCTATTAAGAGGCTCCCGCTTAAGCGGGGAATGAGTTCTTTGTCCCTGACATACTAATAAATAAAATATTTTGATTACAATATATGTTACACTCCTTAACGAAGTGTAACAAAGCTTATCGGATAAAGTGTAAGAGAGTATACGGACTCTCGAAATGGAATGGTAAATAGACAAATAGTTTTAGAATTCATAAATTTGAGATAGAGGTGAACATGTTCAAGTTGAAGGATTATTCAAAATTCATTTGGCAATGAAGTTAAATGAACTAACTTAGCATTCAAGTGAAAGCATACAGATAGTGTGTTTGACAATAAAGCTATTATATGAATTGACTTGGATTGAGGTGGAAAGAGTATCAATAGTTTAGTTGACAATGAAGTTACATGAATTGACTTAGAACTGAAGTGGATAGAGTATTGATGGATTATTTGACTGTGAAGTTCAATGAATTGACTTAGAATTAAAGTGGAAGAAGTATTCATCATTTTGTTTCATTTCATTATCATTTTTAATTGAGTGTGATTTGGCAACTTTAATGGCTGTGCTCATTACCACATTTGTCACAATTCCTTCCAAGTCCCTTGAACACATAGATTAATGCATTTTAAATATTTTGCAATAGGTGAACTGCAAGTCTCTCCCAGAGGGAGCTGGCAACCTGGAGCCATGGGACTTCAATATATCATATGACAAGTTGATCATAGCTGCTGGAGCAGAGGCTTCAACATTTGGAATTAAGGGTGTGAAAGAACACGCGATTTTCTTACGTGAAGTTTATCATGCTCAAGAAATCAGAAGAAAACTACTTGTAAACTTGATGCTTTCTGATGTGCCGGGTAATAGGTGATGGAATCACTTTCGTAGAATAACTTCACCACAATCGAAAGTTTTGACTAAATTCCCCATTTTGCTGTAATGTGATAGGAGTTTCTGATGAAGAAAAAAGGAGGCTTCTACATTTTGTAGTGGTAGGTGGAGGACCAACAGGTGTCGAGTTTAGTGGTGAACTAAGTGATTTTATTATGAAGGATGTTCGCCAAAGATATGCTCATGTGAAAGACTATATCCATGTTACTTTAATTGAGGTATGCTACTGTTGATTTTAGCTGTTGCTATTCTTTCTGTTTAACCTGAGTATTGGTCTAAAGTTTCATGCTGTTGTTTTTGTTTAATTCATTGCTAGCTGCACGTGCTCGGATAGTTAGCCACTGTTTGCACTGTCTTTGCATGTGTTTTCCTTTCGTTGCTTGTCTATGAATATAGTTCCTTCAGCGCTTGTGAACTATAACAACGAGATCCTCATGAAGTAACTGTGTTTTCCTGCAGGCAAAGGACATATTGTCTTCTTTTGATGACCGTCTTAGGCGTTATGCTGTCAACCAATTAATTAAGGTTAGAAATCTTTCAATATATGGAAAACTTAGATTGTTTATGTTATAACGAATACGTATTTATTATAACGAACAACGATGCTGAGACTATGAATTAAGTAAAAACTTTGAAAGAAAATATCTGAGTTTTTACGTGGTATACAACAAGCGTTTGTTTGGGTATCCATGAGCGAAATGCAGAAATTTAATTTATGTGAATGGAGAGAGACAAATTACAAAATTTAAGCGAAATAGTTGAGGTAATCTTCTTGAGTCTTCTGGCCATATTTATTTGATGCAAAGCCAAAAAAGTAAAAGGAACTTTTTATAGAGACCACGTATTGAGCTAGCTACTTAAAGTTTAGATGTGGGACTTTAACATAACTAAATTCAAGGCATTTCTATGAATGTTTAAAAGCAGGCAGTTAGCTACCGGATGTCGGATAACCGAAGCAGTTTCCTCCCGAGCTAAGCATGAGATGTAGTTACAGGTTGTAGATGTGTTGATGTGAACATATGTGCTGGCGATACCTGATCTACCCGGATGCGCGAGAATTGCAAGCGTGGCTACGCACCGGATGTTGCTGCGCGGGCAATTGGCGGCTACGAGATATTTAACGAAGTTTAGCGATAAAGGCTTGCTGCAATAGGCAGGCTTAAGTAAACATATCGGAGTTAGGTTATCTGTAGTACCAGCTTCTTTACTTTGATTCTCTTACCATTTCCTCGGGGAAATGATATCTCGGCGTCGATGTGTTTGATTATAAATTGATATGAACTTGATCCTGGTCAAGCGTAATTGCGCTCGAAGCTATCGATATCTGATAAGCTTGGTCGTGATGTGGTCTAATCGGTGACTAATCCTGCCAGCCGAGATCCCTCGCCCAGCGACACGTCGAGAGTCGTATACTGCCGGTGGTAGGCAGGGAATCGCGTGAATTTATAAAGTATTACCATTTCCTTGGCCAAGGAACCACTTAAGGTGAATACATAGCTAGTCGTCGATCTTACGCTATCAGCGTCTCAGAAGCGTAAGTCGAGAATCGAGAATATCCAATAATACATTGGTATAAATCACCCATGCTTGAGACGCGTTAAGATGTGCCTGCGAATATCTAAATATCTCTTGGCGGCGCGATGCTCACTTTCGAGGCTACTGCGCCTGAACTACTAACTCTGTGGCTTGACATGTGCAAGATCCGGTCTAGTCTGGGACCATGGCATCTGTCGAACCATTGCGCTAGCATAAGGAACACGTGACATGTATTCACTTTTTCTTGAGGAGCGACTTAGGTCTGAAATGCCAGGTAAATGTGCATTAAGAGCAGGAGTATCGATAGGTTTCTTACGAGAAGCCATACGAATCTTGATAGAATCTTACCCGATGTAGCCATGATGACAAGAAAAGCTCCTCGACACATGCTGCGTAGTCTCCGTTTCCCGAATTTTCTTGGCCTTTAAATCCTTCATATCGAACTTTGTGTAAGTAGTCTCTTGACTTAGAATGTCGACTTGTTGGCTACTGACTAAAAACATATCATCTACGTCTGATACCAAGTAAAATGAATGATCCATCTTTGACACTTGTTGTAGTATCTGTATTATCGTATGGACTCGCCAAATACCCGATCTAGTATGTAGGCTGTCAGGCTTCTTGTACTTGTTGCCTCGGGAAGCTAGCTTCCCGAAGCAATACAAGATTTAGCACCAGCACGCAAGCGTAGTCTTTCCTTTTCGGGTTCTTGGGAAACCATACGGATGGGTCATAGAAATCTCCTTCCCGACTACCAGTGTAGGGAAAGCGTCTTGGCATCCCCAGTTGCTCGAAGCGAATCGTGTGCGGTATATGTGGCATACATTGGAGGTAATGTCCCAGCTACGGTGAGAATATCTCGTTGTAGTCGATATTTCTCTTTGACTAAAACCTGGCAGCTGACTCGGGCGCTTATACTTGATCCCTCGGTAGTGACGATCCGCTGCTTGGCAGACAACCACTTGCCAGTGACAGCGCTTCTTTCTGTTGGTTTTAACCAACTTCCGAAGTCTAATTCTTTTGAAGTGACTCATCACAAATACCCGTGGCGTGAGTCATTGGGCGGACTCGTCTGCGTGCCGACTGCTTTATAAGAAGTTGGCTCATGAGGATCAGCTTCCTGCGCAACTTGTAAAGCAAAGGCGACATATCCGCCGTATCCATTACCTCGTGGAGGTACTCCGTACTTGCTCTTACAGGGCGATGCAAGCCGAGCTTCGATGTTACCCAGCACGATGGAGCGGCCCGATGCTTACACTGCGAATGTGGCCGAGGAATGTCGAGCTCCGTTTCATGACTAACTTGGTCTTGCTCAGCCTTACCGGCGCCATCTTACGTCTACTTATTGTCGAGTCTTCGAAATTGGGTTAAACATGGAATTTTCATCAAATGCTAGCGTTCGCTACCGAATAACCACTCGCTGAATGGTGACGAGCTACATGGCCTTCCACGCCCATCGGCTGTAGCACAAATACTCCGCATTCGGCTGTCGGCTCAATTTTCCTTGTTCACGTGATAGTATTTGTGCAACCAAAAGCTGCCAGTTTGAGTAATGGCGGGGAAATTTCAGAACCATGGTTCATAAGGAGTTTTTTCAAATTTATGCACATTAATGCGGACCTCGGTGTCGGATAACATATTGTACTTGACTCGGCCAAACTTTCTTTTCCCAGTCAGCGTTCGAGGAAGCGTCTGCGTCAGCCTACTCAGGAAGTGTCGGGATTATCATTTCTATGACGCCCATTCTGTTAGGGTGTGTACTGTATGATGCACAGCCCGATTCCCTCGTTAACTGCCGAAAACTCATCGAGCTTCGGATGAGCAAAATTCCAACCATTATTAATGGAGTTACCGGCCTCTTGATGCTTCTTCCCTGTCGATTTTCCGTAAAATCTTCCTTATTTGAATTGCTTGGCGTTACCGCCTGTGGCCGTTATGAACACCCGGGTCATCGCGAGTAATCGTGTTAAGATGAAAGTGTCACCGTGACTAAAGAATCAACACGTGAAGGACCCAATGATCGGAGTAGATATGTCGAAGTGTGCCACTTGGTCTATATGAGTTGTCTTAGGAGGCTTGCTGATGTAGGCACCGAGCCGTGCTCATGAAATGGAGATCGCCAGCACCATGCCGCCTAGAAGATTATCATTGGCTAGAATTTGCATCCACATACCGACGCCTTTGGCGCCATATACCAATTTGAGTGCATTATGCTTGCTTTTCAGCCGGCCTCGGAGGCTTATTTGATGAATCTCTAGTAGTATCTTGCAAAAATACAAAGTACACCATGCGCTTCCGGAATCACTTTTGAACCGTTGTAGACATGCAGACTCAGCATTCGCCTTTGAAATTTAAATCCACTTTTATGCAAGGTATTTCGGAGGATATAAGATTAACCCGTCGTATGTGGCGCGTGCTGTCGTTCAAAGTGAAAAATTTCACGTCATGAGTCCTAAAAGCAGTTGAACGATCCCGACGCTACAGTAGAACTATTGGCCATAAAAATATTAAGCGTCGAGCATTCGTAGGTCGAGCGAATTCTACCCGCCGGACGTATGTGATATGAAGCCCCGGAATCCATAACAGCAGCATCGATTGTAATGTGTGTGTCCGCCGGCAACTAATCGCGATGTCCTCGTCGGACTTTGAACCGTCACCGGTAGCAGCCCGGCGATTAAGATGCGTTAAATTGCGCTTCTTTCTTGGGGCAATCATTTCTTCGGAGTTAAGCCTCGCTACAATGATTCGTGTATCTCCACGGCGTGGGATCCACTTTTTGAATGGTTTCTTGGAAACGTTTAACGTTTACCATGCTACGGTGTTATTGATTATAAGACAATGACGATTATTCGAACTAGGACCTTCTGGTATGTAGTATTTCTCTACTATGTGGCCGGCTAACTTTCATACAGAGATAAAGAATCATTTCCGTTTGTCGATAATTCTACAAAATTCTCGTAAGATGGAGTTAATGGGGCTAATAATAATATCAATCACGGCGTCTTGACATCAATTTTAATCTTAATATTCACGCAAATCTAATAATATTGAATTTAATCGATCAGATGATCTTTCGAGAGATGTACGCTTCACTGCGTTCGAAGGCCAAATAGGCGTTAACTGAGAGCAACTTGTTGGTTAGGCTGCTTGATCGTGTAAAGACTTCTGAAACTACCTTGTCCAAGTAATTTATTATGCTTGTTCAAAAACCCGGCCCGATGATGTCGTCCCTCCCGTGACTCGCAGCCAGCGATTGAATATTACGCTGCTCGAGATTCCGTATTCTCGGGTTGGGGGTTGGCCCATTTGAGCATGAGGTGTCAAGCCACTTCTCGTTTTGGCGATGCCAACCTTGATTTGTAATTTGAAATTTATTCACTCGCGTGAAGCTTACCGACGCTTCAAACTTTTATCGCGTCTTTATGGAGTTATAACTTTAGGCTACGATGCGGTTTATTATAACGAACACGTGTTTATTATAGCGAACGATGCAATTTAGGAATTAAGTAAAAGACTTGATGAAAATACACCGAGTTTTACGTTACATCCCAAACAAGCGTTTGTTTACATCTGTCTGAGGCCAATGCAATTTTACTATAACGGATAGAGGAACAAGTGCAATTTAAGCGAAATAGTTGAGGTAATCTTTAGTAAAGAGTCTTATAAAAGCCACAAAATTGTTGCAAAAAGCTAAGAAAATTAAAGCCTTTAAAGATCTAACTATTAAAACTAAACTCCTAAAATGGAAATTTAGCATAATTAAAATTCAATACATTTCTAACAACATGTTAGTCCATTCATGAACTCTTCTTTCTAATTGAATTCAATATTGATGCTGAAGAGCTGAAAAAAGAAGAAGAGAAAATTATGAAATTTCTTATTCATATCAGCAAAGAACTTCTTGTACAGAACTATGTCTATACATAGTCTTTTTTTCTAGAAGAAGTTTATGAAGTGCATGTAATGAATTATGGAAAATTGCATATTAGTTCCTACCTCTACAGATGTTCAGTAAAGTCATTGTTATCTTGTATACTTGTCCTTTTTGGGTTTCTTTATGTCGAAATCCATTTGACAATTAACTACTTTCCTAACATAAATCAAGCAGCATTTAGAACATTTTCCTTCATTGTTTCTGTCGCCCTTCTATTATTAATCTCTCTTCCTTAGTCAGGAGTTCATCTAGTCCATGGGGTCGTGAAAGATGTTCAACCTGAGAAGATAGTTCTTTCAGATGGCACCAACGTTCCATATGGTCTGTTAGTGTGGTCTACAGGGGTGGGCCCCTCAAGTTTTGTGAATAATTTGGATGTCCCAAAATCACCTGGTGGGCGGTGAGTTTTCAGAAGATATGAGGCATCACTATAGGTTTCAGTTTCTGTTATTTGGCTGTTGGAGCCCATGGGTGCCCTTTTGGCTGTTTAACACATTGAGTATATCATGCTGATGTCTTCTTTTGGCTAATGTGCAATTTGTCAATTGTAAGTTAATTTATTTCATATGGAAGTATGCTAACAAGAGTGGGTGACTTGCTCAGGATTGGCATTGACGAATGGCTACGTGTTCCGTCGGTGCCAGATGTTTTTGCTGTAGGGGATTGTAGTGGTTTCCTTGAAACTACAGGCAAGGAAGTGCTTCCTGCTCTGGCCCAAGTAAGTCCGATAACTGATAAGATAATTCAGGAATATCCAAAGTAAATGTTAAGTTTGTAGCAAACTTATTACTGAAATGATAGTGTGAAAAATGTTGAGAATCCATAGTTAAAATATAGTTGATATATAAAAATATGTAACTATAAAGTAACTTCAAATTCGTGAATCGAAAATAACTTTCAAATATATTTCACAACTCAAACAACACTTTATTTATCAAGACCACTCAACCTCTATTTTATAAAACATTTTCTTTGATTGCTCACTTTCTCTTAACACTTTTGTGTTTTGTTTTCTTGGTGGATGAATGAGGATAGAAACGCCTTTATTTATCTATAAGATTTGCAACAAGCTACTACTGCATTTTAATATAGTTTTGAATTTTTCCAAAAGCCACCTAAGTTTTAGAATTAATATTTTGTCAATTTAGACATATGCTATTCTTTTTTATGATGTCTTTTGATGATGTAACTTGCATGATGTAGTTGATGATGACAATGTATGTTGAACAAAAAAAGTCTAGAAAAGAGCATGGGAGAGTCCAATAGCCGGCTTTTGTAACTTATTGCTGCCTTTTCATGGATTATGAATTTCCATGGTTTCAAGTTTCTTCATCTCTAGACACTTGAGTAAAATTTTGGAGTGCTTGACTAGGTTGCAGAAAGACAGGGGAAGTACCTAGCAGAACTCTTGAACAAGCTTGGCCACGCTGGAGGAGGGCGTGCAAACTCTGCACAGGATATGGACCTCGGTAACATGTTTGTCTACAAGCATCTAGGTAGCATGGCTACAATTGGTAGATACAAAGCCCTTGTAGACCTTAGAGAAAGCAAGGTTAGTTCACTCTTCCTTTCTCTTCCCTTATTCTTTCTATAATAAGCAATTAGGTATTTAGGTGACATATCGAGCTTATACAGGGTGAAGGTGTGTCTCAGTTTCTCATTTAGATTTGGCGATCAGCTTATCTCACACGAGTTCTGAGCTGGAGGAACAGATTCTATGTCTTCATTAACTGGTTGACAACTTTTGTGTTTGGCCGAGATATAAGTCGAATATAGGTAAGGACACTGATCTCCAACGAATTCATGTTCGATATCCACGCATTAGCACTTCTCCATATATTCTTAATCTCCATGAGAATTTCTGGGTTCCCTTTCCCCCTGAACAAGCAATTAGAGAGCAGTTTACGGTATAATGTTGTTCTATCATGAGATTGCTTTCATTTTTTTTTTCAATCCACATTTGTATAGTTAATTATTGGATATAACAAATCAAGAGTCAATGTAACTTTGGAAGTTCATTTTCATTGACTAATTGTAGATTCTGCTTATCAAGCTTTGTCATACTTTTGTCCCACATAAAACAATTTGTATATATAAATGATGGGAATGTAGCTCATAACCTCATAGGATTAGAATTTAGAACACGTATTAGGTGAGAGAATAAAAAGTTCGTCTAATAGTTTGCTATTTCTATAATTATTAACTTTTTCTAAAACAGATCCTTGATGATAAATTATACTTTCGTCATTTTTTCTGGAAGTGGAATAAATTACCCACTCAATTAAAAAAACATGAGATTAAAGATGTGAAAATTATGATTGCCGCGTCCACAAAGAGAAAGTTGACTGAAACATTCCACCCTGAAACTAGTTGGTACAAAAACGCATGCCAAAACTGAATAATACTCCAGGAATATTCTGCTTTATTAATTTCTGCACTCTTTTTATTATGGATAAATTAAAGGACTTTTGAGATAAAAATCTTGGAGCACTTGAGCATCGTGGGGTTCATGACTCTGATCTTTCAATGGTAATGTTATGGATAGTTCGAGTACTAGATATTTCATCGAGTTTGATAAATATTCAGTCAAGCGAGCAACTTAGAGGGAGTTTTCTATTGAATATCAGGCGGAAACAAGTTATTCGGTCAATTTACATTTCAAAATGTGATTAGGGCTAGAAAGTACAAACAAATCAATTCAGCAACGTTGAGACTTGGTCCTCGTGTGTCCAATAATCAAATGTGTAATTATTGATTAATTTTGATGAAAAATTTGCACATTAAAATTGTAATGACTAAATTTTAATTTAATTTTATAATGAGGGATACTGGTGAAGTAACGCCTAGGATCTTGGAAATAATCTTTACTGGTCGGCTGCAAACTTTTGTTGACATTCCATTTTCCCGGTTTCAATGGGATCAGGACTGTGGACTATACTAAAATTATGTTAGGTCATTTCGGAGGAAGTAAATTTGAAGTTGTGTCAGAATGAAGCCCACAAGATTTTATAAATAGCTATCCAACCCTCACAAGTCACAAGTCACAACTATTCTATTCTCTCTATTGACAAATATAAAGGGAATAGTATCTTCCAAGAAAGGTAAGAACAAATTAAATCTTACCCTCCAGGCCACAATGTCGCCGTCACTCATACCCGGCGACGACGTAGCTCAACCGGAGACTTTGAAATGCATATCCAACATTGTTCAAGGTATATTATAGTATACTCTTCTGTTTCAAATATATTGTCACATGTATATGCTTTCTATCTTCCATTAATAAGAAATGATGTATGTACATATTTATTTATTTACCAGCATCTAAAAATATGATTCATTAGTGTTAATGTGCCTGTTATTAGTCGCTACAATATATATGAGTAATGTGATTGGTCATTTACTTTAGAGTCCAGCCAGGTTTCGCCCACCTCTACTAATCTCATTCGCGATTTGTCCAACTTGTGTTATTTTGATTATATAAAACTAATTTTTGTTATGAAATTTTCTTAAGGCCCTAAATAAAATGTGTAATTACTTTTCGACAAATTTAGGCCACGTTATATAAGTCCTATATTTGTAACATTATTATTTTTGTACTCAAAATCAACTAGGTCGGATGACATGTACTCCGACAATACTTAACCATGGTGTTTTAGTCCGAGTTTAGTGCATTATGTATTAGTATCGGTAGTCTAAGCACAGTGATTAAGTATTAAGATTACTTTATACTCAACTCTCAGCTTCAGATATTTGTGTATGTTATTTTCTTATTGTAAGCTAAAGTAGGTACAAATTAAAATATTGAGTAACATACACCAATAAATCTTTTTGATATAAGGAGACAACAATCTTTCTTTGTCTAAAGCATATATTTAATATATGCATTCTCTTTATGTATACAAAGAAAGTGTAGAAAGTGAACCAGTGAAAGTGAAGTTTCCACCGAAAGACAAATGGCCATGGGTAGATTTCGAGGAGTTCAGGAAACTAAGTGAAGACAACATAAAAAACAAGAAATCTGAATCTGAAGATGTCACTGATTTGAGTGCACCCCCACCATTTAGGATTGGAGATATCAGGGCTGCTATTCCTGCTCATTGCTGGGTCAAGAATCCATGGCGTTCTATGAGTTATGTACTCAGGGACTTTGCTGTCATTTTGGGACTCATTTTATTGGCAAATTATATTGATAGCTGGATTGTTTTGCCTCTTTATTGGGCTGCTCAAGGGACAATGTTTTGGGCACTGTTTGTCCTTGGACATGATTGGTAATTCACTCACATTGACTTTTTAACTCAGGTTGAACTTTCATTTATCAATTTGATAGTCACATAATCACATTTGTAACATGAACATCTCTTGTAAATTTGCAGTGGCCATGGGAGTTTTTCAGACATTGGAATGCTGAATAATGTTGTTGGGCATGTCCTTCATTCTCTTATACTTGTTCCTTATCATGGATGGTTAGTTTTTACTTCTCGGCGATTCATAAATTTCGATATTAATAACCATACTTTGTTTAATGTGATATGATAATAAAATTGATGATTTATCTAATAAAAACGTTAATATTCATGTTATCAGATATGTTATCATGAATGTCACGACTCGTATAGTAATAATCTTTACAATCAAGTTGATATTTTTTGTTTTTCGAGACAAATTGACTATGAGTAAATTTAGGAGAATCTCGTATGATTGTTTTTGAAATATTATAGGAGAATCAGTCACAGGACTCACCATCAAAATCATGGTAATGTGGAACATGATGAGTCTTGGGTGCCGGTACGTAATAGTTCAATATTTTCTCCTTCATTTTTCTATTAAATACATTATATTCTTCAATCACCTGAACTAAATCATTATAATTGTAATTAACTATTGCAACTAAGTATTTTAGGGTCACTTTTTATAGTTGCCAGAGAAGCTATACAAGAAGCTGGAATCCTCTACCAAATTTCTGAGATACAAAATTCCTTTCCCTTTGTTTGCATACCCAATATATCTGGTACTATTTCATTACTCTAATTTATTCAAACTCATTTGTCCCCTTTTCATTAATATAATCACATGGGCTAATGCTCATAGTGAGTCAACTTTTCTTGGCATTTACATAATAGCTTTGAAGTTGAATGACATAAGTTTTGTGATAATTAATTGCAGTGGACCAGGAGTCCAGGAAAGAGTGGCTCACACTTTAACCCTTATAGTGGCTTGTTCCAACCAAATGAGAGGAAACAAGTTTTAACATCCACAATTTGTTGGTGTACAATGGTTGGGGTCCTTGTGTCTTTGTCATTTGCATTTGGACCAATTCAAGTACTCAAATTCTATGGAGTCCCTTATATGGTAAGTACTATACATTACAATTCAATTTTAACTCAACATATTGTATTTTCGAGAAAGGGCAAGAAACAGAATTCCATTGAAAATATAAGTGGTAAACTAACTCCAACTTGACTACTTGTAGATATTTGTGATGTGGTTGGACATGGTTACATATTTGCATCATCATGGCCACGAGCAAAAGCTTCCATGGTATCGTGGAAAGGTGAGCATATTTTTTTTTCCAACATGTATTAGTTTATTTTTGTTCACTCATTCTAGTATTAAGTTTGTCTTCATTGCAAATTGACAAAGAAAATGAAAGAACATAACTCATGCACGAAAAATGCAGGCTGCACTTTTCGAGCTTGTTATCACTTGCCACAATAAATGTAATGTAATTAGAAGTCTCATGTTTATGAACACTAAAGCCATTCATATTGTTCGTCCCAAATCATGACACAAACTATGGAATTAATTTAATATTGACATATAAAAAAAGAACTAGTTAATACTCTTATTTTTTCAACAACACATGTAACATATAATAATTCTTTTCACTTATCAAAAAATATTAATTCTTTTGAACTATCACGTGAAGGTAGAATATTACGATGCTCCAAGTGATCCTTCCGGCAAATAAAGATTTTTTTTTAAAAATAGGAAAATGACCTTGTAATTTGAACATATAGACGAGATAAATTGATACGTTCAATTTGAAATTAGTTAAAATGAATTATTATTTTTAGTAAATATTGAAGATGAATTCTTATTGACTGGATATTGTTTAAATTACTAGGAATGGAGTTACTTAAGAGGAGGACTTACAACAGTTGATCGTGATTACGGTTTGTTTAACAACATCCAACACGATATTGGCACTCATGTTGTACATCATCTTTTTCCACAAATCCCCCATTATCACTTAATTGAAGCGGTAAGATTACTTAATAATTGATTACCTACTTATTATAACTTATATTAGTCCAACTGATTCATTACCTACTTTATTATTACAGACTAAGGCAGCTAAATCAGTGTTGGGGAAGTACTACAGAGAGCCAAAAAAGTCGGGGATTTTCCCCCTGCATTTGATAAAGGATCTAGTTAGAAGCATCCATCAAGATCATTATGTTAGTGACACTGGAGATGTTGTTTTCTACCAAACTGACCCACAAATTTTTGAATCTTCCAGGATCAAGCTAGAGTAGGAAGTTGAGAAGTTCCAGTTTTGTGGTGGATCGAAAAACAAAACACATAATACTCTAATTCTTATTAGAAACTGGTATTACTAATTTTAGAAATTATATGATCTCCTCACATTTCCCATTTTTGTAATATCAGCAAGCTAGAACCTATACTTTTTTGTTGATCCCACTTTTACAATGTCATTGTTACATGTGGTGCTTCGCGAGTATATTATTGCGAGATTCAAAGTACCAGTTCATTTGTCTCTATGTTTGGGCATAATGTGAAGTATTGTAGGTTTGGAGGAGCTCCTAAGAGTACTGAGAAAGCAGGGGCAGACCTCTATTGGTTCAAGATGGTTCAGTTGAACCACCAAAAATACGATAAGGCCAGTCATTAAATAAATTTATTACGATCCTCAAAGCTCTCGATTCTACTCTCTTTGCACTATCATATTTTTTTTTTTGTATCTATGCATTAGTACCTTAAGCACTCTTAACTTCATTTTAATATTTTATTACATCAATTATAATTTACTCACCATTAATTAATTTAAGCATAATATTTACTCTATTTTAATAAATTTCTTATCCCATAATTAAAAGTTTTTATAAATTTAATTTACAATAAGCATAAAAATCGTCCAAAAAATTTTAATGTATATTTCGAACCACCATCTTCAACGGCTAGATCCGCCTTGCGAGAAGTGGAGGGGAAGGCTTTAGACAACAAAATAGTAGGAAAGAATGGAGACTAAAGATAACAGACGTTGGTACTGAAAAGGATACTATAAGAATAGACATATCTGATGAGCAGAGTAATGTCCTTCCGTAGGTGCAAAATGATAGCATTGTTGACACAATTGAAATACAAGAGCTACCTAATCCTGGAGTTGAAGTGCATCCCTTTGCTGCTCTGGAAGAGATTGAGAATGGTGAGCAAAGTAAGGGAAGAGGTACTGGTAATGGTGGGAAACAAAAAGGGAAGAGTAAGATGAAGGATGGTGGAACTACACATAAACAAAGCCAAAAAACTGTGATACTTCCCAGGGTGAGTAATAGGAAACTACCTTTCACATGAAGATAACCATTTGGAATATAAGGGGTCTAATTGTCCTAAGAAGCAATTTAGGCTAAAAAAAATGTAGAAAGTTTGACATTGTTGCTTTGGTAGAAAATAAGCTCAGAACTAATTGCATAGATAGAGTTGTAAGTAGTATGTTTCCTATCGACAATATGTACATAATACTATACCTGATAAAGTAAGTAGGATTTGTGTAGTATGGAACCCTCAATCTGTTGCTTTCCAGTATAGTGTTAATACTCAGCAGCATATTTTTGGAAAGGTTAAAAGTATAGGCAGTGGTGATGAGTTTATGTTATCTGTAGTTTATGGTAGCAATTGCAACGAGGAGAGAAAGCAGTTGTGGAATTCTCTTAGGGATACTAGTAGCCTGGTTGGTGGGGGGGCATAGATTGCTGGTGGTGATTACAACATTGTGAGAGCTACTAGTGAATCAATAGGAGGAGGTGCCCCAAACATTGATGTTATGGATTATTTTAATAGTTGTATAAGGGATGTGGATCTTGTTGAACACCCACATTCTGACAGTCCTTACACTTGGTGTAGGAACTGGAGAGAACATGGTATGCTCAGGGTGCTTAATAGGGTATTGTGCAACTACCATTAGCTTGATAAGTTTAGGGTTGCTGTTGTAGATATTCTTGTGGCTACAGAATCTGATCACTGCTCACTTGATATTACTGTCATGTCTGAAATTAAGCAAGAGCTAAGGCCTTTCAAGTATCAGCTTTTCTGGAGTTAGCATACTCAATTTATTGGCATTGTGAAAGAGTGTTGGGAGAAAGAGGTGACAGGAGATGGAATGTATATTCTACATAGCAAACTGAAATATGTGAGGAAAGCACTCAAGAATCTAAATCAGGAGGAGTTCTCCCATATTAGCTCTAGAGTAAAAGAAAAACAAATTGAATTGGATAGAGTGAATAGAAAAATTTATAGAGGGAATCTTGTTCCTAATGTGTTAACCGAGGCAACAAATCTTAATATTGTATATAAAAGACCAAGTGATGTTGAACGATAGTTGTTCCAGAGCAAGGCAAGAATAAGTTGGTATAGGGATGGAGATGCTAGTACATCCTTTTTCCATAGGAACATGAGGATACACCAGGCCAAAAACAGGATAACGCATATGCACAATAGTGATGGAATCCTGACTGATGACTATGATGAAGTAAAAGACATCATTGTAAAGTATTACAAGGAGTTCTTTACTGCCAGAGAATGCATCACTTATAGCAAGAAGGATATTGGGAAGATCATGAAGAAAAGCATCACATCTGATCAGAGAACTCAAGTATGTAGGGCAGTCACAAAGGGAGAAGTTGAGTCTGTGATGCTGGGTATGGAGAAGGGTAAAACTCCAGGGCCTGATGGTTTTAGTGCATAATTCTACAAGGATGTCTGGAGAGTGATTAAGAAGTCTGTGGTGGAGGCTGTTCAAACTTTTTTTGCAACTTCCATAATGCCAAAGTATGTGAACAACACTACTATCTCTCTTATTCCTAATGTGGAAAATCCTCAATATGTTAAAGAGTTCAGACTAATTGCCTGCTGCAATGTCATTTACAAATGTATATCCACTATTATTACAAGGAAATTAAAAGAGACTCTCAATAGTGTTGTGGGAATCCAGCAAACAGTTTATGTTCCTGCCAGGTCTATATCAGATGGGATAATGTTAATGCATGAATTAGTTTGTAGTTACCATAAAAGCTTTGGGAGGCCAAGGTGTGGATATTATGAAGGCATATGACACAGTAAATTAGGAGTTTATGTGGATGATTATGGAAACACTTGGATATCATGTCACCTTCATTTGTTGGATCAAAGCCTGTGTGACATCTGCCTGGTTTTCTGTTGCAATCAATGGTAGTATTAATGGTTATTTCAAAAGTGAAATAGGGGTGAGGCAGGGTGATCCCCTATCACCATATCTCTTCATTCTAATCATGGACTACTTCTCGGAGTTGCTCAAGTCCAAAATCACTAATGAAAGCTTTGATTTTCATCCTGGATGCAAGGAGATTGTCTTAGTTAATATAAGCTTTGATGATGATCTTTTCATCATGTGTGGGCCCAGTACTAGATTCATGAAGTTGATAAAAGAAGTATTGGAAGAGTTTGGAGAATATTTAGGGCTTAAGCCAAATCTTGCTAAGAGTTCTTGCTACTTTGCTGGCAATTTTAAGTAGCTTGTAAGGTGTTCATGTTGCTGCATTACCAGTTAAATATTTGGGCATCCCCCTCACAACAAAGCAAATAAGTAATCAAGATTGCAGAATTCTTGTGGAAAGAGTAAGGCAGAAGATTGATGGATGGGGCTGCAAGAACTTGAGTTTTGTAGGAAGACTTACACTTATAAACTCTGTGATTTTTGTAGTTTGCAACTATTGGTGTCAAACCACATTTCTCCCAAAACAAACAGTGAAAGATATTGAGAAGCTTATGAAATGCTATTTGTGGAACGGAGTAGCCGTTGGAAATTATATGCCAAAAGTATCCTGGAAATAGGCAACTTTAGGAAAGAATAGGGTGGGCTTGGTATAAAAGATATTCATATCTAGAACATGGCTTGTATGTCCAAGCATGTTTGGAACCTATGCAGGAAAAAAGAAGCATGGGAGAAATGGATCCAAACCACAAGATTGAAGAACCAGAGTTTCTGGGCAATAAAGGAAAGGAGCATAGATTCTTGGAGTTGGAGGAAGATATTGGCACTCAAAGATAGTCTAAGAAATCATGTTAAGTATAGAATTGGAGATGGTAAATCTGTGAACTGCCTGCATGATAATTGGAGCTCTAGTGGAGTAATGGTTGATATTCTAAGTAATAGAGATGTTAGTAATTTGAACATGCTTGTTATAGATACTGTTGCTGATTTCATAAAAAAGACCAAATGGCCTGATGGTAAAAGACTCATTGAAAAGGTGCAAATCTGTAAAAGAAGTATGCCAGTTGAGTTAACTGATATGGCTGATAGATTGGAGTGTTTGGGAATGAAGAGCATCATACAACAAGAGTGTGGAATCACATCAGACATAGTCCTGAGTAGAGTTGTTAACGAGTCAGCCGTGAGCGAGCCCGAGCTTTAATTTTTTTCGTCACTGGTTACCAAATGAGCTTCCAAGGCTCGATCGCTCGTTGTTCGCCACCGAGCCGAAGCCCGAAGCTAGCTCACTCCAAGTAAATTTTAAATTTTAATTTTAATTTTAAACGATAAAAGACACAAAACAATAGACATGAACATTAAATTGTTTATTACTAAATTGGATATTGACATTGATTAGATTATAATAAAAAATTCATCATAACAACACATCGGCCCGCGATAATAAATCAATCATAAAATTATAACAAAACCGATTTTTATTATATAATAATTTCATATATAACGAGCTACTGCCCGCCACAGCCGGCTCTCGGAGCCAGCCTGGCTGTCTGTCATAGTCACTCAATATAGACCGAGCTGCTTCACACCTCGGCTTCCCGAGACGAGACGAGCCGCTTTTTGGCTTGTTTCTGGCCATTAACAGCTCTAGTCTTGAGAGTGGATGGTGGTGGAAGGTGATATGGTATAGTGGAAACATCCGTAAATGTAGTTTCATCATATGGCTGCTTTTCCTAGAGAGATTTTGCCTACAAAAGAGGGATTGCACAAATGGGGGATTGTGGAGAACAATGAATGCTGCTTCTGCCAGGAGGAGGAGAATCATGGACATTTATTTTTTCAATGTCAACATGCTGCAGGAGTTTGGAGGAAGCTACTAATAAAAATAAAAAATAAACGATAGCCATTTGCGCCTGCCGCTTCTAAATTCCTCACCCAACAGAGGAGCAGAACGGATGCGCTCTCTCAGACTGGGGCTTGCCACAAACGGCGCCTAAAATCAGTTGGCACTCACACCTGCAGCTTAATTCCCCAATAAATACAAAGACCGCCGAGGTTCGAACCTCGTGTCAATGCGGTATGCACTCTCACAGAAGTTCATGTCCGGTTTTATTGGCCCCTGCCGACCGAGGAAGCTACTAATGTATCTAGGGAGTATCATGTCCCACAGAGCTGGATTGAAAAGGCACGATGGATTGCAGGAAAATGACCGGAGAAGGGTTTCAAAAGCAAGCTTCGAAGATTGTGTGCCGCTACTGTTGTGTATCATATTTGGAAAGCAAGAAATGCATGTTGTTTGATCAAAGGTAGGTGAACATTGGACAGATTGTTGATGATTGTATTAGGAGTATTAAATACAGAGTTAATAGTTGAACCAATATTAAGAGGAATAAAGCTAATTAGAAAACATGTTGAGGTTCAATCTTGCTATTTTAAGAGCAAGATAATATCTCTAATTCTTTTCATAATCAATAAAATCAAAATTTGAAAGAAAAAAAAAATATATATATATAAGTTTACATTTCATAAAATCAGTTGCTAAAAGAAAGGACTTCATAGATTAGATTGTAGTTTCATAAATATACTTTTTTCTAGTTCTTTTTTTCTTCAAAAAAGGACTTTGCAGAACAGGGATGAAACACAGTGCATAATAAGTGTGTTTTCTTTTGAAAATTGGATTCTAGTGGCATTGTTGAACAATATTTCCCTGTGTAAAAATATTTTGGTTTTCTGACATAGCATATTGTTACGTAGTATGTACGTAAACATGCATGCTCGAAAAATCCATCTGAATGTTGAAGTCAATATTTTCAGCTCCAAGTCATTTAATACTCAATAATTGGACAACTTCTCACTCTTTACTCTGACACTTTCACTTCTTTGCTCCTCTTGTCATTTCTGTCTTTGTTGTGTGACTTGTGAGACTTGATGCATGCATGCATGTGTTTGTCTTGGGTTTTTTAAGCTATTTTTTTTTAAATAATTATCACTTATTTTTGTTTACCAAATTAACTTTTTAAATTTAATTTTAAGGCTCAAAAAATAAAATAAACTCGATCTAGCGTATCATTAGCTAACTTAAAATCGAGTTATATATACTATTAGGATTGTACATGCCGGACACTAGTATGATACTCCTTCGCTCAATTTATTTAATTTGCTGTAAAAAATATTTTATTAAAATCACTTGGCTGCATAATTTTCAAAGGTAAAAGATATCAACCAAAGAAAGAAAAACTATTACGGTATAATATGCCTTCAACGAAAAAGCTTATATTTGTGAAATAAACGACATTTATAACGAAAAAAAAATTACAAATAATCACTTAAATTAAGCATTTGAACGATTTTCTAATACTACTGTAATTCGAAAAACTAGAACAACAAAACGGCACCCAATCAAAATTGACTTTATTGAGTAACTCTAGAAGATGCTATCATTAATTGATAATGATCAAACTGCAAGTGCTGTTCATGTTGAGCTCAATTTGGTGTCGACAAACTATCACATAATTGACTCTATGGTGAGCGTGGGAATATTATTCCCCTTCTTTTTCTCTAGCAACTCTACACCATCTATTTCCCACTCATTTATTCAAATCAAACAATCAACATTTTCAAATCTTACTCTTAACTGTTTTTTTCTCAATTTGACTTTTCTCACTTTTCTTACACCAAGTATATATTTTCAAAATAAAATCTCACATTGGAAAAATGATTGAATTGTTGTATTTATAACATAATGCGTTACTAGTAGTCCTTCCATTTCTAAATATTTGATCATTTAGAATAATATTCATAAATTAAGATGAGATGGTTTTTATTACCATATTTATCCTTGATCATCTAAGCTAATTAATTATGTAAAAAAAGAAAGTGTATAATAATCAATTACTCCACTTAAAAAGAGAAAGAAAAAAAGTAGAGATATAATGAGGAAAAATAACATTGAAAATATAAAAAATTAATCATTTTGATAAAAAAAATTATATTAGATGATCAAACATTTTGAGACGGAGAGAGTATATTAATTGATTTTAGAGTGAAACCACAAGAATTTTTAAAATTGTTCGTATTTTTGGACTACAGATGACGCTACATTTGACGATGCATAATCGATTTCTCAAATATTCGATATATTTTTATGTTTTTAATTCGAATCATTTTAAAACCGCCAGCACTTACACTCCTTTGAATTTTTTATAATTAATATTTTTTTTATTTTTGTCAAGGATACTTTGAACACATATAACCTTTTTTTAAATATAACATAAAATTATAATAAAATACGACGCTCATGTAGAGATAACCTACCAAACTGTGATGCCCGCAGAGATATAAATACTACTAACAATTTGATGTCGTTCGTGACTAATATATTGGACGCACTGATCATCACTATAGTATTATCGAATTATTTGCTTTTTATATCGTTAAATCGGCATTTATTTAAAAAAGTATAATTTAAATTATTTATTTATATCGGTTAAATAGGTATGATTTCAAAAGTATAATTTAATTTTTTGTGGATCTCAATATATAAAATTTATATATGCATGGAATTAAATAACAATATTAATAATAATAATTATACTCAAAGAATATGATTATTTAACTAATACCTATTATAATAATAATAACAATAGTTCTACATAATAATAAATAATGGAGTAATAATAATAATAATTCTACAAAATGTACGAGTATTTAACTTTAAACTCTATTATAATAATAATATCTACATAAAATTTATTATTATTTCTTAACTAACACCAATTATCAAGATTGAAATGATATATGATGATAAAATCATATTAATGAAAGTGAGTAATAAATTAATAATATATAATATATTTAAATATATTCTCAAGTAATTAAATCATGAAAGCTTATAAGATGCGAATTATTAAACATATACTGAGATAAATAAACAAAGTTAATTAAAAGTGAGATGCACGATATAATTATGTAAAGTATATATATAAAAATGTAACAGAGACAGAATGCATCATCCTCAAACAAAGACGACAGATGATTTATCTTCCACCGATAATTTTACGCGGCTGCTCAAAGATAAAGTATGATGAATACTAATACTACCCATTTTTTTATTTGACGTTATATATTTTCAGATATCGGTGCTGAACTTAACCATTAATACTAATTAATTATTATTTTAATAAATATAAAAGTTATATCATTAGATTCATTCCTTTAAAAAATAATTTCATAATAGTTTTTTATAATTTTGACCATATAGTTGAAGAATACTGATACCTGTAAGCCCACCTCGATTTACAAAAACGCCAATTAAAAGAAAATGGAAGTAGTAGCTAATTCCTATTGTAACTTCTACATTTTAAATTTTAGAGAGAAGGATAATTTAATAATTAATATTACGAAGTTTAATAAATACAACCTTTATTCACACTTTTATATACGTATTGACACTATTTGATTTATAAGTTTGGAGTTTGGTTTCTAGTTTTCTACATGTAAACATGAAGAAGCCTTTGCTTTATTCTTCTTCAACTTCCATTAGTACTTCCACTACAACAACTTCAATTGACGAGTCTTTGGACACACCAATAAATCATTCTCGGTATGGTTGCATTTCCACAATGCTTCAACGTATTCTTCGTCGCAAGTTTCTTGTTTCCAACCCTTCTGATCATCACAAATACACTGAATTCTGCTCGTCTGAGAAGACAAAATGTAGTATTGATGGAAGCATTGCCACCAAGGCGTCGTCTGGCACGATAAATTTGGTGGCAAAATTGATGGGTTTGGATTCTATTCCGATAGGGAATTTACAGAAGGATCTTAGGGCTGTTACTAGGAGCCGTTCAATGAATTCTGCAGAAACATGGAAGGGGTTTGAGGCAATGCAGGGGATGCCTCGACGAACCAAGAGTTTTCGAGAAATTCCATGTTTTCTTGAGCTGGAAGATGAAAACTTTTTCATTCTTAGCTTTGAAAATGGGAGAAAAAATAGGAGTTTAGCATCAAAGGTAAAGGAACCTGAAAAGGGTTCAATAAGAGAAACTGAGAAGTTAAGAGAATGGAGTGAAAAGGTTTCTGGAGAACTGAAGAAGATCAATGAAAACAAGGGAAGAAGCAAGATTTACAGAAGGGGAAGTGTTTATGAAAAAAATAAAGAATATAGGATTATTAAACAAAACTGTACTCCAAAGGGTGGCTTTGAAACTGTAATGCAAGACAAAACCAATGTTCAAGATCAAAGGGGGACAAATCATTCTGGGAAAAAGCAGTTTAGTAAATTGAGGGAACCAGTAAGCAAGAAGAAAGATTCTGTAGGAGGAAAAACTAGAATAAAGAAGAGAAGAGATGATTTTTTGGTTGTAAAAACAATTGGAACAGACATTAATTCTCAGAGTTCCAGGCCAGATTCGGTTCTTGAGGATGTTCAATTACCTGTTAGTGGAAATGCTAATTGTCCAGGTTGGTTTCTTTTACATGTATGAACAATTTTCTATATATTTTTGTTTAAGTAGATGGTTGTGTTTGAATTTTGCTGATTGCAGAAGTATCATCAAGGCTGATAAGTCCAACATCAAGAAGAACATTATGGGAGGAGCTGAAAAACTACATAAAGCAAAATAATACTGGAAAGAATCAAACATCGACCCCCAACGATCAAGATGCAACAGAAAACAAACAAAATGGCAATATATCATCAAACAATGTAGACTTAAGTAAGATTCATGCCAAGATTCTGAAATGTAGCTCCAATGTAGCTAAAGAAGAGATGCTGAAATCGAAGTGGATATTAAAGGATGCTTGGAAGCTTGAAGATTATGTCAAAGTTGGTGAAAATCTTGAAGCTGGTATCTTAGATCAACTTATGGATGAGCTCATTGATCAACTAACTGATACTTGAGTGGAAAAAACATTCCAACTCCTTTGCTTCATAACTCACATATGTACATCTTAGAAGTACTAGTATAACATATAATAAACATATTGTATACAAAGTGAATTTTACCTTTTGGGTGAATTGAAGAAATGTACTTAGTATCATCAAAACCAACATATGAAAGTTCGTAATCTCATCTTATTATAGTCCAAACAACGTTAAAGTATATACAAGAGGCCTGAAAGCGTACCTATATGATGATAGGAAACAAGTTCTCTCAAGCAAAGAGATAAGTGTTCAAACTGTGAACAATGCCAAACAAATACATGCAGAAACCACTCTCAACGCAAAAAAAGATTCAAGATGTATATATAAAACTGATTTGATATTTACAGGAACTCAAATCGCATGAGGAGCTTCACGGATTTGTATGTCTCTCCTTTTTTATTATGGAGGCCAACTGCACGTATGCCAGGCCTAAGTTCGGACACAGGTATACATGTCTGGCCAGCAAATTCATCCTTCTCAGACATGTCATATTCGTGTACCTCAATTCTCAAAATGGCTAGTTCAGGAACCGTCAATGGAAAAGTGAACTCCTCATTCCAGATGGGTAGCCAAGTGTCCTCCTTTTTCTTAGTTTTCTTCATCACTGCATCAGCTGGAACTCCAGCAATGCCCACCTATTTTGAAACCAATTACGATAATAAATATCATTTTTTTCTACAAAGGGAATCAACAGTGGTTCCTCAATTAAGTTAGAATATTAAAGGAAGACTAGCATGTGAGCCTATCAGGATGAAGGCATTTGAGGTTACTGAATATGTAACAAAGGGAATTTGCTTTAGATACTAAGCATCAAGCTGGCTCCTAAACTGCTTAAGAAGCCATAACATTTGCAAGCAGTTACCCCAAAAGGCCAAAACCAATAACGGTGGGGTGTGTGTGTGTGTGTGGGGGGTAGGGATGTGGATTTATAGTGAACATTACCCTTGCGTAGAAATCAGGTGGAGAGTAAGGGTCAAAGTGAGTCTGCTTAAAATCCAAATGCCAGCCCTCTCCCGTGTATACTGTCACCTGTTATGTGACATGAACAGTTATGGAGCAATAGTTTGGATGCAGAGGTAATTGATTTTATTCAAACATCGACAGACCTTTAAAGTCATCTTCACGGGCATATCTATTCGAGGATCAAAGACCTCATTGTTCGGGCCAACATTCATTAAAAACTTAGGCTTTTTCACATAACCACACCCACCATTGGCTCTAAACCATCCTTGCATCAACCAAAGTGATCTTCCATACCCCTGTTAATCAATGATTTCACAATCTCAAGACTAACACACCGTTTTGTATGAGGGAAAGGGAATCCTCATAAGAAATGTATGATTCTAATAATACTAATAATATGTACTAGTATTATGCAGTTGATTCATGCACGTTTCACAATATTTTTCTTTCCCTCACTTTTTCGTTCATGCCAAACAGATCCGACTGTATATGTATAATGAAGAAATAGATTTGACTTTTATGTGCAGTCTCAAGTAGCCTACATATATAAGGGGAACGAAATATTTCTACGTGCAAATTACAGTCAGATAAAAACAATAAATAAAATGTACAGGAATCACCTCGTCATTTTCCTTAATACCAAAACTTCTCCCGAAATGAACTCCGGTTTTCAGTATTTAGAAAATTTAAAACATTCCAATCGCAGAAGTCATTTCTTTTCTTAAATATTGGTAAGCACAAAAGACCATTTCTTCCAGCTTTTTATGCTAACAGATATGCACTTAAGTTACAGTTTGAGTTAAGATCATGTAGGTTGTTAAAACAAACCTGCATGTTAAATGCAACCATCTGAGCTCCATGCATCCAACCAACAAAAGGCTTATAATTGGAGGAGTTAAACCGAGTACCTTTAGGATATACCCTCAAAATGTTTCTTTGAGTGAACCTGAAGGGGAAAATTTCAAAGGTTGATAACTAAACTGTTCACACCAGGTGTGCTGAATGAATATCATGTTTTTGCAAAAAATACCTGACAATATCTGTTCCATGAGACTCAGCAGCTTTTTCAAGAGCTTGTTCACTCAAACTTAATCGTCTTACTTTTTCAGGATCAACTTTTAATCCCTCAGACAATCCGCCTTTCGGTTTTCCAGCACGGATAGCAATAAGACGCTTGTAGGCTGGAGGTGGGCGCACTTTCTGATCAGATTCATCATCATCTTCATTGTCTTGGTCGGGTTCACACCTATTTATATTGTTCTGCAAGTCAAGAAGATTGGAAAGTGTTTAAATCATGGAGATCCTCTTCATAATAGTAAAACCTGTCTCAGCAGCTTTGGTACTAACACACCTCCTCTTTTTCTGCTTCGTCAGCAGTAAGTTTTGAAGGTTCCTGGCCCCATACATCGTCATCTGAATCCTTCTCTCTTTGAGAATCATTTTGCTTATCCTTTAATGTCTCGGCTTCAAGGTACTCCTTTGGAGGCTTTGTTGAAATTAAAAAACGATATTTCAGGTCTTCTGGAGAAGGAAACTCTTTTAAACATTCTGATTCTGGGCAAAATAGTGTGTCACCAAATGTCTCAGTAAGCATCTGTAACAAAAGAATAAAATGTGGATAAGAAAAAAGAAATAAGGGATAACTGTTATTAAAGGAATTGATCAATTCTTTCAAACGGGAAGAACCATATAATTCATAGAACAATCACCTGAGCAACTTTTGCTTGGAGATCAGATGTAAGGTGATCTTCGAGAGTTATCACGACCGGGTATGGGGAGGCAGAGAAGGCATGCTCTTTAATCGCTTTTAAACATTTTATAAGTTCCACCGGTGCAGTCACAGTCCTATACAAAAACAAATGCCATATTTTTTAAAATTCAGTCAGGGCTACATGTAGTTGTTGTGACTCACAAATATTGCTTTAAAAGGCTTATGTTTCTGAACAAAGTACTGCTAATCCTCTTTGAGAAACTAATCATACTTTTTTAACATTACAGATAACAAAGTAGATAACATGTAATTGCAAATCTTTGACAATCTTAGGCAAAAAAAGGCCGAAATTATCACTCAATACAGATTCCTATCTTTAATGCTCATACTTTCTAGGGTTCAAGAATAAGTTCCTTCCCCAATTTATGTCTCGGATGTGCTTTATTAGAATGTGCAGTAAACTGGATATCTGGAACTCCTTGCAATGACTGCCTGATATAGAGAAACATACCTTCCATGAAGAACAAGGACATCATCCTCAGAAGAATTCGGCCATATGTCCAATTCTATCACCCTTACACCTTTCTCTAGTGCTTTTATAATCGGAACCTCACTGCAATCACTTGTGAGCTGATTTCCAGTCAGGTAAGAATTGTGCCCGGTATATATGTAATAATGGGACAGTGGAGCTGTCATATCATGGTGAACCTGAACAAACCAAGATGCAAACATATCAATTCCTTTGGAGAAACTAATTATACAAATAAAGTTTAGTTGAACGGGCAGGAATAAAACTTTACAAAGTATCCCTCACTACCTCTAAAACCCTGCATTTGAGTAAAGGAAGAAAATGATTTAAAGGTGTTAGAAATCCTACACCATTATTGACAATCTCATAATTGACAATAACTCCATCCCCCAAGATGCACAACAAATACCTAAACCGATAATATAACACTAATTCAGATACAACCGTAGTTAAAATAATGCAAAATTAAATGAGACACAAGGCCGATTTTCAACCACTATCGCATATTGCTTTCCACAGATACTCATAACCATACACTTATATATATGGATTACAAAGACTTATATCTAAAAATCTAAACATAATAGAAACCACATGGCTAAAAAGCGCCTTAAACCCGGCTCTAAAATAATCGCATCCGGACCTCCTGCTGACTCGATCGACCATGTCCTAATCCTCCCGGTTATTCTGTTCTCCAGCTGAGGCTCCATCAAGATCAAGCCCTCGACCTTCCTCCGCCTCCTCTGCCATATCAATTTTGGCTTCACCTCCAACAAAAGGAACCACAATTTCCCTAATAATGTCCAACCAACCAGGCAAGCATACCATTATATCCACCCCAAAAGAGTGGATCTTTGTAGAACATATACAATAAGTGACAATTTTGTGATGCAATTTGCAAGAAACTAACAAGTTAGCTACCTCAAAAGACACATACCAATAGCACTGCTCTATTATGCTAAGAAAAGTTCTTCATATATTCCAATATTTTCATTTCTACTTTTGGAAGCTCAATCCAATCTAAGGATCAACAAAATCCATCGAACTATTGCACTCCTATGCCTAAACCCAAATAACCAATACTACTACATCCATCTCAAAAAAGATCAACTAGTTTTTACTTTTGATGGTTGACTTTTTAAAATCTTGAAATTAAATATTTTTGATATATATAATAATATATACTGAAAATCAAACTAAGACCATGTATTAAAATTCACCACAATACTAATATTGAATAATATAAATGGTTATGTAGTTATGTACCTTAGGAATGAAAGTGGGATTAAGATGAAGAGAGAACAAATAATGATGAAAATCATCAAGTGTAAGAGTATGCCCTCTAGCAAACTTTGTAACATGATGACGTTTCTGTATGATCTGGTTGATAATAGCTTCAGCATGAGTGATGATCACCCCCTCCTCCTTCTGCTCCTCGATCAAGAACCTCTGCAGTTGCTCCGCCGTCAAATGTGTTCCACCACCACTATACTTATTGAACGCCGCCTTCACATCCTCAGGTGGCTCAGCTTCAGACAACCTGAACTTCCTAGTGAAACACATGCAGACTCTGTAACTACCCATTTCTAATAAAAGGACAAATAAACAACTTAACAAGATTCTTGTGTCAGAACTCACAAGGATTTAGAAGGTTTGTTTAGTACAATGACAGTGTGTTCGTGTCTTTTTAATTCTTGTTTTTTTTCAATTATTTACTTATGAGCATATTCCAAATAAAGAGGAGAAGATGATGGTTATGTGACTGTGTCAGGAACGTGTCTGTGCCGTGGTTTATGGGATATTACTTACCTTGTCTTAACTTAGTACTCACTCCATTTTTTAATTTTCGTTTTTTAAGTATTTACATATAAATTAACGAATTGTAATTATCAAAGTTATTGATTGTAACAGCAAATGACAATCAATTTAAACAATATCATCGGCTTGTTTATTTAAAATAAAAAGAATAAAAAATACATCAAAATAAAAAACTATTTATTATGCTAAAATAACAATTATAAAAAATACCTTTAACTAAAACGATAACTATAAAAAAAAGCAGATGCAGATTTTTTAATAAAATAATTAGTAGTACACTTTTAACTAATAATTCATTTATAATTTAAATAAACAATTGCATTAATGAGTATTAGTTATCAAATATATATATGTAACTTAAGTTGTTTTATTTAAATAAGGTTAATTTAGTGTCGAAATGAATAGTTAAATGTTCTATATAAATTAGGATGGAGGTATTGTTAATTTGTTCGATATTTATGTATACTGATTAATATATTACGGAATACCCTCCATTCATCTTTTACTGCTTTTCTAAATTTTAATTTTTTGTTTCAAAAAATACTAATGCCTTTCTAATAAAAATTATATTTTTAAATTTTCAATATAATTTTTTGATTACTTTATTAAATTATCAATCAATCAATTATATGGGGCTTCAATTAATTAACATTTACGCTTTCAATGTACTTTTGATTATTTTTGCTTTTTCAATTTATATGTAACGACTAGAAAGACAATTAAAAAGTTATAACTTATGAAAGAATAGATAACACATGGCAGAGTACTCCTGCATTATTTTTTCATTGTAAGAATTATTTTAATTTAAATTTACCAATCAATATAATGAGTCATCACTAAAATATACAGTATGTTGAAAGTGATCCTTTCAATAGTTTCATTATTCATTCAAGAGTTGTATGACAATTGTCAGCTCTAACTCGTTGGTTCCTCTTGCACAGCTTATAGCCTTACACATAACATATTCTACGAAGTTCAGCAAAAAATAAATGGGCGAGGGAGGCCCTTTCTTGAATTACAGTACTTTTTAGATTTACAAATGGAATTGCACAATTTTTAAACGTATGATATTTGATTTAATATTTTATAAAAAATTAAATCACATGATCCAAAATTCATATTAAAAAATCAAGACTTACATGATTGAACTTAAATTTTTTGAAATTCAATATGTTGGTAATTTTACCACTAAATCTATGACATTAGTCCGTACGGAATAACTTCTTAAACTATTAGTCGGTATCTTTACAAGTATTCATTGAAAATAAATGGAAAATAATAATAGCGGTGGTTGATCAATCCTAACTTTGAAAATTAAGTGCATATGTGTTGGGAGTCTCTTCAGTAGAAGACATTTATAGTTGATGCTGCCCCGCATCTGGCAATTGGCTACCAATGCGAGCAAGCATCCTAACGTCGCATGCAATCAGAATACCCCATGCACAAATACGTAACCCCGCAACACCGAGGCACGACTCCTCGATCTGGGAATACTGATTGTCACGCTGCGGATCGAACCTAATACTCGATGCACAATGTGGCGCACTCAAGAAGTACGAATCTCGACGTTCACGATGCATCATGACACAATGTAAGACATTTGATGAATGTAAGATAAATTAATTTAATAATGTTTTTATTCAATAAAAGATTTATTTTAGAAGGTTTCATCAATTAAAAATGAGCATTTAACTCAATTCGACTCGATTTATATATAATATATATATATATTATATTAATTACAATTTTATTCAACTTATAACAAGAAAATAAGTTTCATTTTTTAAACTAGATTTATATTTGACAACAATAATGAATACTCAACTCAATTTGACTAAATTTTAATTTGTTTTAAATGGTCTAATTTAAGTTATTAATGGATTAAATAGACAGTATTAATTTAGTATTGATATATAAAATATAAAATATACACAACAATATGAGTCTAATGTCTGACTTGAAATCTATCATTTTATAAATTGATTTCTGCTGCAATTGCACTATACCCAATGAAAGTGAGGTTTCAAGTTTCTATATTGTCGATGACTCGAATTAGGTCTGTTTAGATTCTTATCTAACAAATATACCATATTATTACGTTATCCTCATCTCCCTTTTATCTCCATCATCCTCTCAACACTCATCAATGTCTACCACAAGCATTACTACTACTTCACTTCACACTTATTCATTTCCTAAATCAAAAACACCAATTTATTACCATTCCCAAACTAAGCTATGTAGCTTTTTTGCAGTTAATAATGAGACATGTATTTTGGAACACTCCAGTAGTTTTATTAACTGCATGCATCAAATCAGGATATCTGCTTCACAAAAGCTCAATATTGAGCCAATGCTTCCTCCCTATAATGTGCTCATTACAGGATCTACTAAAGGTGTCCTCTTAGTTGAATTCGTTTTTGTTCTTTTTATTTTTTATTTTTTTTTATTTTTTGGTTTTGTTCTTGCATGCATAATATTCGTATATTGTGAAGTAGTAGACAATATTTGCATTTCACTTTTGGATCAATTCGGAAACGGATTGCCTGTAATGATAGAGATAATAAAGTTGCATACTATCTCACATGTCTTATCCCGACTCTGGGCACGTTGGATGTTGATGTGATTATTATGTATGTGTGCATCTTCTGAAGTGTATAAAATTTAGAATAGTGGATATTTCTGAAATTGCTAATTGATTATGTGTATGAATAATAGTAATATCAAGGTCGAAGTTTAGGTTTAATTGCTCCAAAGTCCAAACTGATTAAAAATGTTGGAAGTTGTCACACAAAATCCAAGTACAAAGTTCTATAAAGTACAAAGCACAAGGACTACAATCATGTCGAATTTATGAAACAGAACTGGAGGATGTGAAACTAAACCTTACTTCTCTTATGCTTAATAGAGGTATTAAGCTTCAGAATTCATAAGATATTGAATTGTGTGCTTGTTCCACTAAAGACAATAATGCCAAATGTGAAATTATTGTATTTGATGATGGTTTGTTTTCGTCGTGCCCCACTTTCGATGCTGAACAGAAACATCATTTTTATTAGCTTGTACTTATGAGTGCAGGGATAGGATATGCATTAGCTAAGGAATTTTTGGAAGCAGGTGACAATGTTATTATTTGTTCCAGATCAGGTTACTTCATCTTTTCACTTATCATAAAGTTTAATACTATTGTCTTTGAGTATTTAAGAACAGTTTCTAACATATATGTTATCCTCCACAAAGCTATAGGTTTAGATTGTTTTCGTGTATATGAACACGTGTGTTTTCAGTAATCCACAATATTATTTTCTCAGTAATGTTGTATGGCTTGGTATTTCGATATGACACTTATATGTAAAGAAGTCTGCAATATATATGAATGCTAATAATAAAATTAAACAAGAATTTCATTGAGAGTTATGTTTTAAGAAAAAACTCTTTGTTTCCACCCTGGATGTTTTCTTCAGCTGAACGGGTTGAATCTGCTCTTCAAAGCTTAAAGGATAAATCTGGGAAGCACCATGTGTGGGTACCTCCTTTCTGACTTGTATTATTATTTCGTACACTATTGTGTTACTTACATTCTTCCTTTGATTCATTATAGTTTTCTTGTCCTTTCATCTTTTTTTATCGGAAGCAATAACATCTTTAGTAATCTGTTCGCACTGAAGGCATTTCACTTCTATTTGTTTAGTCGCTTAGCGTTTGCTGACATTTTCTTGATGGATGGTAAAAAAACAGTGTTGGAGTTTTAAGTTTGGGGATCCGACAAAGTTTTAGTTAAAAGAAAAGTTTGTAGGTTAAGTTAGTAATATATATGAAGAGTGATTAGTAAGACTTGAAGAACTACTTATATTAAGTTCGGGGATGCAAAGGATTGTCGAGAATGGGAGTTCTGGTACTTGGTAATAAAAGAGTTATGTCGGCATACCATATGGTTCTTTGGCTGGTTATAAGGGAAGAGTTCATGAGTTTGAAATGGGTGAAGGAATCTTGACAAGATGGCAGTAGGCATTTTAGCAGACTTGATCAGCAAAGACTTCCTCGTAGGTATGTATGTGTATGTATTGTGGCCGTGAATCATTGGAGATGTAGAGGGAGACCAAGGGAGTGTTGGGCAATAAATGTTGCCAAATATAAGGGACCCACGAAGTTGATTATCGACATGATTCATAACATAGTTGAATGGCCTAAGGATGTATACATGGTTGATCCCTCCTAGTAGGGAAAGACTCTCTTGCATCTAATTTACATGGTAATCCTGGCCGAAGCTGTAGCATCTCCACAGTTTATTTTGAAAAAATAACTCATAATGTATATGATTGAGAAAAATCTCATAGAAAACAAAACCGATTTTAAGTTAAATTGTTACTATCACCAGCTTTGTCTTTTGGCAGATGTATGTGCGGTATCATCCGTATCAACTACTGACATCCATTCCTTGCCTCTGCAGGGCACCACATGTGATGTTAGAGAGGCAACAGATGTGAAGAATCTTGTTGCATTTGCCCAGGAAAATTTAAAATATGTTGATCTCTGGGTATGGTTCTTTTATTAATTTTCACATGACTGCAATATTTGCTCCAGTACCAAGCTCCAATGAGTGTGATTGGAAATCTTATTTAGATATTCAAAATAGCTTCTTTATTTTGGTTCGAAAGGAAATCATTTTCTCAATTTTTATAAACGTAATTTAAAACCTCCTATAGTCACCTTCATCTCAAGAACTCACACCCACCGACCCACCATCCCACCCATGACCCAATTGTATATACAGACCGAAAAGAACCACAAATAGTCATTTCATTCATCAGTTTGATTCAATGATTATTCAAGTTCTACTACATTGTGATTTGATATTACATTTATATATGCCTATAGTCCTATATCAGAGTCCAGTTATCAATTATTCTTACACATGAGGAATGATGTAGATCAATAATGCTGGATCAAATGCATATTCTTACAAACCATTGATAGAAGCTTCTGATGAAGACCTAATGTGAGCAAATTACAAATATTTTTAGCTTGTTAATTACTTCCGCTACATGCCTTGTATGGTGATGATTGGATCTTCTGCAGTGAAGTCGTCACTACTAATACTCTCGGCCTGATGATTTGTTGTCGAGAGGTAAATACCTGTATTAGTTTGAGCTGAATCAGTTCATTGTGATCTTGTCTCATATATAAGTTTACAGGCAATAAACATGATGCTAAACCAACAAAGAGGTGGACATGTATTTAATATTGATGGAGCTGGTTCTGATGGAAGACCAACACCCAGGTAAAGTTCATCATTTGCATTCGTAGGCTATATGAAATCTCATGATTTCCCTTTTTTCACAAAGAGAATCTGGCAGAGGCCACCTCATTATTCATTAATGTAGAGTATATCCTTGATGAAACCTCTTACTAATAAATTCTAAAATAATATTCATTTGACTAATATTTTGAGTCCTCTGGCGACAGAAATGGTGTTACAGAACACGACGAGGGCTGCTTCTGTCTACTGATAATACATAGTTTTTTTTTATAAGAACTGAACATAGATAGTCAGTATGTCAATCAAAGTGTGCTGCTCTGGTAGTGGACTATCATATTTTGTTTATTCATTATTGATAACGTGATTATTTGTGAAGTAATTTTAATTGCATGAATATTGCTGGCATTCAATAACTGGATTTTTGGAGAGTAACATTTCAGCACACTTTCATTCTGATTGTAGAAGCTTTTCAACTTCCCTCTCTTCCTTTTTATCATGTGTGAGCTAGCTTCATTTTTTTTATTCACCATATGTGTTGTTTTCTCATCACATGCATGTTAGAGACGGCCTTGGTGGCATTATCAATTCCAACTCTTTATTTCAGGTTTGCGGCATATGGAGCAACAAAGCGCAGTGTGGTCCATTTAACAAAGTCATTGCAGGCAGGTCACAATGAACATATATAGATTCATCTCCGTCAAATTCTCTTGGACTGTTCCGACCTTTGGTTTTAGTTAAATTTGTTATATACTCTCATCCTATTTGTTTTTTCATTAACTGCAGCAAGTGTTACATCTTCACCAATTTGACCAAGTTATATAGGCATCAGTCATAACTAATTTAGTTTTTTCTTCACTTCTGTTTTGTTGTACTCTTAATAATAACATATTTGTTCTACTAATAATTTTTTCCGTGGTCTTCAGGCAGAGCTGAAAATGCAAGATGTGAACAATGTTGTGGTGCATAATCTATCCGTAAGTGATGTTTGTACTTCTATAAATCCTACACATATCTAGTTCTTTCAGTAAGCCATTCTTTTCTGCTATTCCAAAATCATAAAGAGTAAGGTAAGGTCTTTGTGACCGAGAACCAGAGAACGCAATGAACTTAGAAAGAGACACTAGTGACTCTAGCTTCCAAATTTCGTATCCGAGGGCCCCTAGTTAGTTCTTGACTCAACTTACTTGTTCTGTATTATGTACAGCCAGGGATGGTAACAACTGACCTTCTCATGTCCGCTGCTAATACAAAACAGGTAAAAATGATCTAATCTTTCTCCAATTACTTCTTCTTTTGCTTAATATTAAAAAGCTACGTGCATTGCAGGCCAAATTTTTCATCAATGTTTTGGCTGAGCCTCCCGAAGAGGTATTGCTTTTTTTTTGGGATAAAACAAGAGGTATTGCATTGTTCTCTTCTTAAGCTGTGCATTACTCTAATAATATGACATGGTTGATGCAGGTGGCAAAATTCCTCATCCCTAACATCAGATCAATCCCAACTAATGGATCATCAAAACCGACATACATTCGTTATCTTACAGGATGGAAAGCCTACTCCAAGATATTCTCAGTTACGATCCCCTTCTCATCTCATCTCTTGATTCTTTCCGTGCTTCACTCACATTCTTGTTATGTATATGAACAGATTCATAATACCGTTTTTTTTCCAGAGAATTGCTTTCGGTGCAAGAAGAAACAGATATGTTCGCGAAGACTAAAGTTTTGGAGGACATCGAAGAGCATTTGTATCAAATTATTCTTTGATTGTAGCTCGATTAACATTTACAGCCGTATGTGTAATTTTATGATCACTTCAGCAGACCTAATCTACTTATTAGAGTTTACGTGAGAAACCAGAATAAGAAAAATTCTGGTGGAAAGTTACAGTTCTATTAATGTTTTCTTCTTTCAATATGCATAGTAAGAATTAATGTCCTATGAGAACCCCTACATAAAACAGTTCCCTAATGTTGAATAGAATGCTCAAGTGCTCAACAGAGACCCAACTCATAGCTACACAACTTGAGTCCTTCAGGTCGACTGCTGAGTCCGACGAGTCTCAAAGAACATCTGGAAAATGACTCATCTTGAACTCTGGAAACACATGGTAAAAAGAACAGACCAGCAAGCCAAATAATCGAACTGCAAACAAAACGTTACTTGAACGAGCAAAGGAAGTGTCTCCATAAAGTGGAAAAAAGAGCTGCAGATTAAGGGCTTACTCAGCTAGTCACTTTAGCTTACATCCGAATTCAACTGATAACTACACAATAAACGTATCAAATAACTTTTCATAGAATTGACAGATTGCATGCCAGAAAGTTGTGCTCGAAAGCTGTGACCATATGGAAACATCAGTGCAAATCTCAATATAATGTGAAGGAAGAGAGGTGAGCTAAATGCTTATATCTTGTACCTCAGATTCATTTAACTAACCTATCAGATCACATGGAAACAATAAAATTATCACTAATCAAAGAAGTTAGAATCAGATCACATTTCAGCCACTGTCTTACTGAAATCAAACTAATGTGTTAAGAGTCATTTAACTAAGGTATCAGGTGACATGGAACCTAACTCACTGTAGTTATCATCAGAACAATACAATAACTTAACAAAAAGTAACATTAGTCCAAGACATAATAATCCACGATATTGATCGACTTTACTACAATCCATGACATTGATCGACTCTACTACAATCCATGACATTGATCGACTCTACTACAATCCATGACATTAACCGACTCCACAATCATACTCACACCAAAACACGACACAAGTAGACCAATACGCATGACAACATAACATCAACGTTTTGGATCCTCTTCCAATCCCTCCAGTTGTCTCAAGTCCTAATCCCGACCATTAAAATCTCAATCACATCCATCTGTTCAAAACATTACACTTCCCTAACACATCAACATTCATCATTTCCTACACGACTTTCGAAAATTGGAGGTACAATTTCAAACGATCTCAACAATTACGCGACACGACTTTATTAATCAATTAAGCACCAATCATAGATTTATGCAAATATACTGAATCAACAAATAATCCGTCAACCTCCTCACGATTCAGAACCACCTTTACCATCACCATCGCCGCCATTATCGCTACCAGAATCACTTTTTCCGTTGAACCCCCTCCGCTGATGAACAATATTACTAAAATTCACATTAAGATCCGAATACATCCCCATAACTCTCGAGATATTCCCGTTAATTTCGTTGATTAGTCCCACGTTTTTCACCATATTTCCGTGGATTTTCGATTGATGATTTTGGTTCACTTGGTTAATCAAAGCTCGATTTTGATCCAAAACTGATTGTACATCTCTAAAACTCTTGCTTAATGTCTCCCACGCCTCCGTATTGCAACCCTCATCGCCGCCGTCGCCGTGGTGGTTGGTGGTGGTGGAGCTTCTGGGTTTTTTGGTGGTGGTGGTTAGGGTTTGAAAATTGTTATCCATGTATGTAATGGATTATTCAAGGCTTGGTTATTATTATTTCGGAATACAATATACGAGTATAAAAAGTGTGAAATTATTAAATCCCAACGATTTAGGAATGATAATTCTGGAATATAGGAGTACAATATATGTATATATAATTGTGATTTTTGGTTAATTATTTGATTTAAGAATAATTTATTTATCCTTTTTGCTTAAGGAGGGAAAAATGGATTCGATTCTAGATATTTTGGTAAAAATGGAAGCAGAGCAACCAAGCGAAGAAAATGGCGGTGTTGTTAGTACTCCGTAATTTTTTAATTTTAGAGGAATGGTTTACGTCATTGTGTGATAATGGGATAAAATTAGATGAAAATTTAATACATAACGAATTAAAAAGTATTGTGGTTACATTTTAGAAACGTTTATGTTACGTTGATATTTCAATGGTAGCACATGTAGTTAGTCAATCGTCGGACCGAATTAAATGTCACCTCATCTGTGACGTCAGGCGTAGCCAGAATAATCACATGTAGAAGCCTTGTACTGGATTCGATATGATTCTTTGCTGTTGCGAATCGAATCAGCCAGATGCGCGGGGCCAGCAATAAAGACGGCCAGATGTCATTAAGATATGCGCAGTGGCTTAAAACGTTTATGTTAGATTACACGAGATGGAGAAAAAGTAATACTCCGTATGAAATGAGGTTATAATGTTATTTTAATAAATATGTAGGGGGTAAAGATCTTATCGATCTGAATAGGCACTGTGATTGGACCAAAATCTTGTACTTTATGAAAATATCTTCCCACTTTGTTTATCCGAAAGAACATTAAAAGTAAGTGCCAATTGTCTTTTCTAACACCTCAGATGCTCCACGGCTGGGATCTTTAAAAACATTGTATCGATTATTTAACTATTTTTCACTAAAGTTATCGAGTAAATTTCAATTTAATTACCCCGTATAATACAACTTTTCTTTTATTTACCAGTAAATCTAATAACCGTTAATCAACTTTTCTTTTATTGTCAATCTTGCAATGAACAACTTTTTCGGGACATTAGGAGGAAGATTTATGTACATATTCTCTTCATCTAGGCTTTGCTCCCATTCAAAAACTTCCTCACCTGCAAATTAACAATAAATTACTACCAAATCTTCATCAAATATGAAAAAATAAAAATAATTGTGTACCATTGTGGACATAGCTGTGACGTTTTTCAGGACCTCATTTATCTGCCATTTTTGCTTGAATAATATAAAATATTTTAAGGATTTTTTTTAGTTCTATTGTTATCTGTTTCACCTATGCTGTGATTTTTAAGGGGATTTGATCGTTATGTATCAAAATTACTATAATGCCCCCCTATTAAGGGCAAAACAGTCATTTCCCTCTTCTAAATTCACTAATCTCGTTTCTGTATATTGTTTCCGGCTTTGGGCTTGGTCATACAATTTTTATTTTTTTTACTAATTGACCAACTGGATCGAAAACCCGGTCCCATTGTCCAAATCCTGTTCGGGAAGACCCGATAATGTTGCGCTTCGGCCCGAAATATTTTGTCCTACTAACTATTGGGCCAAATCCTGTGTTTGTTCCGGTTCGGGAAGACCCAATAATGTTCCGCTTCGGCCCTATTGAATTATTTAAGTTTACAATTCGAAAAGTCAATTCATTAAAATTTAAAATATAACCATCTTTGAAGTGTAGAAGGAGTAATTTCCTCCCCCCTACTCTCATGTTATTTAGTACATGATATGATATTCGGAACATAGCTCAACTGGTAAATAATTAGAGTGTTAAGTGCCACGGTCTAACACCCTCGTCTCTTCAGTGTGGGTGCGACTCTCATACGGAGCGAATCTTGTATTGAAATGACTAAAAGTAAAGGTGTAGTCTCATAATTAATTGAGACACATTCCGCAATTAATTCATCCGTAATATTCCAGGACAAGAATCTCAAAGGATAATTAATGTGACGATTTCAGACGTTAAAAGTACATTATCTGATCTCTAGTTCGTATGGGAAAAAAGCTGAACAAAAAATTAGAAATATTATCCTTCTGACATTGTTTCCATTGTATGACATTGCATATTTGCGTCATTGAATGATGAAACGGAAATGAAACATATAACGGCTGTTGCTATCTCTAAATATAGCCACCCTGTCTCCGCCTATAATATTGATGAACATTTAGTAGTGATTAAGTATATCAATTCACTCACATAGTCACACACTAACACTAAACTAATTTACACATGCAATAAAAATCTCCATCTCTCTGTTTCAGGCATCTACTACTATAGGCACCTGTATATTCATCTCAACGTACGTGTTCTTCATTCAAACAACCAAACAAAATCAATCTTAACCTTCGAAATTTCCTGGAAACTGCCTATCACCTTATCAATTATATTATCATCTTGTCATTTTTCTCTTGTTGGCTAACCAAAATAATATATATAAGCTTCACCACATTTTATCAACAAAGTATTATTGCATATCTCTTATCAACAAAATATGGGATCAGTTGGACATGAGAATTGGGACATGGAAAGTGGTGATTCAGAACAACCCAACATAAAAAATGATGATCATGGTAGATGTCCACTTTCAAGAAATGCTCATAGTTTATCAGCTTCACTATTGAGGAAAAAATCTGACCCTGTCCTTTTGACCCAAGTCCGTTTTAGATTGCTTAACATGTTTCTAGCCAATCTTCATGAGGTTATTCTTGGGACAAAGTTGTGTTTGCTTTTTCTAGCTATCCCTTTGGCTATGCTGGCTGAATATCGTAATTTTGGAAGGGTATATAACAAGTTTAAATGTTTTTTTTGGTTGTTCAAATTCTTTGAAATTCAACAATTGAAATTTTGTTCTATACTTGATTTGTTTTTTCGGTTTTGTTATGAATGCAGCCATGGATTTTTGGTTTGAGTTTAATAGGGCTAGCTCCACTTGCTGAACGTGTCAGTTTCTTGACTGAGTAAGTTTTATTGTAACGTTTCAAGCTTTTCTTCAGTGGCTTAGTGAAACCTTTTGCATGGAGAATATAGTCAATTAGCATATACTATCTCTTGATTCATGTTTTAGATCATATTATGTTGACTTTTTTTTTTGTCTCTACCATGTATGTCAACCAAGACAAATTGCTTATTACACTGGTCCAACAGGTCCATTTTCTGTTCTCTCTTATTATTAAAACTGTATTTCTTTAATTTGAAATAATTGAGGTAATAAATTAGTTTGGTATTGAACATGCATGCAGTTGGGGGATTGCTGAATGCAACATGTGGAAATGCAACAGAGCTCATAATAGCAATATTTGCTCTTCATAAGAAGAAAATTCTTGTCTTGAAGTTCTCTCTTCTGGGTTCTATCCTCTCAAATCTCCTTCTAGTTCTTGGAAGTTCTCTCTTGTTTGGAGGCCTTGCCAACCCAAAAAAGGAACAAAAATTTGATAGAGTAAGAATACAAGAAATTCAAAATTGTAAATTCTCAATTGTACCATGTTTACTGACAGTCTGACACAATTTGACTTGAAGTCATACATACTATTTTTCTTATTAAAACCTAATGTTTCAATAATCTTGTAAGTATTTCAGTAAGAAAACATATATGGGCATATGGCAAACTATAAGACATAATAAGATATTATTGTTTATTTGCTTGCAGAAGCAGGCTGATGTGAATTCAATCTTACTGTTGCTTGGATTGCTTTGCCATGTATTGCCACTCATGTTTAGATATGCCAGTGTTGAACCTGATATCACCACATCCCACTCAATACTTTGGTTATCAAGAACAAGTAGCATTGTGATGCTTGTGGCATATTTTGCTTACCTTTTCTTCCAATTGAAAACGCATCGACAAATTTTCGAATCTGAAGAGGTGATTATGACTGTTGGAATTGTCTATTTATTTGATATAGTCATGTATTGAAATTTGTTTATATGTGGTAAGAAGGAAGTTGAAGATGATGAACATCCTCAAGAAAAGCCTGACTTAGCATTTTGGAGTGCTTTTGTTTGGTTGATTGGCATGACTGTTATCATTGCTATGCTATCAGAGTATGTTGTTGGCACACTTGAGGTACACTTTTGCATGATGATAAGCATACAATATTTGTAATTTCAAAAATAAAAACTTAAGGAAGAAAGTGTTAGGTGCCAGCATCATCTTGGCTGTTAGCACGGAACCTAGTCTCTTATCTCCGCCATGGAATTGATTTTGTTTTGGTGAATCAGGGAGCATCAGAGTCATGGGGTATATCGGTAAGCTTCATCGGTTTGATAATTCTGCCAATTGTTGGAAATGCAGCAGAGCATGCTGGATCCATCATATTTGCACTAAAGAACAAGTTGGTGAGTTAGACTATATGAGTTCGATCGAAAACTTGATCATATTTGTAATATAAAACTTGAGTTCTTGCTTCATTTTAAAGACACTATACATGCATGCAGGACATATCATTGGGTGTTGCAATGGGGTCTGCTACTCAGATTTCAATGTTTGTGGTAAGAAATTGTTGATTGCCAGAAAAAATGTAAATGCAATTGCTTATTCATATTTAAGAATAAAAATGCAACCATAACAATACTATGTGTTTTGTTTTGCAGGTTCCTCTATGTGTTATTGTCGCTTGGACAATGGGCATTGAAATGGATCTTGACTTTAACCTTCTTGAGACAAGCTCTCTAGCTATCTCAATCCTCATAACAGCTTTCGCTTTACAGGTTCATATGATTCTCGACAAATAGATACTTCTACTGTATTAATTGATTTTGCAACTCAATATATTTTCTTGAAACAGGACGGAACTTCACATTACATGAAAGGCCTCGTCCTATGTCTCGCCTATGGAGCTATCGCTGCATGTTTCTTTTTCGACAAACATTCTGGTAACTGATAAGTCGTGAACACTAATTTCGGGTTCATTTGTATGGTCGCACTTACAATATATTTTTCTCCATATCAGATAAAATAGCTATTACCATCAAGAATTTGGCAGAAAAATGAGAAAATTGATCACGTATGCTCAAATATCAAGTCTCGGCTGCTCAATCTCCGGCACCAAAGTAATATGCCAACTGTAATTAAGTAACCCTTTATAAAAAATTCAGAAGGCATTAATTTGTTCTTGTTCATTCAAAGTAGAGTCTCGGTCTATATATGTATGTATGCTTGAGGACAATAAATCCATGTTTTTTCTATTAATACCTAGCTAATCATGTGTGCAAAATTCCTTCTTCGTTCACCACAGACCACTTCACTTTTAAATTCACGTTTCTTGATCTACATACACTTTAAAAATCTGTGAACAAATGAACATATACAAGAAGTGTATACAACTACTTAATACCACCTCCAAATCAGTTAATAGAAACAAACGAAAAGTCAATTAAAATGCATTAAATGAGTTGTATTTAAGATGTTTATCTGCGGTTGTAGCGTAGATAACTACGAAGCGATATATGATACTGGCGTTATTAATTAGTTTCCTTTTTGTAATGGAGATCTCGTCTAATATTAATAATATATAAATAATTAAGTTTCGTTTTGTAATAAATATATTCATTAAATACTAATATCAACATTAAAACTTCTAAACCCAAAAAATTCTCACAAATTTCAAAAAATATGTAAAACAACTAGCTGCGTTGAAAGCGAAATTCGAAGTTAAGGAAGCAATCATCAGGCTTAAAATTGCAAAAATTAAATAAAAATGGTGAAAAATAGCAAAATAGAAGCCAGTCTTTTTGAACCGTTAGAGTACTAATTCAATTGATTTTTTTAAAATTTAAAAAGTAAAATGCCATGTTGGAAATTGACCAAAACGCCCAGTTGAATTACTTTGGATTATGTTTGCATTTCGTTTGATGCAGTATTAGATGTGTGATGTTATTGTTGCCATCGTAATTATTTTTTTGAAGTTTGTTTGGTAAATTAATTTATTGTAGTTTTGTATGATGATGCTTGAAACCTAGGGTGTGAATTCGTGAATCAAGTGTTACTATTTTCTATTGTAGGGTGTTGTAGATTTGGAGATGAGCCGGATTTGATTATTCTAGAACTAACCCAAGGTAATGCGAAATATCTTAATATAACAACTTATTAAATATAATGGTATATAATTTGATGAATATAATACCATGTATGACTATGTAGTGATATTAATGTCTTATTTAATAAATATAATCTGTGCCAAATTGGCTTAGCATATATATTGTCATTATAAAATAAAAATTGCTTTGATATTATATTATGCGTCTGCCTCGATGCATATAATAATTTTATTATGTATAAAAATATCATGTATCACTTACAAATTGGTATACCATATTATTGAATATAATTGTATTCGTTTTTATGAATATAATACCATGTATGACTATTTGATGGTATTCGTATGCGTAATTTGATTATTTTAGTTGGAGGTATTTTTAGTATCATTTGAATTGATAATAAGTAATAATGTAATATCATATATGAAAATATGATTGTATTTATGTGGTATGAATGTCATCACCAAATTGAGTATAATGGCATTTGGTTTATTTTTATAAAGTATCATATACATGTATCTGATAGTATCTCACATGTCGTTATCATTAATGATATTATTGACATGTATTTTGTGTTTTGGATACATTAGTTAATGGCGCACTCTCCTTAAATCGTCGATATCCGCGTCATGAAAGGCGTATTATTAACTTTCGAAAGTGAGGGGTATGTGGTAGAAGATCGAAATAAAGCGAAGAACTAGAAGTTGAAAAGCAAATGAAAATTGATGTGTTGAATGTTTAGAGAATTTTCTTTAATACAATTTGGGTAATACCCCATATATTATTTTTTATTATTTATACGATACCGATATAATGCTTTGGCATATCGCTTAATAAAATTAGTGTATCTTATTATTAAAAATAGATAGTATTCAATCACTAACTTTACATCTGTACGTAATAAGAAATGGTATTTGGCTTATGTCGCGTATAATTTTCGCGTAAATTAACATGTAACAACACCATCATATTATAAATGATATTTTTTAGAATGATGTTACATATACTTAGGTATCAATATGATATTATTAGCATATTTAAGTATAAAATTTATTCTTGAGATTAAAAATCAAATTAATTAGAGTTTTCTAAAATACAGTGCGTACTCATTGATAAAAATATAATGGTATTTTAGTCGCTGTGATGCATACCCGTACAAAACCGCAGATGGTATCTTAATACAATTTAAATGAAATTAAGTGGTATGAAAATTAACTTTAAGATTTGAGAGGATTTTGATTGATTTTAAATTTGATTAAATAATAGCGTGTTTATAGGTTGATTGATTCTGAAAATCATCCATTTGAGTGGAGAAAATCGTCAAATGCAAGTCTAAAATAAAAAAAATAAAAAGAAAAAATGAAGCGAAATAAGGCGCGAGATATGCGATATGATGTTAATACATTTTATATCAAAAAATTAAGCTTGAATTTAAAATAAAGCATTAACGTATTAGTCGTTGGATCAGGTAAGTGATCAGCGGTCGAGGTGGATTTAAGCGCCCGATTAGCATCTGAAATGGCGCTTTAAGAAAAGACTCCTTAAAATGATACAAAATGTAAGATTTAATGGTCAAAGTTATCGATAAATATAATCTAAATAACATATTTGATTCTAAATTAGAGTATTATTTTAATTGTCAAAGTTATCGATAAATATAGTGTTAAATGACATACTTAATTCAATTAAAATAAAAATTATATTTGACTGACCCCTTTATTCTATTAATTACTATAAAAAAGAATTAATAGCGAAATATTAGGAAAGTAAAATTTATTGGCCTTGAATTTTCTTCCTAGTATGTACCTATTTTTAACAAGGCAGCATAAGCAACCTATAGTGAAACAAGTCGATCGGATAAGAATAAGATGATAATATCTCAACTTACCTAAAAAATCATTATTGAAATAAAGAATAGGGACATATCAACTTTATATTATACTATTATCAATTCAATGGATAAGGCTCTAATAAATAAACAATTTACCATACAGTCCCACCCTCCGTTCAAATTCACCTTTCCTTTACAAAAAATCACTCAAAATCATTTATTTTTGTGGATTACTTCTCAAGAAAACAAACCCAAAATTAGTAAAAGGAAAAAGGGGAAATTTGGTTTTTTTTTTTTTTGTAGAATAATAAATTTTAGTTATTTTTGTTTGAGTTAGTATGTTGAGTTAGTTGTGAAAGTGAAAATGGGCAAGGCGTTTAAGGATTCTCTCAAAGCACTTGAAGCTGATATTCAGCTAGCCAATACCCTGTAATAATTATCTCATTAGTATTAAAAATATTGTTCGCTTTTGAATTTTGATAGTTGGATTTTTAACTCTATATTTTTTTTTATCATATTGTATAATATTTGAGAAAAAAATATAAAAAATGCTAGTATGATAGTGTACTTTTATATTAACATGGTAGTCTTGATTTAAATCAAAGTTTTGCATGCTAGTTAAGGCTAGGTAGTTTATTAAAAGGGTCATTTTTTTATGATTAGTCAACCATGTTGTGTAAATTGTGATGGGGGTAGTATTATTTTTGTTACAGTTCAGTTATAGATTAATGTTAATGCTTAGTTTAGAAAGTGGACTTTACTTATAAGGATATGGTTTGAGTATGAACTATGAACTATGAAGCATTTGAGGTATGAGAATTTGAAGGGATTTGTTAAAGCTTGTTTCTTTGGAGTGGTACTGTTTTTTAACATTGGTATTGGCGTAGTGTTGTGATTAGCAAGATATAGTTATTGTCTTGAGCTTAGTTTGATGTTTTCGAGGGAGGGCCAATGATTTTATGAGAAGAGATAGTCTAATCCTATGCTAAGTATGCTTAGTTTGATGTTTTCAAGGGAGGGCTGATGGTTTTATGGGAAGAGATGGTCTAATCCTATGCTAAGTATGATGTTTGGAATTGGTATCTTGTTTTGTGAAGAATCGTAAGCATGTGTAGTTGTTTTCTTGACCTAATGTTAACTGACGTAACTGGCATGGACCATGTTATCGTGATTTGATATATTTTTCCTGTCGTGTATTGTATTTAATGATCGATTATGTGGTTGCACCCCTTTGGCATTTGCATTGGCCACATCGAATAGAAACAATTTCCACATGAAAGCCACTTAGCCACCAGTTGTCTCCGTTTGTTACCTTTTGTTGTTTAAATTATGCAGATTCTTGTTTAATTCTGTTTTATTATCGTAATCTGTTTTCCTGTCTGGGGTTATGGAACTATAAAGTTTGCTTCTTCTAATTAGCGTTATAAATACATTCCAGGGCAATGGGTCATCCCAGGGATCGCGATGGAGCACGCCTTCAAATGAGACTGACATACAGTCCTGTTGCCAACATCTTTCTATTTATGGTTCAGTGGTTTGATTGTCATGTTGCTGGATCACTTGGTCTCCTTAGGATCCTCGTTTACATGGTAAATTCATCTTAAGCATCCATATACTATGTTTTTTCTTAGAATTTACTTTGTTTGTGGATTGTTTCATTGAGTCACATTGCTTCCCTTCTCTTAGACCAAGATATGATTGCTGACCTTGCTTGTAAATGATGGTGCTAATCCAACTATATGTTCACATTAACGAATCTATGCAGACTTATTCAGATGGAAAGACGACAATGTCTGTTTATGAAAGACGAGCAAGTATTAACGAATTTTATGGTATGTGAGTTCACATTTGCATTCTCACTAGAGAAGTCTTGCAAAAAGTTATCACACTTATGGTTTGTAGCTTCCTTGTTATCTTATCGTTTTTCCTATTATGAAGGTATAATCTTCCCTTCACTCTTGCAACTTCAAGATGGGATTTCGGATTTGGATGATAGAAAGCAGAAAGAGGTTTGTTCACTTTGGTATTCTAAGAAGGAACATATCACCCATGTAGACATGGAAAGAGAAGAGGAATGTGGAATCTGCCTCGAAACAACTGCTAAGGCCGTGTTGCCCAACTGTGGCCATTCTTTGTGTTTAAAATGTTTCCGGGACTGGTATGTTTGAAGTTCTGCTGTATAACTTTTATGAATTCTAGTTTACTAAGGTGATACTTTTAATCAGGAGGTTTTTTACCAAGCACTTATATGCCAAAATTTTGAACATCATTTTTTTTTTTGGAATAAGATTAATGCAAGGTCAAAATCAAGTTTTTAAGTGATTAGTCAAATATCCCAATTAAATTGAAATGGAGGTAATATTAGTATACTTTATTGACATCACTCTTCTCATTATTTTAGTTTTGTGAATTTTTTAATATGAAGATCATTCGGACTTTCTGTGTTTTGGCGAGCTTTCCATGCTTCTTATTTCTTTCTTGCATCATCCATCCATTTTATGCTGTTGACGAGGGAAAAAGAAAGTTTATTTTTGGTGGAACATTTAGAGCATTTCTGGTTGCCAGAACACTTGTACAACATTGTATTGTGAATTTCGGATAAAAACCATGTTCTGAGAAGGAAGTTGCTTTACTCGTATGTCTCATTTTCAGTTTGTGGATTGCTAAACAATGTGATTAACCTGTCCTTTCTTCCCTCCAGGCGCGGTCGATCCCAATCATGTCCTTTTTGCCGGAATAGTCTCAAACGAGTGAATTCGGGTGATCTTTGGATTTGCACTGACAAAAATGAAGCTATCGATTTAGCCGAAATTTCAAAAGATAATTTGCGTAGGCTATTTATGTATATAGAAAAGCTACCACTTATTCTTACCGAGGCAAATTTCAGCCCCTATGATTCTCATGTTAGGTGAGAGATTGCATTGAGAATTTGGTATTCTGGAAGATGGTATCTATTTTGTACATAACTGAGAGGAGTTTACACTTGTGTAAGCTGTAAATTGTTGCTCCCTATCTATTGTGTATAGTTGCTTATTTCCTCATGTTGAAAATGTAGTTTGAATCCAACCACTGCTAATTATAATCCTCATTATTAGCCATAGTTCAAAAGCTCCAACAACTCTACTGCTCTTGTCCTCTTTTTTTGTGAATTGTTCAACTTAAAATTGCTTTGTTAAAGATTGAAAAATTAAGTGATAAAGTAACAAAGTTCTATCATTTCAAATTATTAATCAACAAACATCAAACAAAACAATAAAATTAAAAACTAAAATGGACCAACATCACTAACCTATGTACAATCAGTTCTAAATGTACAAATTTGCTTCTCACGATTAATAATATCTAATTATTTATCCCTTTGTTAATTAGCATTTGAGATTTCAATAAAATTAAATCTTATTTTATTAAGTGATGTACTTCATTATAAGTCGTATTCATATTTTTCTCGTTGATTATCGAGGTCCAGTCCATTCATTTTTTTATAGTTAAGAAAATTATAATAATTTTCAACCCCAACCCCTATAATGAAATTCGGCCTTAAGAATCAAATACTAGCTCAACTGCTAAACAATTCGATTATCTCTAATCCAATCATCTAAATTTTATTACAAATTAAAAACCACATATTATGGTCCAAAAAATAAAAAACAAGATAGGATAATTGGGCTTAATCTAAAGTTTTATACTAGCCCATTAAAACTCCCCCTTTGTTCTTGTCTTCCTTTGAAGATCTGAAAAATCCTGATTTTGGAAGCTCACTTTGTTCGTCAATTTTACTTCTAGAGGTTTTTTTTTGTATTCACTACTCAGTTAATTTTCTGATTTCATCATTTTTTTAGCTTCTACGGTTTTAAAATCAGTAAATTTGATGCAGTAAATAAATATGCTTGATTTGAGGTGTTTGATTATTTATTTGTTGTGTGAATGTGCTAAAGATTGAATTTTTTGTATTTGGGTTTACTCCTTTTTTGATAATTTGCAACAAAAAAAAAATTGAGTTCCATTTTTGGGTCAAAATTAATGATTAGTTCAGTAGCTTTCACTGTGTTTGATTCTTTATTTGTTGTGTAAATCTGCTAAAGATTGAATTTTTTGTATTTGGGTTTGCTCTTTTTTTGATAATTTGCAAGATAATTGAGTTCCATTTTTTGGGTCAAAATTAATGATTGGTTCAGTAGCTTTTATTGTGTTTGATTCTTGATATGTTGTGTAAATGTGGTAAAGATTGAATTTTTTGAATTTGGTTTTTCCCTTTTGTGATAATTGAAATGATTTTCATTTTTGGGTCAAATTCTACTGATTAGTTTAATGTTTTACTTTGATTTGGATATGTGATTATTTGCTGATGATTTAATGGATATGATTATGATTAGGTGAAGATTGAATAGGATGTCTTCAGCTCAGGATCCTTTCCACATTGTTAAGGAGGAGATTCAAGAATCAGTGAGTTTTAATTAAGAAATTCGAAGCTAACTTGTTCTGTGTATTTGAAGTAAATCTGTTGGGATATTTTCAATATGCAACTCGTTCATTAACTGAACCAATAATGTGAAACCGGCTATTTCGAAAAAGCTACTCAATTGCGGTGCGAGTGTGCGATTTGTCCATTAACCGAACTAATAATGTGAAACCGGCTATTTCGATAAATCTACTCAACTGCGGTGTAAGTGTGTCTGCTATAAACGTATTGCAGTTGCATCTTATGTATGTTTTGAGTTGCTGCCTCGTAATTTTGATTTCTTTACTGTACTTATTAGAAAGATTTTCACTCAGTTCTGGATGCTTAATGGGAGGAATATTTCGTTGGGTTGAGATTTGTTCATGAAAAAGAGACAGATTCATTTGAAGAGCCTTGGACGATTAGATTTTTCTTGTGCAATGTGATTGCTTATGTTGGAGATGCCTCAGAAAAAAAGAAAAACCTTCTCTTTTTAGTGAATCATTTGGAGCTTTAGGTTGGAAAATTGAATATTCAAGTTTAAATGTCTTTAAACTTGAAATATTTTTCTCTATGTTTTTAGAAGATAAATAGATGGCTGGCTTTAACATATGACTGGTTCCTCTTTGTTAGATTGAGAAAGTGCTTTCAAGTTTCCATCAATGGGAGCGGACTAAACAAAATCATCTCACAAAAGAACTTCTTGCTAGCTGTGAGAGCATTGAGTGGCAAGTATGTTTTGCTGTTGATCAAATCTATTTTTATGCAATCTATGCATTATTCTTCATGAATCGCTGAAGTTCTTTTACCATCATGGATATGCTTACCAATTCTTCAGCTATTATAAAACCTATTAGTTTTTCGTCCTTGCTAAAATTTAATTTTCTGATAGAAAGGTGGATGAACTGAACAAAGCCATTAATGTTGCATCTAGAGATCCTGCTTGGTATGGTATAAGTGAGGGGGAGCTCGAAAACCGAAAAAGATGGACTATCACTGCTCGTGCGCAGGTATCTATTACCTGAGATAATCTTAGATTTTGTCATTAAATATAAATGATCCTTCTTGAATGCTATTTTATGACTTGAGGATGATTATTGTACGTCTCTGACTCGGTGTTGCACTTTGTTTTACTAACTGAAACTTTGATTATTTGCATATAAACAGATAGGGAACGTGAAGAAAGCAGTGATGAGTGAGAGCGAGATTGGTAGCACAAGTACTTCAAATGGAGTACGACAGGAGTTAATGCGGATGCCAAATAGTCTCCAAAATGACAGATATAATCAGTACAGAACCCAAGATAATGATGAGTACATATCATCAGAGTCAGACAGACAATTACTTCTGATGAGGTACAGTTTATGTACAAACAACGAACAATCCCATCCTCCCCCAAATCTATTCCTATACAGCAAAAATGGGGAAAAAAATGAAACTGTAAATGGGCCCCCATCGATATGATTGTTCCACCCCTGTCATTACATCTACTTGTATAAGCTAGTTGATCTAATTAAAGTGGTAATGAACATCTCAATTGATAAACGTCATTCTTTCCTGTAAGATAGTAGATATGTCGCATCTTCATGATTCTTGTTTTTAATTAGGAAACTAACTGCAGGCAACAGGATGAAGAATTAGATGAACTTAGTGAGAGTGTAGAAAGAATTGGTAGTGTGGGACTAATTATTCATGATGAACTTCGTGCACAGGTAACTATTGCAGCCAATTACAGATATTGCGAATGTAGCTATATATAGTCCTTCATCTGCCCTTTTAAGTTTTTCTTTAGCCTCTCCATGTGTATGGTGTATGCTAATATAGTTATCTTGTCAATAATAGGAGAAGATTATTGATGACTTGGGCATGGAGATGGAGAGTACTTCAAACCGTCTTGATTTTGTTCAGGTAATCATTAATCCTTCTCTATTCCTGAATTTTGAATTCTGTATTTGTATGCTCTGCATTACTTTTTGCTATCAATTAGCTGAGTTATTCACTACTATAAAAAAATGCTGTTTAGTGTAAAGAACTAAATATTATGAATTGTCGGTTCATGCAGAAAAAGGTTGCCATGGTCATGAAGAAGGCTGGTGCCAAGGGTCAAATTATGATGATTTGCTTCCTTCTCCTGTTGTTTATTATTCTGTTTGTACTGGTCTTCTTGACCTAGCTGACATACCATTGAATTTATTTAGATATTGGAAGTTGGACAAACAATAGTTTTGATTTATTGCTGATGAGAATAGAGAAAATAGTGTTTTTTTGGGAGTAAAACAATTGGGGACTTCCATGCTATATTTAAAGCACATGTTCTTCATTGAAAGTTATCTTCTGCTGTATTATATGGTAAACAATGTTAGCAGCTTTGGTGTCTTTAGATTGTTTGAGACTCAATCATCATAGATCTGCCACCAAAATCACCAAGCATCATCGGGGCATCAATGACATGCATCGCCTTTGGTGCAGACAACAGATTGTAACATCTATGTCTGCATCAATAATTCTACTTGTCCCAAAGCTAACCATACACTCCCAAGAGATGTAGAACATAACTACACAAGTGTGGCATATTGCATAATGGATACCTTAATTTGATCTTTTATTTACTTATTGTATTGTATACAAATTCATTGGTGTTGTATGCAGAGGCTGAAATCCTCTATTTTCCATAGTGAAGAGAAACTTTAAGGAAACAATATTTCGATGGCGTTTTTAAATTCAGATCAGAATCATTCTGTCAGTTGTTACTCTTCAGGTGAGTGATCTTTTAGCTTCTTTGTTATTTCTGCAACATATTTTCCCTGGTAAAAAGCTTGTTGGAGCTCTATCTCTGTCGGCTTACGAGATCCATCAGCCGCGTAAGTTCCAGCTCCATAGGAAGATCCGCCCTTCACCTCGTTCGTCTGGAACATTGCACTTCCAAAAGCATATCCGAGAGGAACAAACAATATACCATGGTGCGCTAATTGTGCAATGGTTGTCAACCTACACACAAAAATAAAAAGAAGATCAACCAATTTCTTCCTTAAATTTGTGCACGAGACTCACTGCCCTCCCCTTTTCACTTTTGTGCAACCTCTGAATGTGTCGAATACACTAGACAGAGTGATCAAGGCAAAATTGAGGAAGAACCCCGAACAAGAATCTCTTTTTAGGACGACAAGCATTCGAGCAATTCAAACAATCGTCAAGAGTAAGCACCATCTCACATTCAATGCAAGAATCACAAGACCGGAATCTCTAGGGAATCTCTAGGATAATGCAGGATATAAGAACATGATTTTCTCACATTCAGCACAAGAATCACACAAGAGCATAAGACCAGAATCTATAGGATAATGCAGGAATAAGAACATGAATATCTCACATTCAGTGCAAGGATCACACGAGCACAAAACAGAATCGATAGGAAAATGCAGATCATAAACTTGAAATTAACTATCCTACTGATAAACTGTTGCAATTAGTGCCAAGAATGGATATATCCCTTCAAATTTTTAACATCTAGAACCCCACAACAGAACCTCAGTTATATGATTACTTACTTGGATAGCTCGAATAAAAAAAATGGAATTGCAGAATGACTTGAAAAATGTACAATCTGAAGTATCATTCTGAGTGCAGAGGTCAACTTACGCAGTAAGCTCCTGGCCACCACCATGGAAGCCAGTACTCCAGAAGACTCCTGCAGGTTTACCAGCAAGAGCTTGGGTAGACCATAAGTCAGAAGTAGCATCGAAAAACGCCTTCATTTGAGCTGCCATCATACCAAACCGCGATGGAGTCCCAAAGAGGAAACCATCAGCATCTACAAGCTGCTGTGGCCTAATCTCAGGCACATCATCAGCTTTAGGGGGAGCTTTCATCTTCTCCAACACCCTATCGGGAAGAGTCTCCGGCACCTAAATCCACACAATAATCAAAAATCACATGCACCCCACAAGAATCAGTAACGTAAACTCTTAAAAGCATTATTAACTAATTTACCCTCCATATTGTAGCTTCAACATCATCTACTGAATTAGCCCCCTTCTGAATTTCCCTTGCCATGATATCTACATGTCCGTAGGTTGTGTAATATCTAAAAAGCATATCAACAATTTCCATTGATGAAGCCAATGATTTTTTTTTACTGAGACCAAGAATTGAATAAATATATCTAATAGAAAAGCAAAGAAAAATAAACAAAAAAGTATAAAAAGTTCCAACATACACTATGTAGACCTTTGTAATAGGCATTACCGAACTCAATCTGCAGCTAAATTCCAAGAACACCTTAGTTCACCCTGAATAAAAATGCCCACAAAATTGCATCAACATATGCAACAGATATAGTTCATTAAAATTATTTCTTTACTTCATTAATTACATAAAACAGTTCATTTTCTTGTTGAAAACTAGATACCTTGTACAGATGGAGCTGGAACTAGTATCACGAGCAATTTAAAGAAATGATGTCTTATCTGTTGAAGATATGGTCAAATGGAGCTTGTATTTTTCTTACTTTAGTTCAATAAAATATTTTGGACAATCATCTTTTGATAGCCACTTAGTGTCTGGCTAGCATTTGATGCTTCTATACTAAAAAACTACTAGTAGGTGAAAAAGAAAGATCAATTGACCTCCTGAACTTTTTGACATTTGCTTACGCTCGAACTTCTATTTCGTTGTGACGCTTTCCGAACTTTTACTACGTGACGCTTCCTCAATCCTATTTCTTCATATTTAACATACATAAATTCATTTAATACACACAAAGTTAAGTAATTACAATTATTGGGATGCGCTGGCGTGACATTTTAAAATAATTTAACATTCGGTAGCCTTTATAATAATTAAAAAAGATTATACAATTTATAATTTGCCCCCTTTCTTCTCCAAAACCATCCTACCCACACCTCACATACCGCCTCCCATCACCACAAACACCATCACCCCCAACTCAACCCCCACCCCCCACCCTCTAGCTTTGACCCCATCACCACCAAACACCATGATCACCCTATCAACACCATTAATTAGCAATAACCTGCCCTCCCCCATTAATCCAAACAAAGAACCTCCTCTACCCCCCCCCCTCCCCCCATTATCTCGATCCAAAAATTGAAGCTTAGTCAAACTTCAAGGTTAAAGTGACGACCCGTAAAGAAACGTGAGCTTGAAAGCGGCGGATTGCTTCTCAAATGCTTAATTCAAGTTTTTTGTATGTGTGTTTGATTTTATTTAAGCTAAAGTTTGAATTTTGCTATTTGGGTTTTGTCTATTGTTCAATGGCTCGCAAAGCACACCGAAAATGTCTTTTATTTTTATATTAGATACAAAGCTAGAAGTTCAGTATTTACAGCTAAAGAATTTATTGTAAATTTGTTCTCGATAAGTTTGTGTAGTTATTTGATTCAACGGAAAGTTATTCCCTGTGTTTTGTTTGATTTTTTTCAAGCGGCGCGGCTCTGGTTAAGGTGAAGTCATGATAGCTCAAGGAATAACCCGATACGGTTTCGACTCGCATTATTCTGGGCCGAATAAGCCATTGCTGCTTGGTTTCTCGCATCAAGAAACGTGAAACGCAAACGTTAAAATGTCGGCTGACGGACGACCGAACGGGCAAGCGAATGGGCCTGGCCCCTGGCCCATTTATCCCCCCGGCCCCTCGCCCATTTATCCCCCGGCTCGGCCCATATTCCACTCACCCCCGGCCCCCTTCCGGCCCTCATCACGATACCCTAAAAATCCCTTACCCCCCACCCCCACTTCTCACTTCTCAGGGGACCTCCCGCTTCTCTCTTCCGCCGCTCTCTCTAAACCCCCTGAAATAAGCTCTCACCCGCTTTCCGATTCTATCAAGGGTACCGTGTCCTCCTTTTTGTCTTATCACATGTCCGATCTGAACCCCCTCTTCGATTCAATTTCCGATTCCTATTTACTGTGATACCGCATGCTCTTTGATTCTAGCCAGCTTTGTTTTTCGTCGCATTGCATGTTTTAAATTTGTAAAAATATATGTTTTGACTTTGAACAGTTTGAGTTTCGAGTTTGAGTTTCGGATCTCGAAGTCGTTGTCGACTTCGAAGTTTTAACTTCGAAGTTTTGACTTCAGTTTCGAAGCTCAGGTTTCGTGATCTCGAAGTTTTGACTTTTCGATTTTGTTATTTGAGTTTCTGGATTCGAGTTTTGGCTTCCTCATTCGAAGTTTCTGAAGTTTTGACTTTTCGATTCGAAGTTTTGACTTTTTCGCGATTTTGAAATAAATCTCAGGTTTTCTGCGTTTAATTCAATAAGTGGTTTATGGTTTAATAAAATTGGGGCTTTAAAAATACTTAGTGGTTTCCTCGTTGTTTACTCATGTTCAATTAATTTAGGTTTAATTAATCAGCTTAAAATTAATTGTGGTTTCACGTGTTTAATTTAATTGTGGTTTTATTCTATTAGTGGTTTAATTAAATTGGCTCAGGAATAATTGTATTTCCTAGTTTAATTTAATTGTGGTTTTATCTTCGACATTAGTGGTTTAATTAAATCGGCTCAGAATAATTAGGGGTTTCCTAGTTTAATTCAATTAGGTTTAATTCACTCAGGTTTAATTAAATTGGGAATTGGAAATAATTAGTATTTCCTAGTTTAATACAATTAGTATTCATTTAAATCAGGTTCGAAATACTGTGGTTTTCTTGTTTAATTCAATTAGGGTTTAATTAAATCGGGGTTTGGAAATAATTGTGGTTTCCTAGTTTAATTCAATTGTGGCTCGATTAAATTGGGATTCGAACATAATTCTGGTTTCTCAGAATTTATGCATCAATTATACTTTTACATTATACTTTTATATTACTCACCGTCTAATCGACGACATATTCTTGCTGCTGGCCTTCGTATTAATCGCCTTTCAACGATTTATATCGAACGTGGTGGTACCGAAGTCGGATCAGTAGCGAGGGGGAATTCTCCTCGTGGCTCAAATGAAAGTGTCGAAGCCGAATCGCCGGTGGCTCCAGTGACGTTGGCTAAGTCGCTTACCGATCCAGAAAAGTGGTCATTAGCTTCGATCATTTTTAAAGAAGTGATTCGCTAACTGGAAAAAAATGAATAAATGTATACACCGGGCAAGAAATTTCATTCAGAGCAAAAAAGAGTAACAACGCCGTGACTGGGTCGACACTGGTATCACAAACACCGCACAAGCTTGTTTCTCAAAGAAAGTCAATGAAGATAATAAGAAGTCTACTATTCAAAACTCAGTTGCACGGGTGTACCCTCTTTTCTCACGGGTGATAGTTCAAAATAATACATTCATGTTTAGTTTTCGAGAAAGTGGAAAAGCATTAGCTGCCCATATGATTCTCTACTACGAAAGTACCCATTTAACATCATTAACATAAAGTGTTTAATGAGTTTCTAGGGCATACACTTATTACAAAAGACGTTAGACATGTAGTAGTTAAAGAGCGTTTTTGTCAAGCAGAATCGGAGGTTGAATGCATTCTATAAACATTTTGAGTAAGGTTAATGTAGTAAGTCTGGACAAACGTATCGTTGGTGGTCCGTGTTCAAAGAATTGGTTGGCATTACCACATGTGGATGTAAACCTGGCCTTTTACAAAAAGTTCTTCTTTTGTCAATGTACCTCCACCTCACACCCGGCCGTGATCGTTAGTTCACAGAGTCCAGAATGTGGTTTGGGATCAGTGATAAAGATCGCTTCCTGTTAGCCTAGATTCAACCTGTGAGGGGCTTAATAAGGCTTTACGTTAAATTATTCCCTTTTTTGAGTTTTAATCTAACAACGCGAATTACAAAATAATAAGAATATGTCTTAACGCGACAACCCGACAACTCCAAGCTCGAATGATTAGTCAACAATAAAACAACAAAAGATGATTAGTAATAATATAACGACGACTTAAAGTAAAGAGTAAGGAAGAAGAAATACAATACACAAAGATATTAGCGAGCTTCTGCCTCTATCGCTTCTCCGTCTCTGCCTAACCTCGATTTTGGCAAAGATAACTGGCTGCCACAAATGTTTGATTACACAATGCCAACTTCTCTCAAGCCTATTATCAAACACTTAGCCTACACTAAATTCCACCCAGTTTACCCGCTACATTTCTCAACTCCCAATCAACCTGGGATAGAACCCAAGAACACACTCTTAGGGATTTCCAAAGACTACTCAACCTGTAATAAGAACCCTATGCTTCCCACATTAAGTGATTTCACTCAAAAACAATAAAATGTTTGAGAAAGAATGAATTGAAACACACAACTAGGAAACTCAATAAAGATTATGCAGAATAAATGCAGAAGTGGCGACTTTCATTGCTTATCAAAGAAATAAACGCCGAAATTAGGTTTCAAATAGTTGCAAAGTTATTTAGGTTTTGAAAAGAGGGGGCTTATATAAGGCACAAATTTCAGCTGAAAGTTGCTCCGCAGACGCGGACCCCATCGGCACTGCGGGCGTCTCGATGGAAATTTCGATGACCGCGCAACGCTTATGCCCCCGCTTCCTGTATCTTATCGAAAAGTCTGCGGCCTCGATCATCGGACCCTATCGGCACTGGGTCTCGGGCGGGTCTCGACATCGCGAATCTCGGCAGACCTCTCGGTGGCGGCCCCGATGGTTCATAAGTGTCGGCCTCCAAAATAACGATCGCTTGCCACCTCGAAATCCAACGCCACGCTCATTTGTACGAGACTTAACTATTAATCAATCTGAGTACTTAAGATTTGAACTACGGACCTTCGCTTTTCAAACACAATTAAGTTTAAATGGCAAAAGTCTATACTCACAAATTTAAAACGACAAAACACATTTCTTAAAAAGCAGCTTTCCTTACAAACGCCTATAAAAAGCAAGTTAACACGAGCTCTTAAAAAGGCTCGCGCTTGTTTGACTCATCACCCAGCCCGAACTTCCCGATCAACAATTTTAGTACCAACTATTTAGAATAAACCTGAATACATACCACCGAAACGGATTAGTTCGATAAACAATTTGTTATCTTCAAAAATAGGCTTGAATGGAATCCCATTATTCAACAAACTCCCTCATTTACAACAAATCTGACTTGGCGCGGCGGAAATAGTAAAAACATGTCGACGCCCTCAACATAAGATTCCCAATGCTTTATGAACAAAAACATCCACGGATCATATAAGCACGTAAGCCGCAATATAATAGCATGGCACACGATAGATAATATAACACCAACACGAGCTATTATAGAACAAAAGCATCCAACAATTTGCATAAGAAAACTAAACAATAAAAAAAAACCAACAAAGCATAAGTCTAAACATTCTCCCCTTTGAGATCATCAAGCAAAGTGGGTATAAAAAACAAGTCATAAGCGCCATAAACAACGGCCATAATAAGCATAAACAAAGACAATTGGTCCAAGCCATCAAAGTCCCTTCCAATTGATCTTCGACTCCGCTATTTCACAAAGAAAGTGATCCCATACCATCCGCTGCCTCATCATCATCAGCAGATTTAGCTTCGAGCCCAATCCCCTGAGAGGCACCATCACAGGTACTGACCCTCGAACGCCAAATTTATCGCCCACCTGCCCTCATCATCCGAAGTAGCCAAATACTTTGGTGGGCTCTCAACTTTCATTACCATCGCCAGCACCAAAGAGAGGAATTTCATAATCCCTTTCACATAGTCTTTTAGCTTCTTATTCTCCTTGATGATAAGCACTTGATTTTCCTCTATGACTTGTTGCCTCCTAGCAATCTCATTTAGCCTTGTGTCGTGGTCTTGAAACATTTTACTCCTCACCTCACGAGGAGCCTCATCGCCACCACTGTCATTATCATCTCCCACAATATCATCATCATCGTCATCTTCCTCGAAATCCTCGTCGTCATCATCCTCATCGTCCGAAAATGCCGGATCCTCCAAATCATCAACCTCCCTCGAACCATTTCCCTCCCCATATGCGTTTGATGGCCTTTCTATCTTCTACTGTCAGCGATTCAGCTTCCCACTTCCACCAAAAGTCGCATTATCGCGATACGACGGTGCAAGTCCGGAAGAGTCCTCAGATTCGAATGCTGCTCCCCAATTCTGGGTATGCCCCTTTGGAAACACCATCTCCTCCCCAAGATTCCGTATGATGCTGACAAGATCCCGTAGCTTTTAAGGGTTGTCATTATTCATCTAATGCCGCATACTGAAGGCAACGTAAGAAATGCAGATTGATCCGTTGGCGACGCAAAAATTTGTAGGTCAAAGAGTTCACAACCCGACTCGGATTCCTATCCTGAGAACCCACGGGAACCAATGACTTCACACAACAAGTGTTCACAAACCTTGCCTCCCCCGTGATACAGTCAAGAAGCAATCTGAAGACAATCAACAACCCCTTTCTTCCTATAACCATTTCTAAACCCTCGACCGTTATTCAACCACTAGCCACATCTTCCGCTACCGACTCAATCTCCCTACCTCTGAGGCCATATATCCAAAGATAACTTGTAAATCCATTTCCTGCATAACCCGAAAATCATTCTAAAATTTCAACTTATACTGTAAAGATCTACCACCAAACTCCAACTTCTAATGTTCAAATTGTTACTACTTGTGAAGCAGTGAATAACAACATGTTCATAAAAGAAATAAAACCCAATCCGGGAGATATCTGAGGTCTTACAGTTATCCTCCCATTTCCTCAAATTTCACCACTTGCACTGAAAGTACCCTCCAAATCTCCTCCATCATAGCAAGAGCCATCAAAGATATCGGGTTTGCTGTCTTCCACTTTTCCCCTCCTCTAGGAGGGCACCGATTCATTACAAGCCTGGATTCGAGGAACTTCCACCTTCGGGTATAAGACGACTTCGTTTGAAGATTTTGGGTTTTCGGGGTCCTGCCCTTTCGGGGTTGTTCGCAGGTTGGCCATTTTTATGAGAAATTTGAATAAGGAATGGAGTTTAGGTTAATAGAAAGGCAATGTAGCAATTTTAATTGTAGAATTTGTGAGTTTTTGATGAATTTCATATGAATGGCCGAATGCATGGATTTGGTAAATTGTGGTCGGAAATTTTTGGAATTGGTGGTTGAAATGAAGTGAAAAACGGCTGAAATGGTATATATGACTGAGCTCATCGAGACCCATTCGGCACTCTGGGGGTCCCGATGGTGTCTCGACGGGGCGCTTTTATCGTGGTTATAATCACATCGGCATCCATTCGGCAGGGGGTCTCACGGGTCTCGATCGCACGGGGGTCTTTTGTTCGAGACCTCATCGAGTACGCTTCGACGTCTCGATGACAAATATAGGCAAGTTCTTTAACAATTCCCATCGGGAATCTTGTTCCATTCGGTGGCGGGGGTCTCGCCGGGTCTCGATCGCATCGAGATAAGCTTTTGTTCGAGACCATCGAGAGCATTGTGGGGTCTCGACGCTGGTCTCGATGGCCGCACGAAGTCCTCATCCATTTCTGATCGACCTCATCGACCCTGGGGTCACTTTTACGGGGTCTCGATCCCACACAATAACAAAGACCATTCATACATCCAATAAACTCCACACAAATCACCCAACAAGCAAAGCTCCACAAATAAACTCTCAAAAACAACCCGAAGCACATCCAATCAAAACAACCATCCAACATTCCATATCACCAATATCTTCAACAATGACACGCAATCATAATCCCTAATATCCACTTAGCATCCTCAACAATTCAATCCACAACCATTTTTGGACAATTTCATCATTTGGCTCATCATCCCAATATAACAATATTGACATAATTTTAAGCACGCAAAGACGCAACAACATACAAGATTTAAGATGGTACGATAAGATAAAATTACTTACTAGAAGATCAAGCATCCCTAGCTCACGCCAATACGGCGTTAAATTGATCCTCCGGGTAGCTGCTCAGCGGCATGTCCTCAAGTAGTTGACCATTTGTCTCACGAATCCTCGAGATCAATGTTTCAGACATGGTCCCTGATTTAAGCTGACGATTTAATTTCAACGCTGGTCTCGAAAGGCCAGACCGGATTCTTGGCAATATTTACGGCACTTGCTATTACCACATAACACCTAACTTGTTCATATTTGATCCCCGAAATCCTCCAAGGCTCGCTTCATCCAAAGCACTCTCAGCCACAATTCCCCGATCGCCACATATGCCCGGCCTCCGCCACACAATGCAACACTATTTTGCTTCGCTGCACTACGAGTGAAAGCATGCCTTGCCAGTCGACACGTCCCACTCTCACATTCTTCCTATCAAGGCGCAGATCCCCAGAAAACCGCATCCGAGTATCCCACAGTGCTTCAAAGCTCTGCTTCATCGGATACCAAAGCCCATAGTCAATTGTCCCTTTCACGCATCATGATCCTTTTAACCGCTTAAGATGAGACTCTTTCGGGACACGCCAAAAACCGAGCACACAAACACACGGCAAACATAATATCGGGTCTGGGTAGCATAAAAGGCGCTACCAATCATACCTCGATATTTTCAAGCCTCATTGACACTAAGCATTCTCGCCGGCCCTTGTCTAGCTTGCTGATGCCCATACTGAGTTCCGATCACTTTCAGATCTTCCATCCCGAATTTCTTTATGAGTTCTTTCGAGAACTTGCTTTGGCTTATGAATACGCTGGCCCAATTATCTTCCCATTTGGAGTCCGAGGAAGAAATTCAAATTCTCCCATCATGCTCATCTCGAACTCACTTGGCTATCATTTTGAAGAAATTCCTTCACACAACAAATCATTAGTAGAACCGAAAAATAATATCATCGACATAAATTTGAACTACCATGATGTTTGCCCTTGGTTTTAAGGAAAAGCTGAATCAAGCTTTTCCCTTCTGAACTCATTCAAGAATTAAATGTGTGTGCTTAACCTCTCTCATACTAAGCTCTCTAGGTGCTTGCTTTTAAACCGCAGTGCTTTATCTAGTTTGAAAACGCTGACGAGGATAGCTTAGGATCATCAAAACCCGGAGTGTTGTTTTACAAAACTTCCTCATCCAAAGAAACCATTTAGAAACGCGCTTTTGACATCCATTTGGCGAGTTTGAAATCCATGTATTCAAATAAGTGCTGGGACAATACGAATGGATTCCTGAACTACCAATCGGAGCAAAGTTTCATCAAAATCGACTTCTTCGATTGATTATAACCTTGAACAACAAGACGACTTTATTTACTTCAAAACAACACCGGTTTCACAAGTTTTTATTTCTAAAACCCATTTTAATTCCAATAATGGTTTTATCAAAGGTTTTTTCAACTAAATGCCAACTTGCATCTTCAAATTGTTCAAGTTCAGATGATAAAATCCAACTGGATCTTCTAGAGCTTGTTTAATACAAGAGGCACTACTGAGATACAAAAGCACTACGGAGACAAACATTATTTGGGAGAGGATCGAGTAGTTATTCTCTTTGAGATATCACCAAGAACGAGATCCGGGGACGATTCTGACGATTCTCGCCTCCCCCTAGGAAGATCTTCGTGTCCGCCCACGGAGATAATCATCCACATCTTCGCTGGTCACGATGATTAGCTAGTTTGCTCCCCACAATCGACGCTTCCTCGCTTGACGCTATTTCAGGCTCATCAATTCTTTTGAGAATTCCCATCCACATTAACACCTAATGAATCATCCTCATCTAATACAACTTTCTCAAATAAATCCGGATTAGATTCATCAAAGTTAACATGAATAGATTCTGCACATTGATCCTTTTTATTGTAGATGATATAGCTTACTTGCTTTTAGAATAATCAAGAAAGCATTGCCTCTATTAGATTTAATAAATTTACCTAATCTATTCGTGTTTAGAATAAAGCATTTACATCCAAAAACTTTAAAGTAATCATCATTTAGGGATCTTACCATACCAAGCTCGTAGCGAGTCTTATCAAGAATAGGTCTTAGAAATACCCTAATACGGGCGTAGCACGCGGGGTGTCCACTTGGTGATGTCCCCAAAAGTACTTTGGCAGCCATGGCTTCATTCAACACGGGCGCGACTCATTTCCTTGAATACCCTATTCTTTCGCCTCCACCCACTCCATTTTGTCGGTGTGTTCTCGGTGCCGAAAAGCTGTAGGCCGATTCCATATCCACAAAACACATCGAATCCCTCATTTCAACTCTCACTCCTGATCGCCTCCTATGGCCTCATTTTGAATCCCTTTCTGCTCATGACCTTTCTACACAACTTAGCAAACTCTTTTAAACGCATCAATTTTTATTGAAGAAGGCCAATTACCCAAGTAAAACCTCAGCATCGTCCACAATAACAAAACATATTTCAGAGCCACCTAAACTCTCAATATCCATCTCACCAAACAAGTCCATATGTGAGCAAATCAAGCACATGGTTTGGATTTAAACAAGATTTAAAGGCTTAAACGCATTTATTTATGCATTTTACCGAGCCGACATGCATCGCAAAGTTTAACTCTTTTATATGAGAGATTAGGTAGGCCTCTAACACGCGAAGTTTTATGCAATTTAGATAACATTTCAATACTAGCATGACCCAACCGTCGATGCCACAAACTCACGTCATCATGTACCACATTCATGCAAATATTACTCGCTTCAACCGAATCAAAATTAACATAATACACATTATTCGATCGATAGCCATGTACAACAAATGAAGATGAAACATTAGAAATAATACACTTATGTTTTGAAAACTTAACTTCATAATCATTTTCACACCGCTCACACTTAGCAAATTAAACTTCACGCCATCAACAAGGGCAAAGTATTTTTAATTTGGAAACAACCTTTCTTACCAATACATCCTTTACCTAGATTTTGGCGGTTTCTGCGAGCCATAATCCTACGCTTTCCAACCGCCTTTAAGCTCTTCAAGCTTTAAAAAGAGCGGCATCTCCCGTCATATACCTCGAATATCCGCTATCCACCATCCAAATGTTTTCTTTCGACGAAATGCCCTCCTACAACACAAATTTCAATTTTCATTCGAGGTACCCAACGCGATTTGGGTCCTCGGTTAAGTAGTGAGGATGGATTTTCTTACTTAATTCATTTGTGTCTTGTAGGACTGGGGACATATGTGCCCATTCTCACTAACCTTTGTAATGGACATTTTGAAGACTTATGATTTCCTTTTTCACAATAAGCTAGGAAGTGAATGCTGATCTTACGACTCAATACCTGATGATTTAAAGTTTTATTAGAAATGATAGAGTTATCGCTCAATAGCCTAACCCCTGTTGGTCAATAACGCTGAGCCTCAAGAATTTCATTAACTTGTTTGTTCTCACGTAGCGCGAGTCGAGAGATTTCTCGGTGTTCAACATTTTCCAACTCAATCTTTTTAAGATTTTGCTTTAAGCTCCAATTTTCAAGAAAAACCGCCATATTTTTTCAAATCTGGAATCAAGCTTTTAACAAAGTAACTCTCATTCTCAAGAGAGTTGTTTTTGGCGAAAGCAAAGTTTTTATTAGTTTTTGAAAGTTCTTTATTCTTTAAGCAATTTTTCAAAGCTTTCTAATAACTCGTTATAATTGTCGCTTTTTTAAATTGGCCAAAATCACTACTTGATTTCTCATCACTAAAGGAAAGTCATCATCCGAGGGAGAAATAGAAAGCCAAGAGGGTACTCATCGAGTCTCGTGCTACAGATTACACCACGCTGCAAGTTTCACTCGGAGTCGGACTCGGCTCCGGATTCGCTACCTAAGTGGCTCACAGAAGTTTTTAGGTTTGGGACCTCTTGGCTGTGACGCTGGGCATCCGTCTCTCAAATGTCCTAAGCCATATTCAAAGCACGGTGATCTCCTTTGATTTTCCCTCTTGTCTTGCTTTCGTGATTATCATATCTCTGAAGCTTTTTATGACTACGATCATTGTCAGTTTTGAAACTCCTGAGGAAACTCAAGTCTCTAGCAAAGATGGCCATATCTTCATCATCTTCATCACTTTCGCTTCTCATGAATTTTTGTACTTTGGCCGCTACAAAGAGCCCACTTCTCTTCTTTGTCCCTTACTTCGAGCCTTGTTCTTTCGCGCGATTTACTCCTCTCTTCGCTTTCAAGGAACCAATGATTTCTCGAGTGGGAAGAATCTTCGATATCTTTGGCTTCATTGCAGACAAACCTTTTGGCCGAACTCGAGATTGACGGCTTTCTATGATTCTTCCATTTACTTCTTCTTCCAAGGAGAGCCTCCTAGAGAATCCAAGTTGTCGAGAATGTATTTAACCTTTGATGCATATCTTTGATGACCTCCGGATATATTTCAAGGTTTGATATTCCCTTGTCAAAAGTCTGACTTCTCGTGGTTTTCACTTGACTGTAAACTCAACGCGAGCGGTTTCTAACAAGTCTCCATATTTCCTCGTCGACTTTTCGCATCCCTTAACTCGAGCATTATTCTTCCATACACGCTGCACGGGAGAACACGGATGGCCTTGAATTTAACTCCACCTTTTGAGTTCCTCATCCCTTAGTACTCCATCCTCTTCTTTATCCACATCCTCCATCGAATCTCTATCAGCGGCGCCACCTCTCTGATGTCAGTTCTTCCACTTGGTCAAATTCTATGAGCTCCTGTCATTAATTTGATACTTCATCGAAACGAGCCGGGACCCTTGATGATTATTCTCCATAATTTGTGGGGCCGACGCTGCATACGATACTTGAACTGGCTGCAGACCAATAATCAATCATAGTTTGATCCGGCTGCCAACGGTGGCCTCGCACTCGACCTACCTTCAACACAAAAGTTCCCCGAGCTACCACAATATTCTCAAGCATACCCAATGCATCTTTTCTACAAGATTTTGCTTAATTACGTACTCACTTGTACTGATACCAATCAAGCATTCTGGGGATTCAACCTTGTATAGCGAATAAGGTTTTACGCTAAATTATTCCCTTTTTCGAGTTTTAATTTAACAATGCGAATTACAAAATAATAAGAATATGCTCTAATGCCATAACCCGGGAGCAACCTAAGTCGAATGATTACTAACAATAAAAACAACAAAGATGATTAGTAATAATATAATGATGACTTAAAGTAAGAGGCGAAGAAGAATACAATAATAAGATATTAGCGAGCTCGTTCCCCATCGCCGAATCGGGCCTTCCAACCCTGGATTTGGCAAAGATAACTACTGGCCAAGAAATGTTTGATTACACACAAGCAACTTCTCTCAAGCCTATTATCAAACACTTAGCCTACACTAAATGACCCAAGCTACCCGCTTAAGGATTTAACTCCCCAATTAACTAGATAGTGGAACCCAAGAACACACTCTTAGGATTTCAATTACTCAACCTAATAAGAACCCTACGCTCCCACACAAGGATTGCACTCAAACAATAAATGTTCGAGAAAGAATTAATTGTCGCTACCAACTAGGGAAAAACTCTCAATAAAGATTATGCAAGAATAAATGCGGTAGAGTTATGACTTTTTGCCTTTTGCTTATCAAAGAAATAAATGCTCTAAATTAGGTTTCAAATAGTCAGCAGTGCTATTTAGGCTTCGAAGCAGGGGCTTATATAGTGCACAATTAGGCCGAAAGTTGCCTGCGATCGTGACCCCATCGCAGACCGTGGGTCCGGGCGAGCCCTCGATGACTGTGGCAAATCTGCTATAAGTCGCCTCCAGACCTGGTCGAGGTCCAGGGTCTCATCATTGACTTATCGGCATCTGGGCCCCCCGGCGGTCTCGATTGTCGCGACCCGGCACTTCGGCGGGTCTCGACGGTTCATAGCCAATCTCCAAATAACGATCGCTTAAGCCACCTCGAAACGAATGCCACGCTCATTGCATTTAGACTTAACTATGAATCAATCTATACCAAGATTCAAAACCACGGACCTTCGCTTTTCAAACACAATTAAGTTTAAATGGCAAAAGTCTATACTGCCAAATTTAAACCGACAAAATACTTAAGAGAGTTTCCTTTACAAACGCTTATGCAAAAAGAAGAATACAGCTCCTCAGTGTTTCCGGGCGTCATTAATTTCATCAACGAAAGCCTCCTAACTCTCCCGACAACAATTAGCACTTGAACTTATTTAGGAATAAATCAATACATGTTCACTTAAAACGGATTAGTCTTGATTAAACAATTTGTTATCTTCAAAAATAGGTTTGAATGAATCTCATTATTCAACATCTCATACTGATAACGCCCGCAAATGATTCTTGTATTGCTATTCTCGGGCAGCGATCACAATCTCCATTCAAATCTTGTTTTAGATGGTGCTTATTCCATGTTGATGTCAGGCTCATATAATAAACTCATTAAAGTAGGATGGCTCAAGGAAATTGATTCTGTTTATCGATATTGTTGTAGGAGTTTAAATATTTGTTTGGGTCTGAAAATAGACTAAGCTCTTTTAATGAACATAGAATCAATTTGAAGTTGCCTTCTAATAAGTTGGTGTTAGACAACAACACTAGGTGGAATAGTACATATAAAGAGCAGTTAACACCGCCATACTTATAGCAGAGGTTTTACTTAAATACGAGGATGACGATGGTTTTGCAAAATTCGTCCATCTCGATTTACAGCTGGAAGAAGTTGCTGAAGTTTGTGAGTTTCTCGAATATTTCTCGATGCATAAATCTTATTAGTGGTTCAAATTACCCCACTGGCCAATCTGTTGGGAGAAGCACAAGAATCAAAGAATCGCTAAATCTTCACTGACAGAAGCACATTACTTGAAACATGGCTGTGAGAATGTCCCCTTAAATATGAAAAATACCGGACGATGCGATCTGTTGCTATCTTTCGACAATTCTTGATCCTGTATAAACGGGAATGGATTAAGTTTGCTTATATAAGATAATGTATCCATATGATTTTTAGTTATAGCACGGGAAAGGTCAAGCAATGTTTCTCTGACTTGTTTAGCAAAGATAATCAGAATATATGGGGATAGAAAAGTGGAAAGGCTCGGTGGCTACAAATTCCTATTTCAGCAACACCCTCTTCCATTGCTTTCAAGCAAAGATTGCATGAATTTATGCAAATGTATTTAACGAGAAAAAAAATGATCTGTGAGTTGTATTTCGAGGAAGTCAGATATCCTCTTGTTGACAATTTTGATGCCTTAACTTGGTGGAAAGGAAATGAGGGAAAATACAAAGTGTTATAAAAATTTAAGAATTGATATCTGTCTATTCCTATCACAATACAAAGCCTCTCGAAATTCCACCTTCAGCCACAAGTGAATTCAGACCGATAAAAAAAGTGGCTTCAATGAGGAGACACTATCAAAACACTTTTGCGTATGGTGATTGATTAAGGAGGCCATGGAATCGTAAGGATAAAGAGGTAATGTATTTTACTTATATTCTGTTTTTTTTTTCTGTTTTTTTTTTGTGCTGATGGTATTTTTTCTCTTCTTTTTTCCTTCTATCCTTCTATTCTGTTTTTGTATTCTGTTTTTGCTATTCTGTTTTTATTCTCATTGTATTCTGTTTTTATTCTTCATCGCTCGTTTTTTCTCCTCTTTCTATTATTTTTTCTATTCTATTTTTCTTATATTATATTTCATTTGGCTAATTCTACTGCTTTTTCTCTAACTTATATTCATCTTGTGAATCTGGTTGTTGTGGAAATGACGATCATGTCGAAGTTGAGCTCGAGAAAGAATATGAAATGTAGTGGACAAAACATCAACGGAGTGGTAATATAATTCGTTGCCTCTGCTTTGTTGCCTATCGCATGGGCTTATCAAATCACCGCTGGCTTATCCGCTTTCGCCTATCACTTATGTTGCCCTCGTTGCCTCGCTGCTCTCAAACCGCCGCTAATCAAACCTGCCTATACTGCGTTGCCTATCAATCATGGGCTCGCGGCAATCAAACCGCGTTCGCTCACCATGAGCGCCGCTTATCATTTTGCTTGTTGCCTCTCATCTTCAAGCAAGCCTATCAAACCGATTTACCGCGATTCGGCTATTTTCATTTCCATTATCTTGTTGCCAGATTAATGAAGTATTTTGTGTGACTGAGTTGACTATTCATGTTATATTCTTCAAAGATGATGATTAAAACTATCTGATTTCCTTATGTACGAGTATAACATGCTTTTCTGTCATTCAGTTACCTTACTTCTATACATCTGTGTAACTTTTGGATTGTGCATCTTGACTAATGACTATAATTTCTGTTGCCTATAATGTATAAATATGGAAAAAAACGACGAAGCCGCACTCATTTCCGCTCGACAACTTACCGGGTTGCCTATAACGAGTTTGGCTCATCATCCGTTGCCTATAAACTATTGCCTATAATTTCTGTTGCCTATAAATCAAGCATCGGGTTCAATCGTTTGATTCATTTTGCCCTAGATGTTATCTCTTCACAAAATTTGCAACCAAACAATGAGGCCAATCCTGCGGTTCCACCATCAACGCAAAAACGACAGAGGCCACCCAAGTCTAAGAACAAGAAAAATCAAGGCCGAATCAAGAATTATTTATTGTGTAATTGTGCATTCAGGTTGGCTTCAGAATATTAAAACAATCAAAATTGTACTAGGATTTCGTAATGTGTGGAATAGATTATCAATTATGTATTTTTACTCGCGACAATATGCTCGACCGGATCGAATCCGTAAAGTAATGCATTGCAAACGTGGACCGAATCGGATCGAACTATAATTCAAAAAAACTTGCGAACTCAAACTCGAACTTCAGAATTTAATGTTTGCAAAAATCGAACCGGACCGAACGCATGCCAAGATCAAGGACCGAATCCTCAACGCATTCACAGCTCGTATAGTTCTATCCGTTTACAGCCTAAAGGGCATGGTAGAAGTTAAGGCGCCGGGACAAATGAAAGCCGGGTTGCGATTGAGTGGGCGGGCCAAGGTGGGTTGGGAAGTGGGCAAAGGGGCGGCGTTGGCTATGATGGGCAGCCAAAGGGTTACGAAGCAAGGCGCATTTATTTTTAGTGTGTGGAATCATGGATGATGATGACAAAGCAGGCGGGGGGCGAATGCACAAAGTTAAAAAGCTGATGTGCTTATGGTAATTATATAAAATATGAATGCTGCCTATACTTGCACAGAAGACAGTGACAAAATAAGTATTTAATTTTTTTAAATTAAAAATTTAATTTTAACAAAAACGGACGAAATGGGGCAATCCCGACAAGAAGCGGGGTTATAGTAAGTAACTCGACAATAAGAAGCCAAGTGTGATATATTAACAAGATAACGATAAGATAAGCAAGAAACGTACAATTGTACCAAAAGAAATTATGTATAAATACCTCAACAAAATCTACTTTTTAACACGTCTCGACAAATTAGCATGACTACATGAGTGACTTCTACATTATTGAATTAATGTTTTGATATGTGAAATGATTAACATAAAACTTAAATCTACATTAATGGCGGAATTAAAAGGAAAAAAGAAGAAGAAAATGAACAAAGAAAAAGAGAGAGAGGAAAATCATTTATGTTATTTAGTTTGTGTTGTGCTATCTACAAATTCGCTTTTATTCAACACCTATTTTTCAATTTCCAACACCTACATTATCTTCTCTCTTCCATATAATAATTAACATCCATTCAAATTTATACTTAAAGAATTAGCTTGTTTTAATAAAATTCAACACCCTACCCCACCAATTTTATTTACTATTCTTATTTACTTATATTTTTTATTTTGTTGTATTAAATATTATATCTAATTATCGCTTATAAATTAAATAAGAATAATTAACACTTAAATAAATTATTTTTGATATTTTTAAAAAAACGGTTTTTATAAATTTTATTTAAATAATTTCTTTATCTCATATTCCTAATTAATTTTTTCAGAATAAATAAACACAATAATTAAAATATAAAATAAACATAAATATGAAATACAAATATACATAAATTAATATAAAGAGTAAATTAATTAATGGTTAACTTTTGTGATCTCCACTTTTATTTTTATTAATTTAATTAATTAATTTAGATTTTTGGTACGCAAGTGTGATTCGGGAAAATTGATGACATTAATGTACGGAAGTGAACAAGTTTCGTATGGAGACAAAATTAGCCACACCGATCCTTCAGCCGACGCATTACACATTCAACATGTCAATTTCTACTCCAATTTAATACACATCATCACTCTAATTTTTTCAACATCCCATTGCATTAAAATTTTTTTCTTCAACATCTTGAATCATTTATTCAACTACCCCTATCATGTAGTAGCCTTAGTTATGTTGGTCCCGCATGCCACATATTTATACAAGTGAGATACACACAACCAATCACATACTCAATTAGCCCAGTGAATTCCACGTCGGCACTTAACTAACTCTACTTTATCCCACTAGTCGTAACATACAAAATAGGCAATCAACTTGAAGTTATTCGACTAAAAACCTCAACTAGTTGGTCAATATTCCATTAGTCCTCTCAAGATGGAACGACGTATAGGTGCTCCATCTTGAAAAGTAACAAAAATATGTTATGAGCCGATAATACTTTAGTGAAACATCGATCAACTCGCTTCTTTCGGCACGTGCATCACAAACCGATTTGTAATGATCCCTTAGAAAAATGGCAACTAACTCAATGTGTTTTGTCTGTTTCATGAAAACCGATTTGTATGATGTGCAAGACTGACTGATTATCACATTGTAGTGGAATAGCATTCGAAATAGACTGGTGTAAATCCTTAAGGATATAGCTAATCCATTGTAGTTCGGCTATCTACCATGGCCGCATTCTATACTAAATTTCGGGCCGAGATCTAGACACTATTTGTCGCTTTCTGACTTCAGAAACTAATGCCCCTTCAAACAAAGCACACACACATCCTCATTAATCGATCTACGCAGAAGAGGACATTTACCTAATCGCATCATAGAATGCAAGAATTGCATATCCGAATTTATTAGGATAAAAGAAATCATACTGAAAGCGTATCTTGAGGTACTCGACATCGTGCACATCAAAGATTCCATCGCCCCTCAAAAAGGATGCCGCATAAATTGGTTTAAGCTGTGTATGTAAAGGTGATATCGTCCGATAAAGCCGAGGTATAAAACCGCTTATCAACCTGTGGTACTTGCTTGTATGCTGTATGGGAGAAGTTCGATTATTAGAATTCCAACTCGCTAGCTAAGTGGGAGGATGCTCAAGCCTCCAATTTCAAGTCATGTACTATATCTGTAATATACTTGTTATGTGACAAGTACATCCCTTATGTAGACCTTGTAATCTCTATACATAGGATATATTTGACTACTCCTAGGTCTTTAATGGTAAATTTCTGATGTAAAAACTCCTTAACTACAAGTAAAACTTGTTCAGATGTGCTTGTCAAGAGTATGTCATCCACATACACTACTAGAATCATGAAGCAATCATTAGTAATTTAAGTGAAAAGACAATGATCATGATAAGATTGCTTAAATCCATAATCCAACAAACTAGTAGTAAACTCCACATTCTATTGCCTAGAGGCTTGTTTTAAACCATAGAGGGATCTCTTCAACTTGCACACTTGTGGATAAATTTTCTTGTCATATCCCTCAAGGGGTAGCATATAAATGTCCTCATCTAAGTAGCCATGTAAAAAAGCATTGTTAATGTCTAGTTGAAACAATGGCCAACATTGTACAAATAGCAAAGAGTCAAAAACCAACCTAAAAACTATCAAAGTAAATAACACCTTTCTATTTGATTGTACTCCTTTGCATACAAGTCGAGCCTTGTATTTATCCACTGTGCCATCAGCCTTAAAATTTCACTTTGTACACCCACTTGCATCCTATGAACTTGACATTAACAAAAGATCCACAACCTCCCAGGTTTCATTGTCTTCCAGAGCCTTAATCTCACTAGCCATAGGTTCTGAAATCTCAATCCTCTCGACAATAGTGTCAGTTTAAATTAATAAGTGCCCTAAACTTTGGATAGGGACTGCTAAAAACTCATATGTGTAGTAGTATAAACAAAAGAGATTTGAGAAATAGTATTAATACGATAATCATTGAGCCGTTGGAAACATTTCCGTCTAGTTAACTGCCTTATGAGGCTTGATGCAAGTGAACGAGACTGTAAACAAATGCAGTTCAAGTGTAGCACCGGTACTAGCAGACTGTGATAGTAATGGCTGAGAACTACAAACAGGCAATGAAAAAACAGGAATTAAAATTGGAACATAAGAAGTAGACATTGCAGGAAAACAATCCTCATCATGTTTATCTGCAGACTGACTTATGAGAACTAAATGACTTTTAGGAAAATCTGGACTGTAAGGGAAACTATTTTCATGAAAAATTACATTCCTAAAAACAATGACTTTCTTAGTCTCCAAATCATATACCTTATAAGCCTTTTGTCCTGGAGGATAGCCAATAAAGATTCCAGGATATGCCTTTGCTTCAAACTTGCTTTTCCGAGGGTGAGTATTTGTAAAAAAACACAAGCATCCAAAAACTCTTAAGTGCTCAACATCATGCTTTTGTAAAAACAAAACTTAATAGGGTGTTTTCCATCCTAAAGATTTTGTTGGCAACCTATTCAAAATGTAAGTAGCTACCAGAATGGAATCAACCCAAAACATTTTAGGCAAAATTGCCTGAAACATCAAAGATATTGCAATTTGTAAAAGATGCTTGTGTTTAACCTCTACCCTATCATTTTATTGAGGTGTATACGCACATGTTTTCTGATGAGCAATGCCCTTCTTGTTCAAAAAATTAATGAAATTTGTGTTGACAAACTTTGTGTCATTATCGCCCTAAGAACCTTAATGCATCTTTTGAAACTGAGTTTGCACCCCATATTTGCAAAATACTTAAAAAATGCCTAACACTTGAGTTTTGTTTTGGATCATAAAAGTCCAGGTTCTCCTACTATGATCCTCTACCAAAGTAAGAAAATACTTCGCACCAGTCCTACTTGGAGTTTTATAAAGTCCCATAAGTTTGCATGCACAAGATGAAAACTATCTCGAATAGTAGATACACTAGGCTAAAAAGATAACCTGTGCTGTTTAGATAAGGGACAAACAAGGCATGGAATATTCTTGTATTGATAAAAAATATGTACATCTACTAATTGTTGCATTACAAGGTTTGAAATGTGACATAACGTATGATGCCACAAAGTTGCATCAAGACTCCCTACTTTATTTGTTGAATGTAAAAGAACATTATTTACAATAATGGGAATAAAAGTTTCAAGAGTAGAAAAAGAGTTGGAATGAAACACATAAAGACCATATGCCTCCTCAACAACTCCAAGAATTTTGCAAGTCTTAGAGTCCTCTAAGATACAATGCTTAGATGAGAATTGGAACTTGACATCAGAATTTTGAGTAAGCTTACTCACAGATAATAGATTGCATTTGAAAGTTGAATATACAAGCATTCATGCAGTCTGATGTCATTAGATACATCTATAGTGCCTATGGCTTGAACACTCTTAACTGTGTTATCAGCCAAATTGACAGTGTGATGACCAATGGGTGTTTGATAGGTATGAAAAAGGGATAGATTATCACACATGAGTTGAAGTTCCACTATCAATTATCCATGAGTTCTCATCATTAAACATAACAACAGTATTAGAAGAATGAGCAATAGTACTACCTGAGTAATCTCTTGGTCATGTTAGATTTGATCCCTGAGAAACCGTGTTCCTTGTAAATTCTTTGCCAGCTTTGCCCATCTCCTGTTGAATCATAGAAGCTATCAACCCTTGCAGCTCTACATTGTTTCCACCTGAACTAACTTTTGAGTCTAGAGGTGTATCCCCATAATTGTCATTCTGGAAAAAAGCATTGTGTGCCACATACTTTCCCCTATGCATCCCTATATTTTCCCTAGGCCTTGACCACTTCTCAGGATATCCAATTATCTTAAAACAGCCAGACTTAAAATGTAGTCTCTTACCACAATGATCACACCTCATTTGAGACTTATCAACCTTTCCCTGATTATAACCTCTATGATTCTGAGGTCTATCATAACCATGACTCTAATATTGTACTTTTCAGGCCTCTTATAGCTCTTCCTGAAACTCTGATTATTCACTCCTTGATTATTAAAAGAAACCACTTGTAAAACAGAGTTCTCAGTACTCACATTCATATTATTTTGAATTTGCCTTTGTTTTTCAACATTTAACACCATAGAATAGGATTTTGACATTGTGGATAATGGATCCATCAACAATATCTGATTTCTAATATGATCATATTCTTCATTCAACCCTATCAAAAACTGCATCAACCTTTCTTCACCATCAGCTCCATACAAAACATTTGGCTTAATACACACTAATTCATCCTAGAACCTTTTAAGCTTATTATAGTAAAAGGTTACAGAATTCGTACCTTGCTTTGTTGAGTACAGATTCCTCCTCAATTCATACAGCCTTGGTCCATTACTGCCCCCAAAGCTATCTCTGATCTCTTCCCACAATTGATTCGCATTACTCGCAAAGATAAAACTCCTTCCAATTTCTCGACTCTTAGCATTCATGATCCACGAAATCAAGGTTGAATTCACCTTTCTCCATTGCTTAAAATTCACATGATTTTCATCTGGCACATCAATTTCACCACTCAAAAATCCTAATTTGTCCTTTGTTTCAAGTGCAATCATCATTGATCGACTCCATGAGGTGTAATTGTGCTCCGTTAACGGATCGGTCACCAACACCAAACTAGAATGGTCTGAACTATGTAAAAATAATGGATTATCAGACTTGATTTGCGCAGAATAATCCATATTTTGCGTAATTGCTGCTTGCTCATTATTTACAACATTTTGCCGATTTTGATTTGACATTTTCAGTTCGCAATTGAACGATTTGAACCTGTTAACTCTGATACCATATTGAATTAATGTTTTGATATGTGAAATGATTAATAGAAAACTTAAATCTACATTAATGGCAGAATTAAAAGGAGAAAAGAAGAAGAAAATGAACGAAGAAGAAGAGAGAAGAAAGAGAGAGAAAAGAAAGAGAGGAAAATCATTTCTGTTATTCAGTTTGTGTTAGTTACAAGTGGGCCCCGCGTGCCACATATTTATACAAGTCAGCCACAACCAATCGCATACTCAACTAACCTAGTGGACCCCACGTCAAGACTTAACTAACTTTACTTTACATACAAAATAGGCAATCAACTAAGTGAATTATGCCTTGAAGCTATTCGACTAAAAACCTCAACTAGCTCATCAATATTCCATTACATTTCTTTATTTTAACCAACTTCTAGTTGGGGGTAGGTTTGAGATTTGGTGATGATGCATGATATTTAAGTATGGTACTTATGCTCGATATTAATTAATTATAACATAATACACACCTAAATACACCTAACTCTGCTATAAAAGCTACAATATCTACATTTTCAAGATCATAAGAGTGATCGGGAGACGTTACTCCTACAAATGATCTTCTTGATGAGCTCCAAAAATTCCTCTCTGGTTAGACGAGCCGAAAACAAAAAAGGTATCAAGATTTCAGCTCCCATTGACACAAAATTGGTAGAGGTATAACTCAATGCGAGTTTGATCCAATAAGCCACAAGCTAAACTGCAACTTTGAGAGATCATGGAATTGTGCAAAGATCAAGGCAAACAAACTCACAGTGATTTATTCATATACCAATAAGTACAATAATGTACAAGGACTAGACAATGAAAATGCAACTTATGATGAAGTTCCCTCTCGCGCTTCTTCAAGTATGACAGACTTCGGATTAACCATAGGCGGTCCTTTCTCACGACGTTCAAGCTCTTCAAGCCTGAAAGTGATCAGTCTATCCCAATTCCCACCTTCAAACAACACACCAGCCTTACCATCTGTTATTCTTTGGACAATTCCACAGTACATATGATATGGACTATTAGCGTTCTTCACTATAGCAATCATCCCTGGTAGAAGTAATGGCAGTTCTGGTGCTGAAGGCTTCTTGATCAAACTTCCAGTTAACCCAACTGCTCCTTTGGATTCTGTTTTTTTAGGGGGTGGATTTTTTTCGATGAATTTCTGTAGACCCTTTTCGCCTCCTGGAAATCCACCTGTGAGGCCTAATAGTTCCTTCTCAAATCCTTCCTCTGGGAAATCTGAAACTGTTGATGAAGACTTTTCCTTTTCTTGAATGGTTGTGTTGGCTGGTGATTCTTGTTGCGAAACTGATTTTTTAAGCTCTTTTTCGATGCCTTCTTCTCCATTGCATAAACCTCTCCCTCCCAATATCTCATAAAGATCGAATTTTGCTTTAGGGATCAAGGAAGAGTTAGATGGCAGCTTGTTAAATGCTGTTTGTTTTGGCGCGATGTCAGAGAGGTTGGTTTGACCAAAGAAAGAGGACTTTTGGAATAGAGGACGAGGAGGACGAGGGCTTTGCAGGCTTGGCAAGTGAAAGGAAGCCATGATTTTAAAGAAAATGAGCTCTTGTTGGAATGTTGACGAGGAAGATCTACTGCATGCTGTGTCCTGACCTGGCATACATACAAATGGAATTAAGAAAAAAATTCTCTTCATATGTGGAAAATCTCAACCTAAACTCTCTTTCAAAAGACATGAAAAATTTGGTGAATGATCTACAAACGGTGCAATTTTGACCCTCAACTATGGACGTTAGCCATGATTTAAATATTAAATCTCATTCATGATTGAATATGTGAAAATATAGGATATCAACTCTCTAGTATAGACTATAGAGGCATTATAATTTACAACACAAGGACTCTAATGTGTACTCAACTACCAAGCTCAGTCACCTACTCATCTCTATCTCTTTGCAAGCCTATGTGAATTGCAAATTGAAATAAGCTATTAATCGAACTTAATTCAACACTACTACAATCAAGACTTCCAAATCGAATGAGGAATATAGTCAATAAATCCCTGCATTTGAGATTACATGTCCTCAAAATGTCTATGTTCTTATGATCTCGAAATTCCACATATTCACAATTTCGACATAAAAAAATCTGAAAGTCAAATGACACAATTACGTTATGAATCAAAATTACTACTCGTATATCAATAGCAAAATACATCAAAAAATACTATATTTTCAGGAACATATACATATACAAATATTCTAGTGCTAAATCTGAAAGTATGAACTACGAATGAAAAACATAAATGGCAGAAACATGTCAATGAACATACCTGTACGAGTTATTTAGAGTGTAAGTTGATAGAGATTTGAAATATGACGTTTGAGAATTCTCATTGAGCAAGTTAGTGGTGTAGGTTTAGCTGTTGTAGATAGATATTTTTTACACCTATAGGAACACCCATTTATACTTTCAATAATTGTTCCAGTAGCACTTGCCTTAACTTTTAGTAGTAAATTTACAAGTGTCTGGTGTTTAGAACACCTCAGAGATACCCTTCTATCCACTACTATTATGCCATGTGGCCCGATGTGAGAACCCTTTTGGGTTGTAAATGACACCCCCAAATTTAACATGTTGGACAATTGATATGGAACAAACAAATGGAATATGATTCCCTTATCAATGCTAAATAATACCGATTTCAGAACTTGCATCATCCTAGCAAGTTTGCAGCTACTATTGCTACTGCAGTACTGCTGTGCCAGTTGCTTCCGAGGCCTGCTCTGCCTACTGGTGCCAAAAACAAGGAAGAACCTGCAGAAGAATCAGATGATGCTGATGATCTTAACTTAGGATTGTTTGACACTTTGACCAAGTAATTTATGATAGAGCATCCTTTGGATATTCACTCTGAGCTATATGCTATTCATCCTTTGCATGTTGATACACATTTTTATGCCAACTGAACAACAATATCTAATTGAAAACTTGACAACATGACAGGTCCCATGTTTGGCTTCTGCAATAGTGTTCAAACAAATAGTTTCAACAAACCAAGAATCGAATCTCTAGGAGACAGCCTGACATTTTTTGTAATAAGATTTAGAAAGGAAAAAAAGTTCTCTTGATCAATAAATATTCTACATTTGCCTCTAGACATTTGCCTCTAGTATGCTTTGTGTGTTCATTTACATTACAAACGAAACTGCAACTTCCGCAAGTTCAGTTATAATCTCTTGAGGACTTGACAACATCTGACAACACTGCTTTCCATCATCTTCTCTACTGGCTAAATAGACCTATTTTAAGGACATTGATTAGATCAAAAGAAGTTCTTCAAACTACTACAAAATAAATTTTCAAGTAAAACCATTACCTTTGTGTATAGGCACAGGTATGCATTGGCATCAACCTGTCACAACTGCAGATTAAGGGGCATTCTTGTATGTACAAGTATTGAAATATTGCATTAACTTGGCACTCTGACCATATCAGGAGTCGGAGCTTAATTTAATTGCAGACAGTTCCGGAAGAAACGAACTCCCTAATTGAAAAATCACAGTAAGCTCATTAGTTATTGAAAGACTTCAGCTATTCAACCAATAACCTTTTTGGACACATCATGCATGCAATACCTGTAGTGCAAATACAATATCAGCCTAGTCGATTTGCAAAGTTACTCTCTTTAATTTGTCTTCTCGAGATTGACCTAGTTTTATGAGGCCCTGCAGAACAAAATTTAAAACGATCAACTGCTTTAGTAATTCTAATTTCCAGCTATGAATTTTAATCATTCTGCTACATATTTACCTGGTCGGCAAGCACTCTGCACATGCTAGAGAGTTCCACAGTTCCAACAGGAGGAATCAAAGTTGACTTGCAAACATCAGCGTAAAACTTGTTCAACTGTAATATAACAACCGAAGTGAGCTATTCTGCTTTCTGAATTTTTCCTTCTGCATTATATAATTAAGAAAGATATGTACCTCGCCAACAGTTGAATCCTTCTTTTTGCCTCGAAAAAGCTTAACAGCAGAGCAGAGAATGAGCTGTAGCATAAGATTGAATCAGATATGTAACTTCTCAACATTGAGTTATTATAGTAGTTGCTACCAACATATGAATTGAATAAAATTAAAGGAAGTGCAATAAGTGTATGTAAAGGTCAAACAGAAGATGAGCCTAGTTTCTGTTTTCATGAAAGATTAAAATTGCACGATTTCTTGGAGGAAAACTAATTATAGATATCAAGAATGATAATCCAATCTAGATAATCTTATGGCTGTATATATGGTATAAGATATAGAACCATACTGAAGTATCCGTGTCTTGAGCATCACAGAGCTTTCAACTTCTAATGAAGCAGCTCATGGGAGCAGTACTAATCTACAAAAATTATGTTTCTTTTTTGTAATCCTTAGAGAGAATTTAATAAACCAGGACATGACCTCAACATAAATGAAGTTGGACAAAATAATTGATCAAATTGTCTTAAAATATGTAGACATCCGGAGGAACCCCTTAGTTGCAGGAGTCTTCCTTGCAAAAGTAAATTTAATTATGCATGCAGCATGCATCATAACTTTTGACAATCATTTTAGCACTCCACTTCTTTTTGTAGGATTGTAAAAGGATTGTACCAAATTTACTTGCCCAAGTTTTAATAAATGCTTATCAAGAAGGGCTTTCCTAACTAAGTACTATGCATAATTAATGTCACTACACATTGCTACCTGTAAATCATAATCAGCTTCTAAGTGAAGACTTGAAGAAAGTAATTGAAATCATTTTTAATTCTTGTCACTTGCAACATTTTCCAGTTGTCCCAGCAAATTTTTATTGCCATACTGCATAAACTGAAGTACCTGTTGATGCTGAGGAAGAGATTGTATAGTGTCTACAACTGGAGACTTATATGCTTTGGATAAAGCAGCTGCCACATGATCAACCCTCACCTGCAACGAGTTCAAGATTATGAAATAGGAACATGATGAAACTTCGAGTAAAAAACCTGTCATTAAGGTAAATGAAATTCAGATTGAAACAAAAGGGACTATTTATATTTCGACAAGTGATTTTTTAACATAAACAGTCGTACTGTTTTATATATAGAATTGATTCGCAGTCTAGTCTTTCTGAATTTAGGAATAAGGAGAGCAAGTCAAAGATACACTTCTCATACTGGGAAAAATAATAAGTGGAAGAAACTGCACAAACAAAATGTGGTATGTCAAGTAGTAATGAAGATTATTTCAATATCATCAAATAAACAGCCAAAATCCATATGTTCTTATTAGAAGCTACAGCTTACAATAGAGAACTCTTTCTTTGTTGGACCATTGCAAATTGCAGCCTTTTGGTTATCAAAACATGCTTGTTCAAGGGATGAAGATTGAGATATACTGAGAGATTCTTTTATCTCGGCCTCTAAAATCTCAATAGCACTCCTGCATAAATAAAAGTGTAACAAAATGAATCCTGTCTCATATACTCATGATATTTCTGATGGATATTTGAGGGGTATAATGCAGATATAAACACACAAGCAAGAATATACCAGAACTTGTCTTGAAAACAAATATGTAACGAAAGCAAAAACAAATATGTAACGAAAGCAAAAACAATTTGGTTGTGGTTCGGGTTTCACCTCCCCCACTAAGAATCTCTATATTAATTGAATGAAACAAAGTAGATTACAATCTCTCTCTTCTGCTCTCAACCTATCTATAGATCACTCTTGTTTTTCTCCAAATCGCACCGATTGAAGATGTAGTCCATGACTATTTATAGCACTAGATTAAGTCCTAATACTAGCTAGTTATGTAATAGAATCCTGTACTGACTCAACTTACATATTACAACTGTCATGACATCCCTATCTTATTCAAATACTACTTCTATTGGAATAAGGATTTGCTCTTGGTTATCACATTCATGCAAGGAACCCAACAATTTCAATCTACAATAAGCTGTTAACATCAATTCCATGAGAATATAAAGAGTTACTAGCAGCTACTGATAACAACAATACCATGAAGAAGAGTTTTACACATTAGTAACGTAATTGTAATTTTGTCTCAATGTAAATTGAGAAACCGGTTCGGTTTATTCCTAAGCTAGCGAATCATATTCTTTAGAATAGAAAAACCAGTTTTCCATTTTGAGATTTTTCTAGCAATATTAATGAATACAGGTAAGTTTCCACATGAAAGTGATGAAACGAATACCAACTGTTTCAACTGTAAGAGCATTTAAGGCTGACATTTCAACAAATATAGTATACACCGTAAAGAGAATGACAAATTGTTATTATGACTTAGTGACTTACTCTAGCACAGAGTTCTAAAGCTTGTGGTTGGAATGCAGTATAAGGGAGTGTCTGTGGATAAGTAATGAATAATTAGGATACATTAAAATTATAGAATTACCAGATACATGATATATGAAGATCAATACTACATGATAACAAGAGTACTCAATCCAGAAAAGTACCCTTGATCACATTATTGACACTAATTTTTCTCATGCTAGTTCAGTATCAACATAGCACCATAACATGTGAACTCTCGACAAAAGAAATCAAACAGCGACAACAATTCCGAATTCACTTCATTGATTGAGACATGACAGGGAAAGCAATGGAATTACTGTTAGTCTCTGACAAAGAATCTTGATGATCTGATCCTTGGAGTATGCCCGGAAGGTTATAATCATAGGTTTGCCTTATGAATTAACAAAGTAATACAAAAAAGATTAGCGAGACAATTATCATGATAAGATTGCTTAAATCCATAATCCAACAAACTAGTAGTAAACTCCACATTCTATTGCCTAGAGGCTTGTTTTAAATCATAGAGGGATCTCTTCAACTTGCACAGCCCAGATAATTTGCCTTGTCATACCCCTCAGGGGACAACCTTATAAATGTCCTCATCTAAGTAGCCATGTGTAAAAAAACATTGTCAATTGACAATGGCCAGATTGTCTGACAACAGAAGCCAAAACAGCGTAACTGTCACCGATTTGCCACAGGAAAAAACTATCAAAGTAGTCAACACCTTCTATTTGATTGTACCCTTTGACTACAAGTCGAGCCTTGTATATCCACTGTGCCATCAGCCTTACATTTCACTTTGTACACCCACTTGCATCCTATGAACTTGACATTAACAAAGATCCTGACCTCGAGGTTTCATTTGTCTTCCAGAGCCTTAATCTCACTAGCCATAGCTTTTCGCTCGATCTCGATAATTGTGCTTAAATGAATAAGGCTCCTAAACTTTGGATAACATATGATAATCGTTAAGGCAGTTGGAACATTTCTCTGTCACAGTTGGTATGCTTTATAGAGGCTTGATGTGGTGGAATGAGACTAAAGCAATTGTGTAGGTTCCCAGTGTAGCGCGGTACTAGCGGTTGTGATAGTAATGGGCGAGAACTAAACAGACAATGAAAAAACACAATTAAAAGCTGGAATATAAGAAGTAGACATTGTAGGAAAACAATCCTCATCATGTTTATCTGTGACTGACTTATAAGAAATAAATGACTTTTAGGAAAATACGGGCCAAGTAAGGAAAAACATTTCATGAAAAATGATATCCACTGGAAGCAATGATTTTGCTTGATCTCCAAATTATAGACCTTGTAAGCCTTTTGTCTTTGGAGGATAACCAATAAAAATTCCAAGATATGCTCTTTGCTTCAAACTTGCTTTTCAGTGAGTATTTCTAAAAAACACAAGCGTCAAAAACTCATAAGTCTTTCAACACTCGTACTTTTGTAAAACAAAACTTCATAAGTGTTTTCCATCTTGAATTTTGTTGGCAACTTTATTCAAGATGTAAGTAGCTATCGAGAATGGAATCGACCCAAAACATTTTAAGCAAAGCTGCTGAAAGCATCAAAAGATCTTGCAATTTGTAAAAGATGCTTGTGTTTTAACCTACACCCTACCGTCATTTTGTTGGTGTATACACATGTTTTCTGATGAGCAATGCCCTTCTTGTTCAAAAAATTAATGAAATTTGTGTTGACAAACTCTGTGCCATTATCAGTCCTAAGAACCTTAATGCACTTTTGAAACTGAGTTTGCACCATATTTGCAAAAATACTTAAAATGCCTAACACTTGAGTTTGTTTTGGATCATAAAAGTCAGGTTGTCCTATCATCATAACTATTACTATCAACATAACTATTAATACATAACTATCATCAACAATTACTATCATCAACAATTAGCCAATTAATCAACATAAATATTAATGCATGTCAAAATCCTTTTAACTATCATCAACAATTACTATCATCAACCAATTTTAAAAATTGAAGCTCGATAGCAAAACACATTGTTGAGTATAGCTAAATTACTTCCATGTAGATCTGAATAATACTTCAACCAATTAATCAACATAACTATCATCAACAATTACTATAAATACATGCCAAAATCAGCACAAACTATTAAAATAAATACTCCTTATATCCCAAAACATTGTCCAGTTCGATTTTTAATGTCAAAGTTAATAGCCGTAATCTGGTGATACATAACTCTTATTTAAATAAAAGTTATCATGCTTAATAGTACAATCAAATTAAAAATATAATCGTTTAAGTATATTTTAAGTAGTATCACGAATCTGAGTATCATGCAACACATATAGGGAGTATAAATTATAGAACTACTTGAGTTTATTTTTAAAAAGTCAAACAATAGAAATTCAAAATTAGACAATCTTTTTAAACAAAGGAGTATAGAATAAATTTGAAAATCGATGGACTAACTTGTTTTAGAATTCGAGTCCGGAGCCGTTGACTTTTTTGGGTAGGTTAGTGTGAGAAATACAATATTCGTTTTCGTTTTTTGGCGGGAATCAACAACCCGCTTAATTCACTTCCCGCCTTCTATCAAATAGGCAATATCTTCTTTTCGATCCAAAAGCAATTGAGCTTTTTGGCATGCTCGAGATAAATGTTTAATCTTTTTAATTCTTTCTTTAATTATATTATTAAAAAATTAAAAATTAATATTAGGAAAGTATTTTAAAATCTTAAGATCAATTATATAAATTTTATATTTTTAAAGCTAATGAATAATTAATAATTGATGATCAAAGTTGATTTAAAAAAATTGGCTTAAATAAATTGTTGTTTTTGGATTAGAAAAACAATTATTATGGCATATAAGCACTTTCCCAAACAATAAATTAAATTGCTTGAAATTCTTATTTTCACACATTGTTGTAAGTATAGTATTTACGAGGAAGTTTCGTTTTAGGAGCCAAAATAATCGTTTTCTTAGGCTGCTTGGCGTTGTTTTGGTGTGGTTTTAGAAGGACTCGAGTGTCTCGGATTAGTGGTGTGTATTCAATTTGGGACTTAAATCCAACCCAATAAATCTAGGGTTAAGAAAATTAAATATGGACTCGAACCAACAATTCTTCAACCAATCAACCCAATGTTTTGGATCTTTGGGTTGTTGAGGGTTGATCGGATCCAACATTTCTTGGTCAATTTTACTTTTTCATCCAAATACAAGGATTTGTTATCCGGTTCATTAAACCCGGCAATCATGATTATTCGGTTGTAAATATAATGGTTACAAATCGTTATCATGAATTGAAATTTGTTTTGATTCAATTGGTTCCGATTTGGTTGGATTTAAGAATTGAACATGTTCGACCTCGATCTGATTCGATTTCGGAACAACCATACAAAATATTTCATTCATATCTTGAATCAAAACAGTATTTTCATCGAAACAACCATACATTTAGATACCCCACCATAAACTTATATGAAAAAATTCGAAAAATTAAAAAGTTTATTTGTATAGGATTAATTTGCAGTCTAAATTAAATATTTTAATTAATTAGTCCAGTGTCCTAAATAAATTGAAATAGAGGTACAACAATACAAAGCACCCTTAATTAAATATTTTAATTAATTAGTCCAGTGTTCATAAGCACCCTTAATTAGCTTTTGACAGTTTTAACCTTCTAAAGTTCACAAAACGAGGAAAGAATCCTGGGATTATGGGAAGGTGGGAGGAGTGATGAGTAGGAGAGGAGATTTACATATGGGAAGGTGAGAGGAAGCACGAGTGTACTTAGTTACAAAATGAGAGGAGATTTACATGCATGGGTACTACTACTACACAGCTTGCATTTGGAACTAAGAGATTGTATGGACCTTAATGGACTTTGGTGCGTAGAATCGCAGCAAATGGTGCGATGGACATTGAGACATGGTCCTCTTTCAACGATTGCTATGTGCCCAATTGCCTATGTCGAAAGTGATCACCATACATATTGGCTATTGCAATTGTAGAAATGGACTTTGGAACTAACTAAGATATTTTCATTTGCATTGCTTAATACCAGTAGTACTCACCTCCATTTCAGATCAAATGAAACATTTTGACATTACAAAAAATCACCGCCTTACTCTATGAGAATAGAATCTAGGATTTTATGTCTCGGCTAGAAGAATTTATCACTAGGTCAATTCGATGATGTTATCAAGTACGGAGTAAAATATTTTGACAAATTGATTTTAAATTTTATGTTCCATCAATAAAATTTATTAATTTTAGTTAGTTTCTTCAACATTCAAACTTTAACCGACTTATAAGTAGTGTCTAATCTTGTAATATTATTCTACAATCAAATTAAACAAACCGACTTGTTGATTTCTCAATTCCATGTCCATTGTATTTATACATTTTTTTTATCAAACGATATAAGATAAAATGATAAATAACTCTGGACCTTCAATTTCAACTCCACTCGTGAACCATATCAAATCTTTAATTGCAAAAAGTAATGGTCTATTTATTCGAACAATTAGGAAAGCGAAAGAATAGGTATGGAAGATATAATTGGATGATTTTAATATATCAATGGTTTTAATTAGATTTGGTATGCTGGGCTAGGAGAGAAAGTAGAAGATTAGATGAGAAGATAAGGAGATTGGCGTGGCATTGGTGTCTGCATGTCATTGTCCAATTGAACAAGTCTTAGACCATGTGAAAGTGTGAAACTCCCACATCTAATAATGCTTCTTTGTGTAATTGTGTTGGCTACTTTCTTAGTGCCAACAATTGAAACTGGACGAACTCTTCTACCTCAATTAGTGCTTATAATTGCACATGACTTTTTGAATATGTCATAGAAAGTTACAGGTTTAAATTAGTCACTCAGGCCAAAGCTGCAGGTTTAAATTCGGTAAAGACGTATTTATAACTTCTTATAATGTCCAAAGGTTACGAGTTTAAATTTTAGTAAAAGTATTTTTAACATTTATAATAGTTTATAATTATTACTACAAGCGCATAGTCTCAAATTTATTTATGTGTATCTACCATGGGATTGTAATATTAGCATATTTTAAAAAATATCATCGTTAAGTATCAAAAAATTAATGCTTATAATTATTGCTACTTTTATGTTTTCATTTTTAATGAGTTGGTTCATCTTATTTATATCAATCAATTCAAGTTTAGCTAACTTGTTTCCACCTTACCATTACTCATGAAGTCATGAGTGGATCAATGAGCTTCACTGGACAATCAAACATAATAATGTTATTAATGTATACTCCTGGAAGCTGGATCACATATTGTAAAGCTAAATCACAATACAAACTTTTGTATATATATATAATAGAGTTTTAAATAGAATTAATATTGGGGATTACAAAAGTGAGTGGATTCAATTCCATCACGATCAAAGTCTACAAAAACAAGAACCTCGGAGGTGGCCTATAAAACAAACAAAAGTCTCTAATCATAGTGCATCCCAAGTTGGCAAGAGCGTCTACCCGTTGGTTCCCTTCACAATGCGCATGCTTGAACGCAAAATCACGAAATCTTTAACGAGTAAGCAATGCCCGTCGTTAACAAGAGTGTTGCAAGAATCATTAGCATCATCAGAGGAGTTGATTATTGTAATAGTTACTTGGGGAGTAGATTATAACAAGATCGAAGCCCGTCCCATTATTGTGGTATTTGTGGCCCATGTAATTTTTATGGCGGCAAACAATATGCGACCTAATCTCTCTTTTATGATATTAAAAAATATTTTCAAAATATATAAATCTAAACAAGGGTAATTGGTTATACATAGTAAATCTTGAGACACAAATTAATCTTTGCGAGAATGTAATGCTACTTGATCGTTAAAGAGTGTTCACCGAGAATCATTAGTATAAATCGGAGGAGTTGATTATTGTAATAGTTACTTGAGATAGATTATAACAAAATCGAAGCCCATCCGTATTATGGTATTTGTGGCCATGTAATTTTTTATGGCAACAAATAATATAAAGCCTGTCTACTCTTTTATGATATTAAAAAATATTTTCAAAATATATAAATCTAAACAAGGGTAATTAAGGCGAATTAACGTGAATGTTTGAAATGTTATTTGATTTGTCATGAATATATTTAATACTCGCTTCGTTTTTGGCTAACTTTAGACTTTTTATTTTTTTAAATTGTCGTTTTACAAGAGAATATTTGATGGATTTTTACTCTTAAGCTCCTACTTAATGTATTCAAAATGATATTATTATCATCTTAAAATACAAGAAATTAACTCTTATCAAAATATTTTTAAATATACAAAGTCTTTTTCTTTTTAATTAACTCTCATCATCTTGTGAATATTCAAAGTCTTTAAATATTTTTTTCATTTCCTATGTTACGAATTAAATGTGAAAGGCTAATACTCCAGATCCACAACTCAGTTTCACAAAGCAATATATGTACTTTATTTCTCATCAGTAATGCAGTCGGCCTATCACTCTCATATGGAGAAAAATGAAGTCTCTTCAAAATTCCAATCTTATTGTCATATTTCAAAGTGAACTTTCTTTGGAGGTAAACTTGATATTTATTTGGTTTTCCATTTTCTTATACAATGAGAATGAAAGGTATGGAGTACGTGATAATGAGATGATTAACACGGCTTCAAGAATCCTCCATCAAAAATTTATTTGGTCTTTCATATTTGTAGGTAAATTCATTTATTTGGTCTTCCATTATGACTACATGAATAAAAGCTCCTAGTAATTAGGGATGAAGTATTATATCAATTTATGAATTTAATTATTGATTTATTAATTAATTAGGGATATATATGTAAAATATCATTGTTTCTTAAGCGGCGTGAAATAACTGAAAAACTATAACTAAAAAAAGCGGATGAGTAGTAACTATTGAAATTAATGGTTAATGATCTAATTCAAACTGATTTATTATAATGATCTAAGTGCACTCACATCAACTCCCTAAAAGCTATTTTTAGGGATTGAAGTGTAAAAATGACAAAATTGGAGCTCAAATTAGCTTATAAAAATAGGTTGGCCTCGCCAAAATTATTATTCAGCATTGACACAGAATTTATCTTTCTCTACATTTTGCGGTTATTTTTCAAGCCGTTTTACTATTTTTCAATTATATAAAAAATATAAATATAAATAAATAAATATTTTAAATTAAATGTCTGAATATAAATTAAAAGATATTTAGATTCAACGTGTATTTATTATATTATTTTATTTTTTAAATTTAATTTTATCTTAATTTTTTATTGACATATTTAAAATGTTTAATTTTTGATTTTAGGTATGAATAATAGGGAAGAGCTCACAAGAAAGCTGTCATGAAAATAAATCGAAAAAATAAAAATAACGATTAAGAGTGAATTTTAAGAAAATTGTAGGATAAGTGGCATGAATGCTTTAATTATGCCAGTGCATCCAGTGAAAATATGAAATATAAACAGTGTGGGGATGGGGGGTGGGGTGTGTTGGCGGAGCCAGTCACGTCCTTTTTTTTTTTTTTAAATTTTTTTTAATACATGTCAAGCGATTAAATTCGTGATTCAATAATCAAATCGTAAAGCCAAAGGAAAGGCAATGCGTGAAGAAACTGACCCAGTGAGGAAAAACTTGTCTAGCAAACTTTTCGCTTCTTGTGAGAGGCTGAGCAGGGGCGCCATTTAGGAGATGTGAAGCATCTTCTTGCATTTAGGCAGTTATCTTGACAGTCCCGATCACTGACTATATTATCGGCGTGATTTCATAATCTCTTGCAATGTTGCTAACAAATTCGTTCAAAACGATGGCCTCGATTAATTAATTAACTGAATTGACCCTGTGGACAAGCAATTGCATTGGAGCCCATTGGAAATTTGGAATCATCGTTGCTAATTTATAAAAAAGGTATGAAATCGTTCGTTAGCGGTTGCCGAGGATTTAAATGGTAAGATTCATGAAATTAGGGAATGAGGAAACTTCAGCAAACTTGATATGAGATTAAATGGGTTCATTAATTTCGAGCCATCTCGCGTAAAGAAGTTTAGAATGTCGGCATTTAGTACTACCGTTTTTTATAAATTGAGTTATGTCACAAGGAGAGAGGCATCGTTGCTAATTTATGAGTGCACGCAGATCAGCTGTATAATTTTCATTATATTTTGGGAAGTTATAAATCAAACGTGCTAGAAAACATTTTCATCATGTTCATTATTCAAAGATGATATGATAGATTGATAGTATATAATTAATTTATAGACAATCATTCTACTTAGTTAATGAGATCCTAACTCAAAGTATGTATATATACTCACCGTTGTCAATTAGGAAGTCGTTTTTTAACGATAGAACACATAAAAGAGGTCACAATCAACGGGAAGACCAAGAACAAGAACACATATTTATCTTGATAGAAATTGGTTGCTGCAAGTTGTCACATGTCTCACTAGAATCATAAACATTTCCGAGCTTGCATTTTGGCCCGTTGGTTTCTTAGCTAGCTAATACTAAGTATTTAATTTTCTTTATATTCACAATATGACAATTATTATAATTTTCTCGTCATTTAGTTTTATACAAAATGAATAAAGGCTATACATGACACCATCAAAGTACATACTTCAACATAAATGACAATACTAGTACTCCATTAATTTTGCGAATTACTGATCTAATACGACAAACTGATTGTAACGAAATGCAAATTAATTTGCACTAAATTAGGCAGCTAAGAATCTAAGATTAGTTTACCTTTTTTGATGCCATGTAATTGGATGTTATCTTTCTAATATTTATATAAAGAACCATTATTATTCCAAATTTGATGAAAAGAAAAAAGATGCAGAATGAGAACCTAAGTTTATGTATTAGACCATTTTATATTAATGGCATATAACGTCCCAATAGAGAGTATGACAATATGTGAAAGATGCAATAATTAATATTGATAAATTTAAGGGACCTAAATTAAAAGCATATATATACGAGTATTCTTTATCCATTTCATTTGAACATCATAAAAGTCATTTATGAAAAGCTTTTCACATGCTCGATAGAGACGAACAGTATAGACCATTTCATTTTGGTATCAATTGTTTAAATAAATGACATAATGATCATGTTCACCACTTCACCGTCAGTCTTGCCAATTACTCCAATTAGTATCAGTTTATATCTGCAAACAATATTTAGAAGTATATTTATATTTTCTTTTATTTATTTTAGATACCAATTTTTCAGTTAGATGCAAAACCATCCTCATTTACAATGAAATTCTCAAACATACTTTATTCGGGTTTACATTGGTTTCTTAAAGTTAAACTTATTGTAATACTATATTTGAAGAAAATTTCATTTTTGTAAAAAAAAATCCTTAAAAAGTTTATAGCATTTCAAGCTTTATAATGGTTTAGCTTTTGTGTAAATATTATAAGCAGACAAAAATATATCTGATTAAATTCAAGCTATCAATCAGTAATAATCTTTTTAAACGGAGGCATATATCGAGTGATCCAATCCCAGAAATGTACCTTATTTAGTTATTTACAACGTATCCACTATCCTCTAATATTTTTCCTGAAAAAACAACATTTTTTTTTATAGAAAATGCAAGTATTTTCCCCATATACCTTTTCAACTTTTCGAGCAGTTGCAGTTAAATTAATAATCTGATTCATTTGATGTTCGTTAATATTAAATATGTCTGAAAATTCCAATATAAAAATGGTACACATTACTAGAAATGTCGCAATTCACAAGATGTCTAGTGAAAAAATTAAAAGAAAAAAGTATCACAAAAATTATTTTATTGACAGCGAAAATTAAAATGTGCGAGAAATTAGATAAACAGTTGAGTACATTATTGCCAAAAATTAAAAAATATCTTTATATAATTGGCATTAATGATTTTTTTATTGAAAAATTATGCATGTCAAATGTCACAGAAAGAAAAGAAAATATATATCGAAAAATGATATAATTTATATTTTGATTATTAATGAGCAATTCAATAAGCAAAAACTTAATGAGCATTGTTTTTCAGCTAAACTTGGGTCCTCACCGACCCGTGACCCCATCTGTCCCTCCCTTGTAATGTCCCACCTATCTTTCGACCGTTCGTACACACTTAGATTCTTCTCGTATTCTTCATAAGTTACACGTTTAATTTGGACCACCTGTGCTCTCAGATTTTTTTGTTTACTTATCATTATATCACATAATTAAAATAATGAAAATTTAATTAATTTCCAATTTCCATGTGTGCATGTCTCTGTATCTACATGTTTATATATATGTAAGGCCTTCATTAGTCTTCATATCATTCTTGATCAGTGAGAGAGTACACTATACGTACTTCCATTATTTTTCATATATATTATTATCATCATCTCGTTGGTCTAATATTTTACGTCAGTTTGTTGCTTCATTACATGACATGTTTCTCAATTATCTTGTACATATTGATGTTATTTGTATATTTGTATTGATTTGTGGTGTCATTTGATCCGACTATAAAGGATGGAAAAAGGAAAGATATACTAGTTGGTGTAATCATTTGTAGCACATTGTTTTTTGTTTTGGTTTTCACATTTCTTGGATCTTGAGTTTGATTTTGTTACTTACTTATTTTTGGGGTATATTGAAACTTTGGTGTACTTAATTTGGTTGGTTTATTAATTGTTTTGCAGATTGAAGTCAATTGAGTTAAAATCAAGTAAAGTTGAATACTACTTTTTGATACATATGCTTCAGTAATTTTGGAAAGACTCCAGCCTTTTGCATCCAAGCATTGGTCTGGTTCTTTTTGTTGTAGTCTTTTTTTGGGTGTTTAGTTTGATTGGTTTCAGAATATATGGGAGGAATTAAGGTTTCAATGGGGTCTTTTCAATGGACACAACATGTTGTAGCACATTCACCATCTTCGTCTAAAGCTTTAGCTTCAGTAAATTCTTCCCCTTCTTCGAGGCGGCGTAGTTTTAGCTCCATTGATGGAGCTTTAGGTTGCCGCTATGTTCATTGTTCACCATTTTTTGGAGCTCAGCCTTCTAAGCTATTCAGGACTCAATCTTGTGACCAATACACAAAGACTAGAACCCCATTAATTCGACGAGCTATTAGTGCTAGTTTGGAGTCATTTTCTGATGAGGAATTTTCGAAGGAACTTCAAGAATTGGCTATGAAGTTCCAGGTTTCTGATGAGGAAGATGGTGAGAGTTCTGTGTTCGATTCCGAGGAAGAATTGGTTCCAAAAAGTATGGAATTGCATAATCAAAATGGTATAGGAGCTAGTGTGAATGAAGAAATGAAAATCTTGGAAAATCGGATGCATTTTGATCTTTTGGAACCTCCTGATTGGCATGAAAGGGTGGAAATTATTCCAGCTAGTATTGAGATGAGAGCTAATAGTGTCGAACTTCCTGTTTCACTAAGGATGATAAAGAAAAAGAAACAGTGGTCAGGGGGCTTGATGGTAGCTGGAGAATCAGCTTATTGTTCTGTGAAAAAGGCATTTTCGTCGATGGTGTTTATAATCCGTGAGCTTCAATGTTTCACTTTACAAATGAGGGAGGTTTTGTTTTATGAAGATTTACAAGGGATTGTATCTAGAGTTCAGTCCGAGATGCAGGCATCTTTTGTATGGTTATTCCAGCAAGTATTTTCGTGCACACCATCTTTGATGGTGTATGTGATGATACTATTAGCTAATTATAGTGTCCACTCGATGGCGAATAGTGCTGCTATTGCTGCAGTTCCACCACCACAAGCTTATGCCTCCACCATGGAGTCTATATCCATGGTGGAGGATCATAGTTTCGGTAAGCAGGACAAGTTTGATGCATCGGCTATTAAGTCCTATTTGGTGTCTTTCTCCACTGGAAAGACTACTTCAATTGGCGGAGGCAGTGGTGGTGGAGGTAATTATAAACCAGTGGCTGGTGGAACTGATGGTGATGGAAGATTTGATGGGTCGATTTCATTTGGCTATCATCAAACAGAACTGCCTGATGGGGTCTCGTCAGGGAGCAATCTGGCGAGGACTAGTGAAGAGCCGTCAGTATCTGGACAGAAATCTTGGGAAGAAGAGTTGGAATTGTGGAACAAAGTTGTAGTTGAGGCCTCAGGGATGCAGGCTTCAACGAGAAATGAGGCGTTGGATCATGAGACCTTGCAAAGTTTTGTTTCGCCAGTTAATGTAAAGATTGAGGCAGATGATTATGAAGATTATTTCAGAACAGAGTTGCTATATCAAACAGGGTTGGCTCAAGAACCTGAAAACCCTCTCTTACTTGCCAATTATGCTCAGTTTCTTTACTTGGTAGCTCAAGATTATGACAGGTACAATCTTTTTATTACTATCAGTTTCATTTTCTGAAGTTATAAAGATGTTAATTCTCCATTATTGATTTTGTTTACAGTTTGATTTAGCTTAGTTGTTTATCAACAGTGTTAGAGTAGTATGTGATTTAATTGGAAGATACCATTGTTTTCGGTTCCTTTTCGTAGAGGTCACATATTTGTTGCTCTTATTATTGCATGATTGTGATAATTTGCCGCTTTAAGAAGGTCCTTTTTCTTAGTGATTTGAGATGGGATTGTATGTTGATAGACCTATATGTGGTGGACTACTGGTTTCATACTTCTAATTGTAACAATGCTCACAGCCAATTAAAATCATGTTTTGGTAGTAGCAATATCTCAACAATTTCTGGTCACTTTCATGAGTTTTGGCCTTCTCAAGGATAGTAGTTAGTGGTGGAGCCAAAATTTATTACTATAGGGACTGGACTCATATGCATTACTAGACGATGGAGAAACATTTGGAGGAACTAAACGATAATGATGAATGAATTTAAGTTCGAAAAATTGATTTCGGGGGATCTTGAAGGCTGCCCCCTCCCTTGCGTGTAATACTAGTCGAAGCGTTTGAAAACTATTGTGATAGATAGAGAAACATCATTTTCTTTTGACTTGATTTGTATTGGTTTTAACTTGTTATTTGGGATGTTAAACAGAGCCGAGGACTACTTCAAGAAGGCGGTGGTAGTGGAGCCGAAGGATGCAGAGGCTTTAAACAAATACGCGAGCTTCCTCTGGAAAGTGAGGAACGATCTCTGGGCAGCAGAAGAGACGTATCAAGAAGCCATCGCTGCTGAACCTAGTAACTCTTTCTATGCAGCTAATTATGCTAATTTCTTATGGAATACTGGTGGCGAAGATACTTGTTTTCCTTTGACCTCTACTGAAGGCGACACTGATATTTGATCAACAATTTCAAAGAAATGGGAAATCAAACAAAACGTGTAAATTGTAGAAATATATAAACAACAAATTCTTCAGACACCCACTCCACTCGATGAGTGGTTGACAATATATGCCCAAGAAGAGAAGATATCATTTTTCTTAAGACTTTTCTGTTTGAACCATTGTTGATTATTCTTCTCAGATATTTTCCTCTCAATTTTCTTGCTGTTTTTGGGCAAAAAAAAATTGGGTTTCTCAATTGTTATCTGGACACAAAAACAAGCAAAAAAAAAAAAAAAAAAAAAAAAAAAAAAAAAAAAAAAAAAAAAAAAAAAAAAAAAAAAAAAAAAAAAAAAAAAAAAAAAAAAAAAAAAAAAAAAAAAAAAAAAAAAAAAAAAAAAAAAAAAAAAAAAAAAAAAAAAAAAAAAAAAAAAAAAAAAAAAACAAGCAAAGGAGGGTCACTTTTTGAATCCCACTGGCAACTACTACCTCAGTATATTTGCAATGACATAATCATTTTGGTACCAAGTATCTTTCTAGTAGGCCTCTCAAAGATATTTAGCACAGCCTGTATGCCATTAGCCCACCCAAGTAATAATTAAACCTTTGTTTATGTACTAATAATAAGCATAATGGGTTGAGCGTGAAAATTAAAAGTAGAAAATAAAATTGAAATTTTTTTTTGGTATTTTTGGTATTAAAGTATAAAAAGCAAAATTATAAAATCATAAATTAAAGAGAGTGAAAATAAAATTGAAATTTTTTTTTGGTATTTTTGGTATTAAAGTATAAAAAAGCAAAACTATAAATCATAAGAGAGGTAAATTTAATTGTTTATTAACTAATACATCATATCGTCTAATTATCGGCCAGCCTAATAGCATCACATATCATTGTCAATAATCATTCAATCAAATTAAAAATAAATTATCAAGCACCAGTTAGGGAAAATGACTGTTTGATATCATGAAAGAATCGGCATATCTTTACATATAATAAAGTATTCTTTTACTAAAATTGTTTTTCTTTCATTAGTAAAAGAAAATATTTAATATCTGAATTGTCTGTTAAAATATAATTTTACGTTTAATCGATATTCAGATTCCGCTATCATTATTAATTCATTATCTTTGATAGTGAAATATATCGATATATCTCTTTGTAATAAATCTTAAAGAAATGATCGGAAGAAACATAATATACATATAAAATTATTCAATTTTTTTTATATTGAAATAAGAAAATCAAATAAGTGTACCTGCCTGCACTTGTTTTAAATCGCACCAAAGTAACTCTTAACATTAATGTGTTAAAGGTACATGTTATATAAAAAATATTTGTTAGTGCGCATGAAAATTGGTCAAGTATTTTTGCGGTGCTCGAAGCCAAATTATGCAACAGATAAGTATGACTCTTCAGCGGCGGCGAGCGAGAGTGTATCTTTGAAAGATTTTGTTCCCAATTTATAAAGAAAGATACCGGTAGCTACGATTTAGTTAATTTAATGGAAAAACGTTACTTGATCATTAGAGAACATCTGGCACGTCTAAAAATAAGAGAATCCACAGGTGCATTTATTGTATTCTAGCCTTTAACAACTTTAGGGATCATTTTCTTTATGGTAGTCTTTCTATATGTATATATATTATAAAATTTGTTTGTCTCTGTATTTATATAAAAGGTCTCCCAATGTAAACTTCTGGTATGAGGAAACAAAGAGGTTTCTACGGTGAATTTTGTGAAGGCAAAAGAAAAAGCGACATAGTAGGGCTACGTGTGTTTTAACAAAAGGACTTCAGTGAATTCATGGAGTCTATAAATGTGAAGGTTCTGGACTCAGGAGTTGAAATGAATGAAGAACATCACACTGAGGCGATGATCTGGCCGCATCCAATAACAATTAGTCGTATGACAAGGAACATGTTGATGCTTAAAGGTGTTGTTGACACGTGTAGCGGCGATTAGGCATATCTGACCCCGACCCGGTCGAATCCGGAAAATTTCGATGGACAACGTTATTGGGGGAATTAATCAAGGGTAATTACTGACAAGAAGGAAGGAATCACGGCGGACTCAGGGAAAAATGGTTGGCTTGTTGGAGAAAAGTTGTTTCATATCTAAGGAGGACCCAAGAATGTTGATGAAGCTCAAAGGCGAGCAACTTGGATGATACTATGCCGCGATGAATTGCTCCACAGTTTCAAAGAAATGATGTGTAGGAACTAGTGCGAACCCGAGGATCGTAATGTCGTAGGAACTTAAAGTAGATCTTGAGAGCAAATCGATGAACAGGAGTTGTTACACACTAGAAATAAGCGAGGCTGGCTAGCTCGGGGATACTCACACGGGTGTATGAACTTAAACCCAGAACTTTGCTCCGATTTGCGAGTTAGAAACCCTTATGTTATGTTTGATGAAGTTTAAATTGCACCAAGTAATGGATGTTTGAATGGTGTGGTTGAAGAAGAAGTATATGTAGAAGCGACCAAAAGGATTTGTTGATGACAGTTGTCCACTGTATGTAATACCGGCTGGCTTTATATGGTCTCGAAACAAGCTCCTCGGGCGGCGTGAGTACGAGGAAACTTACAAAATGCTTATTGACCCCGAGGGATATGCTGGAGTGGAGGCCCGGCAAGACTCTTTATTAAGCATGAGAATTTCAAATTTATGGTAAAAAGCAAAATCATATAGATGACATAATATTTGGTGGGATGTTGAGAACAACACGGTACAACAATTAGATCAAATGAGGATGGAGTCGAGTTCGAGATGAGCATGGTTTGTGAGAGTTGAATTATTTTACGGATTTCAAGTCAAGCGGATGAAGGACAACATTTTCATATCTCGGTCCAGTATGCCAGAACTTAGTGAAAAATTTGGACTTCTAAAATGCCAAAGTCGAGAGAGGACACACCTTGACTCATGTAAAGTCCAATAAAAGATGTAGATGACAGTTAGGAAGTCGATATAAGAAACTGATGCCATATTTAAAGCGGTCCCAAAAGGAAAGCCATACGAATCAAATCAAAGAAGGATAATTAATTATGTGAATAGATACTTTGATGCGGTTTTGGTAGATATTGTGATCTTTAAAATCTTTATCGGAGGGATGTTTCATACAGGGAGAACTTAACACTTGTATCTTGAGATTGAGTAGAAACAAAACTCCGTTTCTCATCTGACCCGAAGAGAAATTTGGAATACATAGGCTGTATGTAGCGATTTGTACTAACTAAATGTGGATAAGAAGCAGAATGCTAAAGTATCTGATATCCCGGCCAGTGTTATGACACGCGCGCGCGCACGCACTCTATTATAACAACGAATTGCCGTCAATAGCCGAAAAAGCATATCCAAGAACCTGTCTGTTGCTTGGCGCCCAAAAACATATTGATTAGGGGAACTTGTTGAGAGGAATAGAGAGTAGATTCTCCTTGGAACATGTAAGTACATATAAGCGATTGAAAGCCGGACGGATCTTGAATCGCCCGAAGGCTTCTTTAAGGATTATGTGTTATTGACAAATAGTAATCAAAGGTGTGTTGCTTGCTTCTGGGGGGTATGAGGTGGAAGTATCCCGTGTGTTACAAGCGGAGGGACGAAGAACAAGTGTTCTCGGACATCAAATGCAAGGTGTTATGGTTGTTGGTGTTCGATGACTAGAGGCTCAAATTTGAGTGATTTATTTTGGTGGGGAAAACTCGAGGGCGTTAATGATCGGAGTTAAAGAGCAAATGTGGTTTATTTATTGTGGTGAGATTTTACGGAGCTTTCCATATATTGTTCCCAAACGATACCAAAAACCCCATCATCGACTCTCTCTCTCTTGTGAGGAAGGAGGAATATATCTATTTTATTCAGTGATTCCTTCTGATCTTCCTGACTAATCTCAAGCCGGGTTGCTCTCTGCCAGGTGCTGGCAGCATGGCTTGTTCATGGCAAAGATCAGGCAAAGTTCCAGGCCCACCTACCCTAATGGTAAAAAAAACTTCGAGAGAGAGGTCTTAACACGTCGGGGAAAAGAGCGACGAGGGAAGGGAGAAAAAGAAGGGTGTTGGAGCAGTGATGATAAATGCGTGGTGGTGGAACCCCATGTAATAAACAAAGAGGCCGGATGGCGAAGGTCGAAGGTCGGCTTACCGGGTCTTCGACAACAATGGAAAGACAGACAAGCACGTAGTCAATCTACATGCCAATCAAAAGAAATGTTATTCTGTGGTTAAGCTGATTCATGATAGGTAACCACGCAATTCACAATAATTATTTACGCTGCTTGGATTTATACAAACATTCATGAACTTCGATAACCCTAGGCAGTATGGATAATATGGAATATGATGATGTTGGTGGGGAGAACTCCCATGATAAAATTAATGTTGAAGAGAACGTTATTAGAGAGGAAGTTGCTTCAATTGTTAAAGAAAGAGTCATTGACTCTTAGGTGTGTTGAGATGTCAAAAAGCTGCAGTTAATGTCGAGGAACCAAAATGCGTGCCATCCGTCCGATGCTAGTGAGGAGGGTAAGGCTGAACCACGTTTGTAACGACCCGCCCAGTCGGCCCGCCAGTTAAGAATCGTCGAAATCACACGGATGCTGAGTCGGCAAATCGATGGATGAGCGAGTTGAGACACGTCTGTCCTTACATGGAAATCAATAAAACAAGATACATCGAAGAAGAGAGCAGTTTGAGAGAAGGAAAATAGTGATCCATAGGTAATTGTTTTTTAACCCACATAACACGAAAAAAAGCAATATACAACAATCTCCCGTGTACAAAATATCAACTTATTACTCACGAAAATTCGAAATAACAACAACATAGAAATCCGGGACTACAATAAAAAGGCAAAAAAGAAGCGTAAGGTTCTGGCAGCGCCGTCATTTCAACTAAAACCTGCGGCACACGAATGCTCAAAAATCTTTAAAGCGCCCACACAGTAACGCTGGAAATAAAAAACCGCCCATACTTGAGCGAAGGTGTATGAGCTGCCGGCTTAGTAGATACTTCTCGATAATTTGAAATTAACTCGCACCACGTACGCGGCATGAGTATAAGGGATAGTTAGATTAGCATAATTAGATAGGTAGCTGGCGAATCTTGCTTACAGCTTCCAGTCATAATGTAGGAAAATCGATATTACTATGATCATAAATCCATAGGCTAAATGTCAAACTAAACATGCTCATTCTAATAAAGAACATCAACAGTAATCATGCATCTCAAGAAAACATCGACAACGATATCCCAAAGTCCACAACTTTAAAACATAATCAACTATGTGGAAACATTAAATTCACAAACAATGAATAACATCGACTCAGCGACTACTTAGGCTGCGCTGGTGCTGCTCTGACAGCTACAGCCCCAGCCAGCCCACCTTCAAACAACAAACACGACTCCGACATAGAGTCGGTTTCAACAATTGTCGTATATAATCAACCTCGACTGCGGGGGGAGAAACATGCCCGCCGACATAAAAATTAAACAACGCGCACTTTCGTAACGGTATGAGGCAAATACAACACACTACGTACCGAAGTATAACGCAATACGGATAATTTAACTTCAGCATCATCAGCAGAAAAAGCAAAAAGAAAGAAAGAAAGAGAGAAAAGCAATATAAACAACTTCGTTTATGCCACTCAATAACACAAACACCTAAGGGCTTCAATATGATCAAAGCAACCCGGAAAAACCGCACAAAATCTAATTCATCACCAGCGCTATAATTCCCACAAAACCACCACACACAACTACTCCAGCGAAAGAAAGCCAACTAATCATGCGCAAGCGATCAACACAAAAATACACCTACATGAATAAACATGCTCACGATTATCCAACAAATTGACACATTCACACGAATAAGTAATAACTAATCTACACCCATGAGATAATGCTCACCTTGGCTACCAGCGCTCAGCGTGACAAAAATGCGAAGATACAATTACTACTTACTATTATTTCGACCCAATTTAGTGTTGACAGCAAATTCGTTTAGAGGTTTAGGTCAGCAACTACTCGACTTAAAGTTTCAAGTTAACCTTAACGCACACTTTTGCATTTTAGTTCAACTTCACTTTCACGATTTAGTTGTGATATGTCAACTTTAGGTGGGAAGATTTCTAAAGCATTCTTAAACAAGTAATAAAACAATTTCAATACTTTCAAACTTCACCGTAGTAAACTGGCTTGGCAGCTAACACAAAATAATTTCTAATCAACTCAAGAAATCAATTTTTTCCAAACTAATTTAACTGTCCATTTCTATCAACCTTTATTCCAAAACTCAAATACTCAATTAACACAAATCCATTACTTCAACATAATTCCTTCGACAACATAAAAATGCGATCTTTTTACTCAAAACAACTATATTAAAAGATCGATAATAGCACCCGTTTGTTTTTCTTCAAAGTCAACTAGTCTCTAACAAAAAGGTCAACTACTCGACATTCAACCGCATTTCAACTCCAAAGAAATCGGGAATTGTTATAAGCTTATGCATGTGTCCAAGCAAGATTTGATACATATATACCATTTTAAAGTCTCAAGCTCAGCAATTAGAAATAGTTAACTATAGCTCAAAGCCAATGAGATTTGAAGATTAAAAATCATACCTTTGATAATCTAAGGATGGGGGAACAAAGATTATGGAATTTGGGTCGATATTTCATAGAGAAAATAAAAAAATAAAATGCCAAGAAAGAAGGAGGGATGGTTTGGGCGAGATTTTTGAGAGGGGTTGGTAGAGTTTTTTGGATGAGTAATGAATAGTGATTGGGGTAGGTGGGAGAGATATTTATGAGATAATGTTTAAGTCTCGTTTGATGATGATAAAGCGGTTTTATTTCTCTTCTCGGTTTAGTGCCGACTCGAGCCAATTTAATTCTATTTGACCCCTCAGCGAATTTATATTATCACTTGGCTTGATATAGTTACTATTAGGCTTCCAGAATTTAGATTTCTTACCACACAACACTCAAACGAGCAACTAGAATAATTATTAAAATAATACTTAATCACATTGATGATAGTTTTACCCATCCAATAATGTTATAGATGGCATTATTATTAAGCTACAAGTATCTAGATCGCCCGTGTGCATGCATGGATGGTGGTCTTCATCTTCTTTATTATTGTTAAATGTTTCCATAATTAATAGCTTAATTTGCTTTACCTCTATCACTCCTCTCTCTTATTATACGTTGCAGAAGGAACATATCAATGTGAATATGGATCAACTTGGGTCTGTCCAAGCTTCTCTGACTTCAATGTTGGACCGTTGGTTGGGTTTGGAGGCGGACCGGAATGGTTAATTGCACTTTTATTTCAATTAAGCACAGTTTTACTGCTTCGTCTACTTGACTACTTCTACCTTAAAACTTAAAAGTTAAAACACCTCAAACTTGATGGCCCATTAAGCTCCCTACAAAGTTACGGAGTATTAGTTATTACTCTCAATCTGTTATACATTGCACATTACACTAAATGTCATTCTATGATTATACCATAATTTTTTATTGGTTTTATGATTTCAATATCATTTTATATTTCATCGATGATTGATATTCGTTTATAAAGCTGTATAATTACTATAGATATAATTGAATTAGAGAGGCAATGCTCGTCAAATGATGATGATGATATTATTGAAGTTCATCTAAAAATAGCTGTCAGTTATAGTCGATAGATTGTAATCGAGAAATTCCTGCCCAGAAAGAAAATCTGTCTGGAGACGATTGTAATATAATCTATTGACCAGTATGATCCAACAGCATTCTACGGTCACCATCTTGTCTCGAGATGTGTTAGATGGTTTGGACGTCTTACGGCCACTGGAACAGACGGGCGGGCTGAGGGCGGGCAGTCTCGTTCAAACTTCTTTGTAAAGTATCGGTTCGTCAGAATAAGAAAGAAGAAGCATATTACACAAAATGTGTAAAGAAAATATTACACAAAAAATAGTAGCCAAATAAAATTAAAAAATAAAATATACCACCAAAAGAGGAAAGAATGAAGGAAGAAATAATAATTGTTGTCCTACCACAAAAATATTATTTTGAGGTTGAAATGAAGCCCAGGTTTTAGAGGAAGAAGAACCTTGGATGATAAAATAATATAATTTTTTTTTAAACGGAGATCATGATCGCTCTGTTGAATGTGTTGTTGTTGGTAGAATCAGTGGCGTGTGTGGCTGGCCTTGAGGGGTTGAAGGTAGAATTTAATGTTGAAACTATTCTTAAAAAATACTTTTCAAACATCATAATAGAACTAATTATCGAAATGACCCAAAAATTGGAAAAAAATCCAACTTGTAAAATTCATGGCCATAGGCCATAGCCCGAATATTAGAAAAAAAACACACACAAAACAAATTAAAAAAAAAATGAAGATAAGATGTATGTGGCTTGTGGAGAGCTCATGCTGTAAACAAAGATCATTTGATTTTATTCATTTAAGGACTTGGAAATCAAGAAACAAGTGCAAATATACCACATTATCCCTTAGCATTTATCTTCTTTGCTTTAATTCTTTCAAGATTTAAGATGGCTTCATTGAACTTGTTCACTCCTCCTTTGGTTGTTCCCCAAAGAAGAGTGCATACAGCAGCCATTGCAGCAAAGGGCACTGGTGGAGGCAGTGAGGAAAAAGGGCTTCTTGACTTTGTTCTTGGGAGCTTAACGAAGCAAGACCAGTTTTATGAAACTGATCCAATCTTGAAGAAGGTGGAGGAGAAGAGTGGTGGCACTTCTAGTGCAAGGAAGACAACCGTGGCAGACCCGCCACCGAAGAATCCTGGTGGTGGTGGTTTTGGAGGCTTTGGTGGTCTCTTTGCCAAGAAAGATTGATCATGATTTAATGCATTACATTGTTGGTGAAAAATGTAACACTATTTTAGTGTTGGATTGTGGTTATGAAATAGTTTGTATATTTTATTGTCAGTTTAATAGTTCCTGTCATTTATTCATGTACTAAATATAATATTGTTAACTTAAATTCTTTGATTAGTTACACAAATCTATATTATTGGACTTCATACCTTTCAATATCAGTAGTATAAGATTTCTAAATTAACTCAATTAGTTATATTATCAAAAAAGATTTGTTCAATGTATTCATTAAATTGGAACAAATTAAAGTAACATATCTTGTGCCACTTGTGGGTTTGTCTTGTAACTTTGTATATGCTCTTTATGAACTTAATGGAAGTTGTGCTCTTTCAAATCATTAAAGCAATGATGCACTACTCAGTTTGATAATACTATGAATGAAGTTGTATGCTTGCTTAGAATTGCATATTGAAATGAAAATGTCCTTTGGTGGCCCTGGCATCCCTCCAGTGAGTTAAGTCTTGAACAAAACCTACCTAAAACGCTGCTGTTATACACACAAACACCCAAATAGTGATGGGTTTAGGGATAAAATGACTATTTTGCCCCCCTTATTTGCAAGTGTAATAGTTGAGGAAGTTTAATTGGGGGCAAAATTGTTATTTTGCTAAAAACACTAGATGGTTTTAAAAGATAAAGTTCATTTAGTTGCTCAAACAAAAACTTCACTTTGGGATGAAGTTATGATAGTTTTACTACTATGGTGCAGGAAATTGGTTGAAATTATCAATAGTTGAGATTTAATATGATAGATCTAGGTTCAAACTCATCACTAATATGTCACATTGGAGTACCAACCTTGGATGTAGATTTCTAAGGTCCTTCGGCCAAGTGTCAGATTTATTTAGACATTTAGGATGAAGATAATGGATGGTGTCTAAGGAGATGAAGTTAACTGGACATATTAAAGATTAAGGTAAGTAGAGAATTAAACGTTAGTGCATGTGCACTACTACAAGAAGGCAGAAGCAACTAACTAGACAAATTATGAGTTAGAGTGGCAACTAACCATGAAAGATAAGGAGTTAAGGGGAAATACAATACAATGGATGTGTCATGTCTTAATTATAATTTTGTTTACAATTTAAGATTCTCTTACAAATACAAACTTATTAAGTTGAATAATGTCTGAGGTTGTGGACGAGAAAGTAATCAAAATTATGTAGCTAATTATACTATAATCCGTTTTCATGTACTCACTGCACTGCGCACCAAGACATCAACGTTCCTTAAGTATATTTTTACTTGATTGTTTCTAACATCAATAAAAGAAATACAACGAAGTGCAATATAATGCTAATATACTTCAATTTTAACTAAAATCATATATACATGTTCAAGTTATCATAGGTTAACTAGGGAACAATAGTACTGTATATTGTTCCTATTGAGAAAAAAATCTAATGTGAATAATAAATTATTAGGTGGGTGCAATTTGAATAGCTAAGGACAGACAAGAGTCTTCTTCACCTGAGAATATTGAAATAGACTTCTCACCAGGGCCATTACTTTCCCTGTGAGGACAAGCATTCCTAGTATGTAAATGCCAAGACAACTCTGTAAACGACACCCGATCCAGGAACATGACACATGTGGGGGTATATATAGATTGCTCAATAGTGAAGGAAGGGCAAATTAAATTACTTTATTTCAAAACTTTCTCATGCATTCCTGATCAGTTTGGGCAATCAATCTTAATATCGTGAACAGAATAAAATGACGAACAATTATTTTATTTTATTTGTATCATTTTCGTGGTGAAAATCGAACCCAAAAATCTTTGTTGAGCAAGCATATATATTGGTGGTCCAAATCCTATTTTATTCAATAATGTACTATACTAAATGTTCTGCAACATCATGTCCTGTTTTTGAACTCCAAAGACGATACGCCGGATTTGCTAATAAGTTTGATGGATTGATTTTATAAATTATTATTGGGGCAACATTATACATATATCCAAATAGTAATTTTTAGTGAAATGACAATTTTGCCTTTAATAAAACTTCCTAACTACTATACTTACAAATATGAGGGGTAAAATAATCATTTTATTTCCAAACCCAATACTAAATACTATTTGGGTGTGTATAACAACTCAGCTATTATTACATGTATTCCCGATATTGTTGTCTTGATTCACTTTGTTCTTTTAAAGAATTCACATGAGCTCAATCATCCTAGAATTGCTATCGTTTAAACATGCTTAATTATTGACTAATCATATCTCTTTTTTGTATTAGTATTACATCAATTTTCTTTTAGTGTTTGAACTTTGAATGGTAATAACTTGATGGTACATCATTTAAAAATACGGAGTATAAAAAATAAAAAGACTAGCAATTCTATAAAGAAAACAGGAGTACCATAGAACCATAACTTACATGGAGTAGTTCATTGATTAAGCAAACTGAATGGCTAACAAAATATTGTTCACATCAAAATGGGACACCATTTTCCTGTTTTCAATCACTATGATAGGTAAGGACACAAATCTATTGTTTCTGGTCATACATTTTGGAAAAAGTGGCAAAAAGGTGCAATCATGATAGATTAATTTAGAGTTCTTGAACATCATATCACCAACCCTATCAAAAAATTCAATGAGATACAGATTTGGATCTTGGAAATGAAGAAGAAGAGTTGATGAACTCTATGCAATCGTCAATGGCCTCTGCTCTATGAGAATCCATTGGAGCAACCCCATGCTTGATTACTCTTTCTGAAGAACTACTGACTCTTGGAGAACCCCTCTTTCCAGAAACCACTTGTATTGCCTCAACCATTTTCCCACCAAGAAATCTAAAATACTTCAAAGGGTACAATTCTTTTCCTTTAGGAAGTCTGAAACTACAACTTCTTGAACTGCAGAGAGTTGAACTTCCATTGTTTTTCTTGCTTGAGCTCTGTTTATGAAGCCTATTTACCATGTTTTCATTAACATTTTGTTGGATAATCACTCCTCCTTGAACTGTAGTTGACATTTAGAAACAAATATGCTTTTATTGGAAGACTTTTTTTGAAGAGGAAGAGAACTATAGAAGAAAGGTGATGTGTATAAATACAAGAATATGGCTAAAATGTAGAAACTAAGGTGTGCTTAAATATAATTGATAGGTGACATACATGACAATAAAGGTAAAGAGTTGGTGACAAATGTTTACCAGTAAATGGTCTCTTTCAATCTTTTCCCACCCAAACTACTTTGAAATTGAAAGATTAAATTATAGTTATATAATCACGAGGATTAATGAGTGGTGGTTTGGTATCGATAAGTATAGTAAATTACGCATTGGCAAGAGTTACGTATTAATTAAGGTAAATAATGATATATCACTTAAAATAGTTTGTGGCATGAAAATATCTGGCCGGTGATTCTACGATTTAGTTCTGTTTAATATATAGTTAATATTGCGTTCGTTCGATTAAGAGCAGAGCTTTGGGGTCAAAATCTGATTTTTAAGATTTGACGTTAAGTTCTAATATTACACCTAATTATACGATAAAATCCTTCAATAAAAAATATATTTTCAATAAAAAATACATTTAAAATTAGAACTTAAATGAGGGCCAAATCTCAAAAGAAATTATATTTTGACCCCAACTCGCTTTAGTGAGTAAAATGTTAAAAATGAAGAGCCGAGTGGCATCTATTTCCGGGGTATTTGTGATGCGATGCAGCTGCTGGGATCGTTAACTTTCTTCTGTTTCTGCGAGGCCGTGTGCGATTTTATTGAGAAGGATAGTGGCGAAATAATTTATCGATTATGTAAATTTTATTGATAAGGATGTGAATGATTATATAAATTTATAAAATGTTTTTTTTTTCAAAACAATTTTATTGATATAAATTTTTCAAAGAAATTGCTTCACATATATATATATATATTTTTATATTATATATAAATTTATAAAAATGTAAAAAGGCTTTAAATAATGCAATTGTTAATGACATCACAGAACAAGAGAATATTATTAAAAAAAGATACAACCTCAAGATGGGCCACAACAATCCAGGAGCAAAAATTTCAATCTTTTACACACACCAATGTGGCTTATCACCATATACTACGAAAAAGTTACCATTTTAAGATTGATGTGAAAGCGAGGGAAGGGTTGTTTTAGAGGCTATTGATCCCCAAAAGTGAAATTAAAATGATTTTGTATGTAACTTGCTAAGTTGATAAATTAGTATAATGAGTTCCAATACTTTTATTCTTCTAATTATATTAACTTTCAAGTAAAGCTCATTATTCATCTCAGAATCTAAACTTATCATTGACTAGCTTGACATATACTCCGTTTAATCGTCAGTTGGTCAAAGTCGCAATATTGGGTTGACTGTAGAGATCAGAAAGCTCTCTCTCTAGCCGTAAACTCCCTGGTCAAGTCACAACTAATGAGGGATTCTGTGAACCAGATGATTAGAAAGAGAAAAATTACATGTGAAATCAAGAAAAACAAAAGAAAAACATAAGGGGCCTTTCAAACTTGACGTCTACTAGATTATCAGTGCCTGAAGATAAAATCAACATTCAGCGTTGAAACGCCACTCGTTTTTTTTAATGAAAGTTGTCAGATGATAAACATTGATTATGACTATGTAGTTAAATCTTGATACTTTCCCCTTTTGTATGCCTTTGAAGAAAAGCAAATTTAATGTCAAGAATGTTCAGTTGCAGTATTTGGCATCCTTCAGTATGTGACTTTTGACAAAATGGGCACTTTAGGGATAAAGGGCAATGTGACATTCAGTTTTTGTAAAGACATTATATAAGTGACATAATACATTATTTTGGTAACAGGAAATTTAAAGATGAGAAAAATGTAGACTCTCTGCACAACCATTTGAAAGGCATTAAACATGACTTTCCATATAACATATACAACAACAATAAATACCACTTGTTGCTAATATTTGTAAATAATTTGAGGATGTACAGTAGAGATTAGGTCCGACTGGAGCCCACGTCCCATATTTGGCAGAGTAAAGGCGAAAAATCTCAAGTAATGAAGTCTTCAATTGCTGCCAGCTTGTGAGTAATAATTATGGAGTCCTATGTCGAGCCAGGAATTCTTACTTGAATATACAGAGTGGCGATGGTGAGTTAGAAAAGTGATATTGTGCATACTATAGTGTTGCTGCTCCAGATGAAGCGGGTGTGAATAGCAAGTTTGGAACTCAAAACATGTAGTTTCAATCAAACAAATGGGTTGAGCACACATTACTTGTCATGAAGAATTGCTTTGCAAGGGGAGAAGAGACCCTTGCTTGCCTCTGACAAAGAATGTAAGTTCGGCTGGCGTAACAACCATCTTCAACCACTTCTGTAGCTGTTCACCCTCTACTTTCTCTTTGTCTGAATGAAAACATTTCAAACAAGAAGAACCATGAGACAAACTAATCAAAGAAGTGAATGAGAGTTGGCAGGATGCTAGAAGAAAAAAAAAATCATCAATTCATGTAACTGTCAATTAGATAATTTCCCAAATTAGTCTGGACGCAAAGTCCTCAGTCATGAAAAAATTAATAGAGTAGTTCAGGAAATATTTATATCAAAATGACAGTCTGTTACCTTCCAGCTCTGCTCCCAACCCCTCCAGCACAGCAGGATTAGCACGCACAACAGAGAGTGCCACATCAAGCGCAGATTGCAGCAATTCTTTAACTTCCTTTTGAACAAGATCAACGAGATGACCCTGTTGACACAAAGCTAGAGTAAATTCGTGCCCAAAACACAAAACCTATGTAGTGCAAGCGAATTAAGGAAAAATTGCATTACTAAAATGAACTATAAAAGGAAAAAAAAAAAGATAACCTGATCTCTTCCCCAAGGTGTACCCCCTCCAGATTCATCCATTCCACCACCAGAAAGAGTAGCTAATGAAATAGGCCCTATCGTCTCGTTAAGTCCATACTCAGCAACAGCTTTATAGGCCACGTCAGTAGCTCTACGTATGTCATCCAGTGCACCTGTTGACACACGTCCAGAGTAAATAAATTCCTCTGCAGCACGGCCTCCAAGAAGAGTGACTAAGCGTCCGCGTAACTCATCAACGAAGAGCAAATATCTATCCTCAGTTGTTGGAGGGATATAAGTAAACCCCAGGGCTCCCCCTGATCTTGGTAATATGCTCAGCTTCTGTTAGGATTGCAAAATAACAATTTTTGAGTTATTGAGGTCATAAGCCTATCCTGTAGAAATCTTGCACAAGGATGATGTACTTGCAAATTTCAGGGCCCATTTGGAATTGTTTCTTTTACCCGCTTAAAATCATGTTTTGTATGAGATAATCAAAAAGAAATCTTAGAAAAGTTATCTAAAAACTAACAAAAAAAAAATTAAGCAACGACAAACAGGCCCTTACATTCCTATCATCAAAATGAATGAGGTCATTATTTATGAAGAAACCAAAGTGGAAATGAGGTCAGGATTCAGGAGAGATCTAACGAAAAGAAAATTCGCATCAGCTGGTAATGGTATATCCCTTTAAGTTTAAGAAACAAACAAGCAATTTGACATAGTGAAGTGAAAGAATCTAGGTAAGGGGTTGAAATGAAGTATTTCTTTTGTATATAATAGCTTAGTACCAAGAGAAGCCTTATAGAGAAGCTGAATATATCGTGTTACAAAAAAACATAACAAGCATATCTATCTGAACAAGTAACTGGGCACCTTACATTCCTATCATCAATAAGAAAGAAAGAAAGAGGTACTAGCACAGCAAACATAAGACTACCAAGTGAACGGATAAATGAACAGAAACATGACATGATGTATGTTCATTACAATGGTGTAGTTACCTCAACTCGTGGCTGTCCAGGTAAAAGATTTGCTACGGCAGTGCCCACAACTGCATGACCAGCCTCATGACGAGAAACTACCCCTTTCTCACAGCCTTGCAACTTGACAGTCTTCTTCTCAATCCCCTGAAACATCAACTCAGAAATTCAGCGCAACGGGAATGGGGATATGGCACTAGTGAATATTTCTACTAAGAGAGAAAAATTAACAGAACACAACTGAACACATAGATCAGTGCTCAGTAATCAGTCAGAACTTGAGAACAAATTCCAACTTGATGATAAGTTACTTTTTATAAAATACACATCAATACTGGCTTCCTAATTCTCTGACACAAGATTATAGTGGGTAATAAATACTCCCTCCGTCTCAATTTATTTGATCGAGGTTATAATGAAAAGAGAAATTTTTGCTAGATGATCACTTAAATTGAGATGGAGGGAGTATAATTTAATTACGTCTGCTAATGTTTACACTTCAATTTCATCTGACTTAAAGAGTTGCTATCAGAAAGACTTACTGCTATTGATCTCTCCACCGCGTGAATGAAATCAATCCTTTCGACAAATAGTTTATTTTGCCTTCCAGCCAATAGAGCAGCCTCATTCACCAAGTTTGCAAGGTCTGCCCTGCACAAGTTTAGATGTTGGTGACAAGTACCTTAAAGGTGTTGCTTGAACAAATAGTGGAGAATAGATCAACGGATCAAAAGGATGATATCATTACCCAGTGAAACCAGTTGTCATAGAAGCAATATTACTCAGATTGACATCAAGAGCCAGAGGAAGTTCTTTCTTGGAGACATGAACTTTCAGTATTGCTTCTCTTCCGGTCCTATCAGGAGCTTCAACCTGAAATTTAAGTAAATGAAACCATCATTCCAAGTAATGTTAAAAATGAAATTATGTACTAATAGATAGAAGGTAGGATATGCATACCGTGACAACACGGTCAAATCTCCCTGGCCGGCGAAGGGCGGGATCTAAGACATCTGACCTATTGGTAGCTCCAAGGACAATCACAGCAGAATTACTATCAAAACCATCCATCTCCTGCAAGGGATGATTAAGCATCACACTCCATATTATTTCTTAATATGTTCTCAAAACTGATTGACTTATATACTTACAGTGAGAAGCTGGTTCAAGGTCTGTTCTCTTTCATCGTTGCTAACAAGACGAAATTTACCATCACGGCTCTTAGCTACTGCATCAATCTGAAAAACAGAAACTTAATATGACTATCATCTAATTGTAGACTAAAGGATCGTGATCCCTAGTGTATTATCCTTTTTAGTTAGCTTTGTTTCTATTTTTTCAGTAATAGAGGTGTGGGAGAAAGCACAAGGGTGAGAGAAGTCGCAGACCTCATCAATGAATATGATTGATGGAGCCTCCTTCTTCGCCCGATCAAAAAGATCTCTAACACGTGATGCTCCCATACCAACATACAATTCCACAAACTCACTGGCAGAGCAACTTATGAAGGGTACCTCGGCCTCCCCAGCAACAGCCTTTGCCAGAAGTGTTTTACCTGTCCCAGGCAGACCCACCTGTAAGATAACCAAAACTACAATTACATATTAAACTATAGAGCCACAGAAGAGAAAAGAAGATCCCTAATTTCTATATTTCAGTTATTTCAATTAGACTATAGAGAAAAGAAGATCCCTAATTTCGAAAGAAGGTAAATGTAAAATATGAAACTAACCAGGAGAACCCCTCGGGGGGGACGAGCACCAAGTCGTATATATTTATCTGGATTCCTGAGAAACTCCTGGGGATAAAGGATTTAAAAGTAAGAAGGACATCAATATCCTAAAAAACAGACGGATCTTTAAACAGGTTGTAAGACATACTACAATTTCTTCCAACTCCTCCTTAGCCTCATCAACACCAGCAACATCTGCAAATGTGATGGATTCACCTTGCTCGGCAACTTTGGTCCCTCCAGAACCACCAGATTTCCGGGTCCTAAGCTGGCCAGCAGTATGCTGTAGTTTTGCAGTGACTATTTGCATCAAGTTTCCTTTATCTCAGTCTTCAGGAACAACTAAGCAGGGTATTGAAATACATACCTGAGAAAAATTTACAGGAAACCGTTGAAGAAGGCCTGCAAGTAATGCAACATAAAACAGGGCTATCTGCATGAACAAGAGTACAAGCCGGTTACATTTTGACAGAACATTAATATAAGATTAACCAGGACCTTCCACAAAGACGTGAATTAGCTAGCAGACAATATCTACCTAATACACAAAAAACCTTCATATACGGGATAACGAATCAGATTTACGATTTCACTCTGTTTCTCTCTTTTCCTTGTGTAAACTACGGACAAAGTTATTGACAGTGTAAGTGTGTCAGGTAGAGACATTAAAACTACAGGTATTAGAATAGTTCAACGCTTAGTGTTAGTCACTAAATATTACATATTATAGATAAAACTATTAGGATAGTTCAACACTTAGTGTTAGTCACTAAACAATACATATTATAGATAAAACTAACACTTTGCAAGATAGTGACACAATTATGCAAGTGCCAAAAGACACAATCTTCAGAGCCAATGAACCCTCGTATACTGACAAGCTAACATAAAACAGCAAGCAATAAACATCAAGAATCATGTCACTTTAGGTTGCACAAATGGTAAAGATTAAGTCTTTGCAAAAAAGGATCCCAAATCGGTAATAAATGATTAGTGTTTAATGTTAAAACAACTAGGAACTGGTCAGTGGCCACATATTCCAGTACCAACAGATAACATATCGACAAACACATGAACAATGAATTCATAATACTCATACTTTGCAAATGACGAAGCTCTTAGCTTCATACAAATAAAACACACAAATCATACATTACAGCAACGCCTACACTCTACATTCATGATCATTCAAAATAGTCAATTGCACACCAATTCCAACAAATCTTACCAATGCAGAGTTCAAGAATCCACCAGACCGCTTATCTGGTGACCCGAACTCCACAGCATTTTCCACCATCTTATCATACGGAGCCTTAAGATCACTCGGCCTAGTCGTTGCATACACTATCCTCTTAGTCGGACTAACACTCCTTATCAAAGACTCCGATTCCTGCAACTTACTATTAACATTCGAATTATCCACCTCCCCTTCGAAATTCTCCTCACCCTTCAACTTAAACATTATATGCACGCCATCAACCTCAACTTTCTGCACCTGATTACCCTTAATCCTACTCAAAAACTCGCTATACGGAACACTAACAACAGTAGTGGGTATCCTCGGTTCAGAACCCGGTAAAGGCAACCCGGGCCTCAATAACCGCATAACAAACATCACAATTCCTAATTGCAATAACAAAACACCAATTTCTTGAGCCTGAATCAAAGGCTGCCATTTAAATTGCCACAACCACTTATTATTACTATTATTATTATTATTACTCGTTTTACTATTATTACTATTCCCATTTTTCCAAAACCACCAATTACTCTTCCCTTGCTTCTCCTTCCGACCCGACCCGGCTCCAGAACTCGAATTCGAACCCGACCCGGATGGAATTTTACCCTCACTAGTTTTCCCCTCTGATTTCTCAGCTGAATCATTTTCTTGCTCACATGAACTATTTGCAGCTCGAATTCTGGTGGTACGACTATTAAAGCTTACAGTACAAGCCCTAGAAACTGAAGAATTGTGAAAAGGAGCACAAAATCTATATTGGGTAGTCAAAAAGATTGAATTTTTATATGAAAAAGATTGATTATTTGTTGAATTAATTAAAATTTGACTGTGAATTATGGGACGCATAGTTTCAACTGAAGCCATTTTGATGAATATAGAAAATATGAAATCAAATTGAATTTGAGAGATTAATAAGTTGTAGATATATATAATAATTATATATACAATTGGATATGTGTAATGGTATGTCTAGTAGGTTGTGAAGTTGTGATAATGGTGACAGTGATACTTATAAAAACATGTTAGAAAAACGATTTTAATAAAGTTCGAATGTTATTGTAAGGAATTTTATAATACGTCCTTTAGGGAGGTCGAATACATATTAGAAAAACTGTTATTGTAATTGTACTTTTAATATAAACAATCACATATATTGATATACATGAGGAATTATTAATAAGGAAGGTCAATATTTTATCAAACCTGGCCTGAAATTGAAGGTCGTTATTGACTCTTTGTTTGAATTTGGTGAATGAAAGATAAAGTTTAAGTTCAACCGTTTGGGCTCTATTTTTCATTTCACCTATTAATCGAGGTTATCTTTCTATTTTCTTACCTATTAGTCGAGTTTAAGTTTAACTGATTCATCTAGACTCATTCCGTTTTTATTAAATCACAAATTAAAATGTACCAAGGTAAATAATATTTTTAGTTGTATTTCACATTAACTCAGCTTGATTTATCTAAACAAATACGGAGTATAATAATACTCAAACAATATTTTAAAACATTCACTTCAATTATTTTCACATAAGTTATTTTTAAATTTTATTCTCATCTCGATTTGTACGGTGCCAAATACACCGGCAAAAGAGAGGCATCAAATAATCAAACACACATGTTTGTAATAGAAGTTTTACATATTCAAAAGTAAAAATAATGAAAGATTGACGAATCGTTTATTATTAAACAATGTCACCTTATGTACTTGTTTGTTGTTAGTAATATAAATTTTTTTATTGCCTAGAATTTCGATTAGTTGCAACATTAACATTAGTATTGTATATTTTTCTTACTTATCTTCACATTTATAGAAATATATTTGATGTCATTAAAAAAAATATGTATATCCATTGAATTCCCTAGCATACATGATGACATGAAATTACTTTGTGTCATTATTCAAAAGAGAATCTTTCAAATTCATTCATTCTATTAAGTTTAGAAAATGCAATTGAAAACATTAGCAAAAACAACTTAATAAATATTCCCTATTAAGTATACCACATAATGTCATGATTAGTGCCATGGTGGATTATGGACAGATCCATCTTCCCTTACACACAACCAAGTACCAACCTCATCCAAAATTCCAAAGTTGCATGGAATAATTATTACACTTAATGATAAAAAGCTGTCTTAAATCTTATCCCATAAATTCTTAAACACGTAAGCATGGTCCTCAAATCTCAAATAATATGTCCACTTACAGACTCACCATCTAATATAAAATGTTGATCAACAAATTATTCACTGGTCCATTGCCCCTTTTGAGTTATCATCTTAGAATAACTACTAGCAAAAAACCAACAAATTCATCAGCAATGAGTTGCATTTACAAAGACCCAAATGCAGCAATTGAAGCAAGAGTGAAAGACTTGTTATCAAGAATGACAATAAAAGAAAAGATTGGTCAAATGACTCAGATCGAACGTGAAGTAGCTACACGTTCAAACATCAAAGAAGCGTGCATAGGTAGTATTTTGAGTGGTGGAGGAAGCAAGCCTAAGGAAAATGCAACTTCATTAGATTTTGCAGATATGATTGATGAATTCCAAATGGGTGCTCTTGAAACTAGACTTGGGATTCCTATACTTTATGGGATTGATGCTGTTCATGGAAATAATAATGTATTTGGTACCACCATTTTCCCTCATAATGTTGGCCTTGGTGCCACAAGGTCAGATTCTTGAATTGCTTTTATCCTATTTTTTGGACTAATTAATTATTTCAGGTGGGTTTGAGAATTTGAGCTAGGTGTAAAAAAAAAAATCATAAAACTTGGTTTTTTATATTTGATCAATGCTGTTAAATTGGTGAAAAAATTACTAAAGATTGGTCTTTTCGCATTCAATCAATGCAGTTAAACGAGCCTTTTAAGTTGGAATATATGGGAAAAACAAAGAAGTAGTTTACTATTAATGGAAACCTATATTTTTGTTTTGCAATAACTGATTGATTGACAAAGAATGCATTTTTTTTCTTTTAAAAGAAGAATATAGAAGGAAACATTTTGAAATGGAAATTGCTTACTAGTTGAAGTTTTTCTACTAATATTTTGAATATGTTTTTGCTATTGTTATAGAGATGCAGATCTAGTTAGAAGGATAGGGGAAGCAACAGCTCTTGAAGTGAGGGCCAGTGGTTCTAATTACGCTTTTGCTCCATGTGTTGCTGTAAGCTGATTTACCTTTAATGAAGAAAATTATACAAGAACATGAAAAATGATATACATTGTTTTCTTTTCCCCCTTATGCAATGAATTTTAAGTTGTCCAAATTATATTTACCCGATAAAAGAAGGAATTGATTGTTAATAGTTCCACTGATGCATAAATGACTACTGAGGTTTGGAAACGAGATAATTCGTTAATATTTACATCAGGCTCAGATTGTTTTTTACGATAGGATGATTACAACAGCCACAACTGTGGAAATATATGATTCAAACAAGAACTATTTCATTAAACTATAAGGTACAACTCAGAATGATTGGAACAGGACATATAGAGTTTATTGTAAATGGTTATGCTGTTTCAAACTGTTAAATCCCTTTGTTTATGTGGATTTGATTGTTCATACTTGATATTACATGCTGGGCTTGCTCGCTGTTTGTTGTGTTAGTCTTTCTTGCCTTCTCATTCAGCAATATGTTGTTTGATGTTTATATAGCTGCTTTGGAATGTAGAAGACTAATATGTAAATTACAGAATTGTAAATCTAAGTGCATGAAATGCTTTCTGTGAATATTCTAACTACTTCTATCTGTTGGGACCACTTGGGCTTGTATCACATTCTTTTTAATGTTTCCTTCCAATGCTTGGCTCGTGTGCTTGTTGGCCTTAGCTTTCTCATGACAGTCCATTCCGCTTAAGATCCTTGTCCTCAAGGATCATGACATGTGTTTAATTTTAAAGTGGTAAACGTTTATTTGGACATATTTTATCAGGTGAGCAGAGATCCCCGATGGGGGAGATCCTACGAGAGCTATGGAGAAGACACCGAACTCGTGAGGAAGATGTCGTCTCTTGTCAGTGGCTTGCAGGGGGAGCCACCTAAAGACCATCCCAATGGTTATCCTTTTATGGCTGGAAGGTTGAGAATACTAATTTCTACTTAAGTCTAACATATGTCTTACACTCTTTATTTGTGGATATATAATGACCTCTTTCATTGTATTTTCAACTTTATCAGTCAACTAATTGCACTTTAGATCTGCAAACTATAAGGAGTCTCATACAGTAATTTACATGTGAATGCTCTTTGGCAGGTACACCTTTATCCAATTATCCATGTTGCCTGTTTTCTTTGATGTTATACGGATCCAAAGCTTGCCTCCCTGAATTAATAATACCATTTTAACTACTGACTTGCTGTGGGGAATAAATGAAAGAGACATGAACTTTAATCTAATTTTCCTTTTTTCTTATCTGATAACCTGATTCCTATGTTTACATGGAGTTGGAGAAATCACACAAAATCAACAAATAGTGCTTCTTCGGCTCAATTTTAGATTATAGTATTGTTTGTTTTATAGGCGGTCGCAGTCATCTACTCATGTTGATTCCAGAAGTTATCGCCTTTTCAAATTCCCTTCTCCATCCCAAATTACTGACTGATTAGGCAATATCTGGTCATTAGTTATTTCGGAAAATCTTATATAGATGCCTTGTGTTCCTCTGTTACTCACTTACTCCCATAATTTTTCTGCCTTTTCTTTTCCGTCTCCCCCTCGTCCTTTCTTTATCGGGACCAAGATGGTTATAGGTTTCATATTCTGACAAATTAATAACTTTCTGAACCCTTGTCCTTTTCACATACATTGATTTCAGGAGAAATGTTGTTGCATCAGCAAAGCATTTTGTAGGTGATGGTGGAACAGAGAATGGTACAAATGAAGGTCATACTAACATATCATATGAAGAATTGGAACGGATCCACATGTCTCCATATCCGGATTGCTTGGCTCAAGGAGTCTGCACTGTCATGGCCTCCTACAGTAGCTGGAATGGGGATAGACTCCACACTAACCATTTTCTGCTCACTTCGGTATTAAAAGAGAAGCTTGGGTTTAAGGTAGAAATCTTAAGTCTATTTGCACGACTGTCTTCTTCAGGGAACCCTTTTCTCTGATTTGCACTAATCGCTATCCTTTTGATAAAATTTATGAAAGATGAATTCAATATCTAATTGTATGTTGTTGAGACAAAATCACCTCCTCCTTTCTCATTTCTTCTCCGTTTTTATCAAGCCTTTGAATTTCAAAACCTCTAATTGCAGGGGTTTGTCATATCAGACTGGGAGGCACTTGACAGGCTTCACACTCCTCGTGGCTCAAACTATCGTCTTGCAATTTCCAATACCATTAATGCAGGAATTGATATGGTTAGAATTTAGCTTCATCAGTATGCACTATTTTATCTGCAGGAGTTCTTAACAGCATTTATCAGAATCCAACTCTTTTCGCTAAGCCAACTGACTTAACAGGTGATGGTTCCTTTCCGATATGAATTGTTCTTGGACGAGCTGCTCTCCCTTGCAGAATCCGGAGAAATACCTATGGCCAGGATTGATGATGCAGTTGAAAGGATCTTGAGGGTCAAATTTGTGGCTCAAGTATTTGAGCACCCTTTGACAGATAGATCTTTGATAGATCTTGTTGGTTGTGAGGTACTCCACTAGTGAGTCATTTTTATTTATACATGTGCCCTTGTGGCTAAACAAATATAAGGACGCGTCTTTCATAAGTAACAGAGTCACCTGGATTCAATGATTCACTGGTGAGTAGTGCATTCTAGTTCATTAACAAACTATTTGTTGTTTACAGAAACACAGACAATTAGCACGTGAAGCTGTACGTAAGTCCTTGGTTCTTTTGAAAAACGGAAAGGATAAGCCCTTTTTGCCGCTTGACAAGAAAGCTAAGAAAATTCTTGTGGCTGGAACACATGCTGACAATCTTGGTTATCAGTGTGGTGGGTGGACAATTAGTTGGGATGGCACCAGTGGCAGAATTACAGTTGGTAAGTGTTACTTATTCTTATATATTTCAATCGAATAAAGTTCAGTGAAACGATAATTGAAAGACAATGTATCTCCCGCATATACTAATACAATCTAAAGCTACATGCTTAATGATTTTCAACTGGTTTTCCAGGCACAACAATTTTGGATGCAGTAAAAAAAGTTGTTGGCAGCGACACAGATGTCATATTTGAAGAAAACCCATCTCCAGAAACTTTCGATAATCAAGATTTCTCGTATGCCATCGTAGCTGTTGGTGAACAGCCCTACGTTGAAACTGGAGGGGACGATCCTGTCCTCAAAATCCCCTTAAATGGTTCTGAAATCTTAAGCTTGGTCGCCAATCACGTCCCTACATTGGCTATACTGATTTCTGGGAGGCCTTTGGTCATAGAGCCAGAGCTTCTTGAAAAGTTAGACGCCTTTGTTGCTGCATGGTTGCCAGGAACTGAAGGAGACGGAATCACTGATGTTATCTTTGGAGACTATGGTTTTCAGGGACGTTTGCCAACCACTTGGTTCAAAAGTGTTGATCAACTGCCAATGAATTTCGGACATCATTCATACGATCCTCTATTTCCTTTCGATTTTGGGTTAACAACCAATTCGAACGAGCTCATCGATCAACTTGTTGAAGGGTGAACATGTTACACATCATAGAAGTTATACACCAACCGAATCATTAATGGAGCCTCTTGAGTTAGTATTACTGTGTAGAGACAGAGATCGGTCTGTTTTTACCCTTTCATTCATGAGTAGTATTTGGAGAGGCTACTAGTGATTGCCTTCATTATATCGGTGTATTTTGAGTTCAATAAAAACGAAAACAATTTATTTCAATTGTTAGAAAAGATGATGATGGTTTATCAAAAGAAAAGAAAAGATAATGATAAAAAAAAATAGAATTTGGCGTATGTTGTACTGTGTATAATCGAATGCCAACAAAACCCTTCTCTTAGCTGAAAAGTTGCTTATATCAAAGCTTCCATTTTGTAGTCCAATCTCTCCATATTTTATTGGATTAACGTAGTTTAGGATGTCCACAAATTTCATTTTACGGAGTAATAATTTAGTAATATCCACGTTACTAAAATATTGTTTATTTTATTTTTTAATAAATAATTATCTGAATAGTCGTAGAGTTTCATAAAAGTAGAGAAACTTAGTCGCAAGGGTAGTCGTTGATGTCTTGCTTGATCTATGGAGTTCACGTAGCCCATTGCGAATAGTCATAACTTTTGTAAAAGGCGACGCGGAAAATTTCTTTTTATTTTCTTCACGAATAAGCGAGATTTAAATATAGAAAGCAATGCCATTAAGCAAAATATTGAATTAGATTGGACAAAATGTCGCCGATAATTTATCAAAGTTCAAAGCAACATCAAATCTAAAATTTAATACAAATACTAATCGTTAAATGCAAACAACGTCGTTTAAATACCGTTAACCAAAAGAATGTGCATTAGATTATAACATTGCTTATGACGAAAGAAAAAGAATTTAATCATTAAATCGTTTGATAGATTAGCGTTAATCGTTCTGCTTTCTTATGACGAAAAAAACAATTAACGGTGAAATCATATGATAGTATGCAATGATTGCGTAGCTCAGGGTGATGGTGCCTCACAAAAACCGAGGAATTTAAGTCTTGCGCTTTTTGGCAAATTGAGGAATTATTGTGCGATTAAAATTAAAATTTTATATATAGATAATTATGCAAGCAGTCACTTGGAGTTTGGTAAAGCTAAATCACCCAATTAGTTGGAGTTTGTGTTGATAAATTTGGTAGTCGCGGAGTTTGAAGCATGTTGCGCTGAAATGGTCGTTTTTAAAATTAATGTTATTAGTGCGGTTACCGGTCGGGTGTCGGGTTAAAAATTTGACGAAAGTTGGAACCTAATGCTCGGTCGAGGTCGGTTTGGGTATCGGCAAAAAATGGATAAATGACCAGACGATGCTCTTCTAGAATTGAATCTGAAATCCACGTTTTGTCAGGTTGGGCCAGATACCAAATTATTAAAAATTTGGATATTTCGTTTCAGATTTTTTGATATTTCGGTCCAGATTTAGAATATTTTTGTCATATATCAATAATGTCGTGTATTTATCGGATTGTCGGTACAGTTTCGTGAGGTATCGGACCAAAAATTATACTCGGGACGTGATTTATAACCATACATGATGAATATACGTTCGGATTTAAAGGGTTGGTTCTTGTTATCAGGTCAATAATATGGCTAAGCAGGAGTATGGAATCCATGGACTCACAGATGCCTTAATCTGAGGAGCTACAGATCTTGTTTGTGCGATTAGTTTGTTCTTCTGAGATGCAATTCTGGCTTATCTATTTCAGATTTAATTTAAGTCTTTTTTATTTTACCAAACTTTAGGGATCATTTGTGTAATTATCTCTCTCTATATATATATAACTTTGAATTAAAATCATTATTTGATAGTAAAATATGTTCAAAGATGCTTTTTATCAAATACAGAGTAATATACATGAACTATATATATCAAATATTTAAATTATAAATAGAAACATCATTATCAAAATTTAAAATTAAGATACGCGAAGATGAAAGAGTATATTTTTCAACTTTTTTTATTGAACCCAGCAGACGAGCCCTATAAGATTTTTATTAACAACACAATGAAAGTACGATGAATTTTGACACGTGTTGTTAATTTATGTCGATATTACTAAATTACAATGAAGTTCTGTTAATATTTTATTGGTAAACACATTTGGAATACGTGTTCGCGCGCTGGATGTCAACCACGTATTCAATAAATTCTACAGAGTACTACGTATATTAAAATTTATTAGGAGTAGTATTTTGTACCAATCGTCTTTCGAAACGTCTTATCAATTTTTAATTTATCGTAAATAATAAAGAAATTTATACATTATATTAGTAATTACTCTATAATGAAAATTTTAGGAAGTTATTTTTTAAATTGATTATTAAAATTGAAAAGATATGGTTATAATGATATATATTTGATACGTCATCCCATGAAATATGTGGCTAGGCAAATGATGTGGAAACTTTGAGGTTAAGCATTATATATGGATAGTTGACGTTAGATACTACACACATTTACACTTATGACAAATGTTTTTCTTATAACTAAATCTTGGAAATTAATAAACTAATTAGGTTTATATAACTTATAATATCAATCAATCCATTATTTCAATGTTAATTGATTCGCGTTAATACCTTATCGAATAGGGTAACAATTATTCAAGGGTTTCAGGTGTCGAACAATATATTTTGCTAGAACCCAACTTGAATATAAGTTGAACAACATAAAATTAAAATTTTCAATCTAGTATCGGATGGTAATAATTGACCGACTATCAATTTACAAATTAATTTATGTGTACCGTGTACGCTCCTTAGTCCTTTTGGTGTTTAGATAAGAAGTGTACAAATAATAAATAAAATATTTTGGTGAAAAATACACATAAATATATAAACACATGAGTTTTGACAACTACAAACTCGTTATTTTTTAACGTATATCGTGTGAAGGTATTTTATCAAACATGTTACTTACCCGCTTATCTCGAATATCAAACAATATAACACTATCTACTCGAACCAAGCTAAATCATTATTCTAATTGGATTTCTTGTATTAAGTATCGAGGAAACAAGACTAACAATAATTAACACAACAAATTAATACATTCAATTCCTTTGTAATCTTTTTTCAAAGTAAAAATTATCTTAGGTTTTGCCACCCAAAGATGGAAACATTCGGACATCTGGATTCCCAATATGTAAGCACGTATTTGATATATCGTTAACCATATGCAAATTGTATGTTTCTTCAGTCGACGAAGTATAACTACATTCGACGTATAATAAAAACAACAACCAAAGTCACCGCCCTAGTCCCTATGCCCCTCATCACCAACTTGCATTGCAACTCTATTTTTTCAATTCATGTAACATCCCCTTGTTTATTATTTATTAGTACTCTAATTTACTATGTATAAATAAAGACCAATGCTTATCAATTTCTCATAATTCAATTTAATGTACCAATCCCAAATGAAAAAAATGAGCAACATATACCATTCAACTCATGCTACTCATCAAGTCGAACCACTAGATAGAGATTTTTCAGTTCAATTTGATCCAAATTTTCTTCTTCAGAAGACAACAACACAACCGCTAGCAAATGATTATCCGTTAGTAATAAGCAGACCAAATGGATCGTCTCCTCAAATTGAGGAAGCAGCAAGGGTGCACAATAGGGGACTTCATGAATTATTGGAACATGCACAAACAAGTTCCATGATTACTAGTGTATGTTTTTATTATTATGTGTGTTTTAATCTTACAACTATAATAATACGACCCATGCATGCACATATATATGCACTACTACAAAGAAGGATTTTGAAATTATGAATACATTGCACATAATTTTTTTATAGTAGAAATAATTATAGCTTATCTTTATAATTCCTCCATAACCAATCAAAGTTTTAGCCTTAATTGATTTCATTCTATGAAGTATGCACCAGAATCAAGATATTAGCTCAAATTTATTCGCTGAAATGAACATTTTTCATACAAGTTAATCATCATTAGGGGGTAAAAAGCAATTTAAGTTAACATATATAATTTGACTAGGTCAGAATAGTTTGATTTCAATCGGTTAAACCAAAAAAATAAGTACATTAGTTATAAGGATGTATTTTTTTTCTTCATATTAGCTAATTTCGCAATCTAATAAATAAGTAAATTAAAATAGTTAAGTAATAATCTAAATAACTCAACATATATATTCTTCAATTTGCTTTATCTATCATCAGTACTTCTGTATGTTGAGCTTTTAGCTTTTAATGATCAAAATAAATAAATTTTATTGTTTTATAAATATTGCCGATTAATTACTCATTACGGATTATATCAGTACTTACTCTCTTATGATAGTAACAAGCAGAGGGAAAATCAATGAGGAAAACAATAAAGGAATAATATGTGCAGTCAGAAACCTCGTAGTCAAGGTGCTCATACCATGTCCGAACGGGTAAGTACAAGGTTAACCTTTTCTCTTCATTCTCTCAAATTTTAATGCTTAATTATAAATTAATCCCCAAACACTTCCTAATACTCCGTATAATATATACTGTGCTTGTTTGCTAACATCTCCCTGCTTCAAACAGAGACGCAGAGAAAATATACGGAGCAAGATGAAAGCTATGCACCGACTCCTCCCCCACTGTGATAAAGGTAACCAATATAATAAGAATGGAGATAGTTCTAATGTTTAGAATGAACTTGCAATTTAGAGTGATGAAGGATGAGGTATTGAGATTGTCTCCGATTGAAATTGGCGAAATCGTCTAACACATATTTCACAATATAATAAGAATTTAGTGGTATTACTATAGTTTTTATTTCAGCATAGGCTATATAAATTTATTTCATAAATTAAATTGTATGTCTTCCTTCTTATCAGACTCGTAATGTTGAAATTCTTGATCGTGCCATTGAATACATTGAAGAATTGCAACGCCATATCCAAGTAAACTTCTTATTATTATGTCTTTATGCTATAATTGGTTCGTTGCAATATTTTATTGTTATTTGGCATGCATCATGTGAATACGTGTTCGTATATTTTTTTTCTCATTTTTACAAAGATAGATGTATTTTAATACGTGTTCCTTTCCAAGTATAATACAAGGCACACTCTATATATGTCTATTTTGAGTCAGATAATCCAGGAGGCTTCACTGAGACAAAACCTACAAGGAAATATGGGCACAGACGATAGCCTCCAAATCGGAACGAAGAGGGGTCTATGGCCACCAGGCTTTCAAATGGTTCCACCTCCCTCTAGCTTTTGGGGCAGAGTTCATCGTCCATCGTTACTGGCGGCTACAACTTTTCCAGGAGAACTTGGCCCTGGAATTGTAACTCAAGCTGATCATCAAATGCCAATAACTCCATTCGTCGTCCCCGGTTGTTTCTGGGGAATGTATGGACCTACTGGGATAGCAGTCCCTCAATCAGGCAGTAATGGTCTTAATCCTTCACAATTGCAGCAACAAGTCTCTGGGGGAGAATCTGGGTTCTGAATTTTCCAATTGCCTTGAGTCATTATCCAATAATACATTGTTTTCGCTTCTTTCTGATAACTAGTTTCGACTTTTCTTGCTTTTTTGGTTGCTTCCGGACTAATCTAGCTTGAAAGTTTCAATATTTTTTGCTCTTTTTATATTCCTCTCATCAATTTGAGTATGAATGAAGTATTTAATATTCACAAACGTTATATCAAGTGATTGAATTTTTAGTTTCAATATCTTATTGTATTGACGAATTAAATTTTTTGTATCAATATCGTACTCCTTTGATTGGACTACTCTCCCTTTCTCGCTACATTTAATTTAGAGGAATGCCATTCGATTTAGCTGCAAAAATATAGATATTGGAATGTCAAAATCAATATTTTGTTAAGCGAACCAATTAATACAATGTCATCCATTTATAAGGTTAGATTAGTAATAAGTAAAACTCCTTTTAATATATAGAGCAAATTCAAAATTATAGTAATAACTAGTCACTCATTTATGTCTATTCACTTCTCTCACTAAGACATAAAGTGGTGAATCTATCATAAAGAAATTGATGGGTCAATGAAAATTAATTTATTGTTGATATTTCGATAGTTGGTGGCGTCTGTCCACATTAGTTTGGGTTATTTTTGTTGGAGCATGAATTTGATATAACATAGCGAACTGCTACTGCGCGTAACAGTTAGTAGTTACGTATTAAGTAATTTGTAATGATATTTATTCGTTCTTATGTAATCGTCTTTTTAAGTATTTAATTTCTGAAAAAAAAAAAATTACAAAATTAATTGATTAAAGAAGAATAAAATTCAGAACTTTATTAATACATTTGAAAGTTATACTCGACTTCGATGTTGGACTTAGTTCTCGATATATACTTAAAATTAGATACGTATAATCATGTTTATTTTAACCCATAACATCTGAGGTTTATATAGGCTTAGCAAAATGAAAGGGATGACTCGTGATCGTATTTAATAGTCATGGTCAGCATTATTAAGCCAATTAGTTATAAACAAGTGCTTTTGCTATCTTTTTTTCATTAATATCTTATTCAATCAATATGAGATTGGGGTCTCGACACCTTATAGTATTTGAAATTTTGAAAATATTTTATTGTATGTAGTATGTCAACAATTGAATAGCTATTAGGATTATCATATGAAGAAGTTGGGGGAAATATATAAATTAAAAGAGTAGTAAACTGGTCAAACCTGCATTTGACTTATTGTTCATAAAAATTTAAGAGCATTATATGTTTAAACTTGTGATTTAGTATTTTTAGTTTTAAAATATATGATTATTTGAAAAATTACTTTTTATAATAGTTGATTATTTTACATTTTACTATACATTTTCAATACCAGTGTAGTTTTCTTGCTCTCTCTTGTGTCGTGTTTTAAATCATGATAAATACATTTTGAAGCAGAAGATATAAATTAAAAAAAACGATCTGGAATTTATGTAAAAAGCTAATAGTTAGGATAATTTTACAAAATGTGTGAGGTTATGTTGATCACACATGGATGTAAAAATAAATGGAGACAAAAAAGAGTTAGGCAAGGAAACATAATCGAAATGTTATTTAGTGATGCTAATGGGAATATATATAAAATGCTTTATGAATAAATTACATCGTTAAAACCTTGAGTGGTGGAGAATGCGTGAGTGGTATTTGATGACATTTCTCCATTAATTAAGTCTCCTTTAAAAATTTATTAGGTTATATTACGTAAAACAACAAATGATATAATCATTCCTTTCACCAGCTATAAATAGATGGTATGATATGTACATATGTCACTCAATTCCCACTCACCAGTCTTTAGCCTCAAAGAGAATTTTAAGGTATGCTTCACTTTGTGTACTTTCATACCTCAAATTTTGGTATATGTTATCTTTTCATATTTCTATATCTACTATAACTAAATACCATAATATCTTGTCATTTCTCATTTCCTTTTCTCTAACTTAGGTTTTCCTTTGAAATTGGAAACCCACTTGGCAATTGGAAACAAAAAAAAAGGTACCTATTCTTATTCCATTTGAAATTCCATGCTCCCATTTATTTTATGACATCATCCCTAATAATATTTTTTTAAAAATTCAATTATCATCATCCAAAAACAAATGTATCACCTATCACCAAAAGTTAACAAAAAAATAGAGAAATAAATAATAAATAAATAAAATTACTAGAAACAACATACAAACATGACTTTACCCCTCTAGGTCACAAGAAAAGAAGAAATTTTTAATTTTGAAAATAAAATGTCAAATAAATCTATAAATCATTTTAAGGCAAGATAATTAAATTAGTCATTGAATTTTTCTTTAATACTCCTCTAAATAATTTGTTGATGTTTGAATTTTTCTTAGTGATTCTTTAATTATTCCTTTATTAAAAAATATAAAAGTTATATAAATTGGATTTATATTTTAAAATAATTTTATAATATTAATTTTTTTAATAATATAATTAAAGATTAATTGAATATCTAAAATTTATTTGGATATGTAAGAAAGTAAATTAAAATGAATTGGAAATCTTGTTTCCTTTTTAGAAAGTGATCAATTTTGTCAAAAAAAGAAAGAACACTAAATTCATTTCAAATATTAATTAATTGTATTAAAAATAATTAAAATAAATTTTATTCAGAAAAAGTACCTGAGAAATTATTTTGGGTTTTGCAGATTTTCACAGTAACATAGATCGGATTGACCATTTTGAACTCACAGAATTTCCAACATACCCAAAATCATAGCAGGTAATAGTGGAAATATTTGTATATAGGTATTTTCTGTAATAATAATTATGAAATAATTGTTGTTCTAAAAAAAGAAGCTTTCGTTGTTCAATTAAAAGAGTTCGATGCTTCAGATCCTATCAAGGTTAGATTGCTTTGGTATGAATTTAATGGTCCATTTAGTTTGGTTGGTATTTGGTGAATCTAGGTCAATTTTAAAGTTAAATCTGAATTAGGAGTTTTTTTTTAGATTTATCACCTTAATTGATGGTAAATGATTCAAACTTCAATCACATGAACCCCGGCGGGATTGGAGTGTAACGGAGGTAAATATTATTTTTAGTAATATTTCATCTTGAAATATTCGACAACATGCTTGATAAAATAGTATGGAATATTAAAGATTCGCTTACGTTACCTTCTAGAGTTAATTTTAATTTTCCCATAATACAGATTAAATGTCGAAGCAATAATTATATTGATTTTTCTTGATGATTAGGTATTTAAAATGATGTTTGATGAGCACCAAAGGAGATATAGCGTTTCTCTTTACATTTGATTTTGATTTTTAAAATAACCGTTCATGTAACCTCCAAATTTTCATTTTTTGTAATGGTGTTTCATAATTGTTGAATTTTAGGTTGTATAGTTTATTTTAAATCAGGAACCTAAATACTTGGGTTTGATATAAGGAAACTTAGGTTAAAATCATCTCCGATTATCGTCTATAAAATTCTCTTAAGGTATATGTAAAATGAAGAGAAAGTTGATATATATTTGAAAAGTTAAATGTCGAATGGTTGTATAAATTAGAAGATTAGTTGTGACTTGTGAAATTGCACATATCAAGTGTAAGATCAAATTTTTCATTGATCACATACACTTGAACCTAAGGCTTTGTTGAGTAAGAGTAATGATTTGCAGCATTTTAACACGATAAGCTCTGACAGTGGCTCTGAGTATCGTTTAAAATTACATGGGGTTGTCTTAAAATCAGAATTAGTGCTTGTTGAGATTTACGACTCACAGCCACGTATGATTGTTCGCGTTGAAAAATAAGAAGGGGATTCGTTCTTATATAAGCAGTAAAATTTAACTTGCTCAGCTAATTGATTGTAGGATGATGTCTGCTTTTTATCTTTATAAAGTGTGTCATATATAGATTTCTTATATAATAGGTAAATTTGTATATCATTTCAATTGATTGTAGGATGAGTATAACTTTATCTTTACATTATGTTTATAACTTTTTACTAACATTTGGTAGTCAATCACAAAAGTTGTATCACATGCTTCCACAGTAGATAGTTATAGATTTTACTCACTTGGGTGAATTTGGAAATAAGCATATACATTGCTCATGAAGGTGAGGGTTGCGTCTTATCCGACCTCTTCTTTGTTATCGTAAAGGTAGAGTTCGCGTCTTGTCAGGCCTCTTAATCCCATTAAATGCGGAAGTCTGGAGGCGTTGAGGCGTATTAATGTTGATTATATTTGATAATATGTTGGTTAGGAGGTTGATGTTGATGTTACTTGACTCCCTCAGTACAATTAGATGACAGATCCATACTATTTTTTGTTTCACAGCAATCATTTAGCAGAACTCTGTTTATGCAGGCAGACAAGTTTGGCCTTGAAAACAGTTTTACTAGTACGCTGGCCCTGGTTATATCGACTTCTGTGGAGTATTTTATCTGGCAGAGTACTGGGTACTTACTGCAGTGATAAAATAGTTGGAGACTTGGCATTGGACTTTTCCTGTGTATTGCTCATGAAATATGAAGAAAAGGCCCCCGAAGAACCATACCCCTCGGACACCTCCGCCAACCAATTGGTTGGACTACATTGAGCATGATTGTCTCGGAGTAGCCATTCCTAAAGGACCTCGTTTTCAGGCCGATGTTCCTGGCTGGTCTTTTCAAACCAAAGAGGAAACTTTGAAGAACTATGATGCAGAATCTTCAAGGTGGTTGGGTACAAAGGTATGGGAACCTGAGAAAAATAGCCAAGTGTATAAGAATGAGAATACAGAGCTGGATATAGATGTCATTGGGAAAGGGAGGCCTGCCTTCTGCTCCTGTGAGTTACCTGGATCTGTTGAATGCGTTGATATACATCTAAACGATAAAAGAAAAGAATTACAACGTGAATTAGGGCCTGCCTTTTGGAAATGGAAACTTAGTGAGATGGGCAAAGAAGCTGCCAAGTTGTGGACAGTAGGTGAGCAGAAGGCATTTGAATCTATTGTGAAAGCAAACCCCCATATCTGAAGGTAAAGCTTCTTAAATCCAGCTGTAAATCTTTACGTTCACAAACTTCGACAAAGTATTATAAACTACTACTTCAATATATACACTCCCAAAGGCGAATAGGTATGCAGATTAAGTCCCGGCTAGGACTATTGATACCGATGATGAGGGGCCAGTAGAAAGTCCCCGGTCAAAAAGTTCCAGAAAAAGATGTCATGTTGATATTGTAACCTCCGATAGCTCTCCACTTCTGAAGAATCGTTATATGACAGGAAGAAGATGACACTATAAACCAGAAGCGGAATCTCTTGAAATTTTGGTCAATGTTCGTTAAACTTGGGACCATCTTGCCATGATAGTTATATTCTTCAGAGCTGTGTTGGGGACAAATTGTAGGTACCTTTAGGTCAGTGTGATATATACTTCTTTGGAACCTCGTTCTCTTTGAAGACATGGTGTTTCAGCCATATGAAACTTCTAATGTTGTAGAAGTAGACGTATATCTTGGGTTGAGGGTCAAATATATTTCTTCATGCAATGTTGTAGCTAAAGTTCTCCAGTATAGGGGAGTATGGAAGTTTGAAATGTTTAATTGGCAAAATGCATGGTAATCGGGGGAAATTCGATAAGTAAAAGCCTAAGTACTTCTTTGACTGTTTATTGTTTCATTGCTGGAGAAGCATAAATGGACAACAAGACATACATTTCGAATCACATACATCAACAAACTTATTGCAACTGAAATACATTAGATTTAAGTTCAATGGCAAGCTATGTTAAACGAATTCTATGACCTGTGTCTTCCAGATTTGCTACTCCTCAGCTGGCATCAAATAGAAGGAGTAATAGTTCATTGTGTCCACCTTGGAAGAACGCCTTTTCACATGATCGTTGAGCTCTAAAACGAAATCATCCCCCTCACTTTCAACAGCTTGGGGCGCTCTGAAAAGCGGCTCCTGGTACTAATATCTAAGGATCTCCTAGAACTAACGATGCTACCTGATCGCGCCAATCTGCTACCAGAACCTTCTTTCACTTTGTCACCACTCTTCCTACTCTGGTTTAACCGGCTGAAATCAATGGAACTCCGAGAACTGGCTACACTGCCACTGCGTGTGAGTTTCCAACCAGCCATATCATGTGGCTCAAAGCCATTCCTAGTACTTCGATCTAACGTGACCACATCAATGGATTTTCTGGCACTGGCAAAAGAACCACCAGCCTTAATTTTACGACCAGAAGCATCCATCGATTTCACTTGATTTTCACTCCATTGCTTCTCACATGCTTCACCAAGCAACCGGTCTACTGATATCCCTTTTAAACTATCACACTTCTTCTCGGAGTGTTTAGCTTTTAGATCAACCCCGTTCCTAGAACTCTGGTATAACCCGGCCATATCAAATGATTTTCTGCCACTAGCATGACTCCATTGCTTCTCACATCCTTCACCAAGCAACGGTCTACAGAATCCCTCTTAAACTATCACTCTTCTTCTCGGAAGGTTTAGTTTTTAAACCTAATACATTGAACATCTTTCTCCATGCAGGCGCCTTCCTTGACCTGTTCAAGTCACGGCCAGCAACCACAGGAACGATAGCTCTACACACTGTCTTAGTCGTCTCAGAACTATCATGCTTGGCAGATTTCAGCTGCCAATCTTTCAACTCCTTCTCAGTTACAATCAACTTCGTAGGAGACATCTTCACACTAGATACAGACATCCCCTCATCAGTCTTTTTACTCCGAACAGAGCTAGACCGATCAAAGCTACTCCATCTCATGAAGACAGATCAGAATTGCACAGCCCGAACCACCTGAACTACTCTCATCTTCCATAATAGCCTGCATCTGCCCATCAACCGACAACCTATGACCATCTAACTTACTACCACGACCCACTAATCCATTCTCTACAACATACAACATCGGAGCTAAACTCGGTATGGTCCTCGACACCAAGTACCCGTCCCACGAAGCTCTAGGCTCCTCAACAGACACCCTCCCTGCATCAATATAGAATCTACTCTCTGTATCACAAGACCTCCTCCTCCTATCAACATTTTCCCTCAACTTCTCTCCCGATAATTCGACCTTCCCAGCACTACCAAAACCCTCCTTTTTGGACAATTTCCCATCTTTCCATTTCCTCAACCTCTTACCAAAAACTGAAGCAGACCCAAATAGCTTCTTATTACTAAAGTTTCCATCTTTACTCTTAACCTCAAGATCTATAAACTCCTTCATAGTCTTAACTTCCTCTCCTACCCCAACATCCTCATCATCACCATAATCATTAACAAAACCCACATTTCTTGAAAAATGACTACCTGATCAGCTTTCATTTCAGATCAAACTCAAAGTAGCTTGAATTTAATTTTCCCTGATCCATGAATTTCTTCTTCACCCAACAAGATTGGCAAACTTCTTGCTCCTAACATCACAAAGCTCGACGTGGCTGAAGTCATAGCTACTACAAGCATCATTTTTGAGTGGAATTTGAAACTGATCTGCATCTGGTAAGGGGTGGGAATGGGGAGGGTGAGGCCAGAGGAGGAGGCGGTCACGTAAGCAAGAGGGCAGATTCCGGTGGTGATGGGGTCGGAGGGGGTGGCGGGAAGCAGGTGGTGGAATGGAGGCAATGTGGAGGGAGGAGAGGTTGTTCATGTTATGAAGAAGTGGACATCAAAATGGGATGTGTTGTAGGGGTTGCGGTTGTTGTCTGAAAATGAGGCAGATGTGTTGCTGGAGAAGAGGACATGAAAAAGTGTAGAAAGGGACTGAAAGGTATCTATGTACTAAGAAAGCACAGAACCCTATATGAAGCTAAACTAAACCCTTCTGTTTGTCTACTTTGCTACTTTGTGTAATAGAGCATCTCAATCTCAAGGCTATATGTTGGGCTTGGGGTCTATTCACTAGTCAGCAATACAATCGGCCCAAGGCCAGAGTCAGGCTCTTATCATAATATCCTTGAAAACATTTTATGATATTTTATAAATCGTAACATATCAATTTTATTTTCCCATAATTTATTATATAATCACATTTCACTTTTTTGAAAACATATACTGGAGTCTATAATGAAAAAATGACTTGACATTATTAATACATGGATTATTGTCGCAGTCGAGTTTTGTGTGTATATAGTATTTTGTCTCTTATATAACTTTTACATGCTTTTGAAAATACAAAAAAAAAACTTCAAATCTTCAGAACACACCAAAATCTCTACAAAAATTTCACAAACCCACATTATGAATTCATATATAAGTAAAAAAAGATTAGATGCTTTTTATAAGAAAGGAGCCAGTTGTGATTCCAAAAATCAAAAAATGAAGCAAAAAAATGGAAGCGAGAATCACAAATTCTTGAGATCAACAATCTGCGGGGTCTTAAGCCCCCGTCAACTCGTATTGAGTCGTTTTCCAAACCTATACGATCCTACCCAGGTTGGTAAATCAGGAAGCCGTACGAGGGGTTGATGCTTGGCAGAGTGGTAACTTGACTTGGAATGATAAGTTTTAAATTCGAGTCGGCTACGGGTGTTTTACTGTTGATATATTTTTGAGTTGGGCGTTTTAGGGGATTCTCTTGTTGGTAGTGTGGGGTTTAGGGAATTTGTTTAGGGAAGGACTCTGTTGTGAATGGTGTTAAGGGATGTCACCTTTTCTTCTTGTCAGGTGATCACAGTGATCACAGGAGGTTTGAAGGTGTTTTGAATGTTGCTTGATGGCTTTTTATAGTAGTGAGGATTTTTTCGGTTGATGAGTGGGTTGAATGTTGTTTGTTTAAAGTTTGATGTGGTGAGAAGAGGGAGGAAGAGGCTGGTAAGTTAGGTCAAGGAGGAGTCAGAAGTGGTCTGGTGGAGATTCTTGTGATTTTTGATATGTTGGGGTTGTTTGATGTATCCGACGGTGCTGGAGTCCACCACGTCATCGTCTTCGTCTGCTTCGACTATCTTGAAGATTGCAATGGTTTTGAGGAGAGGAGGGTGAAATGTAATGGTGGAGGTTTGCTTTATTAAGATTGATGTTTCAAAAGTTCATTCTCCCCCTCTGATCAGAATTTGCAGTTCTGGGCAAAATCTTTGGAGGATGAAGTTGGTACTTGCAAACAGCTTGATGAAATATCTTCCTTCGACGACCCTTTGAGCGAAACGCCACAAAATATCAATGGATGAGATGAATTTTCACTATACTGATCTTATGAGATAGCTGGTATAAGTCCTTTAGATGTAAAACATTGATTCAATTTAGTGAGTTTCTGATAATGATTGGGCAGTTTTAGTGATTGATAACTCTCATCAGTACCATTTTGTTTGATTGATGATAAAAGATTGGTCAGCTGAAGATATATTGATGTAATGATACAGACTTGCCAAATGAGAAGTCATTTTGCTTAAGATAGATTGAGGTTGTGGATTAACAAGCAGTGTGATTCGGATATATTGAATGGTCAGTTATGGTTTGACATTTTAAAAACTGCCCACTTCATCTGATCTGGTTTGAGAAAATAGGTCAAAAACCGCCCAAACCGAACCATGCACACCCCTATTAAATAATATTATTTGACATACGATGCAACTAAGAAATACTCCCTCCGTCACTATCTATTTAGCAATGCATGTAG